>CAWUFW010001078.1:1507500-2707500 GCA_963921515.1 Calotriton arnoldi | reverse complement strand
ATTTCAAAGATGCGCTCCAGGAGGGAGGCTCAGAGGCTGCTGGAAGAAGAGGAGTTCCAGGCACAGCAGGAGCAAGCTGAGGAGGGGGAAATCCTTGACTCTGTGGATGACTTTGAGGGTCTTTAGGAGGCCAGTGGTTTGGATACTTCCCCGGAGTGAGAGTTTCTTCTCCTAAGGCAATGCCTTCTCAAGACGTCGCTCCATATCACACTGTTATCAGGAAGGCTGCTGACCTGTTGGATCTGCAGTTGTCCACAGCAGAGGTCAGGTCTAACATTCTGGCTGAGGTTTTTCACTCTCCTTCCTCAGTGATAGAGCCTTTGCTACCATTCAATGAGGCCTTAACGGAGCCGATTTTGGAAGTGTGGCAGAAGCCTATGTCTGCCCCGGCAGTTTCCAGACCTGTGGCAAGACGCTAAAAGGCTGCTCCGGGGGATACAGCTTTTTTAACCTCTCACCCTTCACCGGAGAGCTTAGTAGTTCAGGCTTCATGTTCGTCCAAACAGTCGGCAGGATCCTTCCCCACCACCCCGGAAAATAGGGATTCCAAAAAGCTGGAGCAGTCAGCAAAAAAAGTTTTCTCTTCGGCAAGCATGGCCTTAAAATCTACAAATGCCACATGCTTGTTGGGAAGATATATCCACGCTTTGATGGACACAGCCAAAGAGGTGGCTCCTAACCTGCTGGAGGATGCTCGAGGTCACTTTCTGGCTGTGTTGACTGATATGCAGGCTGCAGCCTACCAGGTGATCCAGTCGGGTCTGGATACAGTGGACTCAGTCGCCAGGGTGATGAGCTCTTGGGTGGCTACCAGGAGGCACGCCTGGTTAAGAGGTTCGGGGTTTTCTCCGGATGTGCAAGCCACTCTGCTTGATCTTCCTTTTGATGGTTCCAGGCTCTTTAGGACAAAAGCAGATTCTGCTCTGCAACGTTTCAAGGATAGCAGGGCTACTGCGAGATCCTTAGGCCTGCAGTCCCAGCCTAGGGGCTATGGTTACAGGAGAGTTCGCGAATTTGGAAAGGCGGCTTCATTTCGAGGCCGTCAGCAGCAGCAACAGCAGCAGCAGCAGAACCCCCTGTGCAAGTCATACAGAAGGAAGGGAAGAGGCCGTCCGCGGGGGGCTGCCCGGCAACAGTCCTCCTCCTCCTCTCCTGTTCCCCCTATCTGGGGGAGGAACATGAGAACGCTTTCCAGGTGGATCATCTTGTGCATCAAGATCTGCTACGCCTTGGCCAAGAAGGAGCCACCTGAAGGTATCAAAGCTCATTCTACTAGAGCTAAGTCTTCATCTTCAGCTTTGGCTAGGGGTGTCCCTGTGGTAGACATCTGTAAGGCAGCAACATGAGCCTCCATCCACACTTTCGCGAAGCATTATTGCTTGGATTCAGAGGTGAAGAGAGATGGGCATTTTGCACGTTCTGTGCTGCAGTATTTTTTGGTATAAGTAGGTGGACATCCTCCTCCGGGAGAGGGACTGCTTTGGGATTCAATTCAAAAGGTGAGGAATCCACAAGCTGATGTATCAACAGAAGAACAAGGTACTTACCTTCAGTAACAATTTTTCTGGTGGATATAGTATCTGCCTGTGGATTCTCACTGACCCACCCTCTTCCCCGTTGTCTACCTACATATACCGAAAGGATTTTTGCGCATGACATTCCTGTATTTCTTTGTCATTGACATTGTTATGATGCTTGTTGCTGGTAAATGTCTTGGCTTTAGCTTTTCCTGTTTTATTTCTTTCTTCTTTCAATCATATGGTGTGTATATTTATGTATATATTGTATACTGTGCATACTTGCAATATGTTGTCAGTCCACCCGTTTGTCTCGAAGGCACGGAGAAAATGGGTGGAACTGACATCAGCACGCTGACGATGTCTTCTTATGGCTCCGGTGACGTCATACGGAGTTGTGAGCGGAGCCGTGCTATAGTGACGTTCTCCTCGACGTGGGAGAGCTATGAAAAAGGTTTCAGTAGAATGCTGGCGCAGGGGTAAATTCAAAAGGTGAGGAATTCACAGGCAGATACTGTATCCACCAGAAAAAGCGTTACCGAAGGTAAGTAACTTGTTCATATGTGTGTTAGTGTTTATATAAATAAATATATATATATATATATCCACCACCAAAGCTTACACGATATAGTAAGCACGAGCCACACCAATCCAAGTTTTGAAAATTAGATTTATTTCCGGGCACAAACGACGCGTTTCGAGCTAAACAGCTCTTGGTCACATGACCTTTGCTCGGAGTTTACTCTTTTTTTATACTTTGCGTCACACACGACGCCAAACATACAAAAGAGACATAGACGGGTGCTGTGATCGCGGAGGTGTGTCCGCGAAATATCAACGCTCCTTTTCCTCCTCCTCTCGTCAAGGAAAGAGCACTCTCGGGTGTGGTTTACAATCCATTTGTTCAGAGCAAACAGACGCGTTTCGGCTTGTGCCTTTTTCGATGTTTAGCATGCACGCCAGAAAAGAATGTTTTTTATATAAATAAACAGACATTGTCACATGATACACATGGATAACAACGATGGACTAATGTGCAGAGTGATCCCAACCGCCATATTGGAACGGTTTCGGATTAATGACATGACACAGTCCTTCAGATAATCTCACTTTTTCTACGCTACCCAAAAATATATATTCGATTAAATGCATAGTGAGTATCTTGCCGTGTATCGGCAAGCCGTTTTTCCGGTATGTGATTGTTAACATAATCTGCACTTCCCATGAATAAATGTACAATTAAAAAAAATAAAAAAACATTCTTTTCTTGCGTGCATGCTAAACATCGAAAAAGGTAGAAGCCGAAACGCGTCTGTTTGCTCTGAATAAACGGATTGTAAACCACCCCCGAGAGTGCTCTTTCCTTGACGAGAGGAGGAGGAAAAGGAGCATTGATATTTTGCGGACACACCTCCGCGATCACAGCACCCGTCAGAGAGTGCTCCTGCAAAGGTGAATTGGAGCAGTAATTAATTACTTGGAGGCACCGTCGCTACAAGACTGCCGACTCTGTAGAACGGCAACCAGTGGGTCAGAGGACGCACGGGAGTGCCGACGCGACATTGCCGGTAAGCGATACATATATGTATGGCAAGTGAAGGCTTGAGAAAGCGATAGGACGAGGGGGACAGAGGATTATAGCAATTGCTAAATGCAAATGCGAGTTAAAGAGGAGCAACATAATGTTTGATGAATCAGCACGCCGCGAAGCGGCATCAGACATTTTCAAAAGAATCCTGCACCTGCACAAGCAGGGAAAAATAAGGATAAAAGTTCCGCGGTCATTGGAAATCTGGCATCGAAGTTTGCTACTTTAGAAAGGCTTTACGAACGTAAAATGAGGAAGTGGTAGGAGGCAACCTCCCTTCAGAGCTATATCGATGAAAACCGGGTCCCGAGGGGACTACGAATATACACCATACCTGCCTATGGGAACCCTGATCCCCAGTTACTGGAGGAATGGGCAGAGCATACGGCCCAATCAAGTAAAGGGATGCTAGCTATACTGGTAAAGTTCGCCTGGAGCGACAGGGATAAAGCGCTGCAGGAGATAGAAAAATTGGAAATTGAAATAGCAAAGAAGGAAGATAAGACCAAGCTAGAAGAATTAAGAGAGCAAATGAAGAAACGTTTAATCAAGTATGAATTGAAAATAAAGCAAAGAAAGCAAGAAAAGTTCGAAAGAGATGAGCGAGATTATGCACAAGGTCGAATACTAACTTTCGCAAAGAAATTCGACGGACCGAGGAGAGAGTTATTTGTGAAAAAGGCAGCGCCAACTATGGAACGTGTGGAAACATCAGAGTCAGATGTAACTGGCAATGAGTCTTCAGGGGAGGAAAGTGTCAGCACATCAATGGATCAACACAAAAAGACCCCTTTTCAGGAGGAATTCCGACTCATGCGCCAAACGTGGATGAGAGGGGGAAAAAGCAAACCACCGGAGAGGGCCGCAGAAAAACAAGAAGGGGCGGCTGGAGCCGGAGGAACAAACATGTCTCCACGGGTTACGCGCAGCAAGAGGGGCAACAGATGGAAGTAGAAAATCTCACCATCATAAACCTTACACCAAAGAAATTAACAAGCAATGAAGAATCGGTGTTAAGGTTAGGCCTAACGTTCTGTCCGTCCAACAGGTTGGAATATACCCAAACTCGAATTGACCTTTTCAAAATGACAAGAAAACTGAAGCTACAGAAGTATTTTAAATTAAAATCAAATGCCATGAAACCAAACATACTGCAAAACAAAACAATGGCAACTGACGCCTTAACTGCTGAGGATCTGCCGGCCTTGGAAGATATGGAGGCATTACGTACTGAGATGGAGAAGGATACAACTAGTACCCTAGATTTGGTAGAAAGAACTATCAGACTGGGGATTGAACAAGAGAAAGAAACCAGTCCCTTCAAACCAACATCGCAATTCTTGCCGCAATTGCCCATAGATGCAATAGACATATTTTCGGAGGCAGTCAACAAGGACCTTCTCAAATTGAGAACAAAGAAAGGCAGCAAGAGAAGACACAACATAACTAAGGAACAACAACAAGCTTTAGAGAACTGGCGAAACGATGTGTCCATAATATGCAAGCCTTCAGATAAAGACGGTAATATCGTTCTACAAACTAGAGAGCAATATTACTTTGAAGCTCAGAGACAACTTTCGGACAGAATTTGCTATGAAAAAATAACCAAAGAAAGATACTACGAAAGCATAACACAATACCATATGTTGATAAAATCTTGGTATGACAAGGCAATGCTTGAGACAGACGAATATCTCTTTCTTCGTTGTTTGAATCCGATAATACCAACTTTCTACCACATACCCAAGATTCACAAAGACCAAGTCCATCCACCCGGAAGACCGATTGTGTCCTCACAGGGGGGTTTAACTGAACATTTGTCAATATTCATTGATCATTTCTTATTAAAATTTGTGACCAAACTGACGTCGTATATCAAAGATACGAAAGATTTTCTTTGTCGAATGGAAGAGTTGCAGTGGGACTCAAACTATAAACTAATTGTTTGGATATCACAAGTCTTTACACCTGCATAAATCTGCTTGCAAGCCGTGAATTATTTTTTGTCGAAACGATCATTGAAGTTTGTTGAACACAACAAGATGCTGTTGGAATTCACTGAATTTTGTTTGACACACAACATTTTCTTCTTTGAAGAGGACCACTAGAGGCAAATTTCTGGGATAGCGATGAGCTCTGCTTCGCCCCCAACTACGCAAATTTATTTGTGGGCTGGTGGGAGAAGCAGGTGGCCTGGTCACATGACAACAAACCATGGATGGAAAATGTAATATCATGGCATCGATATATATCGATGATTTGTTTATAGTTTGGAGTGGGTCCATAGAATTAGCAGTGGAGTTCATTGCACATCTGAATAACAATAGTGTCAATCTAAGATTCACAGGGGAAGTAAGCCCAAGCACAGTCAATTTTCTAGATTTGAAGGTCACTGTAGCTGATGGTAAACTTAATATGTCACTGTATCGCAAACCAACAGCGGGTAATTCTACCCTTCACGCGAAGAGTAGCCATCCACCCAAACTGATCAGAAGCATTCCCTATGGTGAATTTTTAAGATTAAAGAGGAATAGCACCAGGGATAGCGACTTTAAACTAGCAGTGAAAGGCAGTTGTGATAGATTTGTGATGCGAGGCTATGACAAAGAACTGTTAGAGGCCACACTTAAAAAAGTTGAAAAGATTCCCAGACAACAGCTATTGAAGGATAAAGATAAAAAGAATAAAGATGAAATGACAGCGAAGTTCAGAATGATCACAACATTTTCAGAGGATGCCAATTATCTTAGGAAAATATTGAGAAAGAACTGGCACATTCTTATGACGGATAGAGTCATTGGTCAGGATTTACCAGCAGTCCCTGAAATAACCTTCAAGAAGGCAAGATCAATAAGAGACTATCTAGTGCACAGCTACCTAGAAAAGAAGTCAAGCAACAAGAGAACCCTCAAAGAAATGAGGGGATTTTTCCCATGTGGGAAAGGCAAAGCTTGCATTAGCAGCTAGAGAACATTATCATATGCAATCCCGGGCCTAAAAAATCGCAAAATTATAAATAGGTTTCTTACTTGTAACACCGCCTATGCGGTATATTGCTTGAACATGTCCTTGTGGACTTAGGTATATAGGCAGCACTATTCACCCAACTAAAGTTCGGATTTTGGAACATATGCGTGCCATAGTTAAAAAAGATACCGCATATCCAGTCGCTAGGCACTTTGCTGAAAAACATCAGAGTAATAGGGATCTATTACAATATTTTGGCATAGATTTTGTACCGCCAAACCCAAGAGGGGGTGACAGGATCACCAAACTTAGAAGGTTAGAGTCAAGGTACATTATTGACCTGCAGACAAAAACCCCAAAAGGAATGAATAGTGGGGAAGAACTTGCAATACATTTAGGGGATTGAATATGGGTCTTTGTGGACAATGCAATGTAAAGTCATAAATTGACAATAGGTAAACGAATCCATGGCAGGAGGAAAAGTAGGAACCTTTTGAAATAGAATTAAAAATGTATTTATGCAGATTCTTTTTGAATTAAGGAAGTGATTGAATTTGACATATATGTGACACAGTATAAGTGGCAAGCCGATATTCGGCAGTATTGATGAATTTTACTGAAGATTCAAGTGATGGACAGATAAAATAAGGGACTGAATCATCAATTTAATACTGGTCTAATATGGCGGATCACTATGTATGTCAGTCCATCGTTGATATCTTAAGGTGCCAAATGTAAATCTTCCTATTAGATATCATAAGGGATATGTGTGATACATGATGAACGACACGCCGATACAAGGCAAGATATTTGTTATCATGAATTTAATTGTACATTTATTCATGGGAAGTGCAGATTATGTTAACAATCAATTACCGGAAAAATGGCTTGCCGATACACGGCAAGATACTCACTATGCATTTAATCGAATATATATTTTTGGGAAGCGTAGAAAAAGTGAGATTATCTGAAGGACTGTGTCATGTCATTAATCCAAAACCGTTCCAATATGGCGGTTGGGATCACTCTGCACATTAGTCCATTGTTGTTATCCATGTGTATCATGTGACAATGTCTGTTTATTTATATAAAAACATTCTTTTCTGGCGTGCATGCTAAACATCGAAAACGCACAAGCCGAAGCGCGTCTGTTTGCTCTGAATAAACGGATTGTAAACCACCACCGAGAGTGCTCTTTCCTTGACGAGAGGAGGAGGAAAAGGAGCGTTGATATATATATATATATATTCACTGAAAAAACCATAAGGTTTTAGGGACAGTTATAGTTAGTTGGACATTGCACTCGTACAAAACCCGTGAAATTCCCCGTTATAGTTAGTTCAGGTAACTATAACTCGCGCCCGCAATGCACTGCTGATGACGTCCACATATTACATCACTCATGACATGGTCAGTGACATCACTGATGACATCACTGATGACATCTCAAATGACATCACTGATGACATCACTGATGACATCATCCAGTGACTGTGTGTTTCTGTAAAGTTTAAATATGTTTAATATATATAGGAAAGGCGTATTGAAGAATGAGTGGGTGTAGAAGCGCCTGAATGGATGATTTAGTAGGTGCGTGACTGAGTCTATAAGTGAGTGATTAAACGTATCTTACTGGATGCATGGGTGAGTGACTAAACTGTGTGAATGTCTGTATCCGTCTGTCTGTTGTTGTGTAAGCAACTGCATGGGTTTCTGACTAGCTAAATGAGTGTCTATATGGGTTATGGATTGGTTCTCTGAGTATCTGTATGGGTGCCTCAGTGTTTGTGTGGGTGGGGTGTGTGTGACTCTGTGCATAGATGTGTGAGTGGGTGATTCACTGGGTGCATGGTTTCAAGAGTGCGTCTGTGATGGACTGTATGGGTGGGTGAGTGTGTGTATGGGTGTGTTAGTGATTGAAGGTATATCTCAGTGGTACATGTGTGAGTAACTACATATGTGAAAGGCAGTATATATGTTGGTTGGAGTATATAAATGGCTATAAGTGAGAGTGTGTGATTGTGAGAGTGGCTATATGGATGAGTGTGTACTTGCATCAGTGATTGCATAGGAGCGTAAGAATGTGCTAGTATTTTTATGAGTAAGTGAGCTGGTGTGTATAACTGTATAGGTGAGTAAATTGGACTGTGATTAATTATTTGCATGACTGACTAGGTGTGTGAGTACCTCTATGGATGAGTTGCGTTGTGTGAGTGTTTATATAGGTGTATGAGTGCATATGATAGTCCTGTACTGAGTGACCGTAAGTATGAGTGACTGTACGGGTAAGTGAGTAGATGTGTGTGTGTAGACCTAAGAATCAGTGAGTGGGTATGTACTTATTGGTATTGGAGTGTGTATCGTTTTGAGAATGGCAGTCTGTAATTTAGAGTGGGTGTTTCAAAACTTATATTAGGGTGTGAGAAGATGCATTAAATTCTCACATGGATGATGTCATCAGTGATGTCATCATGATGTCATTTGAGATGTCATCAGTGATGTCATCAGTGATGTCACTGACCATGTCATGAGTGATGTAATATGTGACGTCATCAGCAGTGCATTGCGGGGCGCGAGTTATAGTTACCTGAACTAACTATAACGGGGGAATTTCACGGGTTTTGTACGAGTGCAATGTCCAACTAACTATAACTGTCCCTAAAACCTTATGGTTTTTTCAGTGAATTTCTAAGGTTTTTAAATGCTAATTTCTAACTATAACGTGCCTGAAACCTATGGTTTTTTCAGTGAATTTCAAAGGTTTTTTAAATGCTAATTTCTAACTATAACGTGTCTGAAACCTATGGTTTTTTCAGTGAATTTCAAAGGTTTTTTAAATGCTAATTCCTAACTATAACATGTCTGAAACCTACGGTTTTTTCAGTGAATTTCAAAGGTTTTGTAAATGACAATTTTTAAATGTATTAATTGTTATATTTATTTTTTTCATACTGATTTACTACATTTTTAGAAACAATTTTTTTTTACATATTTTATTTTTTAAATTACATTGTAATTACATTATACATTACAAAAAATACTTTCTCAGAATGAATTACTTTAGTTTAAATACTTTGCACATAGGCAATAGACTTTTAAGTACAGTAGTTACAGTTGTTGCAATGGGCAACACATTTTCAAACACAATGCAACATTCAGCTCAATGTGAATTTCTAGTTAAATGCAATTAGTTACTTTATGGATTACTTTTCTAACCACAGGACTGGATCCTAGATTCAGTCCTGGGACATCTCCTGTAAACAGTTGAGTAAAAGCGTTTTGGTTACAGTAGTGATTTTTAAGGAATATTATTGTATTTTAAAAGTTGACACTTAGAAACTTTTTCTCATAGAATCACCAATGTTATCCTATGGAAGGAAATTCACTTAGCAGGTAAAAACTGTTATCGTTACTTTTTCTTACTCAGTGTTGGATCCTGGATCCAGCACTGGTGCATCTCCTGTAAACAGTTGAAAGAATGCGTTTAAGTCATACAGGCGATTTTTAAGGAATATTTGTAGTTTGTGAAAATCGACACTTCGAAACTTTTCTGCTGAAAACCAGACAATGGATTCCTATGGAAGGAAATACAAGTTACTGGTAAGTACGGTTAGAATTACTTTTCAGGGTCAGTGCTGGGCTAAAAGATGCAGCACTGGGTTCTCTCCTGATAACAGGTGAGTAAATTGGAATTCGTACTTTGGTTGATTTTAGAGGAATATTATAAAGTTCCAAAACTCCACACTTAGAAGAATTTCCAAGTGAAACCAGTCAATGTTAGCCTATGAAGGAAATTCAAGTTACTGGTAAGTACGGTTAAAATTACTTTTGAGGATCAGTACTGGGCTGAAAGATGCAGCACTGAGGTCTCTCCTGATAACAGGTGAGTAAATCGGAATTCGTATTTCGGCTGATTTTAGAGGAATATTTTAAAGTTCCAAAACTCCACACTTAGAAGAATTTCCAAGTGAAACCAGTCAATGTTAGCCTATGGAAGGAAATTCAAGTTACTGGTAAGTACGGTTAAAATTACTTTTCAGGACCAGTACTGGGCTGAAAGATACAGCACTGAGGTCTCTCCTGATAACAGGTGAGTAAATCGGAATTCGTATTTCGGCTGATTTTAGAGGAATATTTGTATGTTTCAAAAATCAACACTTAGAAACTTTTTCAGCAAAAAGCAGGCAATGATATCCTATGGAAGGAAATTTAAGTTACTGGTAAGTACGGTTAAAATTACTTTTCAGGATTAGTACTGGGCTGAAAGATGCAGCACTGAGGTCTCTCCTGATAACAGGTGAGTAAATCAGAATTCGTAGTTCGGCAGATTTTAGAGGAATATTTGCACAATGGTGAAGGGAGGGGCGGGGCCTGAGGTGACATCTGTGCAAACGAGCCCTGTGGCGCGTTTTAAGTTGGGGGATTAAGTCCCCTTGAATCATGAGGGTCCCTAGGGGCCAACTAGCCCACCAGGAACCTCCAGTATGCGCCAGGGGGCTGCGTTGCAGAGACGTGTAGAGAGGCCACACCCCTTTTTACACCTCTCTGCAACGCAGCTCTGTGGCGCTTTCTGGATGTACCTGTTGGGCTAGTTGGCCCCCAGGGACCCTCAGGATTGAAGGGGATTTAATTCCCCATCTTAAAACGCGCCATGGGGCCTGTTTGCACACATGTCACCTCAGGCCCCGCCCCCTCCCTTCACCACTGTGCAAACGCGCCCCGTGGCGCATTTTAAGTCGGGGATTAACTCCCTTGAATCCTGAGGGTCCCTGGGGTGCAACTAGCCCACCAGCTACCTCCATTAAGCGCCACAGAGCTGCGTTGCACAGAGGTGTAAAAGGGGCGTGGCCTCGGTCCACCTCTGTGCAACGCAGCCCCTGGCGCATACTGGAGGTTCCTGGTGGGCTAGTTGGCCCCCAGGGACCCCCAGTATTCAAGGGGAATTCGTTCCTCTCTGCAAACGCGCCAGGGCGCGTTTGCAGAGTGCTGTCAAAGAGGGGCGTGGCCTCCTCGCGATGCCGTTTTTAAAAAAAAAATTTTTAAAGGGGGCTGTGTGGCCCCCTTTTAGTAATTTTTGAGCCCTGGGGACCCCATCCCCCAGGGCCTGTCCCCCTTCTAAAAAAAATAAAATAAAAAAGGACTGGGAAGGGGACCGCGTGGGCCCCCTCCCGTGGCCAACTTCGACCCGGGGACCCCATCCCCCGGGCCATAGCCACCTTTTTTTTATTTGATGGAGGGAGGCTGCCTGGCCCCCTCCTAAGGCCTCCTTAGGCCCCGGGGACCCCATCCCCGGGGCTGGCCCTATCCTTTTGGGGTCCGTGGGGGACCCCAAATCCCCACGGACCCTGCTGGCTCCCCGCCTCCTGCGGCATTGCTTTTCCACATGGGGAGCTGCTAATATGCAGCTCCCCATGTGGAAAGCAATTCTGCTTTGAATTTTGGAAGCAAGAGCAGCTTTCCCTGCTCTCGCTTCCAAAATTCAAAGCAGTTTGCAATGACAGGACGGGAGCCGCGAGGCTCCCGTCCTGTCATTGCAAACAGCAGTGTCCCGGGGTAGGCACCCCGGGACACTGCAGGAGCCGGCCCTGGGGGTGGCGGTCCCCAGGGCCACCACAGGCTCCAGGAGGGGCCGCGTGGCCCCCTCCCCACATTTTCAAAGCCCCGGGAGGTGGTGGTCCCCGGGGCTTGGGGGTCCAAAACGGACCCCCATTTTCAATTTTGTTAGTGCCCCGGGAGGTGGTGGTCCCGGGCGTGTGGGGGGCTGGAGTCCCCCACACAGGTTAATTTAATAAATGAAGAAGCCCCGGGGAGGTGGTGGTCCTCGGGGCTGCGGGAGGGCTCAGAGCCCTCCCGCAACTTTTCTAATAAAGCCCCGGGGGTGGCGGTCCCCGGGGCTTGGGAGCCCTTAGAGGCCCCCATACATAAAATAAACCCCCAGCATGCCCCCGGGACTTGGCCCACCCGGGGCAATTAACATCGAAGCGCGGGAGACCGCGCTTCGATTTCTCGGCAGGATCCGCGCTCCTGAGCGCATCCTGCCGATTTTTTTTTTTAAATGCTTTTTTTGCCCAGGGGGTCCTTGTGGGACCCCTGAGCAGGCCTAGGGGTTAGGGTGTTTCTACCCTGCCCCCTTTGTGCGTTTTGCGCACTTGTTTCTTTTTTTCTCGGCGGGATCCGCGCACCCTAAGCGCATCCCGCCGATTAAAAAAAAATGCTTTTCTGCCCAGGGGGTCCTTGTGGGACCCCCTGAGCAGACCTAGGGGTCAGGGTGTTTCTACCCTGCCCCCTTTTGCGCTTGCGCACTTGTTTCTGTCCCTCGGTTCTACCGAGGGACAAAATGGCTGCCAACACTTCTTGATTTGGAGTGTTGACAGCCAATTAGCATGCAGCTCGTGATCGGGAGGGTACGCGGATCCGACGCGCCCATAGATATATATGTGATTTTAATTGTGAATTTCTCAGGAACTACTGAACGGATTTACACCATTTTAGCAAAAGGCACCAGTCTGAACCAAGGGCTACCTCTTTGCCAAATTTGGGGTAATTCCGTTCAGCAGTTCGGGCTGTAGCTGCGACTAAAGGTTCCTATGGAAAAATGAATGGGGAAAACGCGTTTTGGGACCCCCCTTTTTCTCGGCCCCCGCTTGACGTATCACCCCGAGACTTTCAGGGTAGGAGCGGACCGGAGCGCCCCAACAAGTTGGAAGCTTTCGCGAAGATTCGTCAACCGGCGCCAACGTTATTGCAAATAGAATGTCGCGGATTTCCTATGGATAATAGGTCCTAACTATAACTATCTACTGGCGACCGCCAGTAGATAATATATATATATATATATATATATATATATATATATATATATATATACACACACATAGTGTAACATAATTAATATACTTATCTAATTTACATAATTTAAAAAAAAAAGTTTACATTTATTACCATGAAAACATATATCTATATATATCAGAAACATAAACACAACATACGCACCCAAAAGCGTGTTTATTCTATAGCATCTCATGATGCGTTTCGGCCACAAAATGACTTTGATCACATGAGAAAACATGGCAGACCATTCACCACCTAAATGATAGTGACATAAAGAAAGGACTAAGTGACAAACATGGTGCTCATAAAACCTTAAGGACGAATGCCAACTTGGAGTTATTTAAATTCACGTCATTAGGCAAATTAATAAAAGAAAAACGAAAATGTTAAGTCTCCCAAATCAACAAACATAAGAATTGCAAATCCCATAAGACATGGCATCCCATGGGAAGGCGCAAATACAATAACACAAATTAAACCAATCAGCCTAAATATTAGAGATCTGTAACCCTGCTCATAAGGAACCTCCCATGTAATAATATACATCTTACCTTAGATCCTGTAACATAAATGAAGACAGAACAAGGTCAAGTAAATTCCTTTACAAAAGGAATTGTCATGTAATACAAACAGATGGATCATGCCCGTTAGTATGAATAAAATAAAAAGAGGACTGGCAATGACTCAATGGTTTAATCGTATCATATAGTCCATGTAGGAGACTGGTTGGAGACACAAGAATTCTGTCCAACCGGAGACTTTCAGTGTGTATTACAGATGGTGTCTGAAAATTTGCTAGCAACTGAGAGAGCAAACAGTGCATGAAATCTAGGTACAAACAAATACATTGAATAATCTACATATGCCCAAGTGGACAGAAATAAATCAAGCCCAAGTGGGCAAAGTCAGCACATATTAAAGATGGTGTCCACCAAATTGTTAGCAATTGAAAGAGCAAACAGTGCATGAAATAAAAGTAAAAAGAAATATATTCAATAATATGTATATGCTACATATGCCATATGCATATGCCATATGTGGTCAAAAATAAATCAAGCCCAAGTGGGCAAACCATACCTGGATGCACGGTCCCTGTAAACAAGTACATGGAGAGTAAATAGATAAAATGATACATATGGCATAGAAATATTCAAACATATATGCCCAGTTGTGTCAAACACTTGGGAAGAAAGAAAAAATAGTATTACCTGTGACGTGTTGTGCAGAGACCCAAATGTGCTGCTCTTTTTGCTCTCACTCACTCTTGGCCTTATTGACCCTCCTCTTGCATTCTCCGCCGCTCTCGCTTCTTTCTCCTCTCGCTTGTGCTCTCGCTTCTTTCTGCTCTCGCTTGCGCTTCCCTTTCACTCTCACCTCACCGTTTTTAGTTCCCATTTTGCAGTTTGCCTCATTTTCGAAACCCTTTTTTGTGCTTTGCCTCGTTTTTGTGTCTGTTTTGTGCTTTGCCTCGTTTTTGTGCCCATAATGTGCTTTAACTCGTTTTTGTGCCCAGGACTATTTTTCTTCTCTTTTCTCCTCCATTTCTTCCCTCTCTCCAGGGACTCTCCTGCCTACCCCTCCTGCACTTCCTGGCTCCCTCCTCCACTCTTCTCTTACCTGTTTCTCCCATATCTGCCTCCTGCCTTCTCCCGCAACTTCCTCGTACCTTCTCCTGCCTTTAATTCCTGGCCTTCCCTAGCCACGCCCCATGCACCTCCCTCTCCCAGGACCTACTTATTGGTGGCCACTGTACAACGACGCAGTGGGTGCACCGCACACCAGGACTGCACCCAGCATCACGGACCCTGTTCCATCTGACTTCTGCAACAACTCATCTGCCAAACTCCAAGCCCTCAACACCGGACGCTGCCACGACGACTCCACACCTCACTCCACCGTAGACCATTTCTCATGCACTCGCTGCCACTTCTCTTGCAGCATCACTCCTACTGCACCCGCCTCGCACGCCTCACTAGGTATCACATGCATGCTCCTCAACACAAGATCTCTCTGTAAGCACGCCACCAAGGTCTGCGACACTTGGATATCCATTACTTCACTGAAACGTGGCCCAACCTGTCATCCTCCCCAACCATCGCCATGGCCATCCCTCCTGGCTACAAGATCGCCTGCCAAGAAGGGTACCACATACCCAGAGTCAGCCAGACCATGACTATCACAGGCACCCTTGCTTACCTACCACCAGGACCATGCATTGATTTCAGCAACCTTCTCACCAACTTCATCACTCCCTTAACCATCTGATCCAATGACTTGACTTCTACCTGCTCAGCGACCTCATCCTTCAAATCAACGACCCAATGGACCCCAACCCCATCGCCCTTCTCGAGAGCCTCGACAATATCGGACTCACACATTTCGTTCAAGGCCTGGCTCACAACTCAAGATACACCCTCAACCCCGTCTTCATAGCCAGCAACATCATCACCTTCAGCCACCTCACCCCACTTAACTGGACAGGCCACTTCATTGTACACCTCCACATCTGCGCACCCCACTCATAAAAGCCGAAGCCTGACAGCAACTTCAGACGCAACTGGAACAAGATAGCAGAGGCTGACTAGACTCACATCCTCAGTTCCAACCAGTCTTTATTGGCATTCATTACAACACTTATTCAGAGTAACATAACTCCAACAATGTCTGGAAAGGCGGGGAAGGGGGATTGTGATAGGGAAAGAGGGGGAGGCAGAGTAAATCATATTAAAGCATATAATGGCATAATCAAAGAATACCACACCAAGCTATATAAAGGAAATTGTACATTGGTAGCACATCCATGTTCAACTTTCAAAAGTCTCAATTATAACAGCCGGAGTAAGAGCTCCAAATACATATCTGGTGTACTGGGTATTGTCTCAAGCCTGGGTTGGAATTGACTTTGCGTTACTACCTCACATTTCATGACATCTTGTTCAGTATATGCAGGGGTTTCCCAGTTCAGAGCAACGTGTTCTAGAAGGAGGGTGTATCACGCACTCTCAAATAAATTAAGAAGGGTTCCCAAATATCCTTTGGTCAGGCTGCAGTAGGCATTAGCTCCCAGTAAGTGGCCAATTGTTCTTGGCAGTACGTTACGTCTTGCAGCCATAATGGGACCTTAGGAGCAGCTCTCTTCCCCCAATGTTTAGCCAGTTGGCGTTAGGCCAATAGTAGAAGCATTGCAATTAAACGGCGGGATACCTGTGGCAAATCTTTAACATAGCCAAGGAGGCTGATTATCGGTGTTAGTGTGATCTGGTGCCCAGTGATTTGTTGGAGTGTAGAGTGTACCTCTCGCCAATAGTCTGCCATTCTAGGACATTCCCAGGCTAAATGTAAAAATGAGACCTGAGGTGCTGAACATCTTTCACACCGCGCCTCTTCTCTTAACCCCATGCGGTGCAGTTGAAGTTGTGTACAGTATAGTTGGTGCAAAAATGTATAATGTATGAGGCGCAGTCTATAATTGGAAGAGAGAACTGTAGTTTGTTCACAGCATTATGACCATTGCTCAGCAGATATAGGCGGGTCTGTGTCCAGCATCCACTGGGTGTGCGCCCTAGGGGTGCACACAGGCGCTTTGTCCTGCATCACCGTGTAGAGTCTTGTGACAAGCTTGCGATGTGAAGTGTTCATCAGTATTTGTTCTAAGGCATGTAATATTGGAGGGGGCTCAGGAAAGGTATCATGACGTTCTTGACAGGTAGCGTGCAATTGATGATATAGAAGCATATCCATCACCTTGAGACACGGAGTGTCAGTTGATGTGGGTGGTGGTGCCCATCTGGGTACAGATCAGCAAATGTGAATAGGTGCCTGTTATGCGCCCGAGCACACGTTCCATCATCCTGCAGTGCGGGCACCATAGGATTATGCGCTGTGGGGATGGAAAGAGCATATATGCAAATTTAAGGGCACACGTCGTCGTAGCCCGTCCCACGCTCAACTGACACAATCTACGGTGTGTTTATAAGTTTGATAGAGAACGGTGGAAAGCGGGATCGGGGAAGTCAAGTCAGCTTCCACCGCAACGTGTGGTTAAAATTTGACTGGATAGAGCCAAAAATGTAGGTATTGGGCCTGAGCACACCATGCATATAGTGCCATGTCAGGTGCATTGAGGCCGTCCTGTCACAGAAGGAGAGTTAGAGTTTCCCATGTGATCCTGGGCTGTTTGCCGGCCCATGCCAATGATATCATATTCGACCTCAGGCGTTTAAAAAACTGCTGGGTAAGCAGCAGAGGAAGATTCAGAAAAAGATATAAAAATGTAGGCAATACAGCCATCTTGGAAATCGCTAAACGTCCAGTCAGCGAAAGGGGTAGACAGTTCCAGGCTGGGATTCGCTCTTCTAGCCAGGACATCGCCTTGCCATAGTTAGCCTGCCATAGTTCACCCATGTCACAACTGAGCCATATGCCCAGATACCACCCTGGCTCCTTTGCCCACTCCAGTGAGAATTCAGAGTCGAATCACGGGTGCTGTCTGTGAAGGGGAACATGACTGATTTAGCCCAGTTTATAGTTATGCCAGACAACCCTCCGAACTGAATAACCTCTCGGACAGTAGGGTCTAGATTTTCCTGAGGGTTCCTGATGTATAATGCGATGTCATCCATATACATAGAGATTAGTATTGCTCTCTCTGAATCTGAGCTCCCTATGAGCATGGTGCTGACGTAAGCGGGCAGCCAGGGGTTCCACAGCAATAGCGAATAAAAGCGGGGATAGAGGACACCCCTGACAGGTGCCACATGTAATCAGGAACGGATTGGATAGCATCCCGTTCACTCGCAATCTAGCAGTGGGGGAGGTGTACAATAGCTGAATGAGGTTCACAGGTGTAGGAGAAGGGTAAACAGGAAGGGCCATTCTAAAGAATCAAATGCCTTAGTGGCATCTAGAAGAGAGGCGATCACTGCTCGTACACCATGCATGATCGCAAATAAGGTGCGGAGGTTGTGTGTGGTGCATCGGTCAGGTACAAAGCCCAACTGATCTGGTCGAACTATGTCTGGAAAGTTTGGCCAGTATTTTGTTATCCACATTTATCATCGATAACGGCCTGTATGAATCGCAGAGATATGCGTGTTTGCTGGGCCTAAGTATGGTAACAATCACCGCCTCGCGGAGTGACGGATGCAATGTATTTGTCTCCACGGATGCCTGAAACATGGATAGAAGGAGGGGGATTAATATGGTGGTGTACTCCTTGTAAAAGGGAGTCGTAAGTCCATCTAAACCGGGTGCCTTGTCATTAAGAAGACTGCGTATTACCTGTAGTACCTCCTCCTCAGTGAATGGGGAATCTAGGTATTGATGTTGTGCCTGTTCCAGCCATAGTAATTGTATAGAGTCCATGTATGCCTTACTTTGGTCAGTGGACGTTTAAGATTTAGTTTGATAGAGTTTTGAATAATAGGCAGTCATCGTATTGAGAATTGAAGTAGGAGTGGTTTGACGTTCCACATTCTCGTCTAGGAGTTCTACAACATAGTCATGGGATTTTTGTGGTCGTATCATAGTGGCAAGAGTCCTGTTAGTACGTTCTCCCTCCCCATATCTGCGGGCGGTCACCTCACGGGATAGATAGTTGGGTTGACGACAAGCCTCATCGTTAAATTCTACTAATTTTTTTCGTACGGCTGGGGCACGAGAATTGAAGTATTCTAGCTCTAATGCCTGCAGATCGCTTTCGAGCTGAGTAAGCCTAGTTTGTATCACCTTAAGAACCCCCTCTTATAACTACTTTAAACACTTCCAAGAGCACTAGTGGAGACTTAACTGAGCCCTCATTTCATGCAAAATAGTCAACAATGGCGGTTCAAATTTTAGTACGGAACACCTGGTCCCTTAAAGCTGCGGCTGGCAGTCGCCAATTAAAGACACGCAGAATAGCTGATGGCATTGACAGTTCCAGCTGCATAGGGGCATGGTCTGAAAGTGTACGGGGAAGCAGCATTGTCCCTACAGTCACCGTTAGGACCTCTCGGGTAGTTAACCAATAGTCAAAGAGTGGCCAGGGTCCATGGGCTGATGTGATGCATGTGCCTTCCCTACAGGTTCTATTTAAGGTCCGCCAAATGTCAGTTAGGCCCTGATTGTGCATTAGAGTGAGTAATTGTGGGAAAAAAGATGGCGGCTGCTTGAGACCGCCGTTTTGCAGCTCCCCAACCAGGTGGCAAGATTTCGCCCATACCCGCTCGATTTAAGTACAGAAGCATGCTTGGCATAGCAGCAAATAGCGCAATCATCAAGAATGAAATTGGCTGGAGCCTATCTTGTTTAGAGACCATCTTATGGCAAGCGGAGCTTGTGCTCGCCTCTCGTAGGCTGCTGGAAGCGGTGGCCCGCTTGGACTAGAGACGCCAGTGGCCGACCCTGGGCACAGCGCCCGCCATGGGGCCAAAACCAGCTGCTGGTAGGGGGAAGGGGACTGCTCCCCGCAGTCCGGAGTGCACGCATCTGCCCCAACCATGGATATGACCACAGCTTCTGTTGCTGCTCCGCAACCTGGGGGTCGGCAGCAAAAAACAGCCCGGATGGAAAACTCCCTTGAGGGGAAGGGGAGGAGCGGGACTGCACCTCCCCAGCAATGCCTGACAGGCACCACTGTGCTAGAGCTGCTTCGTGGTTCCTCCTCCAAAGCAGCATCTAGGCAGAATCAACTGACACCCTCTCTGTAGCCAACTCAGGAAGGACCCCAGAATGTTTCACAGGATCGTGAGTACTTTCAACAGGGTGAGGGGATTCCCCTGGCTTTGGTTGCTACAGCTCCTGCCTCAGCCTTAGCCTCAGTGTCCGGGGAGACGGCACAGGTGGCTCGGGCATCAGTAGAGGAGGTAAAGGGAGATATAACCAAAGGGGCGGTGGCAGAAGAGGGTGAGTGGGATATCACAAGTGATACAGCAAGGGATACAGCAAGGGAAGACGCAGGGGGACATGCCCGGCAACATGAAATTCTTCAGGGGGGTATTCCAGAAAATATAAAGATCGCATTCAACAAGAGTAGAGAAGGGAGCAAAGCCCACATTAAAATTCAAGTTGGCCAAGTTGGGGGGGCTGTGACAGATCTTATACGATCTAATCAGAATCAGAAAAAGAAGAAAAGTTGCCGCTCGGTTCACCATCTTAAAGGAGTGGGAGTAGGTAATGACTGGGATCATGATCCAGAGGCAAATTATAGCTTTTTTTCCTTGTCGGATGGTACCTGGTCAGTAGGCGGTTCAGAGTCAAGCATGGATTCTAGTGAGACTCAGAGCCTGCCAGGTGCTATCGGAGTAGATTCAGCAGCTACTGCGTGAAAAGTGTTAATGAAACCTGGTGGATGTGATGGTAAGGGAGGTAAAGACCTTAAATGGGATAACTCTCCAGGCGAACAGTTGGTCGGAAATGGTGCAACTGGGCTTCAAGATACTCATTCAGCAGTACCTCCTACTCAGGATACTATTTTACAGTGTGTCATATCACACCATGAAGAGGCCGGGCAGGACAGTCGTCGCTCACAGGTGACAGCACGTAAGCTGCAGGGGTCTGTCAGGAAGATAGCCAAGACATGTAATGCCATCAGTGAGCAGCTGACGGACCTAGAGCTTAGAACGGCTGCCCTTGAGACAGACATTGCTGGTGCCCGTGGACAATTGGAAGCTCATGAATCTCAACTTATTGACATCCAGTGGAAGCTGGAAGACCAAGAGAACTGCCAAAGGTGTAATAACCATCGGTTCTTAGGGATCCCAGAAGGAAGGGAAGGGTCTGATGTGCGGCTGTACATGGTGGAACTGTGCGTAAGACCTTCCCGGACTTAGAAGGATGGAATTGGCTTCACGAGGTCCAAAGAGCACACTGAGTCCCCTTCTCCCTTCGACAGCCAGTAAAACCTGATGCAAAACCTCATGCCGTGCTGGTGTATTTTAGAAATTTCTTGCTGCGACAGAACATCTTTGAGAAAGCTAGGCCCGAAGCACGACGGTCTGCTGAGGACTTTTCATTCTTCACCAGGCCGGATTTTTGTCATTTAACTGTCGAACGATGTTGGCGCCTACGCCGAATGATTAAGCCATTTCAGGAGAAGGGTGCACAGGCCTTTTTAAGGAACCCGGCTTGCTTGAAAGTGATCTGGGGGGATCAGACCAGATTTTTTACCTCAGAAATTAAAGTCAAGGACTTTCTTGCGGAGGGTGGGGTAAAATTGTAGGTCGCATGGCTGTGCAATCCGCTTGCTTTGTCTTTAGGCCATCATGAGTAGTTTATATGGCAAGGTTAGACTAATAACTCCACTAGACGGTTACATGGGGTGTGGGTTAATAGGTTATGATTGATAAGTAATTACAGCCACCAGTTGGGGGAGCTACTCCCCATCCACCACAGACCGACGCAGGTCTGTATTTACTCAGCATAGGGGTGCTCAAGGGTGGGTGAGATGGGGGGTGGAGGGTTGGCAAGGGAGGTTGGGGCTGGAATATGAGGGGGGGGGTGGAGGGTGGTGGTGGGTTGGTGTAGCAGTGGGAAAGAAACCCAGAGGGCCAGCAGGGATGTTATGATTTTTATGTAGCTATCTTCAGATTGTGGATCAGTTTGTCTACCTGTTACAATTATGTGTAGGATGTCTATTTGTTCAATAAACATTGGTGGTCTTAATGACAAGGTTAAACGTGGTAGGGTTGGCAAGGTATTAATATCCTTGGGGTTGGACATAATATGTCAGCAAGAAACCCACATCCCGTGGGATAGGAGAGGATCCATTTCAATTCCAGGATATACACTGGTGGCCTGCTCTACTCAGACCACCACGATTAGAGGGGTTGCAATCCATGTGCCAAATAATTTGGCTCCAGCCAGGCGAGTTCTGGAAGATAAATCGGGGCGATGGTCAATTGTTAAACTATCTATATGGTTGACGATTTGTTCAGTCTATGGCTCTAATCAAGATGATCCTAAGGTATTTGAAGAACTCGAGATGGAACTAGCCTTTTGGTCGGATCCTCCTATTATATGTGGGGACTTCAACATTCATTTGGCCGTTAGTGGAACTCCTATTAATAAATATCAGGGGAGAAAGCCACACGTGTATAAGGCACTAGTTTAATTAACAACTAGTCATGAGTTAATTGATGTCTGGGCCATGAGGAATCCGGTGAATCCTGGCTACACATATTTTTCCCCCACAAGAAATATGTGAGGGTAGACTACTTCTTTGTGTCCACCACTCTACTTGATGGCGGAAACATTAGGAAGTTACCCAAAATACCCTCGGACCATAACCCCTTGGTGCTTGATATCTGTCAGGAATCCAGCAGACTCCCAAATAAAGTGCACACAATAGCCAGTATTGTGGGCAAAAGGAATAAATGAGACAAGGTTAGGTTTCGTTATAATCAAAAGAGACTCCAGAAGTTACCTTGGACGTCGTTAGTAAAGAGAAGACTTCTCAGGATGACCGCTTTCTCGGAGAAGCAGGTTAGCGGTCTAGTTGTTTCTCAGGCAGGCGCTCAAGATCAGTGTTCGGTGTGAAGCGCGCGCGTAACCGCTGTGTCTGTGCACTTCACAGAAGTTCTTAGTCAGGGTAGTGGCGTTTTTGCGATTCTCCTCAGTCCGTTCGGTAGTATAGCGTTCAGGGAAAGCTTGCGTTGCGCTTGCTCGACGGTTTTAGTGAGGATTAGCGTCTTGTAGCGAGTCGGGAGTTCGGGAGCTTAGTCTAGAAATAAATAGCATTTTTCTCAGTGTTTTCCACTCTGTCATGACACTTCCAGTCAGAGTAAGGAATCAAGAAGAATAGAGATTATCTGCAGCATACTTACTCATCTTGTCCGTGGAGAGTTATCCTTCACCAGCTGAAGTTCCATACTGGTCACGCAAGTACCTGAAAGAATGACAAAATGATTAATACCGTGTAAAGATATTCCTTGAGTACATGTACCATGTTCCATATGAAATTACTGTAAATAACATTGCATATCAATAACCAGCAAAGGTATCTTATGTTTCTTTAGATAAAAGAGTCCAGAAACAAAAGACTGTGGAATAGCATTTCAGAAGATTGTTAAATAGACATTTTTATACTGTTTCTTCAACACTTATAGTCTCTTATTTTTATAACATTTAAAATTCCTTTTGAAACAATAAAGCATTCTATACCTCTCATTTAGAGACAAAAGAAGAGAAGCTCAAGCCAGTCCTAAAAGGGGTATGTCTAGAGAAATAGCAAATTATAGAGAAGGTCATTATTTTAGAGAGTCAGGGCGGTAGAGTGTATAATGTTTGTTGTTGCCTTTTCTCTTACAGTGTGTGAATTGAATTAAGAATGTAGTCCTTCCAGGAAGGTACTTACAACCCAAGAACAAGGGACGAGGCAGACTCTACTTGTTGATTTTTTATTTTATCCAATTCTCCCTTCCCCCCGAAGACCCTTGGACCCCTGTCAAATACTAAGGGGGTTGAGGAGTTACTCGAGAGGGGCATCGGTACTTAGCTTCGTTCTGCTCCTGTGAATTCTGGGAACTTGAGATTGCTCTTGACACAGTGAAGTGCCCACATTTTAAAAATTCACCTGAGCAGAATGGCTGAAGGTTTTGATGTAAAAGAATTGGGAGGAATTTTGGAGGTTATCCGAAAATAACTTATGGCTGTTAGAGAACAAAACAAGAGTCTGAGGTTAGACTTAGTGGCGTCTAGAAGAGAGACTACTGAGTTAGCTAATAAGATGGATGGTTATTTTTCTGGGCCAAGTTTTACTACCTTGCCCGCAGAAGTTCAGGGATCGGGGCATCACCAATACATAATCCTAGGAACACAGCTCAAGTCATACATTCTTTATCTCCAGTTATTCCGTTAGCCCCTCCTGAACGTTTTAATGGAGATCCACAGAAGGCCCAAATATTTTTGACCCAATGTTCTCTTCACTTTATGTGTTGACCGGCAATTTTCCCTGATGCACAGTCCCGGGTTGCTTTTGTATTATCCTATTTGAGCGGAGATGCGGCTGCTTGGTCGTTACCTTTGGTGTCTAAAGATTCTTCCATTCTGAATAATTTTGAAGATTTCAAGAAGGAGTTTTTACGAATCTTTGATAGAAGAAGAGTTTCTCAGGCTACAGACAATGAATTATTAGAATTAAAGCAAGGAAACAAGGAATTAATCACGTATCTAGCCCAATTTAACAAATTAATTGTAGAGACGGATTGGCCTGAAGAGAAACGTGCCGCTCTTTTCTATAGAGGTTTGAAGGACCAGTTGAAAGACGCATTATCGCAAATTCCAAATAGACCAACTGAAGTCTCAGCCTTAATTGATTTGGTTCTGGAATTGGATTATCGACAGACTGAAGGGAAAGGAGAGAAAAAGAAGGATTGTCCTAAGGAGACTAATATGGCTACTAGTTTATGTGAAAGTGGAGCGGCAATTTGTGTGATACGCACTGAAGAGATTCCAGACATGTACCAAGATTTTCAAGATGTATTCAACGAGGTGGAGGCTTAGAAACTACCACCCCACCGCTATATGATTGCAAGATTGATTTAGAGCCTGGGACGAACCTTCCCTGCAGTAGAATTTATGCTCTGACAGAGAGAAAAGGCCAGCATCTGAAGGATTACATTAAAAAATATCTGAAAAATGGCTTCATTCGACCCTCGCAGTCTCCAGTCTCGTCTCCTTTATTTTTCATCCTGAAGAAAGAAGAAGGAGATCTGAGGACATGTATCGATTATAGGGCCCTGAATCAAATAACAATCAAAAATAGATATCCGTTACCGTTGATATCCGTTCTTCTTGATCAAGTCAAAGGAGCCCAGATCTATACCAAGTTGGACCTAAGGGGGGCGTACCATCTTGTTCAGATAAGGCAAGGAGACGAATGGAAGACCGCTTTTAGAACTAAGTTCGGTCTTTATGAGTATCAAGTTATGCCATTCGGATTGTGCAACGCCCCGGCCGCCTTTCAACATTTCATCAACGATGTGTTGAGTGAGTTCATTGATAAGTGTGCGATCGTTTATTTAGACGATATTCTTATTTACTCCACATCGGTTGAAGAGCATCGAGAACATGTCAGAGGGGTGTTACAAAGTTTGCGTGAGAATTGGCTATATGCAAAATTGGAGAAATGTGCCTTCAATGTCAGAACAGTGGATTTCTTGGGATTCATCATTTCTCCAGAAGGCATCACTATGGACCAACAGAAGATAAAAGTGGTAGTGGAATGGCCCTCCCCAACTAGTGTCAAAGAAATCCAGAGTTTTATTGGGTTTTCAAATTTCTATCGGAGATTTATTAAAGAGTTTTCTCAAAAGGTCATTCCCCTGACCCGGTTGTTGAAGAAGGGAGTATCGTTTGTTTGGTCCCAAGAAGCGGAAGAGGCTTTACAATCTTTGAAGGAGAATTTTACTTCAGCCCCAATTCTGCTTCATGCAAATCCTTCAGAGCCTTTTTTTGTTGAGACCGATGCTTCGGATCAGGCAATTGGAGGTGTGTTGTCTCAACGACATAAAGAAACTGGACAGCTACATCCAGTAGCCTTTAGATCCCGGAAACTCCTTCCAGCAGAAATTAATTACACCATAACTGAAAAAGAATTGTTAGCCATCAAGGATGCCTTCAAGGAATGGAGAAATTATCTGTTGTGAGCGAGACATACAGTGACAGTCTTCACGGATCATAAAAACTTGCAGTTCCTCAAATCAGCATGGACTCTTACTCCCAGGCAACTGCGTTGGTCTCTTTATTTTGCCGATTACGATTTTGTAATAACTTATAGACCTGGAAACCAGAATGGCAAGGCAGATGCACTGTCCAGAATCAACACCGAAGGTCAGAAGGTAATCATGGAAGATCAGAAGATCATCCCTGAATCAGAAATCGTTGGAGCAATAGTGAATGAAACCTTGGAAGAAAAAATCAAAGAGATTTTAACCCCAGAAGAAATCCTAGATTGGGTTAAAGAGGATTCGTCAAGAGAAATTCGGAATCATCTACCATTTCATAATGGAGCCTTGTTCCTACCCACACCAGAAATGAGGAAGAGAGTCTTATATGATTGCCATGATCATCCAATGGCTGGTCACAAAGGAATCAATAAAACTGAAGAGTTGATTCGAAGACAATTTTGGTGGCCTAATATGTTAAAAGACATTAAACAATACGTGACTGACTGTGGAATCTGTGCTCGGGGAAAATCCTGTTGACAAGCTCCCCAAGGGTTATTACAGCCTTTACCCACTCCACCACATCCTTGGCACACGGTTACCATGGATTTGATTGTAGATCTACCCTCTAGCCAAGGTTTTAATACCATCTTGATGTTGGTAGATGCTTTCACTAAGATGGCCCATTTTGTCGCACTAAGAGGCACTCCTAATGCTAAGCAGTTAGCTGAACAGTTCAGTTTACATGTAGTCAGAGCTCACGGAATTCCTAAGATTATCATTTCTGATAGGGGTTACAGTTTTTATCCCATTTCTGGAAGGCATTCACTAAGAGTTTGAACATCGAGAATAGGTATTCCACTAGTTACCATCCTGAAACAGATGGACAGACAGAAAGGGTTAATCAAGAATTAGAACAATATCTAAGGCTATATTTATTGAATCAAGAAGGTGACTGGCCAATTCTTCTTTGGGCAGCAGAGTTTGCATTTAACAATGCAAAGAATAGTTCCACAGGTTACTCACCTTTCTTTCTGAATTATGGCAGACACCCTCAGGCAATCTTTAGTACAGAAGAGATAACAGTTCCCTCAGTAAAAGATTTAGTGCAACATTTTGATAAGATTCATGAATTAGCAAGACAAAATCTGGCTCAATCTAAAAGGCAGTATAAGATTTACGCAGACAAACACAGAAGGTTAGAAGATAACTATCAAATTGGAGATAGAGTTTGGTTAAATACTAAAAATGTAAGACTAAGAGGTAATCGAAAATTCCAACCTCGTTTTATTGGTCCATACCCAATTGAAAGTAAGATCAGTTCACTTACATATAAATTAAAGCTTCCTCCACAACTCAAGATACATCCCGTGTTTCATGTCTCTTTGCTTAAAAGAACTCCGTCAAGTTTTAAAGAAAAGTCCCCTCCTAAGCCAGTTCAGACTGAGAAAGGTGAAGATTTTGAGGTTAAGAGAATCCTAGATTCTAGGTGGAGTAAGGGAAGATTGTTCTATCTGATTGATTGGAAAGGTTATGGACCCGAAGAACGATCTTGGGAGTTACAAGCTGATGTTCATGCTCCTCGATTGGTCAAGGCATTTCACAGTCAATATCCCCACAAGGCTCGACCTGGGGAACCGCCCTTGCGGAGGGGTACTCTCAGGAATTGCAGCAGACTCCCAAATAAAGTGCACAAAATAGCCAGTATTGTGGGCAAAAGGAATAAAGGAGACATGGTTAGGTTTCGTTATAATCAAAAGAGACTCCAGAAGTTACCTTGGAAGTCGTTAGTAAAGAGAAGACTTCTCAGGATGACCGCTTTCTCAGAGAGGCAGGTTAGCGCTCTAGTTGTTTCTGAGGCAGGCGCTCGAGATCAGTGTTCGGTGTGAAGCGCGCGTGTAACCGCCGTGTCTGCATACTTCACCGAAGTTCTTAGTCAGGGTAGTGGCGTTTTTTGCGATTCTCCTCAGTCCGTTCGGTAGTATAGCGGTCAGGGAAAGCTTGCGTTACGCATGCTCGACGGTTTTAGTGAAGATTAGCGTCTTGTAGCGAGTCAAGAGTTCGGGAGCTTAGTCTAGAAATAAATTGCATTTTTCTCAGCGTTTTCTACTCTGTCATGACACTTCCAGTCAGAGTAAGGAGTCAAGAAGAATAGAGATTGTCTGCAGCATACTTACTCATCTTGTCCGTGGAGAGTTATCCTTCACCAGCTGAAGTTCCATACTGGTCACGCAAGTACCTGAAAGAATGACAAAATGATTAATACCTTGTAAAGATATTCCTTGAGTACATGTACCATGTTCCATATGAAATTACTGTAAATAACATTGCATATCAATAACCAGCAAAGGTATCTTACGTTTCTTTAGATAAAAGAGTCCAGAGACAAAAGACTGTGGAATATCATTTCAGAAGATTGTTAGAGAGACATTTTTATACTGTTTCTTCAACACTTATAGTCTTTTATTTTTATAACATTTAAAATTCCTTTTGAAACAATAAAGCATTCTATACCTCTCATTTAGAGACAAAAGAAGAGAAGCTCAAGCCAGTCCTAAAAGGGGTATGTCTAGAGAAATAACAAATTATAGAGAAGGTCATTATTTTAGAGAGTCAGGGCAGTAGAGTGTATAATGTTTGTTGTTGCCTTTTCTCTTACAGTGTGTGAATTGAATTAAGAACGTAGTCCTTCCAGGAAGGTACTTACAACCCAAGAACAAGGGACAAGGCATACTCTTCTTGTTGATTTTTTATTTTATCCAATTCCCCCTTCCCCCCGAAGACCCTTGGACCCCTGTCAAATACTAAGGGGGTCGAGGGGTTATTCGAGAGGGGCATCGGGACTTAGCTTCGTTCTGCTCCTGTGAATTCTGGGAACTTGAGATTGTTCTTGACAATATCATGGTACAAGGGCACTTGAAACACCAATCCAAATGGACTTTTGACAGGAAACTTTTGGTTAATGATCTGTTTATAGAGTATATCAGGGGATGGACTCAACATTTTTTTGATACAAACGGATACAGTGCCTCGAGGGAAGTAGTCTGGGACACATTCAAGGCAGGATTACGGGGCAAGGTTGCAAGTTTTGTGGGACATCATAGAAAAAGACAGCAAGATGAGATGCATCTGCTGATCGAACAGCTTATCTCACTTGAGGAGAAACATACCACTGCAACTGCCCGTAGACAGGAAGAGATACAAGCACAGCTACAGATTGAAGTTATACGGATAAAAGCTGAGATCAATAACTACTATAATAAAAAAAGTGGCTGAAGCTTATCAATCATATAACAGGGATGATTATGAGTATGGAGAGACTACTAGTAAACATTTAGCCTTGCGTATGAGACAGAAGTCAACTAGAAATAACATTGCCAAGATTAGAATGAAGGATGGGACATATGCGACGGACTCTAAGGAGGTTCTCAGCGTGTTTACAGATTGTTACGGGGAACTATACCAGGCAGAAACACAGGATATCGCCTCAGAGATAGGAGGGCTAAGTATTGATGGGGGGAGGGTAGGGGCCGCTCCCCCGTTATTGCAAGAACTGGAGGCTGATATTACACTTGGGGAAGTTATAGAGGCAATCCAGATGATGGCCTCAGGGAAAGCTGCTGTCCCGGACAGAATCCCCATGGAAGTCTATAAGGTGCTTCAGGCAGAGCTCGCCCCCTTGTTATTAGATCTATTTCTGGCAGTTCAGTATAAGGGGCAGCCCCCGCAGTCCTTGTTAGGCACCGATCTAGTTGTTTTTTTAAAGAAAGGGAAATCCCCGGAGGACCCAGCTTCGTATCGTCCCATCTCCCTTATCAACTCTGACGCAAAACTGTACTCTAAAATATTTGCGGCTCGATTAGGTAAGATCATTTCTAGACTGGTAAGTCCAAGGCAACATGGCTTTATACCAGGGAGAGGGACTACGGATCATATCTGGCGAGTCATTACTCTATTTGACTTAGCTGACTTCTCAGGAGAACAGATGGCCCTGATTCTCCTCGATGCTCAAAAGGCTCAAAAGGCTTTTGATCGAGTTGCATGGGAATACCTTTGGGATATTTTAAGATGGAATGGCTTTGGACCACGAATTATTACTGACATTAGAGCTATGTACTCGCACCCTTACGCCAGAATACAAATGATGGGCAGGGAATCCGAAAGGATTGAAGTTGCTAGAGGGACAAGAAAGGGGTGTCCTTGCTCGCCGATTCTTTTTGCCCTATACATTGATCCATTTATCAGAGTAATTTTGTTAGACCAGAAGATTAAGCCAGTATCGGCCAGGGGGTATGACACTAAAGTATAAGCATATGCTGATGACATAGCTATTGTAACCCCTGACCCACAGAGTGCAATTACACAGGTAGAAATCTTGGCCAAGGAATTTGGCAGACAGGCTGGCTACCCCCTAAACACTTAGAAGACCAAGATTGTTTGTACTAAGAACATTACACTTCAGGATCCACGTAGGGCTGAAGTGGCCACATATCTCGGAATTGAATTAACCGCTAATGTGGATTCAATCTGAATGATGAACATGGTCCCTCTGATAGCTAAAATCAATGGAGATGTAAGAAGAATCGATAAGCTGCACCTCTCAATAATTGGTAGGTGTAACACCCTCAAAATGGCAATGTTCCCAAAGGTACTTTACCTATTTCGCTGTATCCCTCTTGAGCTTGAACCTGTTTTTATCAAAAAACTTGATTATTTTCAAACTTTATATGGCACTTTCAGAAAATCAGATGGTCACTCAAGTTCTTATCCCCTCCCCAGGAGCGAGGGGGTTGGGCAGTCCCAAATTTACTTTATTATTATTGGGTCACAATGCTGCAACAGATGGGTTTTCTGTTCATGTCAGACAAGGGAGGCAAGAGTCACTTAGAAATACTGGAAGCCGAAGCCCCACCATCTATTTATGAATTGGCTATTGGAAGCACAGCATGGGGTGTTGCTACTACAGCTGGAGGCTAGCTACTATAAGAAGACACATTTCAAGTCCCTTAGACCAGCCTGGAATGTATGGCATAAAGTTGGCAGACTGATGAGATACCAAGGCTCCATAAATATACACCCTTTGGCGTTCACCAGTCTTTCCGGCCCCTCTTTACGATGGGATGGGCAAACAATGGGAGCAAGCCGGTATAAATAAAATAGGGGATATTTTTTACACGGATGGTATGGTCTTTTTTGTTGAGCTACACGAGCGCTATGGTATTGATGCTCGGTTCTACTTTAAGTATATCCAACTTAAAGAAATTATTAGACAGTTCAAGCCAGAAATGCTTAATATTTCTCTTCCAGAAGCTATTCTTTATAAAGACTTCCGGATAAAGCATATATATATATATATATATATATATATATATATATATATATATATATATATATATATATATATTATCTACTGGCGGTCGCCAGTAGATAGTTATAGTTAGAACCTATTTTCCATAGGAAATCCGCGACATTCTATTTGAAATAACTCTCTTGCCGGTTGACGTATCTTCGCAAAATTTTCAAACTTTGTGGGTCGCTCCGGTCCGCTCCTACCCTGAAAGTCTCGGGGTGATTCGTCAAGCGGGGCCCGAGAAAAAAGGGGGGTCCCAAAACGCGTTTTCCCCATTCATTTTTCCATAGGAAACTTTAGACACGGCTACAGCCCGAACTGCTGAACGGAATTACACCAAATTTGGCAAAGAGGTAGTTCTTGGTTCAGAAAGAACCCTTTTGTTAAATGGTGTAAATCCGTTCAGTAGTTGCTGAGAAAATCAAAAGTAAAAGTACATATATATCTATGGGCACGGAGGATCCGCGCACCCTGAGCGCACCCTGCGCGCACCGTCCCGATCACGAGCTGCATGTTAATTGGCTGTCAGCTGGCTGTCAACATTCCGATTCAGGAAATGTTGGCAGCCATTTTGTCCCTCGGTAGAACCGAGGGACAGAAACAAGTGCGCAAAGCGCACAAAGGGAGCAGGGTAGAAACACCCTGACCCCTAGGTCTGCTCAGGGGTCCCATAAGGACCCCCTGGGCAGAAAAAGCATTTTTCTTTTTTTTAAATCGGCAGGATGCGCTCAGGGTGCGCGGATCCTGCTGATAAAAAAAATCGAAGCGCAGTCTCCGCGCTTCGATGTTAATTTGCCCCCGGGTGGGCCAAGTCCCGGGGGCATGCTGAGGGGTGTTTATTTTATGTATGGGGGCCTCTAAGGGCCCCCAAGCCCCGAGGACCGCCACCCCCGGGGCTTTCTTTTTAAAATGGTGCGGGAGGGCTCTGAGCCCTCCCGCAGCCCCGGGGACCACCACCTCCCGGGGCTTCTTTTTTTTTTTTCCTGTGTGGGGGGGCTCGAGCCCCCCACACGCCCGAGGACCGCCACCTCCCGGGGCACTAACAAATTAAAATGGGGGTCCGTTTTGGACCCCCGAAGCCCAGGGACCACCACCTCCCCGGGCCTGTGCTGATGTGGGGAGAGGGGCCGCGCGGCCCCCTCCTGGAGCCTGTGGTGGCCCTGGGGACCGCCACCCCCAGGGCCGGCTCCTGCAGTGTCCCGGGGTGCCTACCCCCGGGACACTGCTGTTTGCAATGACAGGACGGGAGCCTCGCGGCTCCCGTCCTGTCATTGCAAACTGCTTTGGATATTGGAAGAGACGCTTCCAATATCCAAAGACAATTGCTTTTCCACACGGGGAGCAGCATGTTAGCTGCTCCCCATGTGTAAAAGCAATGCCGGCTCCCGTAGGACACGGGGAGCCGGCGGGACTGTGGGGGGTTTGGGGACCCCCCCACAGTCCCCAACCAGAGGCCAGGCCCCGGGGGATGGGGTCCCCGGGGCAAGTAGTGGCCCGGGAGGGGGGCCACGCGGCCCCCTCTCCAGAAATAATTTTTTTTTAATTTAAAAAAAAAAAAAGGGGAGTAAGGCCCTGGGGGATGGGGTCCCCAGGGCCCAAAAATAAGAAAAAGGAAGGGGGCCACACAGCCCCCCTTCAGGGAAAAAAAAAAACGATCGGCCCGCAGGCCCCGCCCCTTCCTTCACCACTCTGCAAACGCGCCCCTGGCGCGTTTGCAGATGGGGAAGTAATTCCCTTTGAATACTGGGGGTCCCTGGGGGCCAACTAGCCCACCAGGAACCTCCAGTATGCGCCAGGGGCTGCGTTACAGAGAGGTGTACAGAGGCCACGCCCCTTTATACACCTCTCTGCAACGCAGCTCTGTGGCGCTTTTGGAGGTACATGGTGGGCTAGTTGGCCCCCAGGAACCCTCAGGATTCAAGGGACTTAATCCCCCAACTTAAAACGCGCCACGGGCGCGTTTGCACAGTGGTGAAGGGAGGGCGGGGCTTCAGGTGACATGTGTGCAAACAGGCCCCGTGGCGCGTTTTAAGATGGGGAATTAAATCCCCTTCAATCCTGAGGGTCCCTGGGGCCAACTAGCCCAACAGGTACATCCAGAAAGCGCCACAGAGCTGCGTTGCAGAGAGGTGTAAAAGGGGTGTGGCCCCTCTACACGTCTCTGCAACGCAGCCCCTGGCGCATACTGGAGGTTCCTGGTGGGCTAGTTGGCCCCTAGGGACCCTCATGATTCAAGGGGACTTAATCCCCCAACTTAAAACGCGCCACGGGGCGCGTTTGCACAGATGTCACCTCAGGCCCCGCCCCTACCTTCACCATTGTGCAAATATTCCTCTAAAATCTGCCGAACTACGAATTCGGATTTACTCACCTGTTATCAGGAGAGACCTCAGTGCTGCATCTTTCAGCCCAGTACTAATCCTGAAAAGTAATTTTAACCGTACTTACCAGTAACTTGAATTTCCTTCCATAGGATATCATTGCCTGCTTTTTGCTGAAAAAGTTTCTAAGTGTTGATTTTTGAAACATACAAATATTCCTCTAAAATCAGCCGAAATACGAATTCCGATTTACTCACCTGTTATCAGGAGAGACCTCAGTGCTGTATCTTTCAGCCCAGTACTGGTCCTGAAAAGTAATTTTAACCGTACTTACCAGTAACTTGAATTTCCTTCCATAGGCTAACATTGACTGGTTTCACTTGGAAATTCTTCTAAGTGTGGAGTTTTGGAACTTTAAAATATTCCTCTAAAATCAGCCGAAATACGAATTCCGATTTACTCACCTGTTATCAGGAGAGACCTCAGTGCTGCATCTTTCAGCCCAGTACTGATCCTCAAAAGTAATTTTAACCGTACTTACCAGTAACTTGAATTTCCTTCCATAGGATATCATTGTCTGCTTTTTGCTGAAAAAGTTTCTAAGTGTTGATTTTTGAAACATACAAATATTCCTCTAAAATCAGCCGAAATACAAATTCCGATTTACTCACCTGTTATCAGGAGAGACCTCAGTGCTGTATCTTTCAGCCCAGTACTGGTCCTGAAAAGTAATTTTAACCGTACTTACCAGTAACTTGAATTTCCTTCCATAGGCTAACATTGACTGGTTTCACTTGGAAATTCTTCTAAGTGTGGAGTTTTGGAACTTTAAAATATTCCTCTAAAATCAGCCGAAATACGAATTCCGATTTACTCACCTGTTATCAGGAGAGACCTCAGTGCTGCATCTTTTAGCCCGGCACTGACCCTGAAAAGTAATTTTAACCGTACTTACCAGTAACTTATATTTTCTTCCATAGGAATCCATTGTCTGGTTTTCAGCAGAAAAGTTTCAAAGTGTCGATTTTCACAAACTACAAATATTCCTTAAAAATCGCCTGTATGACTTAAACGCATTCTTTCAACTGTTTACAGGAGATGCACCAGTGCTGGATCCAGGATCCAACACTGAGTAAGAAAAAGTAATGATAACAGTTTTTACCTGCTAAGTGAATTTCCTTCCATAGGATAACATTGGTGATTCTATGAGAAAAAGTTTGTGTCAACTTTTAAAATACAATAATATTCCTTAAAAATCACTAATGTAACCAAAACGCTTTTACTCAACTGTTTACAGGAGATGTCCCAGGACTGAATCTAGGATCCAGTCCTGTGGTTAGAAAAAGTAATCCATAAAGTAACTAATTGCATTTAACTAGAAATTCACATTGAGCTGAATGTTGCATTGTGTTTGAAAATGTGTTGCCCATTGCAACAACTGTAACTACTGTACTTAAAAGTCTATTGCCTATGTGCAAAGTATTTAAACTAAAGTAATTCATTCTGAGAAAGTATTTTTTGTAATGTATAATGTAATTACAATGTAATTTAAAAAATAAAATATGTAAAAAAAATTGTTTCTAAAAATGTAGTAAATCAGTATTAAAAAAATAAATATAACAATTAATACATTTAAAAATTGTCATTTACAAAACCTTTGAAATTCACTGAAAAAACCGTAGGTTTCAGACATGTTATAGTTAGGAATTAGCATTTAAAAAACCTTTGAAATTCACTGAAAAAACCATAGGTTTCAGACACGTTATAGTTAGAAATTAGCATTTAAAAAACCTTTGAAATTCACTGAAAAAACCAAAGGTTTCAGGCACGTTATAGTTAGAAATTTGCATTTAAAAAACCTTAAAAAGTCACTGAAAAAACCATAAGGTTTTAGGGACAGTTATAGTTAGTTGGACATTGCACTCGTACAAAACCCGTGAAATTCCCCTGTTATAGTTAGTTCAGGTAACTATAACTCGCGCCCCGCAATGCACTGCTGATGACGTCACATATTACATCACTCGTGACATGGTCAGTGACATCACTGATGACATCACTGATGACATCTCAAATGACATCACTGATGACATCACTGATGACATCATCCATGTGAGAATTTAATGCATCTTCTCACACCCTAATATAAGTTTTGAAACACCCACTCTAAATTACAGACTGCCATTCTCAAAACCATACACACTCCAATACCAATAAGTACATACCCACTCACTGATTCTTAGGTCTACACACACACATCTACTCACTCACCCGTACAGTCACTCATACTTACAGTCACTCAGTACAGGACTATCATATGCACTCATACACCTATATAAACACTCACACAACGCAACTCATCCATAGAGGTACTCACACACCTAGTCAGTCATGCAAATAATTAATCACACTCCAATTTACTCACCTATACAGTTATACACACCAGCTCACTTACTCATAAAAATACTAGCACATTCTTACGCTCCTATGCAATCACTGATGCAAGCACACACTCATCCATATAGCCACTCTCACAATCACACACTCTCACTTATAGCCATTTATATACCCCAACACACATATATACTGCCTTTCACATATGTAGTTACTCACACATGTACCACTGAGATATACATTCAATCACTAACACACCCATACACACACTCACCCACCCATACAGTCCATCACAGACGCACTCTTGAAACCATGCACCCAGTGAATCACCCACTCACACATCTATGCACAGAGTCACACTCACCCCACCCACACAAACACTGAGGCACCCATACAGATACTCAGAGAACCAATCCATAACCCATATAGACACTCATTTAGCTAGTCAGAAACCCATGCAGCTGCTTACACAACAACAGACAGACGGATACAGACATTCACACAGTTTAGTCACTCACCCATGCATCCAGTAAGATACGTTTAATCACTCACTTATAGACTCAGTCACGCACCTACTAAATCATCCATTCAGACACTTATACACCCACTCATTCTTCAATACGCCTTTCCCTATATATATTAAACATATTTAAACTTTACACAAACACACAGTCACTGGATGATGTCATCAGTGATGTCATTTGAGATGTCATCAGTGATGTCATCAGTGATGTCACTGACCATGTCATGAGTGATGTAATATGTGACGTCATCAGCAGTGCATTGCGGGGCGCGAGTTATAGTTACCTGAACTAACTATAACGGGGGAATTTCACGGGTTTTGTACGAGTGCAATGTCCAACTAACTATAACTGTCCCTAAAACCTTATGGTTTTTTCAGTGATTTTTTAAGGTTTTTTAAATGCAAATTTCTAACTATAACGTGCCTGAAACCTATGGTTTTTTCAGTGAATATATATATATATATATAACATTTTTATAGAAGCTACTCCAGATGATCTAGTAGAAACAGAATCTAACTGGGCCAGGAAGTTAGGCAATAATGATGCGGACCTATGTATGTCAATTGCTCTTTCCAGAAAGATCCTTCTTTTGGCCAATCTGAAGGCTCAACATTATAAAACGATTTTTAATTTGTATTTCACCCCGGCCAAGCTATTCGGGTGGGGGAAAAGGGAAAATGATCACTGCCCTAGGTGTGGGCAGGGCCCTGCAGATTTGGTCCATATGTTCTATGATTGTGGGAAATTGTACCCTTTAAAAAGGGGGATCGAAATCTTCCTTCAAAAAGCATTAGGACATGGAGTGAGCATCTCTCCGGTTATGCTGTTATTAGGCTATGATGAGAAAGTCCAGTTAGAACAGACTCACACATATTTTATCTTCATCTCGGTGGCAGTAGCTCGTTTGCTGATTGCTATAAAGTGGAAAGATCCGGACCCTCCTTCCTATCCTGTTTGGTTTGCCCAGATGTTCCATATCTGCAATCAGGAAAGGGCTTTATACAACTGTAAGGGGTGGCGGTCCAAGAAACGAGGTAGAAAGATCTGGGGCTCTATGCTTAACTGGGCTCTTTAATGAGTAGTTGGGATCGGCTTGCTCTAGCTTCATTTCGTAGCTAGCGGTGTAAAAGCAGCTAAGGTTCATATAAGTAGTAAAACTTGTACATATCGCAGCATTTTTGGACTTCTTGAGGTTTGTTATTATGACTTTGGTATAACTTATACCCCGATGCCTCTCTTATAGGGTAGGCATATATATGAACTAATTTATTGAGATTTGTTTTTTTAGCCTGACTTTGTGTACTGTAGTATGAAATCGATTTATAGATGTTTTTCTACTCCTCCGAGTATATTTTATGGTACTATGTTTCAGAACCACTGTGTTTCTATACCACTTTGTATACTGCTATTTATACTTTTTTTACTGTTTTCTATCATTTTATGATCTTAGCTACAATGTGCTTGTTGAATTGTATTGTGGACCGCTGTATTATCTGGGATAAATAATACATTTATTTAAAAAAAAAAAAAAAGAGTGAGTCATTGTATGGCAGCGTTAGGGTGGGGTCTGCAGGAGGTACTTGATCTATCTAGAATCGGGTCTAGAATTACATTGAAATCTCCCCCCCCCATATTATAGCGCCCGGCCCTAGATTGACAATGTGTCGCCATACATCTGCAAAGAATTCCGGGCAGTCGGTGTTTGGTCCATATATACAAGCAAGAATGATAGGGTGTTGATGAAGGGTGTCAGCTAGGAGGAGGAAGCACCCTTCCGTGTCAATTTTGACTTGTGTGAGTTTCCACGGTGTGCCTTTACGGATCAATATAGTGTCCCGCGTGCATAATTTGAGTAATAGGATGCAGTGGAGGGGCAAGATGAAGCTCCTGTAGGAAGCATATATCGATCTGATGTCTGTTGAGGTAGGTATGTACTAGATGGGCTTTCCTCTAATGGTTGAGTCCTCTAACATTCCAGGTCAAGCATTTAATTTTCGAGGACATATTCAATTCAGGGGTAGTATTGTGTCTGAGACTAATCCCGAGTATAGGTGTGTGCACCATGTGCTAGAATTGTGGTGGCCTAGTGTCCTGTTAGGGAGCAAGATGTATGCAGTGTAAACTTTGTGCTTCAATTGGATGACAGGAATGGTGGGGTGGGAGGAAGGACCAAGGCAGGGGCCTGCCATGCATTGTACGCACAACCAAACGAGAAAAACAAATGAGAACCATATAACAGAAACCCACCACCGCCCACTCCAACCCCCAAACTTGGTTGAGAGACCCTAACCCACCCAGCAACCCTCCCATAGTCCAGAAAAAGTACTTCTTGTAAGGGACTCATCCCCGGGGCGGAGAAGGGCCAGTCTAACACCCCAGCCAAGCCTAGGCTGGGTGGCTGAATCGACGAATGTCACCCATTCAGTGGCCATCGGGACAAGTATTTTCCACATCCATGATGGTGGCCATGTACCCGTTTCATCAACCCGCCTTGTCTGTCCCTTTGCCTTGCCTCAGGGCCACCTATATCACAGCATGGATCTCAAACGGAGTTCATGTTAGTCAGTGTCGTCCAGTTGTGTCCCTCCTCACAGCGCGGAAACCACCTTGGCACCCTTGGTGCAACACTTTTAGCAAATTTGAGAGCTGCTTTAGCGTTGTTGAAGTTGTGTGTCTTCCCCTCATGGGTGACATGCAGTTTGGCAGGGTAGAGGAGGGCATATTTGATCTTTGCTTTTTGAAGAATTTTTTGGTAGGTAAGAATTCCTTTTTCAGCGGCCTGGACTGCGATGGTGAAATCAGGGTAAAAGGAAATCACATTGCTGTGAGATTGTATTTCGCCACTTCCCTAGAGAGGCGTAGAACAATGTCCCCGTCTTTATAATTAAGAAGGCGTGTGATTATAAGACGTGCCGGCGCACCCACGGGCGGTCCGGTGCCAGGGACCTGTGCGCCCATTCTACAATGAACACCAGGGACAGGGCCTCTCCAAAGAGGTCTTTGAGCATTATTGTCACATACTACTCCATGTTGTCAGTGCCTGTAGACTCCTGCACGCCCAAAATGCGTAGATTATTATGCCTCAAGCGGGCTTCCAAATTGTCGTTCTTGGCTTTTATAACAGCTTGGACTTTATCCATTCTAAGCAGCTGTTCACTTGTTGTGGCCTGAGTGTCATCTATGTCTGAGACTTTGGTTTCGAGATGGTCCAGACGATCTTCATGTTTGTCTACTCTCTCATTCATCTTGTCAAGGCGGTGTGCCATAATATCAAGCTTGGTATTAATTGCCTTGAGGCTGGTTTTAACATCGACCAGGATTTCTTTAAGGTCTTCGTCACGACCGGTCTCCACCACGGAAGGGTCCACGTCCGACCCCCACATCTGCTCCACCTCTGCCCGGTGTTGGGTGCTTTTGCTTTCAAACGGGAGTTTTGATTGGCAAGTGTCGTGTTTACTCATTTCGAGTCGCCTGGGCACTGGTGTGGCCAATGGTCAGCAGCAGAGACCACAGCCGGGTCACACTAATGGGTTTAACTTAGTGTTCTTATGAGCTCTGATGTGTCCAGATATGGCCCACTGCACCACCCTCCACTATCCTGGCTAGTTGGTTCGCACCATGGCACGCGAGGGCACAGCAGGAGGCCATTAGTGTGTTTAGGCGGCCACCGTAAAGAAATCGGCATCCAGGTAAAAATGAAGGAACACATATAGGGCCCCGCCACACCCCCAGAACAAGGGGAACAGGCAGGTGTAGACACCGACGACACAGCTGCAGGATGAAGCAACCCAAGATCCTCTAAGTAAGGGCCAGACAGTCACGTCCAAAGTGCCAATGTCGCCCGACTTCCATTTCAGCAGCACGGGATCAAGAGGCTCTGTAGGAGCGGCAGCCTCACGTAGGTTGGTGCTGGGGTTCACGTGGATCTCAGCACAGCGCGGGGAGGCGGAGATGTCCTTTAGTTGAGAATGCAGACAGTCTGGAGCAATGGGAGTGTAGATATTTAAAAAAGCTTTCAAGGCCTCCCCTGCTTCAAACCCCGCGGTCCTCACTTCCAGGGAGGTGCCTCCCAGGCGTCCCGTCTGTCCGGCCAACCCGGGCAGCACGCACACTCCTCACATCAAACCGCACAGGCGTGGCTCGCGGGTGGTCGTCTCCAGCCGCAGGGCAATTAGACTATAAAATGCGGCAGCCTCAGACACAACGTTCACGCCGGCGGCCAGGTTGAAGGCAGCAGGTCCACAGTGCAACCACGGCAGACCGCCACTCCAGTCCGAAGTCACGTAGGCCTACAGGGCCCCAGCTCTCACTCGCCGCCACAGCTCTTGTCAGTCTCGAGGCATCCACGGTTCACCTGCTTCAGGATGCGCTTCAACGCACATGCATGGGCAGTCGATTATCCCCACACTGATAGCCGATGGGCAGAGGATGAGGTAGGGTTTTATCAAACTTGTTTTTATTGAGTTTTTCAACTTCAAGAAATAAACATGGCAATACATCAAGTATCTTGTACTCTTTTGCATCTATTGGCACTCTAGTTCCGGGATCAGATTCTGTCGAATAGTCTGAGTCAATATCTTCCTTATATTCTCTTCGTGTATTACCAGAAAAAAACATATTATAATTGGATATAACAGGAGCAGTAAAATGTCATAACATGTTCTCCTAAAAGACCTCCCTTCCTTCTCTCCATAACCCTCCCCCCCACCAAGCCTTATTCCGATAGTCTTGCGTATATTGTTGCTTTCATTTGCCTGTAGGGGGGGGAGAGCAACGGGAGTACCACTTAAGATTAAACCTGGTAAACTGGGCAGTCCCAAATTCTACAGATACCGAGGAGGTCAAATCCAAGGCAGAAATTGGTACAAAAAAGAAAACCAAAAGAAGAAAGAGAAAGGGAAAGACAGGTATGATGAGAGAAAAAGAGGAAACGAGAACAGAGAGAGAAAAGCTTACCTAGCTAAGACCTTAGGGAGCCTGGGTGTCCTGGTAGATGCTGGGCACTTTATGGAGTGCGTTCTGATGGCATTTAGCGCTTTGGGTTAAAATTGGAACAGGTGTAGAGCCCTGACTCTCGTGGGGCAGGTTGTCAACGGGAAGCCTGTCGAGAGAAATTTAACCAGTGGACCCCACAAGTATTCAAAGTTTTTTAACTCGTCCCTGTAAATGTTGCTCATCCGTTCCATGGTTAGCGCTTGCCATAAACGAGCATGCCATTGTGTGAGAGACGGTGCTTCTGGTTTTTTCCATGCGGCCGCAATTGCCATTTTGGCAGCCCGAGACATAGCCACACTATGGCCTGGTCCGCTTTTGTTTGGAATTGCAGTTCTGGGTCTCGGAGGCCAAGAAGTGCAAAGCTTGGGGATGTGGGGATGGGGTATCCTAGTATCTCTTTAATTTGCACCAGGATTTCAGACCAGAAGGGACGGATGGTTGGGCAATCCCACCATATGTGGCGGAAGTCTCCCAGCAGGCCGCATCCTCTCCAGCAAAACTCTGACGTGTTAGGGAATATCTTCTTTAGTTTTGTGGGGTAAAGGTACCAATCGTATAGTATCTTATAATGAGCCTCACGCTGACCAAGCGAGTGATTGTGCCGTTTTATGTCCTTCCATTGAGTGTCTGAGATTTCCTGGCCTAATGTATGTTCCCAAAATTCAAGATGTCTCGGACGTCTAGAAGGTAGTGTGTGCAGTTGAAGAGAAAAGGAAAGAGATTACCCCCTTCGCTGTGCTTGCCCCCTTCACAAAGCGTTCTAGCGCTGTGAGTTCTCTTGTCGCCCCTTCTCTAATCCCAGTCTGCAGAGCCCAATGCCGTATTTGCATATAGTGATAAAACTCTGTGTTAGGTAGGTGGAATTCCCTTGGGCAGTTCTCAAATGTTAAAATTTCCCAATTATGTAAAATATCAGTCAGGGTGAGACAACCTCCCTCCATCCATGCATCGAACGGGCCCGGTTCTAACGCAGGAAGGCAGGGTTGTAGTGTATGGGGTGAATGGCGAGGGTAACGAAGTCCACTCATTCTGCTTGAGAACGTTATCCCACGTTTTTAGAGTCATTTTGGTGGGGGTGCTTATGTAAGCATTAGCCGGACGGTCCGACTTTGGTTTCCATAGTAAATCCCATATCACCCATCCCGCAATCGCACGGTCCATATGTAACCAATGTTTGTCCGAATCACGTTGGGACCATTCCACTATGACGCGGAGTTGCGCCGCTTTATAGTATAGGGTTAAATCAGGGAGCGCCAAGCCCCCCCTCATCATTGGGCTTCCTGAGGAGAGTAAATGGTAATCTTGGCCTTTTATTTTGCCATATGAATTTCTTTAACATTGAGTGAGCTTCTTGTAAGAAGGCTCTCTCGAGATCAATAGGTAGACTCTGAAATAAAGGCAGGAATTTTGGGAGGACCACCATCTTGACAGCATGGATTCTGCCCATCCAGGAGAGAGATAAAGAGGCGCCCATCTCTTAAAGTCGGTTCGAAGCTGTTGCAGGAGGGGGGGATAGTTAGCGGCAAATAATCCTGAGATTTTGGGGGTCAGTCTTATCCCTAAATATGTTAAGTCTTTCTTAGCCCGTTGGAAGGGTGTGGAAGCCACCAAGCCCTCCATTACCTCCTCTGTTAGCGTCAAATTGAGTAGGAAGGATTTTGTCAGATTTATGCACTGGCCCGCTACTCCTTCAAAACATTCCAACTCCCTTAGCAGTGTTGTTAGAGAATGTTGCGGATCTGATAATGTCATGAGTATATCGTCCGCGAACAATGAAATTTTATGTTCGTCTTGGCCAAAGTTTATCCCCTTAATCTCTTGGTTTTCTCTGAGTTTTGCGGCTTAACGCAAAAAGAAGCGGGGATAAAGGGCACCCCTGACGTGTTCCCCTACCCAGAATAAAAGGTTCGGATGCAACTCCGTTGACCAATACCCTGGCCTTCGGGGCTGCAAAGTTGGCCGCAATCATATTTATGAAAGTTTCACAAAAGCCAAATTGTTGAAGGGTCCGAAAGAGAAAACTCCAGTCCACTCGATCGAATGCCTTCTGGGCGGCTAAGAGTACTAGTACTGCGGGGATTTGTTTTTTGGAGGCTTTTTCTATAAGATGAATCACTCTACGCACATTGTCGTGTGTTTGCCTATTCTTGATAAAGCCCGATTGATCCGGATGATAAGATCTGGCATCATGTTCTCCAATCTAGTGGCCAATACCTTAGAATATAATTTAGCGTTGAGGTTAAGCAGTGCTATGGGGCGATAGGAACCGCAGTGTTGCGGATCTTTCCCTGCTTTGGGTATCACCGTAATAAGGGCCTCACTCATGGAATGCGTTGTCTGTTTAGTGCTCGCTATGTGGTTAAAGAGAGAAGTCAGCTGAGGGATTAATTCTGCGCTAAAAGTTTTGTAAAATTGAGTGGTTAGACCGTCTGGTCCTGGCGACTTATGTAATTTCAGACCCCCTAAAGCCTGTCAAACTTCGTCCTCTGTTGTGGGTTCCTTTAAGCATTCGTTCTGGGTTGTTGTTACTTGTGGGAGTTCCACTGTATTGAGATAGTCCAATTGTGCTTGCGGGTTGGGTGGGTCAGCTGTGTATAAAGACTTGTAGAAGTCTCTAAAGATTTTCGCCTTCCCTGCTTCGTCTTGTGTCGGCACATCCCTAGAGTCCTTTATGTTCCCAATGTATTCCTTTTCTCTTTTCACTCGAAGTTGTTGCGCTAGTTGTGCCCCCACTTTATTGCCCTGGGCATAGGAAGTCTGTTTGAGTCGCAATAGGTTTAATTCCGCCCTATTAGAGTAGATCGCGTGTAGTTTCCCCTTCAAAGCCGTGACTTGTCTTTGAAGTATGAGCGAGGGATTAGTCTTGTGTGTTCGTTCTAGTGCTTTAAGTTCCCCCTCCAGTTTTAATCTTTCCGCAGTCCTTTCTTTATTTAGGGCTGCCATGAGGTTCACGCATTGGCCTCTTATCACAGCTTTAAATGCGTCCCAATTGTTTGCCGGTGTCGTGTCTAGGGGGTTGTTTATGTGGAAGAAATCCCTAATTGCAGTGTGTAAAGCGTCTCGCATTGTAGTGTCTCTAGTTATGGCATTGGGGAAGAACCATCTCTTAAATTTTGGCCCAGGGCAAGCCCAGTTCAGGGAAACCTGTATTGGGACGTGATCGGAGACTATGATAGTGTATATTTTGGCTTCTCGTACTTGTCTGTTTAATGTGTGGCTCATGAAAATGTAATCAAGTCTCGAATAAGAGCGTTGACAATGCGAAAAGAAAGTATAATCCATATCTTCCGGATGAGCCTCCCTCCAGGTGTCTCTGAGTCCCAGATCTTGAATAGTGTGTTTCAGGTTCTTAGGAAAACTGCCTGTGTGGGCTCTGTGTGGATGTGTGCTATCGATCCCAGAATTCCAGGTCAGGTTTAAATCCCCCATCAAGATTATATCCCCCTCTGCGAAGCTCCCCAGTAGAGACAAGGTGTTGTGTAGAACGTAAAGAACGATGATGGATTCAACTCAGATCTGTGACTGGGGGGTGAGTGTCTGAAAAGTTTCAGCGCTCCGTCCATCATCTCCTTGGGTTTGCTTTGTTCGCCCTAAGTTGGCAGGGTATGCCCAGACGTGGGTCCCTTGCTCACTTTGCCACTGGATTCAAGCTAGCCTGGCTGATGAGGGCTGTTAGCCCGAAACCGGTCCCAGGATGCTTGTTTCCGGTCCAGGGAAGACATGGCTTGGCAGTTCGGGTTGGACTGTTCCCATGAGGCACTGGGTCTAGACTGATTTGCATATAGCTGTGTCTGAACTGGGGTGCCGAAGTGAGCTAAAGAACGATGATGGATTCAACTCAGATCTGTGACTGGGGGTGAGTGTCTGAAAAGTTTCAGCGCTCCGTCCATCATCTCCTTGTATTTGCGTTGTGTAGGAATCCCGTTTGATTAGTGTTGGGTGCGTATATTGCCGCAATTGTACAGAGCCTCCCTCATACCCGGCCTTTCACCAATACTGTCCTCCCCTCCCTGTCAGTTCTGAAGTCCTCCGGTTGAAACTTGAGGGAAGTGTGAAAAAGAAGGGCGACTCCGTTATGTTTTGAAGTGGAGGATGATTTATATATCAATGGGTATGTCTTGTGTTTTATTCTGTGATCATCTGATCTCTTGAGATGGGTTTCCTGGAGCGCCACAATATCATAGTGTTGGTCAGTGAGATATTTCCAGATCTTCTGGCGTTTGGTCGGGGCATTCATACCCTTAACATTCCATGATAATGTTGTGATTACCATTATGTCTGTGTAAGCCTCATCTCTCGCTCTAGTCCCTCACTCACCTTCCGCCCACCCCCGTCTCTCCCCCGCCCCTCCCCGTTTGTGGTCACACCCTCCCTGTTGTTCATATCCACGCCTCCAGTATGCGTAGCCTCTTTGTGTTTTACTCCTGTTACCCTTGTCACCCAGGTCCCTGCTAGTAAAAAAGAAAAGAAGAGAGAAAAAGGTAGAAAATGACAGTAGAGGGTAGTAAACATATTTTAACTCAGATGACATTGGGGCAACTTGCCCCTGAACTGGACCACTATCGTGGCGTCTGTCGAACATTCGAGGCAACTCAGATCATTGTCCGCTGCTGTAGTCTATCTTTTGTAGTAAATTTATGACATGGGATTGTTTCTTCACGCTTGCGGTTAGTGGCACTGGTCACCGATGTATTGCCGAATGATAATCCTCAGACGTTTCAGGGCCAACTTTGACCTACATCCTACCAATATGTTCTTTTAATCTCCGGCGGAGACGACGAAATGCAATGGCTCTCCCATTTCCTGGGGTTTTCTGAAGAATTCTGCAAAAAAAATTATAGTGTGAGGGGTATCAGGTCTCTTAGGTAACTTCAGTGGCCCCCTGGTTCTTCTGTCCTCTCGGTGGGCGACGACTTTGCCATTGTTTTCCTGGCCCTACTCCCGATGAATGGCCTTCTTGGGTTTCGCTGTTATTCTCCTCTTGATTGGTCTCTGGAACTGGAAGGCCCAGAAAGGGAAAAAGCTTCTTTGACTTCGGTTATATGGTGCGCCTTGTTGCGCTATTCAAACCCTAGACCAAAAGGGTAGGTCCACCGATATCTAATATTGTCTTTCCTGAGTTTTTCCGTAACAGGCCTGAGTAGTTGTCGGCGCTCTTGTGTGGCAGGAGTTACGTCTTGGTTGAGATCGCATGAGAATCCCTGAAAACGCACTGAGTCCATTTTCCTGGCCGCTTGCAAGATGGCCTCTTTGGTCTTGAAGGAGTGCATTTTTGCCCAGATGTCGAGAGGGCGGCGCTTCTCTCCTTGGGTTGCCTTCCTACTCTGTGAACACGTTCTATTTTTATTTTGGGTGTTGCTCCGCCCAGAATTTCCGAAAAGAGACCTGTCACGAAGGCTTCCAGGTCTAGTCCTTCAGTCCCTTCCTCAAGATTGCGAATGCGAATGTTCTCACGTCGTGACCTGTTCTCTAGGTCCTCGTTTTTCAGGAGCATTGTTTGCAATTGAGTTTGAAGTTCCCTCGTGGTCAGTGCTAGGTTTTCCGTCCGTCGTTCCATGGTTTCTGTTTTGGATTCTAGGTCCAACACCCTGGTGCCCACTGAATCCACATCTTGCTGCAGGGTGGATAATCTGCTGCTGAGATCAGATCTTAATGAGTCTAGTGACTGTGTCATGTCGGCCTTTAGTTCTTCTCTTAATTCCTGCTTAAACTCTCTTAGGGTGGCAAGCAAGTCCTCTCGCGTTCCCCCTCCTGCGGGCACCAGGAGCTCTTTGGCGGGTGTGGAGTTAAAGTATGAGGAGACTCTGTTGCTTTGTTGTTTTTTGGGAGGCATAGGGGACCCCTCTACTTCCTCCGAGTTGGTTGCGCGGACTCTCTTATCCTTGTCAGGCTTGTGATTTCTGGGAGCCCACAATTCTTTTCTCATCTCTCTGTGTTAAGAAGTGCTCTTCGTCAGCAGAGACCTGGCATAGTAGTCTCTCCGTGTCCCCGGTGCCCAACTGGGGGTCGCACCAATGCTATGCTTTTCTCCCCTTTTATAATGTCGCTTGTCACTCTTTGTATTCTCTTACGCTCCTTCGTGGTGCCACCCATTGTGTTGCGTGGCTAAGGGGTCCTAAGTTGAGTCTGTGGGGGAGTGCTCAGAATCTAAACTAATCTTAATGGCTGAGTGGAGCTTATGGGGCATCTCCCCTGTGTCCTTATTGCTTAGCTGGGGGGTTTTCCACTCGTGTGCTGTATTTTTCCCTTGCTAGGTCATTTTCCCTTTTTATCCAGTCTTTTTACATCCTTCCCTGTGTTGGACTAGTATGCCTCTTAACTATGCCAGGTAACAATGCTGAATTTGTGGGGGAACAGGTTGTGCTTGTATCCGCAGACCTGTACTTTATTGCTCCTTCTCCACATGTACTAAGATGGGGCCCGTTTGCTTTCCATGCGTGGGAGTGTCTCGACCGGGCGCCCTCTTAAAGTCAGGCAAATGGCTCCTCTGCGTCGGTCCTCTGTGCTTTGGGCCCCCCCCGCTGGATTTCTTCGCGCTGAGCAGGTATTCCTTGCCTGTTTCAAAGCGCATTGCCCCCAGATCGTCTCAAAGTCGCTTGCTGCGCCCTCCGCATTATTTTCTAGTCGGGTGCCGCATGGGGTGTCCTTGGAGCGCTACCCGCGGCTCACACTCACCTCCTTCCTGGGGGGGCGCATTCCTGGCCATCGGTGTTTGTGCGAGGGGAAAGCCTCTCACATCCCCGGTGCCGCTCTTGGAGCAGTGCGCTCCCGTCGCTGACTGTGTAGGCCCGGCTGCCACGGTCGCGGGCCTTCTCTCAGGACGTAACCAGGCCGCTCCCGCCCTGCCGCAATCAGGCGGAATCTGGTCTCCTTTTGCCGATTCTTTCGCTTCAAAGCATCTCACTCCAAGCGCTGGGCATTCACCGACACAAATTCTTTGTTTTCGGTGTGTGGTGCTGGCTTTATCCCCTCATGGCGGTATTACAGCAGCGGAGCCGTCGTGGTTTACTTCCACATGGCCATCTTGGCTGGCCACGTCCCCCTGAGGAAGCATTTTTCATTCAGCCGGCGGAGCCCCTCAATTGAGCGGCCATCTCGCTGCGCGGCTAGGCTCTGCCACCAACCAGCCTTTCCTCTCTAGTGACCTACAGAATTACATAATCAACTTGAACAACTGGATCTCAGGCTGCACCAACACACAGACTCCCCTGAAGAAAGCCAGGCAAGCAAGAACAAGAGCTTAAGTCTGCTAGTACACAGAAAACCTAAGAAACTCCAAACGTTACTGTAAGCAACTAGAGAGAAGATGGAGAACCAGCCAAGACAGCTCTTCAGGAGACATCTACGAACCCACGCTCAGAAGGTATTACGTCCATATAAAAGAAGTCAGGAAAGCTGCCCTCCTACAGAGACTGTAATCCTGCTCTAACTCTGGCAAAGAACTCTTCATCATCGTCAGGGAATTCTCCAATCCAGCTGCAGCCATCAACACCATCACCCCTTCACAAGCCTTCTGCGACAACCTCTCTGACTTTGTCCGCAATGAACTATTCAAGATCTACAGCAACTTTGAACCCCAACCCACCTTACAAGATCTCCTCAGACTACTATCCACTAACACCAAGGATATCCATCAACTACAAAACTGTAGCCCCCTCACCACAGAAGGCACCGCCAGAATTATGGAGACCATCTATTCATGGAGGGCAGACTGGCCCCTGCACTCACCACTTCTACAAGTTGGGAAAATCATTGATCAGCGTCAACCTCACCACCATCATCAACACCTCCATCCTAAATGGAACCTTCCCAGATAACTGGAAACATGCAGATGTCACAGCTCTCCTAAAGAAACCTTGGTCAGACCAGAAAGAACTCGGCAACTACAGAGCCATCTCACTCCTACCATTCCTGTCCAAAGTCATGGAGAAAGAGATCAACAGGCAACTCTCCTCTCACATAGAACAGCACCACCTCCTGCACATCACAGAAACCACCCTCTTGGCAGAAACTGATGATATCCAGATCATCATGGACAGAGGGGAAACTGCCGCTCTCATCCTCCTCAATCGCTTAGTGGCTTTTGACACTTCACGACTCAGGAATTCAAGCACCCACCCGGAGATGGTTCGCCTCCATCCTCTCTGACATAACACAGCAAGTCAGACTCCCCCATACACCTCTGAACCCAACAAACTTGTTTGCAGAGTCCTCCAAGGATTCTCCCTCAACCTGGGCTTTTTTTATGTGCCTTGGCACCCCTCGCCAGCATGATAAGAACCAATAACTCCTACACCAACAACACATCGTCATCCTCTCCCTCACTAATAAGAACAACACTACCAAGACCAATTTCACAACCTGCATGACCAGCGTGGCCAACTGGATGAGGGAGAACTGCCTAAAACTCAGCACTGACAAAACGGAGATTCTGATCTTTGGAAGCAAGAGCTCCCCATGGGACTTCTCTTGGTGGAACCACGCCCACGCCCACCGCCACAGACCGTGCCAGAAACCTCTGTATCATCCTAGATGACAAACTCACGATGACTAAACAGGTTAATGCAATGGCCTCATTTTGCTCCGTCATTCTCAGATGCACTGTCACCCAGGCCCTCATAACCAGCAGACTTGACTACGACAACGCACTCTAAGCAGCCATCTCCAACTAGCTCACTCAAAGACACCAGACCATCCAAATCACCACTGCCAGACTCATTCTAGATGTCCCAAAAGCGCTCACATCACTCACCACCTCACAGAACTATACTGGTTACCCATCCAGAAATGATGTCAACACCTACAAAGCTATCCACAACGTCAGACCTGCATACCTCAACGACCAACTTCAACTCTACCATCCATCCAGACATCTACGCTTTGCCTCGCACGAGCCCCCCCACATTCGCAGAAGCAAGTCAGGAGGATGCTCCTTCTCCTACATTGTTGCCAAGACCTGGAATTTACTCCTTCAACATATCATGACTACCCCTTCGCTACTTCAAGAAACTGAGGACCTGGCTGTTCAGCTAGGAGCCCCGCCCGACATACGTTCTTGATCCAGCGCCTGGATACCCTCACACCATGCAAATCAACATCACATAACAAAACATCATAAAAAATTTACACATTGGCCCTAAGTTAAGCATGACTGTTTTTTGTGCCAAGCTAGCCAGGGTTAAACACAGGTTAATTTAGTGACTTCTTGTTGTTCACCCTGCCAGGGATTGTAGCTGTTGCTTGACAAAGGCTCACACCCCAGTTAACCAACAACCCAATTTCTTACCTTGATGTTCAGTGGTGTGAAACAGGACTTGTGTTTGTGCAGTACCAGTGCTTTGTGTTACACAAAGATCCCATATATATAATTTGACAACAGAGTTGACCTTTTTTAGAATTCTTCCTAGTTTTCTATTGACTGTTTTCTCCCTTTCCTAAATTTAAGTGTCCTACCTTCCTTTTTGCACCATGGAGATTGATCTGATCAACCTTGACACCCTGAGCTGCTAAAGCTCTGTAAGGAGAAGGGGCTGAAGGCAGGCAGGAGGGCTACAAAACAGGATCTCCTGGGAGCCCTCACAGCTTTTTAGGATAAGGAGATTGATGACCCAGCCCTGGCAACCTGAGCTGCAAGGAGAGCCCAACTCAACCCCAGCGGCTGCCCAGGATGCCAGGGATGGGGCATGGAGCAGGGTGTCTGCCAGGGGCTGTCCCCAGGGGGGCTGAAGGACAGGAAGGTGGAGAGGGAGCTCAAATCTCAGCTGGCCAAGATGAAGCTGTAAGCAGAGGAAAGGAGAGCCAGGAAGAAAGAACCTTGGCCAGAGAGAAAGCTGAGGCACAGAGGGCCTTGGCTAAGAAGACACTTTTGCTGGCAGATGAGATGGGACTGAAGGAGCTGGAACTGAAGGTCAGACTGGAGAGGTGACGGTCTGCATACCACAAGAACTTGTGCCCAATTATGTGATAGGAGATGACAAGTGGTTTTCTGCTCATGAGGTAGCTCTGAGGGTAAACAAGGTTACTACTGTGGGAGGCAGCTCATGGAAGTACATACCTGCAGCGGGCAGAGACGACCTTCTCATACTTGAGGTAAAGGACCAGACAAAGTATGCCCCCATGAAAGCCATACTTGCTGCCAAATTTTGGTTGACCCCCTAGGAAGTACTGTCAGAGGTTCAGGGACAGTCACAAAGTCCCATACCAGTCTTGAGGGGGTTTCCTAGATTGCTCCAGCAAGGAACTGAAGGGCTCGATGAAGGGCAGTAAAGTTGATGATTTTGTTGGGCTGTACAGCTTGATTCTGATAAGGCACATGCGCAATACTTGTTTTACGGAGCTGCACCAACAACTGGTAGATAGCAAGCTAATTGATCCCAAGAAGCTTGCTGAGGAGGGCAGACCTCTGGGTCAGCACTAGAGTGTCCAAAAGGTACCTTAGGGTACTCCCAAAAGTGTGGTCATTGTTCCCACCATAGGAAAGAGGGGGGCGGGTAAAAACAAGAAGGAGTTCTCTCAAGGCCCTCAAAATAGCTCACAGGGGAAGGGGACCCATTCGCAATCTGGCCACCAAAAGAAGGGCTTTGTTGACAAGAATACTAGTAAAGTTGCCAAAGGCACCAGTGCATTGGGCAACACATGTGTTGGTTGTCCCCCAATGCTACAGGGCCTTGCTACTGGGGCTGGCTCATGACATCTCCCTGGCAGGACAAGACCTTTACCAGGCTTGTCTTCCACTTAAATTGGCACAGGAGGAGGATAGCCTCAGATACATTCTGCAGGACTTGTCTCACCTGCTAGGCCAGTGGAAAAACAGGGAAGAAGCTGAAGACTCCCCTGAATTCCTTACCTGTCATTGGCAACCCGTTTGAAAGTGTGGGCATCAACATTGTTGGGCACTTAGATCCCAAAACAGCCTTAGGCAACAAATTTATCCTGGTCTTAGTCATCCATGCCACCAGGTACCCAGAGGTAATGAACCTGCAGTAGCTAGGGCCCTGATGGGGATTTTCAATGTGGAAAGAGTGTGGGGGTAACCTATGAGTTCTCTACACCATCCCATTCGCAAACTAATGGGCTTGTTGAAAGGTTCAACAAGACCCTAAAAGGTATGATTATGGGCCTGTCCATGAGGTGGAAGTGGGACATCCTCTTACCATGCCTGCTTTTTGCCTAGAGGGAGGTGCCACAGAAGGGAGTTGGGTTCAGCCTATTTGAACACCTGTATGGTCACCCTGTTAGGAGACCTCTCAGTCAGGTGAAGGAGGGGTGGGAGCAAGCTTCTGAGAACTCCCCTCCCCCCAAAATATGGTTATCTACATGCTAGCCCTCAGGAACCAGATGGCCAAGTCCTGGAAGAAAGCTTCTGAGAACTTGAAGGCCAGCCAGGAGGTCATGAACCAGTTGTATGACCAGATCGCTACCATGGTGAAATTTCAACCTGGACTGAAAGTGTGGCTGATGGAGCCAGTGAAGCTCAGTGCCCTCAAAGAAAGTTGGGCTGGACCTTATGAGGTAGTTGAGAGGAAGGGGGAGCCCACCTACTTGGAGGACCTCAAGAACCCCAGAAACCGCTCAAGGGTACTACATCTCAATCACCTCAAACCTCACTATGAGAGGTCTGAGGTCACCATGCTGCTGGTGATAGGTGATGGAGGGGAGAGTGATCCTCTCCCTGGCTGTGATGCCCTGCTGCCGGCCGGCCCGGCTCTCCCATCCGTCTGCCCGGCAAGTCAATGGAGGATACTGTCTTTGGCTCTGGTTTCACATACTGTATAAACACGCATAGGCTTGGAGTGGCATGACACACCGCCTCTCCGCCCTGACCACACTCCTCCAGCTATGGTTCGTGGTGACACTAAGCTGCGGAAGATGGCGTTTGATAGGCCTCGACCCTCTGATACCCTGGAGCCTGTGTCCACTGACGACGTGGGTATGGCAGGGGGCTCTGACCCCGAGGCAGTATCCGAGCGGACACTATCATGGTAGAATTGAGGGTGGGCTTTTGCGCCATGGATGGCAGATTCAATGCCCTGGCTGGGCAACTTGATTCCTTGGCGGGACGGTTGGACAGACACGCCGCCCGGCTGTATATGGCAGAGAAGAGGGTCTCGGGCCCAGGAGATGGAGCAACCCAGACTGCTAAGCGCCTGGAAAAACTGGAGAGACTACTGAAAACTGTGGCAATCAAGATCGAGGACTTGGAGGCAAGGGGTCGTCACAATAATTTGTATTTCCTGGGTGTAGCAGAGACCACTGATACTGGCTGAATGGATCTATTTGTTGAACGGCTGCTATCCGATCTCCTAGGCCGACAACACTTCACCCCCTCCTTCGTAGTGGAAAGGGCACATCACTCCCTAGGACCTTGCCCCAACACGGGCCTCCCCCCTAGACCCATCATCGCCAGACTGCCCAATTTTTACGATCATGACATCGCCCTAAAGCTGGCTAGCAAAACTGGCCCACTTCGTTTGCAGGGTGCAGAGATCTCTTTATTCCCTGACTTTACCCAGATGGTGTAGGACACCCGCCGCAAGTTTGTCGACACCAAATCCTCCCTCAAGAAACTGGGACTCCGTTATGGTATGCTAAATCCAGCAACGGTCAGGGTGGATGTGAACGGGAAACCCCGCTTCTTCAACACACCGGCTGCTGTCCAGATAAACAGTACTCCAGCACCTGTGCGCAGCCGGGACGTTCTACTCCCGAGCGGTCCCATCCACACTCTTTATCGAATGCCAGTGCGGACCTTTTCCTCTCTGGCTGAATTGAGATCTGTCCGACCTGCATGGCTGGCCGGCTGCGTTCCTCACGTCGGTGCTGTTCTAGGCTCCTCGGCACACGGCGCGACGCTGGACCAGACACCACTACACATCCCTCTGGATCATTTCACACTATGTAACTTATTGAAATGCACTTTTTCCCTGGGACACCGCTGTGGTGTTGCCACCCCCCAGTGGTGTCCACACTAATGGTTGACGTTTTCCTTTGGTTGCATTGTTGGGTAGTTTATTTGGGAATTCACTGGTGCTTATTTTGCCTCGTGTGGGAGGTGGGTGGAGGGAGGCGATTTGAGGAACCGTTTGTCTAATGTTGCAATCTTCCCAGGTTGTCTAACAAACTTGCTTCACATGCACAAACATGGTTTCACTATCCACTGAGCACTCATAGATGTTACCCACATGCCCTCTTAATTCACCATATATAGAATGTACACTGATGTCATGGAACATTAGAAGCCTCAACAACCCCCACAAGGGCAAGCAGGTCTAGCGATATTATGCACGTTACGGCGCCCAAATCGCCTTCTTGCAGGAGACTCACCTTCCAGCGGACAGATCCCGTACCTTCACATCCCTTTGGGGGTCCTCCCGATATTTCTCCTGCTACAGCACCTATTCCAGAGGGGTCTGCATTTTAATTCATAAAAATGTCCCCTTTTGCCTGGCAACTGTGATTCTTGATGAACATGGACAATATGCGTTGGTAACAGGGACACTGGCGAGCAAATCGATCCTTTTGGCAAATATTTATGCACCAAGCATTGACTCCCCTAAATTTTTTCAGACCCTACACACACAAATAACCAAATTGGACTTTGACCATCTCATGTTGGAGGCTAATCTTAACCTTGTAATTAATTTGTCCCGTGACTCGACAGCTAGTACTCCAATTGGTAAACCGCGATCTCTCCGCGTCCTGCAAGACATCTGCACTACTTATGCTCTCCATGACTCCTGATGTCTAAAAGATGCCTCCTCACTGGTGTACACCCTCTACTCTGCTTCCCATGTCATCTGGACCCGCATTAATTATTGCCTTATTTCCGCTGCAATGGGCCCGTGGCTGCAATTAGTTCATCACCAAACGTGCACACTCGCTGATCCCGCCCCTGTGCTAGCCACTTTCCACATTCCATTCGGAGGTGCTCACGAAAGTCCTTGGCTATTCCCCACAATGCCCCTACGAGATACGCTGCTCTGCTCCACTTTGCAGGAATCGACCTTGGAACACTTTAGACTGAATGAGGGCTCGGTGACCACTCAAGCCAGCTTTCAAGGCCTACACCAGAGGCATTTGTATATCACAGCAGTCTGGGGTGTTGCAGGAGATCTATAGGGAACTAACACAGGTGGTGAACGCCCTCACCCAGCTTAACCTCAATAATTATCCGCTTCTCCCTGCTGCACACTCGCTCAAACGAAACACGCTCCTGAAGAGTACTGAGATTTGGCGGACTGTGAGGTCTTGTTCCTTAGGAATTATATCAAATCCCCGCACGTACAAGGAGGGTGAGCGTCCTGGACGCACGCTGGCCCGGCTGCTGCGCCCCCAAACAACACAACAAAGAAAAATATTATAATCATGCAACAAGAAGGTGCAAATATATTACGAGAATTCATATATTGTATCCATTTGCATATTGCTACAAAACATGGGTATGTATCTCTATGAACGTCGGCCCTATGGAAATACCAATTTCTTGTATACGCATAACGTGCGTCCTCAAAGTATTCTTTAGATATGGAGACAGGTAGAATGACTATCTAAAATCATAATCTTAACAGCATGTCAGGTAAGTGTCTAATCCTCCTCCCTGGACATAAGTATGGTACCTATTGTGTGGGTTACATTGTAAGATTCTCCATGGCAGACCCGCAAGTGGCATGTTCGGATGTTAACTAAAATGTCCGATATTACGTGGGTCACTGATGTCACATAAAACACATGACCTAATAATAATGTACTACTAGACTCTCTGGAGACCTGTCAGCCCAGTCTGCCTACCTCAATGAGGTAGCCATGGTATGGCTCACCACGGCACAACAGCAATTCCTAAGTGAACCACTCACCTGCGATGAAATCACACAAGCAATTGATTCCCTGAGGGTCAGTAAGGCTCCAGACTTAGATGGCTTTATGGGAGATTTTTATAGACGTTTCAAACATATCCTTGTGCCGCGGTTGCTGGCAATGTACACGGAGTCCATCACTACCGGGGTACTCCCCCGACACTACGAGAGGTGGTTATCACCCTGCTCCTTAAGCCAGGTAAAGACCCAAGTCATTGCGGATCTTACCACCCCTTATCGCTATTAAACTTTGACAATAAGATTCTTGCCAAAGTTCTATCTTACCACCTTGTGCTATTAATGGACCAAATAATCTCCCCTACACAATCTGGGTTTGACCCACACTGCTCCACCTCCTTAGATTTACGTACAGTGTTCTCAGTCCTTAACAGGATCTCTCCTGGCACTCCCCGGCAATGGCCCTCCTGGACATGGAAAAGGCCTTCGACTCCCTGGAGTGGCCATTCCTCCAAGCCACATTACGTAAGCTGGGCGTCCCGAGGAGATTCTCCTCCCTGATTAATCTCTTGTATTCTGCCCCAGCAGCGCACTTTAGAATTAACTTATCAGTCACTTGTTCATTTCCTATTACCCGGAGCACACGTCAGGAGTGCCTGCTATCCCCCCTACTAGTCATCATAGCAATGGATCCCCTTGTCCGACGCCTGCAGCAGGATCATATGCACCATGGCCTACAATTCTAGTCTCGGCCGGTGCTTGCACCTCTGTATGCAGATGACGTCCTCCCTGTTTATCCGTCACCCAGAAGAGAATCTGGCCCCTACCCCGCATGAGGTGGTGCGCTTTGGGAGCCAATCCAGACTCCTTGTTAATTGGTCCAAATCCGAGCTTTTCCCACTGATGGATGCCACCACTCAGTTCCAGTGTGACTTTCCCTTGAGGTGGTGTGGTGGCTCAGTTAAATGCCTCAGAGTACACATACATCATGATAACGAACAGGTGGTCCGCTTGAACTACAGTCCCGCTGTGGACACCCTGACTGCTCAGGTGGAAAGCTGGATACGCCTCCCACTCTCCATTGCCGGGCGCATCGCCATAATCAAAATGGTGGTTCTTCCTTGTTTTTATTCCAAAATATTCTGATCCCTCTGAACAACACCTTTTTCATTACATTACGGGGAATTCTGTTGAAGCTCATCTGGGCCGGTAAGTGTCCCTGCATTGGTTGGGACACACTAGTCCTACCATATGAACGGTGTGGGTTCAGTGTACCACATTTCCAGCTGTATTATGTAGCAGCCCAGTGCCAATACGCTCACCACTGGTTCCATAGAGATGCCAAGTTCCCATACACCAGGCCGGAGATTGATCTGGCCGCCCCAGTGCAGTTAGAATCTATACTGCAGAGGGGCCACCCAGTGGACACCACTGACAAGTAGCCGCTATCCACTGCATGCTGAAAGCCACATTGCTGTATTCCCCTTCTCTGGTAGTTACAAACAACCTGTGGTTCCCTATTATCCATTAGACACTGGTTAGGCTTACCCTGACACACTACAATATTCATACATTTGGCAACCTTTTTCCCGATGGTCATGCCCCTTCCCACTCCACAGATTAGCAGATGGCTCCAGCGACGATGATGGACCGCTTTGTATTTCAACATATACACAGCGCACTCTGTGAGCAGATACCATCTTATCCATTAGCGCCTGAGGAGTTTGCGCCACTTACACCCATGGTAGATGATGACAGCGGAATTCGGTTGGTGTCTAAACTCTATAGTGCATGCCTGCCCTTGCTGCTCACCAATGCCACATTGTAGATTTCTTTCTACATATGACCTGGACTTGCAGACATATTGCACGCTACTGGGTGGAGGTTTTTTTCTAGTCTGACACAGATGGGAGAAACTAATGGCTTTGTTGGGTTATGTGCAGGATCTCCCAAAATGCTTCCGTCAATATACGGCGATGGCCCTCCTACTTGCCAGATGGGAGATTGCCCTTCATTCGGACACTCGCCACCCCAACCATTTCAAACTGGCTTGCGAGCCTGGCCCATTGTGACACTACCAGTGAGCTGTATGCCTCACTCCAAACCCACTGCTCCAGGCCTAAGGATATTTGGCATCCCCTCCACACTTATTTGTTGTCAGGGGCACATTCCACACCACATACCCAGAATGCCTCTACTCCACCCACCACCCAGGCGGGATCACCCCACTCCCTTCCGAAGACACTTACCCCACATGCCTCCCTTCTACAATGCTCTGACCTCTGCATCCTCAACCCCCCAATTCCTCCCCTGGTTTTATGACTCTCTAGTGGTTTGAAGGACATGAGATGCATGCTCACATGTCATAGTGCTAGATATGGGGAAACGAAGTTAACAACACAGCAGGTAAATGTGCTGGTTGGGAGTTATTAAAATTGGACTTGGCCTTTGTAAATGTTATGGCGTGTACGCATACATTATATCACAGCATCAGTCTTTATCTGCTGAAATTGTTCAATATCGCCACCGTCAAGATTGATAGTCCTATTATTGTATAGGCCTGTACTATGCATCGTAATAATAAAAAAAAAATATTAAAAAAAAAAAATGATTTGGCCTAGAAGTAATACAATGATCTTCGATATGACATTAGAAATGCAATGTCTTCATATTTACTTTGTTCCTTATTAAACATACAAACACCAAATGAAGAGAGCCTAGCCTTTGAGAAAAAAAATGGTATTTCTCTTAATGAGATGTCACACTTATGTTATCTATCCCATTCAAAAGGCCTGTATAAAGCTGTGCTTTGGAATATACAGGGTATTTTCCAGTTTCCTGGGTTGTTAACTATGTCAGACATGGTAAAATGTATGCAATAACAGCATAATCAAAACCAATGGATGTGACCTTGGCAAGCATGTTATTTATGTATTTATTTTCTAAACCCACACAAAAAAGAATTACAAGTGTAAAAGCAAACAAAGTAATAATGTAGGCTTGTAAAGGTGGCACGTGTATGTTTGCAAAAAAATAAGTACAACTTTGATCCATTGCAAATGCTGTATCATCTGGTGAGCAAAAGCAAAATGTATATGGCACTTGAACAGACCAATGGATGGAGAAAGTTGTGTATCTATATTGTAATTTTTGGGAGAAAACATGAGGCTGGCTAGACAGTTCAAGCATTGTCTAGACTGGACCTAAAAATTATACAATTTGTAGGAAGTAAATGTGATTGTTGTCTTGAACGTGTACATTGTGTAGTTTTTAGATAACTACAATTATGTGATACATAATGTGTGCTTATTCCATTCCTTGCTGTTTGTAAGTAGGATTCCAATTACTTTTGTGATACAGAAATGACATACATGCTTATTAGGTGAAATAATCAGAATATATCAAATGTTTCTTATAATTGTTAGACAATGTCTTTATATTTAACTCTTTTATGCTCTCTATTTCCATTCAGTTTTAGCGCCAACAAAGTCCGCTTTACAGGCTAATCCCTCAGTTGCAATAACTGGAAAACAAAGTAAGTGCCGGGACAATTCTGGGCTTGTGAAAAATAGTTTGGTTAGAATAAATGTAATTTATTTGACATAATTAAATTAGGCAAATCTTATTTTATTTTTTCAGTTTAACAATTTTATGTGGTTTTAGAGACATTTATAGAAACAATATGGTGATTCACTTAGCAATCAATCAGAGAAAATATTACGAAAAAACTGCAACATTTGGTTAATAAAAATCATTACTTAAATATGAAAATGCATTCTGTGATACATATAGTGAATATACTTTACATAGTATATCTTAAAAGTTATAATATCATATGTTAACATAGAACAAATGTAAATATTCTTCCCAGTAGTGGATTAATAGATAGACTATACTCCTTACGAGTAAAATGAAGAGAGAAAGTGAAGAAAAACAAGGAACAGAAAAAGAGATTAGAAGATGAAAGCACAGAAAGAGAAGATGATGATAAATGGATATGCTTAATATTTTATTAAATTATCACAATACATATAAGATTTATAATATTTCTCAGAAAGAAAGGTTTAAGGGACAAAGGAGCAAAAGAAAGGGTATAGAAAAAAACACACCAGAAAGAGGAGATGATGACAAAGGGATGCACATAATATTTTACTAAATTATTTCAATACATATAAGATGTATCTTATTACACAGAAAGGAAAGTATCCGTGGAATATCATAAATAGTTATCAAATAAGAAGTATAATATAAAACCATAATAATCATGGCTGATCAAAAATATCACTTAGACACACAGTAATGATATTGTATGCCTCTTTATAAGACAGACATTTTGTTAAAGTAAACCAAAAAGGTTTTTTTGCGGTTACATAAAGAGCAGAAACAGGATCAATTCTGTGGTTAGCACAAGTGCCATTCTAAAGTTAACTTACAAACTTCTTTCCAACAGGAGGTTACTTGCTTAAAAACAGTACATATACATAAATTCAGTATATTAACCTTAGTAACTGGTAGTAAGTTATGACAAGATAAAGAACCTATAACTATATCAGAAAGTGTAAGGGTTCTATTAAGCCAAGACTTTCATTAATATTACACCATGCAGATTTCCCCCAAAAACATTTTTTTCTGTAAATTACACATGAAAGAGATTATGGACCAGACTTAGAGTTTGGCAGGCAGGATATTTTGCTACAAACAGACAGACTGTCATGTTCCCGATGGTGGTGCCCCGGCAGCCTCTGTCACTGGAAACCTTACTCCGACGGCTCAACAGAGTTGGACTCCTCTATGTAGGTACATCAGACCATCCACCCTATTTAGAGCAGATGCTCTGATATACTTTATATTCATTTCCTTCTTTGCCTATTTCTTTCCTTATTTCCATCATTCCATAGTATCTTCCTAATTTATTTATTTCCCTTCTTCCATTTTTTATTTTTGTTCCATCCTTTCTTTTTTCTTGAAGCCCTTTTTTCCATCCTTTCCACCTTTCTTTACTTCTTTCTATTCTTCTTGGTGCTTTCGTTGTATTATGCTTTCTTTCTCTATAGCTTTCTTCTTTGCATGCATTTTCCTTCGTAATTTGCACTCTGTCACTCCTTATGTCTCTCACTTAATTTTTGTCATTTTAATAATTTCTCTTTGTCATCCTATTTTGCTACTTTGACCCCTCCCCCACACTAAAAAGATATGATATGACATCTTGCATTCATGTGCTATTTATTTGCTTTTTGTGAGAAGCTGGCTTGGTTTATGGTGCTCACTAATGTAAGTGTAGCACCCTGCACCAATCCAGACGACCCTTATGGTGATTTTAGTGGTCTTAGACAACCTTAGAAAGCTCTCTAAGTGGTAGCTGTGGAGAGCAGCCTTCAGGCTTAGTCCAGAAGGAGTGTAAAGCAGTTTCTTTTACCAGTTCGTAATCTTATGGTATAGATTAAGTGAAAAAGAATCACACAGTGTAGTTATAAAAATAGGTCTTTTATTACAGACACTCACTAAGACAATGTATTATCTCCTACCCGGAGATACCAACACAATACACACAATATTTTGGAAATAGAGCTGGTAGGTAGCACAAATACACAGTGGTCTCCAGGGGGAGGCCAAACCATATACCAAAATAGTGGAATGCGAACCACAACTCAAGTCCAGAATGGACCCAGAAGACGTAGAAGAGCTGGGGACCAAAGTAACCACCCAAGGTGAGTATCTAGGTACCCCACAGAGGTCGTATGCAGAGTGGGAACACGACCGCGTGCTCAATGTTAGTCAATGGGTAAGTTGCGTTGCAGTTTTAAAGAAAAAAGGACCCTTCCCATTGGGCCCCGAAGACACCCCGTGGAAGATGGAAGGTTGAGGAGTCACCCCACCCGTGGATAAGCCAGGAACCAGGATCCCTACACCAGGGAAGCCGGGTGCATAGGTGTCAAGTGACGTCGGAAACCGCCGTAGACCACAATGGAGGACTTCAGGAAAGATGCCACTGGAGAAGAAGACGAAGGAGTCCGGTGGAACCCAAAGGTGGATTCAGGTTGAGAGGTACCTGCAAGCCGAGGGGAAAGAGTCTATGCCACTCAGGAGTGACCAGGAGGCACGGAAGACTAATGCCCACTGAAGTCGGGAATGCAGGAGAGGTTGACGGTGTCCTTTGAGTTGCAGCTGTGTGGACCAGGCGATGCTGAGGATGACCAGGAACCTGATACGAGCTTTCCCACGTAAGATGTTGAGCACCAAGGGGTCAGTGTCCGGCAGGGGCACCAACAAGCCTTGGCAGAGGCAAACAACAAAGTTAACAAAAAGGATGCAGTGTCGGGTCCAGCAAGGTCCAAGTGACTCACCACGTGCAGGTGAGTTGGAGCAGGCCCCAAGCAAGCAGGGGAGCCCACTGGTGCCAAAGAAGACTCTCAAGAGGACCCACAGGCCTAAGGCACAGGAGTTGCACGAGGACCTTGAGCAGCTCACCAGGAGATGCAGGCCCACGGTGCAGAGGATGCAATGCAGGTGAGGATCTTGTCTGAAGAGGATATTTGAGGTAGGAGCTTCTTTGAGCCCAAAGATCTCTGGAGGTGAAAGCCAACAAGCCTTGGCACCGGCAAGTCAACGCGGTGCACAGGGGTTCTGTTCCAGCCGTTCCGTCGAAGGATAATGACCTCAAACTTGGTGAGAGGACAGCTCAGGCCTTGAGGGAGTTGCAGAACCACCACCTGTGTTGCTGAGCCTTTCGGAGTCCGTGGGAGTCCAGGTTCAGCAGACTGGTCAGCTGCGTCGCGGTGCCTGCAGACGCAGGGAACTGACTCCTTCACTCCAAGGGAGATTCAATCAGGTTTCTTGGAGTTCCACAGGCCTGGTGAAGAACCAGTATGGAGCACGACACAGACGTTGCAGAAGACCAGAAGGACGAGGAGACCAGGAGCAGCAGGAATCTTCCCCAGTGCAGTCTCAGTTCCTTAAGCGAAGTCCAGAGTGTCCAGACGGTCGAAGTTGAAGTGGTATGTGATCTGAATCTTGTCCCATGACGAATCTAGGGACCCACCCACAGGTAAGCCGTTACGAACCCTTGGGAAAGGGTTGGGACGATTCAGGGATCCCTCCCTAAGGATGGGCTGGACAGTGGGGAGGATACTCCCATGTCCTTTGTCCAGTTTCACACCAGAGTGGGAGCCAATGGCTCCCTGGACTGGTTTGAACTGGAGTATGCAAGGAGGGCACCAGGTGGCGCTGGCAAGCGCCCCCAGCCTGCCCCAATACACTAAACCCTGTCTGGGAGGTGGTCACACCTCCCTGTGACAGGATATCTTTTGTTCTGCCTTCCCCTGCTTGAGCTTGGCTCAGCAGCAGGAGGACAGAAACTTGTCTCTGGTCGGCAGCAGCCCTAGCTTGCTGTCCGGTTCTAGAAGACTGGTACCGGGAGCACTGAGGGCCTCCCAGAGAAGTTTTACAGTGCATGGAATCATGCCTCCCACACCGTCTACGGTGTGGGGGTATGATTCCAACATGTTTGATACCAAACATGACTGGGTTCGTTACAGCCAGTTTAAAGATGGTCATCGCGTAATGACGCATGGCCACTCTATATGTTATAATGGCTGATGCACTTACAACCCAGAAGAATGGACTCCGAAAGTTGTTGGGGTGCCCCGCTCATGCAAGAGCACCCGTAAACTTAGGACCCAGCACCTTGCCTTCAGGATTGAAAGGCCTGCCTTAGGGGTGACTTATAGGTTTTAAGTGTAGTGACCTCAGACATAGGGAAACCTATATCTGTTGTAAGTGGTGCTAGCACCAGCTTACACAGGTTGCAATGGCAGGCCTGTAGTCACAATTTGAGTGGTCTCTCATAGGTGGCATAATACATGCTTCAGCCCATGGGAGACCCCTGGTGTACCTATGCCCTGGGTATCTTGGTACCATATAATAGGGACTTACAAGGGTACCCCAGTAGCCAATCTGGAGTGTACCTAAGTATTCACCATGTCCAATTTAGGGAGGAGCACAGAGACTGGGGTCCTGATTAGCAGGATCCCAGTCAGACTTGTCAGGAAACATAGTGACACCAGCAAAATGTGGGGGTGACCATGAAAGGAGATCCTGCTTTCCTACACTTCTGTTCTTGTCTTGTGACCTTCCAATCACTGAGCAAAGTTAAGAAGGGCCGTAAAAACAATTTAACCTGCAGCAACAGTACCCTGCTGAAGCTGACATAGAGGGTGCTTCTCTACACCCTTCCTTGGACTACTATGGAGTTTCTGCTGGCCAACTTGATGAATGATGACTTGGTTGACCGAGAACACCTTTGTTTGTGATCAAGCCTATGCCAATCTGTTTGGGACTCCTGTGCTGTAAGCACACTGCTGACAACTGATGAAGATTCAGGGTAGTGACCGCTCCCAAAGGAGCCCCTGTGCAAATGAATGGGTTGCTGGTGCTTCTCTGCCTCGACCCCAGTGTCCCAGGTTCTTGGCTCACTCTTCTGGATCCTCTGCTTCCACCATAATGGCTTCGTGGAAGGTGTGTAATAAGGTGCATGATATCAAGGAAGTTTTTTGTGCCTCCTCTTAACTGAAGTTTTTATCAAACCTTTGGTGCTGGCAGAGTATTTGAAGCTGTGTAAAGCTGTTGAGGTTTTGGATTTTCTACTGCTCATATTAGAGGTTAAAACTAATTTTTGTCTGAAATTCTCCAGTCTGATACTTCTTCTTCAGAGCACTTGTTGCCTTTATTAAGATGCTGATGAAAGCCATTCAGTTTGTTTGTAATAGACTGACCTCGCTACGGTCATCAGTGGTCATGTTGCATGATGTTATTGCATTACTCCTGGTGACCTTGATATCATGTCCTCTGACCCTTGTTCTGGCCCTATCTTATATCACAGAATTGACCCTTCCTCTTCATTTTCATCTGCTGTATCAAATGCAGACCGGAAGTGGTTTGATATGTTGGGCAAGACTCTTTTCTCATCAGAAGGTATGGCTCTGTGCTCTTGTAATGCTATATGCCAGCGAGCCTGCTACTCTCATGCTCTCATGGAGGTAGCACAGATGCTGGTTCCTCTTGTTCCTGATCATATAAGGGGTGCTTTGCTGTAGAAGTCTGTCATAGTATTGGAGCTGATAAACATCTTCTTAGGTCTGACCTTGACAAAGTGAACTCAGTGGCAAGGTCCACGGGCTCTTCCATATCACTTTGCCATAATGCTAGGATTCAATCTCTCAAACATCTTGAATTCCAATTGCAACCAAATTTTTCTTCCCCGGCAAATATTACGCAGTCACTCTTGCTTTAAATTCCATGCAAAACTTCCAGAAGTCCTTGGCTAACTCCGACAATCTTTTCGACCTGCTCCCTCCTAGCTTGTCTATATATGTCACCTCTGATATATTGTCCATCTTCAATAACACTGAAGTTCCCTATATCTGATTCCTGAAACTGCGGACTGCCAACTCCTTTGCCTTCAACTCCAAGCAATTTATATGCTCCTCCCTTTCGTATACATTCCACCTGTCTACTGAGAGTCCAATCTTGCACCCCAACCTAAATTGCTTTCATCGGTTTCTAATACAAAATCTGGACATGTCCCAAAGATTGCACGACCATTCCATGCCTGTAAATTTTCCAACCACCAGATTAACAACTCATTTGCTTCTACATTCAGCCTCTCTCTGTCTCCATACCAGAGACCTGTGCTTAGACCCAAATTCTTGACCCTTTGCAAATCTCTGTACTGTAGTGGACCCGGAAAAACTGCCTGTATTTAAGATAACAAAAGACCGATTACTCATGACAACTGTCGCAAGCTGACCTCTTCTTTTTTTAACATAAACCTCACTTCTCGCTTTATTAAAATAATCTTCCTTCCTAGTAAATCCTAGATGTCTTAAAAAACCCTGCACCATCACAATGTGCTCTTTTAACCTCACAACATTCTGATCCATCAACAAAATGTCGTCTAGGTAAACTTTTAACCATGCCGCTCTTTCTCTGAAATAACCAACAACTGGCCACAAGATAAGCATAACAGCTCAGTATCTGCCAAGGAAGGAGAATCTTGTTGCAGACTGAAATTCACATTTTTTAAAGGATTTCAGCAACTGGAAACTGAATCCGATAATTTTTCAAAGGATTCAGAAGGGTTGGGTCCTTTGGAAATAGACTTATTTGCGTCAAGGTTAACCAATCAGTTGGAGAGTTATGTGAGTTGGAGACCGGATCCGGGGGCAATGAGAGTGGATTCTTTCAGTCTGAATTGGCAAGGTTTGAAAGGTTATGCTTTTCGCCTGTTTTCAATGATACTGAGGGTTCTGATGCAAGCAAGGAGACAAGCTTGCAGGCTGGTTTTAGTAACTCCTTTTTGGGTAACACAGGCCTGGTAGTCACGGTGGATACAAAATACACAGGCAGACCGCCAGTTGTTTGAGGGATAAGCCTTATAACTGTTGCACTTCTTTTATGCATATGTAGAGCAGTTACACATTCCCTAGTGTTGGCAGGGTATGTTTTTTTGGGAGTCCCTCAATCAACTTTTTCTGATCCTTCTTCCTGGTTTTACCTTCTCATTTGTGCCAATCGTGTGCACTCATGTGGTGTAAATGGTATTCCTTCTGATGCTAACAACTCCGTTTTCATCAACCTTTTAACATTATTGAAGCCTATGTACTAGTTCTGGTGAGAGTTCCTGACATAGATTGAGCCTTCATGGACTGACATCAGAGTCAAGGTCCAGCTTTTCTTTATTTGGTCCCCTTCTTGGGAGTGGAGTTCCACCTTCATTTTGATACCTTTACTCTACCAGTAGCAGTTCTTTCCGAAGTCCCACTGTTGTATCCCATTTTGGGTTTTGAGGCTTCTATAATTCTGCCCTGGTTGTTTTTGGTTTTTAAAGCTGAAGACCGACTGGATGGCTCTTGTTTGCATTTGATGATGTTTTCCAATTATAACCCTAATACTGGCTGTCTTATCCTTTTGTATGTTTTGTTTGGCTGTAGCAGAAGGGAGGGAAGACACTTCACCAATGGCAAGTCAGTTCATTGCTTTTTGTCATTCTTGTCCCTTCCTGCAACTAAACCTGTTTCTGCCCCCTCCGCTCTTCAGTAACTCTGAGTCTCATGGCTTTCATTTGCGGAGGCATGACAGTAATGTTAAATGTATGCTACACTATGTCATGGTGCTGTTGGGCAGAGCAGTGCAGATTTATGCTTAAAGCCTGCGGGTGCATTTGCTGCAGCATTCATTGGGTTCAGTAGCCTGTAATTGTTGGTTGCTGCCATCCAGCTTAAGAGCTGATTGCCTCAAAAGTTTTTTATCTGCTATATAAGATGCACTTAGGGGCATATTTACAAGCCCCTATCACCACAGGAACATCACTTTTATCGACGTTCCTGTGGCGATACGGGCTTCGCCTTATTTACAAGGCAGTGTTAATCCACTTAACAAGGCTTAACACTGCCTTGTAAATAAGGCACCCTTTCACGCTACACTTAGCGTGAATGGGGTTGGCAATGGGTGTTGCGGTGGGAGTTTCGCCGCAACACCCATTGATTTTGACGCTGCCCCATTTTTACAAGGGTTGGGTAAATATGGGGCAGCGCCAAAATTAAGACTAAAAAGAACCTGGTCTTAACATGGCACAACAAGGAGAAATGCTTTATTTCTCCACTTTTTTGCTGTTTTTATGTGTGCTGCATTGTGCAGCATGTGAGAAAGTGCCCTCTTTCTGCATGGTTGCCCCCACTTTTTGCTGAATTGCTGATGTACTTTGACTGAGTGTGCCCTGGGCTCCTGCTAATCAAGTACCCAGGGCCTATGTTCTTTCCCTAAAACTGCATTGAAGCCTAAACCCAATTGGCATCTCTGGCCACAGGTCAGTCCCTGGTAAATGGTACCACAGGTACCCAGGGCACTGTGACCAGAGAAGGCCTCTAAGGGCTGCAGCACTTATTGTGCCACCCTTAGAGGTCCTGTACCACTACACTCACACACTGCCTTTGCAGGCTGCGTGTTTTGGTGCAGAACAAAGTGAAGAGTCGACATGGCACACATCTCTGTGTGCCATGCCTACAATCCACTGCCCTGGCATAGGTCAGTCACCCCTCTAGCTGGGTGCACTATACCAGTGGTGAGGGTACCGGTGCATGAGCCCTGTACCCCTACAGTGGCTAAGTCCATTCTTAGACATTGTAAGTGCAGTGCTGCCATTAAGAGTATATGGTGCTGGGAGGTTGTCATTACGAACTCCACAGCACCATAATGGCTACACTGAAAACTGAGAAGTTTGGTATCAAACTTCTCAGCACATTAAACCCACACTGATGCCAATGTGGGATTTAATGAAAAATGCACACAGAGGGCATCTCAGAGATGCCCCCTGAAAACTAACCCACCTCTAGTGTCCAGGCTGAGTGGCTGCTTTCAGCTGCCACCACCAGACATGTTTCTGGACCCCTGGGTCGAGAGCCTGCTGCTTTCTGGGGCCTGAAACAATGCACATCCTGGGACGAGGTGTCAAGCCTCCTCCCCCAGGATGGGCAGGGTTCACGAAGGGGAAGCTTCAAAGGCTTGCTGCCTTTGGCAGCTTCCCCAGGCCACTTGCTGCTCTCAGCAACTGGTCCCCACTGGTTCTGACCCCCACTTTGGGCGGGAGAACCGGCGGGAAAAACAAGTGAGGAAGAGAGGTGTGCCCACCTCTGCCAACTCCACCCCTCAGGTGGGGGAGTCGAGGTGAAGCACAACTCTCAGTACACGCCATCTTGAAGATGGGGGGACTCAACCAACCAGGGACAGGCTCATGCCCCCCTCCCACTAGAGGGTGGCATAATAGGGGGTGTACCCACCCCAGGGAAGGGAACCATTGGTCCCTGCCCTTTACCTACCTGTAACGCCCCTAAATCTAGTATTTAGGGGCACCCCTGAACCTTGCTTCCTCAGATCCAGACAAGAAACAAGAAGAAAAGAAGAAGAAGGACCAAACAGCCGTGCAGCAGCTAACAAGAGGAAGACGCCCACTGACTTGGCCCCAACCCTTATCGGCCTGTCTCCCCCTCGAACCTGCTCCTGCGAAATCCTGGTGTGTCCTGCAGCCAGCAACCTCAAAAACCCCAGAGGACCTGCCTGCCTTCACTTCCAAAGACTGCTTCTTTCCGTGAACACCGGATTTGTTCAACTGCAACCTCTGGCAGCAGCCGGAGACCGCAAATCCGCCCCACTCTGCACCCGCCGTCCACAGCCCGAGCTCCAGTGGGCAAACATCACGAGGTGGTCACCTCGGCGATCCTGAACTGAGAACCGGTGACCCCTGACCTGCCTCAAGCCTCCAGCCGACGCCTGGAGACTAAAACCAGAAGGCCCCCCTAACCGCGACCAGGAGCTGGTAAGAAGATCCGACCCTTAAAGGCACCCCTGCACCCGACACCCCACGGCCTTGTGTGCCCAAACCAACGGTGCCTAACCAACCCCTGACTTCCCAACTTACCTCTCGAAGTGGTGGTTGCACCCAGAAGTCCTTCGTCTCCCTGCCTGCAGTGCTTTTGCTAACCGGAGGTTCTCCATTGGAAACAACAGGGCATCCGACCTCGAAACAGCACCCAGCCGCCCTAGTGCCGCTGAGGGTGCACCTTTGCTGCTAATCTGTTTCCCCATTTGCCCTGAGCTAAAGTCCAGGAGCTTTGCTCCCACAACCCAGTGGACTGCTTGCCAGCAGCCACCAACCGGAGGCCCCCTGTCCCCCATTGGATAACATGCGCCTCAACACTCTGCACCCGGCCGCCCTAGTGCCGCTGAGGGTGTAACAAGAGTGCATCACTGACCCTAGGGGACCCATGAGTCTAACCCCAGAACCTTAACTCCAAAGACTGATTACTTACCTAAAAACCGATAACCATATTTTCCTCCATAGGATAACATTGACACTTTTTCCTGAAAAAGTTTCTAAGTGTGGAGTTTTGAAACCTAAAACAATTCTTTAAAATTGTACGATTTAACAAAAACGCTTTTACTCACCTGTTTACAGGAAATGTCCCAGTGCTGCATCTAGGCATACAGCACTGAGTAAGAAAAGTAATCCAAAAGTAACTTACCTGCTATTTTACTGAAAATCCCATTCAAGTCTATGTACTGTATTTACAAGTGATTGCATTTCTCTGAAACAATACTGTAAGTCAAACCTTAGTACATTTACAATTGCAATTGAACTGTTTTACAATCAGCATTTAGTACTGTAAAGTATGTATTGCTTACCTGTGCCAGGCTTGCTTGGTTCTAGAAATAAAATAACTAAAAGAATATTTTTATACAAAAACAATTGGTCTGAAGTTCAGTCTTTGAGTGTGTGAATTCATTTGCTGACTGAGTGTGTACAACAAATGCTTAACACTGTCCTCTGATACTGCCTTACTGCTCGACCACACTACCACAAATAGAGAGTAAGGTTCTATCTAACTTTACCTCTGCCTACCTTTGGGGATCTACTGGACTCTGTGCACACTATACCTCACTTTGGTATAGTATATACAGAGCCAGCTTCCTACATTGGTGGATCAGCGGTGGGATACACAACTTTGCATTTGTTGGACAACTTGGTTACCACCTGATCACACGACAGAACTCTTAAATTGTCTTTAGAATTCTGATTTTTCAAATTGGCATTTGTTTGCAAAATTACTAAAAGTCTTGTTAGGGCCTTGGTTAAGTCCCTTTAGCATTTTAGAAAATAAAAAGGCACTGTAGCTAGGGTTAGAGGTGTTAGAAGTTTTTTTTAACAATGTCTCAAAATAAGAACCCAGCTATTAGTGAAAATACCCACAATGACAGAGGACAGGTTTGAGGAGCTTGACCTCACCCCCTACCTTTACTTGTCTTTCAAGGAGGTAAGGTCCCTATGTAAAATTAAAAACATAGCCATGGGTCCCCATCCCACCAAACAAAAGTTCCAGGAGCTGTTGGCTGGGTATGCTAAGGACCACCCATCTGAAAATGGTGAAGACCAATCAGATGAGGAAGTAGAGGAAGGGAATAACCTGGTAGCTCAACCCCCTCCACTTCCTAGGGAGAGAAGGGTTCAAGTACCCTTGACTCCAAGAGGAAACCTCTCAGTGCTTAGATCTCACACAGGGGGATCAGGTATCAGTGAGGAAATTGAGGACAGCCTCAATGAGGAGGACAGCCTTTTAGTAAGGCTGACCAAAAGACTGGATCTAGAGACCAGGGTGCTGGCTCTAGAAAGAGAGAGAGCAGAGATGGGCCTAGCACCCATCAATGGTGGCAGCAATTTACTAAATAAGGATAAAGAGCAATCTTATGATCCTAAAATCCCCAAAGGGATTGTCCCTAAATATGAGGAGAGTGATGATATCACCAAATGGTTCACAGCCTTTGAGAGGGCTTGAGAAATGAGAAAAGTGAAGAAGTCACACTGGAGGGAACTCCTTTGGGAACTGTTCTCTGGTAACTGCAGAGACAGACTCCTGACCCATTCTGGGGCAGATGCTGGGTCCTATGACCTCATGAAGAGAACTCTGATTGAGGGGTTTGGACTCACAACTGAGGAATATAGAATTAGATTCAGGGGGGCTCACAAAACCCAAAACCAATCCTGGATTGACTTTGTAGACTACTCAGTTAAAACACTAGCTGGTTGGTTAACTGGACACAATGTGCATGATTTCAATGGACTTTTCAATCTGTTTATGAAAGAACATATTTTAAGTAATTGCACTAATGAAAGGTTACATCAGCATTTGGTACACCTAGGTCTAATTTCTCCCCAAGAATTGGGAAAGAAGGCAGACCACTGGGTCAAGACAAGGGTGACAAAAACAACCACTGGGGGTGACCAAAAGAAAGGGGTTACAAAACCTCCCCAGGGGAAAGGTGATGAGAATCCCCAAGATAAAAAGCCTGAGTCTTCAAAAGGGCCCCAAAAACCTGCACAGGGGGGTGGGTCCCAAAACTCTTCCCAGTCCATTAATTGGTACAGGGGAAAGAACTTTGATCCTTTAAAGGCCTGGTATAACAACTGTAAGAAGTTGGGACACTTAACTGGAGATGCTGCTTGCCCAACCAAGAAGGCCCCTAATCCTACTACAGCTACTCCTGGTGTAGCAAGTCTCCAGATGGGATCAACAGTGTGCCAAGAGCAAATCGGGTTGCACACTGAAGCAGTTCTAGTTTCAGAAGGGGAAGTTGAGTTTGCCACTGTAGCTGTGTGGCCACCCAACTTAAAAAAATACTTGCAATACCCTTGGATTAATGGAACTAGGATAGAAGCTCTGAGGGATACAGGTGCCAGTGTCACTATGGTGAGAGACACACTGGTTTCCCCTGAGCAATACCTGATTGGGAGAACTTAACCAGTCACCAATGCTGACAGTGTTACCACTAACCATGCAATGGCTATGGTGACATTAGACTGGGGGGGGGGGGTTACTGGCCTAAAACAGGTAGTGGTCTCTCCAAAGCTACCAGCTGCATGTCTGCTTGCCAATGACCTGGAAACCTCAGCATGGGCTGAGGTTGAACTAAAAACCCATGCAGCAATGCTGGATATCCCTGAATTGGTGTGTGTAAAAACAAGAGCACAGAGCAAGAGACAGGGTGAAAAAGAAGTGTTGGAGCCTGAAAGTATGGCCTAACCTTCCAAGAGAAAAGGTAAGAAGACTGGGGAACCAGCTTCTGTACAGCAAAAGGATCAGGACCCCTCTCCTCAGGGAGAGGACTTGGACACCCCAGAGGTAACTGAGCCCATGGAGCTTGACCCTTACCAGGTTGAACTCTTAGGGCCAGAGGGACCCTCTAGGGAAGAGCTGTGCCTTGGACATCAGGGCTGTCCAACTCTTGAAAGCCTGAGGCAGCAAGCTGCTACCCAGGAAAAAGGAGATGTCAGTGGTACCCACAGAGTTTATTGGGAAGAGGGACTACTGTACACTGAGGCCAGAGACCCCAACCCTGGAGCCACTAGGAGAGTGGTAGTGCCTCAGAAGTACAGGGAGTTTCTCCTAACTATAGCTCATGACATTCCCTTAGCTGGAGATCTGGGCCAAACCAAGACTTGGGAAAGGCTAGTTAGCCACTTTTACTGGCCCCAGATGCACCAAAAAGTAAAGGAGTTTGTCAGCTCTTGTGTCACCTGTCAGGCCAGTGGCAAGACAGGTGGCCCCTCAAAGGCCCCCCTGATACCACTGCCTGTGGTGGGGGTTCCCTTTGAAAGGGTAGGTGTGGACATAGTGGGTCCACTTGAACCTCCCACAGCATCAGGGAACAAATTAATTCTAGTGGTAGTGGATCATGCCACTAGGTACCCTGAAGCAATTCCCCTTAGGACTACTACAGCTCCTACAGTAGCCAAGGCCCTCATTGGTGTCTTCACCAGAGTAGGGTTTCCTAAGGAGGTGGTTTCAGACAGAGGTTCCAACTTCATGTCTGCTTACCTGAAACACATGTGGAAAGAGTGTGGAGTGCAGTACAAGTTTACTACATCCTATCACCCACAAAACAATGGCCTTGTTGAAAGATTCAACAAGACATTGAAAGGCATGATTATGGGGCTCCCCGAAAAACTCAAAAGGAGATGGGATGTCCTCTTACCATGTCTGCTTTTCGCTTACAGAGAGGTGCCACAGAAGGGAGTAGGGTTTTCCCCCTTTGAACTTCTGTTTGACCATCCTGTGAGAGGACCACTCTGTCTTGTAAAAGAGGGTTGGGAGAAGCCTCTCCAAGAACCCAAACAAGATATTGTGGACTATGTGCTTGGCCTAAGGTCCAGAATGGCTGAGTACATGGAAAAGGCATCCAAAAATCTTGAGGCCAGCCAGGAGCTTCAGAAGCACTGGTATGACCAAAATGCTGCACTGGTTGAATTTCAACCAGGGCAAAAGGTGTGGGTTTTGGAGCCAGTGGCACCAAGGGCACTCCAGGACAGATGGAGTGGCCCTTACCCTATCCTAGAGAAAAAGAGTGAGGTCACCTACCTGGTTGACCTGGGCACAAGCAGGACACCCAAAAGGGTTATCCATGTGAACCGCCTGAAGCTCTACCATGACAGGGCTGACATCACCATGCTGATGGTGACTGATGAGGATCAGGAGACAGAGAGTGAACCTCTCCCTGACCTCCTCTCATACAGCCCAAAAGATGGGTCAGTGGATGGAGTTGTCTTTTAAGACACCCTTTCTGCCCAACAGCAGACTGACTGCAAGCAAGTCTTGCAGCAGTATGCTAAGCTCTTTTCCTTGACCCCTGGTCAGACAAACTGGTGTACCCATTATGTGGACACTGGTGATAGTTCACCTGTCAAAAACAAAATCTATCGACAGTCTGACCAAGTCAAAGAAAGCATCAGAGCTGAAGTCAGCAAGATGCTGGAGTTAGGGGTTATTGAACCCTCTGAGAGCCCCTGGGCCAGCCCAGTGGTTCTAGTCCCCAAACCTCATCCACAGGGTGGAAAGAGAGAAATGAGGTTCTGTGTGGACTATAGAGGGCTCAACTCTGTCACCATGACAGATGCTCACCCTATCCCAAGAGCAGATGAGTTGATAGACAAATTGGGTGCAGCCAAATTTCTAAGTACCTTTGACTTAACTGCAGGGTACTGGCAAATTGGCCTGGCCCCAGGAGCAAAAGAAAAGACAGCATTCTCCACACCTGATGGGCATTATCAGTTTACTGTTATGCCCTTTGGTTTAAAGAATGCCCCTGCCACCTTCCAGAGGTTGATGAACCAAGTCCTTGCTGGATTGGAGTCCTTTAGTGCAGCTTATCTAGATGATATTGCTGTCTGTAGCTCCACCTGTCAGGATCACCTGATCCACCTTGGGAAGGTTTTAAATGCCCTGCAAACTGCAGGCCTAACTATCAAGGCATCCAAATGCCAGATAGGGCAGGGAACTGTGGTGTACTTGGGCCACCTTGTTGGTGGAGGCCAGGTACAACCCTTACAGGCCAAGATCCAGGCCATCCTGGACTGGGCAGCTCCAACAACCCAAACCCAAGTCAGGGCATTCCTTGGCTTGACTGGGTACTACAGGAGGTTTGTGAAGGGATATGGGTCCATTGTGGCTCCCCTCACAGAACTCACCTCCAAGAAGATGCCCAAGAAGGTAAACTGGACAGTTAGTTGTCAAAAGGCTTTTGACACCCTGAAAGAGGCTATGTGCTCAGCACCAATTCTCAAAGCTCCAGACTATGCCAAGCAGTTCATTGTGCAGACTGATGCCTCTGAGCTAGGGATAGGAGCGGTCCTATCCCAGACCACTGATGAAGGCCAAGACCAACCTGTTGCTTTTATAAGCAGAAGGCTTCTCCCCAGGGAGCAGCGTTGGAGTGCCATTAAGAGGGAGGCCTTTGCTGTGGTTTGGTCCCTGAAGAAGCTGAGACCATACTTGTTTGGTACTCACTTCCTAGTTCAAACTGATCACAGACCTCTCAGATGGCTAATGCAGATGAAAGGTGAAAATCCTAAACTGTTGAGGTGGTCCATCTCCCTACAGGGAATGGACTTTGTAGTGGAACACAGACCTGGGACTGCCCATGCCAATGCAGATGGACTTTCCAGGTTCTTCCACTTAGAAAATGAAGACTCTCTAGGGAAAGGTTAGTCTCATCCTCTTTCGTTTGGGGGCGGGGGGTTGTGTGAGAAAGTGCCCTCTTTCTGCATGGTTGCCCCCACTTTTTGCTGAATTGCTGATGTACTTTGACTGAGTGTGCCCTGGGCTCCTTCTAATCAGGTACCCAGGGCCTATGTTCATTCCCTAAAACTGCATTGAAGCCTAAACCCAATTGGCATCTCTGGCCACAGGTCAGTCCCTGGTAAATGGTACCACAGGTACCCAGGGCACTGTGACCAGAGAAGGCCTCTAAGGGCTGCAGCACTTATTGTGCCACCCTTAGAGGTCCTGTACCACTACACTCACACACTGCCTTTGCAGGCTGCATGTTTTGGTGCAGAACAAAGTGAAGAGTCAACATGGCACACATCTCTGTGTGCCATGCCTACAACCCACTGCCCTGGCATAGGTCAGTCACCCCTCTAGCTGGGTGCACTATACCAGTGGTGAGGGTACCGGTGCATGAGCCCTGTACTCCTTCTGTGGCTAAGTCCATTCTTAGACATTGTAAGTGCAGTGCTGCCATTAAGAGTATATGGTGCTGGGAGGTTGTCATTACGAACTCCACAGCACCATAATGGCTACACTGAAAACTGAGAAGTTTGGTATCAAACTTCTCAGCACATTAAACCCACACTGATGCCAGTGTGGGATTTAATGAAAAATGCCCACAGAGGGCATCTCAGAGAAGCCCCCTGAAAACTAACCCACCTCTAGTGTCCAGGCTGAGTGGCTGCTTTCAGCTGCCACCACCAGACATGTTTCTGGACCCCTGGGTCGAGAGCCTGCTGCTCTCTGGGGCCTGAAACAATGCACATCCTGGGACGAGGTGCCAAGCCTCCTCCCCAGGATGGGCAGGGTTCACGAAGGGGAAGCTTCAAAGGCTTGCCGCCTTTGTGAGCTTCCCCAGGCCACTGGCTGCTCTCAGCAACTGGTCCCCACTGGTTCTGACCCCCACTTTGGGTGGGCGAACCGGCGGGAAAAACAAGTGAGGAAGAGAGGTGTGCCCACCTCTGCCAACTCCACCCTTCAGGTGGGGGAGGCGAGGTGAAGCACAACTCTCAGTCCACGCCATCTTGAAGATGGGGGGACTCAGCCAACCAGGGACAGGCTCATGCCCCCCTCCCACTGGAGGGTGGCATAATAGGGGATGTACCCGCCCCAGGGAAGGGACCCATTGGTCCCTGCCCTTTACCTACCTGTAACGCCCCTAAATCTGTTATTTAGGGGCACCACTGAACCTTGCTTCTTGAGATCCAGACAAGAAACAAGAAGAAAAGAAGAAGGACCGAATAGCCGTGCAGCAGCTAACAAGAGGAAGACGCCCACTGGCTTGGCCCCAGCCCTACCGGCCTGTCTCCCCCTGGAACCTGCTCCTGCGAAATACCGGTGTGTCCTGCAGCCAGCAACCTCAAAAACCCTGGAGGACCCTGCTTGCCTTCACTTCCAAAGACTGCTTCTCCCGTGAACACCGGATTTGTTCAACTGCAACCTCTGGCAGCAGCCGGAGACCGCGAATCCGCCCCACTCTGCACCCGCCGTCCACAGCCCGAGCTCGAGTGGGCAAACACCACGAGGAGGTCACCCCGGCGATCCTGAACCGAGAACTGGCGACCCCTGAACTGCCTCAAGCCTCCAGCTGACGCCTGCAGACTAAAACCAGAAGGCCCCCCTAACCGTGACCAGGAGCTGGTAAGAAGATCCGACCCCTAAAGGCACTCCTGCACCCGACGCCCCACGGCCTTGTGTGCCCAAACCAACGGTGCCTAACCAACCCCTAACTTCCCAACTTACCTCTCGAAGTGGTAGTCGCACCCAGAAGTCCTTCGTCTCCCTGCCTGCAGTGCTTTTGCTAACCGGAGGTTCTCCATTGGAAACAACAGGGCATCCGACCTCAAAACAGCACCCTGCACCCGGCCGCCCTAGTGTCGCTGAGGGTGCACCTTTGGTGCTAATCTGTTTCCCCATTTGCCCTGAGCTAAAGTCCAGGAGCTTTGCTCCCACAACCCAGTGGACTGCTTGCCAGCAGCCACCAACCGGAGGCCCCCTATCCCCCATTGGATAACATTGGGCCTCAACACTCTGCACCCGGCCGCCCTAGTGCCGCTGAGGGTGTAACAAGAGTGCATCACTGACCCTGGGGGACCCATGAGTCTAACCCCAGAACCTCAACTCCAAAGACTGATTACTTACCTAAAGACCGATAACCATATTTTCCTCCATAGGATAACATTGACACTTTTTCCTGAAAAAGTTTCTAAGTGTGGAGTTTTGAAACCTAAAACAATTCTTTAACATTTGTACAATTTAACAAAAACGCTTTTACTCACCTGTTTACAGGAAATGTCCCAGTGCTGCATCTAGGCATACAGCACTGAGTAAGAAAAAGTAATCCAAAAGTAACTTACCTGCTATTTTACCGAAAATCCCATTCAAGTCTATGTACTGTATTTACAAGTGATTGCATTTCTCTGAAACAATACTGTAAGTCAAACCTTAGTACATTTACAATTGCAATTGAACTGTTTTACAATCAGCATTTACTACTGTAAAATATGTATTGCTTACCTGTGCCAGGCTTGCTTGGTTCTAGAAATAAAATAACTAAAAGAATATTTTTATACAAAAACAATTGGTCTGAAGTTCAGTCTTTGAGTGTGTGAATTCATTTGCTGACTGAGTGTGTACAACAAATGCTTAACACTGTCCTCTGATACTTCCTTACTGCTCGACCACACTACCACAAAGAGAGAGTAAGGTTCTATCTAACTTTACCTCTGCCTACCTTTGGGGATCTACTGGACTCTGTGCACACTATACCTCACTTTGGTATAGTATATACAGAACCAGCTTCCTACACAGCACACATAAAAACAGCAAAACGTCATGCATGATTGTTTATGTGCAGGAAGGTGTCTCTTCCTGCACATAAACAATCATTTTAAAAATGAAGAGTTGCAACTTCTATGTGTGCTGCACAAAGCAGCACATATAGAAGTTACAAATCCCCATTTAAAATTGTTTATGTGCACATAAACTATCACTTCCACAATGCTGGCACCCTTGCACTATGGTGCAAGGGTGCATGCATTGGTGCCAGCACAGGAGGAAATGCAGGGCTGCACCGTATTGTTGTAAATACAGTGCACACCTGCGTTTCAAAAGTGGCGGAGCGTAGCATTAAGCCAAGAAGGCTAATCCTGCGCTCCGTCACTTTTCTTGTAAATATGCCCCTTAGTTTGTATTTGTTATTTGTAAAGCGCTACTTTCACTCCGGAAGAAGCATCATGGCGTTGAGCGGGGGATTAGCTGGCTTCAAGAAACATGATTAATCGGGACAGTATAGTTAGATGAGAGAGGAGCACAATGAGTCCGTGGATGCAAAGATCCAGGTTTTCAGAAGCTTCCTAAAGAGAGTTTAGTAGAAGGTTCCAGGCTTTGGACCCAAGGGCAGCCAGGGATTTACCCCCCTTTGTTTTGCATCTGATGAGGGGGGTTTGAGTAGGGTTGCTGATGAGGATCTGAGCAGGCGGGTAGTAACATATGTCGTAAATCTGGATGGTAAATATTGTGGCCCTAAAGATCTGAAAGCTCTAAAGGTAATTAACAAGATCATATATAGTACTCTTTTATGGATGGGTAGCCAGTGAAGGGTTTTTAGGGCTGTTGAGGCCGAGGAGCGGCGCAGCAGTTTCAGTACCAGATTTCAAGAGATCAGGCATTATGACCATGCCTAGGTGTTGTTGGGCAGCATGGCTGGCACTGGCTGTGTTCCGGACCCGGACAGGCACAGACTGGCTTGCCTTTGGAGCAACTGCTGCATACGTCCGCGGTGGCAGGCACATTAAATACTTGTGCCTCCCAACCACTAGAGCGCCAAAAGTCAAGATGGCCATTCTAACTAGACGTCCTGTCTCCCGGAAGAGGAGAGAGGCAAAGTGCAACGTGCAGAAAAATGAACCTGAGCAGCACTATTACAAGGTAACACAGAGCTAATGGCTAGGGTCTTAGTTCAAACGATTGAAAATTCAGATTCAGTGCAATGTTAACAATTCATTTCCCCCGAGTGAAAACAATAAAATCAAAGTTACGGACAGATCGTTAGCAATTCGTTCCCCCAAATAAAATGTTAAAAATCAGAGTTAAGATGGTTAAAGGCGGTTTAAAACCAGTGATGTGAGCTTCACTATTCCGTTTGTGGAGGCGTGATGTACTGGACCCTCAGAATTCAATCCATTTTCACTTAGACTGATGTGCTGCTGGTGCATGATATGAGTGACTGCCCTTCACTCCTGGACAGATGGCTCAATTCAGCTTTATTGTTTGAGCAAGTGGTTTTGGCAGATTGGATGCCCTTGTGTACTGTTTTAATTGCTGCAGATGATGGTCTGTGACTTGCTGACCTAATTTTCTATTAGTTTGTGCATTGGATATGCTTGGTGCCTGTTTCTGTGCTTGGCTGAATCACTTTTTAGTGTGATTTCGCATTGTTTTTATATTGGTGCATCTTCATTTACTAGTTTATGCCGATTTATAGATGACCATTGGGTGAGCCATTGTGAGACAAGTAATCTTAGTTTTCAGTTCTTGGTTGGTTGGTTGGGCTCTACAGATTTAGCAGCTCCTGCCTTCATTCTGTGATCACCTTGCACCTCCGATCTCAGCTGTTTGGCTGTGTGTCTGGCATCTTTCACCCTATTTAGGTCTCGCCTAGCATTGCAGCGCGCATGCGTTGCTCGCTCTGCGAGGCTTCTTGTAATCGGGATTTTTGGGAAGTTGAGTTTAAGCCCCGCCCATCATTCTGATTGGGTTGCGTCAGCGTTTATGCTAAACGCTGGCTTCCCATTGAAAAGGAGGCTTTTTGGTTACCGCCCTGTCTCCTTCTCGGACGGCCCATCCGGACTGGATCTTTGGCGTGACATGGTCTCCTTCAATTAGTCTGTAAGCACTTCTTTTTTTTTCATTTGGCTTTGGCAAAGGCAGCCACAGGTTTATTTTTGTATCGCGCTTTCACGTTAACTGCTATTGTTAAAGTGAAAGCGCGATGCAAAAATAAACACGCGGCTGCATTCACGCATTGGTGACAGCTTGTTATTAGATTACTTTTGTTACAGTGCAGCCTGCGCTCCGACAGGCTTCCATTGAGTGCTGCCGAGCTTTCGAGTCATTGCACCCCTTCCCACTCCCCCTTGTTTTATTTGCAGGCTGCACTCCGGCAAGTTTGTGTGGAGCTCAGTATTCGTATCACCACTTCTAAAACACCCGCCTTTATCTCGCTCCCCCACCCGCCCCGTTGCTGCTTCAACTCTCTCCCAAGAAAACAGTCTGCAGCCTTTCCTGGTTATTTTGCACACAACCTCAAGCCCTCAGATGGTCCCTGAGTGGCCCGCTTGTAGCACGCTATAGCAGCTCCCTGCACCAGCCACGCACATGAACGTGCCCGCGAGCAGTGCATTTAAAAGACCCAGTTTGCTGAGTATCGCGTAAGTGGAAAACAGGCAGTTTGGTCATTTACTCATCTCGCCCCCCCACCTGCACTCCGTTTCATCTCGCGCCTTCCCCCCTTGTGCATGGTGCTCCCGTCTTCGTCCCTCCCACCACTTGTCATGTGACACGTTCCATAAAGGCTTCCAGACACTGGAATTCTGTCTCGGACCTTGTCACGTGATGTGTTCCATAATGGCTTCGAGACACCGGAATTCTGCCCAATAGAATGTGGCCATTAAAAGTGTTTGTCAATTATCAAAAAGTTTTTTGATAAATAGAGCGTTCCCGAAACGGTGGGACCTACTGCGTCCTCTTTCCCATCTTTCTCCTTTTGCTGTAAGCTTTAATTGTACTTTCTCTTTCTGGTTCAACAGAGTGAGCCAAGTGCGCCCCTACAACTGCAGGAAGCGGCTAACCGTAAACAGCCGACACCCCAGAAAGGCTTCTACAGATCAAAAGAAATCGTAGTCTCCACCGCAACACTAGTCTTGCGGCGGAGAAGCCAAGATGCACCAGTAACATTTGCTTATTTGCCCGCACTGTGCTCTGAAATCCCTGCTCTCTGAAATCCTCTCCTACTCTGAAGTTTAATGAGATGGTAAAAAATTCAAAGAATCAGAAGTCAACTTTTTGTCTGCTTAGTATGGACAGTTTATGTGCACAGCGAAGCATTTCAGCTGAGCTCAGGTCAGGTAAACCGTAAACAATGTTGCACTCCTAATTAAGGCGCATGCTCAGATTTGCCGAGATTCATTATTTTTAAATAGCCACATCTGATGCTGTGAACAAAGTGACAGGTAAGACTGCAATGTGCAGAGCTTCGTACAGTCACACGCCATTTTGCAAAAGAGTCTATCTGCAGTCCAGCTCTAGCCAGCACTTCGAGCAATAAAGCTAAAGCAGACATTTTTAACAAATGGCATCTGCTTGTAAGTCTCTCTCTCACAGCAGCTATACAAAGGGTAAGAAGTCTGCCATTGCAGAAAAAATACAATGGTAGCATTGGTGTCTGTTACTGCACGGTGCTGCAGAGGCAGCATCATTATGTTTTCATATCAGTTTTTATGCACTGAAGTGTGCTTTCTTTCCCAGATGGTTGTTATAAATATTTTAGGACACAAGTGCGATAATGTGCTGCATCCAGGGCACAAGTCCTAAACAAGCATTTGCAATGCAATAGGTCTGGCATTTACGCGAGTTTACGCTATTGGCATTGTAAATAATGCGTTTTATTTATGTTTCAAAAACCAAAACATAAATAAAAGGCATTGTCATTTACATTCCATTGAATGGAACAGAATAGCTCCCTGACCCCCCGTGGGGGCTTTTTAACATGATCTCCACCATGGGGTCTGTACTTAAGAATAACCGGCACTCTATTTAGGGTGGTGTAGCTGTTCTGTCAAATTGTTTCTGTATATAAAAGCTGTTTTTAAAAAAACCCATGCCCTATACAAATGTCCTTTAGAGAGTTATGAAACTTTTTTCTTTCTTTCTTTTTTTCTTTTTTCCGTCCCCTTGATGCCCGTAATAAGGATGAACAGAGTGGGCTTACATATGTCATTGGCAAGGTTTGAGGCCCCAGTTTTAGTATCAGTGTTTGTAAGTAAAAAGGCCAGAGACTTTATAGGGCTCTGTTTTAAAATGGCCGCCATATTTTCTGGGTTTATAGATCAAATATATTCACCATTCCCTTCATAGAGCCACAGAACTTTTTCCTTTTGAAGGCCCGTAATTAAAATGAATAGAGCGGGGATTTGAAACATTATGGATGTTGCCTGCGGTTTATTGGTGCCGGCAATATTGATGATTAGAGAGCTGTATTGAGTACTAAGAGGGGGCCAGGCGCTAAAGACTGATTAGTGCCCCGTTCCAAGATGGCCGCCATTGTGGTTTGGAGACGCCGGTAAATTGCTTGTATCACGTGACATCGGGCGTCTTCAAAATCATGGCAGCGCCAGATTGGTGCGTTCGTGCGGGATGAGAAAACACGGAGGAGTCTCCTGAGCGCGGTAAGGGGGTTCTGGTTGGAGTCAGTGTAAATTAATAAATTAATAACACTGACTTTGTAAGCCTAACGAGGGTGGTAGTTGTAGGGCATATGGAAGACTGAACAGTGAACGTAGTTTACGAACCACTGGGTATCACACGGTCAAGTTGTAAGCGCTAAACCAGCACATAACATTGCCACTTAGAGTAAGCCGGCTACCCAGTACTGTAGACCAGCCGAGGACTTTTAAGTACGATTATGCATTGATGATTATCGTAACACGATAAAATGTCAGAGGTAGCCTGGACACTATGGTAATTGCACAATAGAGCTTAGAAACTCACACTAGAATGAATGGCTTTTTAATCTGGAACTGTTTGGGGTTCAATGAGTGTTAGCCAACATCATATGTAATGGAGAAGTCGAGGTCATTGATGTAGTGATTATGTAACGATGTATGATCCCTGACGGCGTATTTGATTTCCAGACGCAGACTGACACTTGCAGTCTGAAAAGTGGGACGCGACCAATCGGCGCAGGTCCTTTTCATGATGGTGGTTGCTGGTATGCCGGTTGCAAGCAACTACTAGGTAAATGGAAGGTTGGGAGAAAGGGGAGGAGTATTCCCAGTGTGTATTAAGTGGATTCATGATCGGTACGTTCCTTCCACTTTTATTATTTTTATCAATAGCCACAGATTGAGTGTGAACATTGGAGTGAGGTGAAGATTGACTCCCCAACAGCCCTGACGAAGTTGCCAGGAGTGTATGGCAACGAAACATGTTGGCCTTTTGCAGTTAAAAGTGGCCAGTGACATGCCTGCTTTTAAACTGAGGACGTTCACAACAACTAATAAAGGATGTGCTGTATGTGAGTGGTACCTCAATTTTAATTTGAAAATCGCTTTTTCATTGCACAGTTGGGGTTAAGAGAACACTGGGAAAGCTACAGAGTCTCAGTGTTGTCTGTCACACACTTGTTTGTTGTTTGACTTTCCACCTCAAAATAGTTTTTCACACTTTAATGTCTTTCTTTATTTTCTGTTGTGGCTAGAAAGCTACCAATGATGATAACGTGGGCACACTGGCGAGTACCATCCAGCAGCCCTGTGGGTTTGCGCACGTGAGGCGCTTTCTAGCCTTTTCACATATTTTTCTAAACTCTTTTCATATTCTGAGTTATGTATACACATTAATTTCAAGTAGGGTGGATGTGTATTGAATGTGGCTGTTAATGAATTATTTTAAAAGTTGAGCAGTAATGACTAATCAGTTCATGGATGTTTAACCAGAACTGTACTGGAAAGGGTTTTTGAAAAAACATTAATGACCCCCAGAAGTCTTTGAAATAGTAAGCTTTACTGCCTTTGGGGTTCAGACCTAATTTTGTTTATAATTGTCATTTACAATGCCAATAGCTCAAACTCGCGTAAATGCGAGACCTGTTGCATTGCAAATGCTTGTTGCTGTCTTGCCACAGGATGCTATTTGGGCACCTGCTTTCCTTTCTGCTGGTATATTGTTGTTGGTTGTTTATTGGGCGTTTGTTTGTTTACCTTTGTCTTTAGCTTTAGGTGTGACAGATCATTACTGCCTTCCTTTAATATATCCATGCACCCTCCTTGTGTTGTAGCCTGAAGTGGTGATTGCTATTGGATCGCTATTTTCCACTTGCTTTGTATGTCTCAGGATGCCTGAAGAAAGGGACATTCTGTTTTCTTCCCTTTGGGTGGCTTTCGCTCCACAGTTAGTTTCTTGGGTCGACCACTTATTGTCTGTCAGACTGACGGTCCCAGGGTATTGGTCAGACCGTTGGTTCCAGGGTATTTGTCGTTCCCGTCTAGGCATTTTATTCTCTTCCATTTGTTTCCTTCTCTCGGTTGGTTGTTATTGTACTGTGTGTAGATTCTTCCCAGCCAGGATACCCTTAAATTATTGTGCCACATGCAGAGATTGGTATCACACGTCTTTATTCATCTGCGTGTAACTGGGAACTCAACATTCTAAAGCAACCTTCACTGCAATACACTCTATCCATTACGTCATAGTTCTACAGAGTTTCTCAGGAGCCAAAAGGGTTCCGTCCCTGTTAACTCACAAGACACTACATCTCCACCTTTTTTAAACAAAAACTTGCCAATTTTACAAAATATGTACACATATATACATTTAAATCTCTTCAAATAATTTCTTTGGCAATGTAATTGTTTGACCCGAACGTGTTGTGCGAAGTTGAGACCTGCTTCCATCATGATCCAAGAGCTGCTGGGATGGTGAAAAGGCAGCAGCAGTCACGGGTGCTTCAGAGTCAGTCTCTCCTTCAGCATGGAGATCTGGTGAACTATGAGCCAAATGGCGAAAGTGAGAAGAGTCTCTGGTAATAAACTTCCCAGGGCGCTAGGCAGTCGCCATGTGTCCTTTGGTCGAAACCACTTGGAAAGGTTCTGCATCAAAGGGAGCATCAGATTCTCTTTTCCGTATCTGACGTGCGAGCAATCTGTCTCCTCTCTGGAAGACGATGTTTTTCGCATGTCGTCTTCAGGCAGCATATGTGTTCAGCTTTTGTTTCTGAACCTAGTCCCTCATATGAGGTGCATTCTCATCTTTTTTCTCTTATTGGTTCACTGGGGTATCTTGATTGTCATTGCTCTCCAGAACATCAATGTTGCAGGACTTTCACCAGTGTTCGAGTGAGTTGTTGAACGTTAAGCTCTCAATGTAGAGTTTAGCACATTTTGTAAGTTGAGCTTCTCAAGGGTAGCACACTGCACAGCTTTCTTTACCGTACTCATAAACCTCTCAAGGAGTCAGTTGGCCTGAGGCCACAGAGGAATGCTCTTTTGATGCTTTATACTCATATGCTCTAAGAAGTCTTTGAACTAAAAAATGTATCAACTACTGAGCCCAATGTCTTCATACATTTAGTTTTGTGTACTGTTTCTACCTCAAAACTGTGCCAGCTACTGATACTCATGCCGTCTTATGTTTTGCTCATGTACTGCCAGTTTCTGATTGATACATCTGCCTGTGGATTCCTCACCTTTTGAATTTATCCCTGCACCAGCATTTCACAGAAAAAAATTTCATAGCTCTCTCACGTAGACGAGGACGTCACAATAGCACGGCTGCACTCGCAACTCCGTATGGTGTCACCGGAACCATAAGAAGACCTCCTCGGCGTGCTGACTTCAGTTCCCTTTTTTACGCACCATCAACACGTAACAATGTTTCTGGGACTCTCCATTTCTTGTAGATTACATTGTTTCAGTTTCAGTCTGTGGTGTAGCAGTGTGATGGCTACTCAAAAGAAGTCAGGGTTCAAGCCTTGTAGGGAATGTGGGGGTCATATGTTCATCACGGACCCCCACGAAGATTGCCTTTGGTGCCTGACGTCGAATCACGACGTCGAAGGATGTTCGTCTGTTGTAGGGATTCTGCACATATACAGAGCTATGCACAGGATAATAGGACCTCGGTGTATAGTGGTGAACCAACCATGCACCTTAGTACCCACAATCCCAATCCGACTAGCTTTAGCGTCTCATTCGCAGCGAAGCTACCAATGATTAGACAACCCAGAACATGGTCTCTCTCAGGACTCGCGGGAGCAAGAACACTCTTTCATAACTCACTCATACTTGTCCACAACGTGCGTAATAAGAGACACAGTATAGTTTAAAATGTTTATTTCAACTATCGTGCTCTAAGATACAGTACACGTGCCAGTACTATCAGCATAATGCATAATGATAAAATAAGAAGCATAGTTACAATTCCATAGAATACAAACGGGGACAGCATTTTATAAAGACAGTGGATATAGGGCTAAATGGCCTTACCACCCTCCCCGTGCTATTAACTAGTTTATTATAAAAATAGAAGACCTCTGGGCTTTGTCAGGCGGACCCTCATACCTCAATATCTAGATGCAAGGTTTACATCATCAGACAAGCACAGCTCTTCTCCCTGGAAAGGTTTTCCTCCGAGTGCCACCAACAGGGAGCTCACAATATTAAAAGCACCCGAATTTCTCCAATGCAGCTGTATTTCGTGTTATGTCTAACTGAGAGGGGCTGACCAGATCAGCAATAACAAGTGACGTTGTTTTTCGACCTTGTACATGGTGTGCAGACGAAACCCACAGGGAACAGGAGAAAAGGTGAAAGTCACAAAGGCAGACAGTTCTAATATAGCCAGGCACAAGCGGAGTCGGGAAAAACAAAGTCACAGAGTAACGTGTGCAGAAAAGGCATCATGGCAGCCAGGCCTAAGCTAACTTAGCAATGTAGACAATGAGGCCACAAACCACACTACAGTCTTGTCGAAGGATGAATTCAAAGGCGCTTTAGGAGAGGGAGGCGAAATTATTCATGGCCCAGGCGAGAAAGGAGAAGAGAGGCCACAAGAGATCCAAGTTGAAGTCAACGACTCCGCACACCTTGAGGTCATCGAAGAAGCACAAAAAGAAGCGTTGTCATTGGTCCCGGCATCGGTCTTCGAAAGGCAAGTCTTCGAGGTCAGCTTCTTCGGTCCAGCAGCGTCATGGTAAAGATGACATCTCGCCTTCTCCCTCACCTTCTCTGCAGGTGACTCCGGTCCATTCTCCGGTGCCAAGGGATTCGCTGGCGCCCAGGAAGACGTCTCCTGCACCTCCGGCTTCACCTGTTCCGGCGTCCCCGGTGCCGCAGCCACAACCCACCTCACGGCCTCTGTCGGATCAAGACCAGGCGGCTCCGGATCCATACCCACCTTTTTCAGGTCCAGGTGCAGATCTGTCGCATTTTCTAAATGCGATGTTTGGCATGTTTGCCAAAGCGGCTAACCCATACGGCGCACCGGCTGGCCCTGTGGGTCCACTCTCCTATAATTTGGGCATCCCCCAACATTATGCCCAGGCACCATTAGTGCCCTTCTTGCCGATGCCTCTGTCTTGGCATCTCCCGGCGCCGAGATACTCGACGCCGATCCCGCAATCTCCGGCACGTCTGGTTTTGGGCCAACGCCTTCCTGGCTTCAACGCCAATTTCAAAGATGCACTCCAGGAGGGAGGCCCAGAGGCTGCTGGAAGAAGAGGAGTTCCAGGCACAGCAGGAGCAAGCTGAGGAGGGGGAAATCCTTGACTCTGTGGATGACTTCAAGGGTCATCAGGATGCCAGTGGTTTGGACACTTCCCCAGAGTTGGAGCTTTCTTCCCCTAAAGGTAATGCCTTCTCAAGACGTGGCTCCATATCACACTGTTATCTGGAAGGCTGCTGACCTGTTGGATCTGCAATTGCCCACAGCAGAGGTCAGGTCTAACATTCTGACTGACGTTTTGCACTCTCCTTCCTCAGTGGTAGAGCCTTTGCTACCATTCAATAAGGCGTTAACAGAGCCGATTTTGGAAGTGTGGCAGAAGCCTATGTCTGCCCCGGCAGTTTCCAGAGCTGTGGCAAGACGCTATAAGGCTGCTCTGGGGGATCCAGCTTTTTTAACCTATCACCCTTCACCGGAGAGCTTGGTGGTTCAGGCTTCTTTTTCATCCAAACAGTCAACAGGATCCTTCCCCTCCTCCCCGGGGAATAGAGATTCCAAAAAGCTGGAGCAGTCAGCAAAAAAAGTGTTCTCTTCGGCAAGCATGGCCTTAAAATCTATCTATATATCCACGCTTTGATGGACACAGCCAAAGAGGTGGCTCCTAAGCTGCCGGAGGATGTTCGAGGTTACTTTCTGGAGGTGTTGACTGATACGCAGGCTGCAGCCCGTCAGGTGATCCAGTCGGGTCTGGATATAGTGGACTCAGTCGCCAGGGTGATGGGCTCTTCGGTGGCTACAAGGAGGCACGCCTGGTTAAGAGGTACGGGGTTTTCTCCAAATGTGCAAGCCACTCTGCTTGATCTACCTTTAGATGGTTCCAGGCTCTTTGGGACAAAAGCAGATTCTGCTCTGCAACGTTTCAAGGATAGCAGGGCTACTGCGAGATCCTTAGGCCTGCAGTCCCAGCCTAGGGGCTATGGTTACAGGAGATTTCGCGATTTTGGAAAGGCGGCTTCATTTTGAGGCTGTCAGCAGCAACAACAGCAGGAGAAGCAGAGCCCCCTGGACAAGTCGTACAGAGGGAAGGGTTGAGGCCGTCTGCGGGGTGCTGCCCGGCAACAGTCCTCCTCCTCTCCTGTTCCCCCCACTGTTTCCACAGGGAAGCTGCTCTAGATCCCCCATCTTGTAGCATGTTGGCCCTGTAGAAGGCCTTATGTCCCATTTTCTACAAAATTGGAAATCTGTTACATCAGATCTTTGGGTTTTGAATCTTGTAGAAAATGGGTACGCCCTACCTTTCCAGGTGTTTCCCCCTCATTACCCTCTTCACCAGGGCTGGTGTTCGGAGGACCATCTGTTGCTCCTGCAGCAAGAGGTCCTGTCCTTGCTACAGAAAGGTACGATAGAGGTGGTTCCGGAGCAGGAAAGGGGTCAGTGGTGTTACTTCCAATATTTCCTGATCCCCAAAAAGGACAGGCGGTTGAGACCGATCCTGGACCTCAGGTTCTTGATTTTTTACCTCAAGGAGGAGAAGTTCAAGATGTTGACCCTAGCTCAGGTTCTTCTGGCGCTGCAACAGGAAGACTGGATGGTGTCGATCGATTTGCAGGATGCGTATTTACACATCCCCATCCTGAAGTCGCATCGGAAGTATCTCCGTTTTACGGTGGGATCTCAACACTACCAGTTTGCGATCCTTCCGTTCGGCATAACTTCCGCACCTCGGGTCTTCAGAAAGGTGATGGCGGAAGTTGCAGCTCATCTCATTAGGTAGGGGATTCCGGTATTCCCCTATCTGGACGACTGGCTGCTCAAAGTGAAGTCTCCAGAGTTGGTGCTGCATCATCTGCAAATAACGGCTCGGCTGTTGTTCGAATTGGGTTTTCGATAAATGTACCCAAATCTCACCTGGTGCCCTCTCAGCGCAACCTGTTCATAGGGGCAGTACTGGAAACTACTGTGAATCGTGCCTTCCCGCCTCTTCAGAGTATTCTAGACATCCAGGCTATGATTCCGTTGTTTCAAGAAGGGGCGGAAGTTCCAGTCCTGAAGGTCTTACGCCTGCTCAGTCTGTTCGCTTCCTGCATACTGTTGGTCAACCATGCACGCTGGCATATGAGGGCACTCCAGTGGTGCCTCTGCAGGCAGTGGTTACAACACAACGGAGATCTCAGGGAGGTGGTCAGAATCTCCAGAGACACTGTGGCGGATCTGTTATGGTGGAGTGTTTCAGGCAACCTGTCTCAAGGGACTTCTCCGGTGGCCACGGTGATAACGGATGCCTCCATTCTGGGGTGAGGTGCTCATCTGGGGGATCTGGAGATCAAGGGTCTTTGGTCTCCAGAGGAAAGATTGCTTCATATCAATCTTCTAGAATTGCGGGTGATTCGTTAGGCTCTCAAGGCCTTTCCTTCATCCCTTTGTGGTCAGTCGGTTATGGTCCTGACGAACAACACTACCACGGTGTGATGCATCAAGAAACAGGGAGGAGTAGGGTTGTATCGCCTCTGCAGAGAGACTCTGTGGCCCTGGTCCTGGGCTCAGGATCATCAGATTTGCGTAATTGCAAATCATCTGGCCGGAGTGCTGAACGTGCGTGTAGTCTCAGTCAGCAATACTCGGCCGATCACGAGTGGCGTCTCCATCCGGAGGTGGTCCACCACATTTTCAGGATGTGGGGGTTTCCTCGGTTGGACCTGTTTGCCACTCATGAGAACGCGCACTGCCCGTCGTTCTGCAGTCTCCATTATCCGATGCGGGGAGCATTGGGAGACGCGTTTCAATTAGATTGGAGTCTTTGACTTCTTTACGTGTTTTCTCCCATACCCTTGATTCCTCGGGTTCTGAGGAAGATTCGCCAAGACCGGGCCCAAGTGATATTGATCGCCCTGGATCGGCCAAGAAGGGTGTGGTACACAGACCTTCTTCATCTCTCATCGCACCCTCTGCTCCATCTCCCTCTCAGGGGCAGGTTCTACACCCCCACCTCCAGAGCCTGCACCTTCATGCCTGGAGATTGAACGGGGCAACCTGAGTTCTTTTTCTCTCCCACCGGATGTGGTGGATGTTATTTTATCGGCCAGAAGACTCACCAAATCTGTTTATTCCTGTAGATGTACCAGATTTGTTAAGTGGTGTGGAGAGAGTTCGATCGATCCCTTGAAGGCCCATTTATCGGATGTTCTTAGCTTCTCACTTTCCTTGGCCCAGCAAGGTTGTGCTGTGGCTACTGTTATGGGTTACTTGTCAGCTTTATCAGCCTTCCTTTGTTTGCCAGATCAGCCATCGTTGTTCAAGTCTCCCATAGTTATGAGGTTCATTAAGGGCCTCACTAATAGATTTCCTCCCACTCCCTTTATTATGCCTCAGTGGGACTTAAATTTGGTTTTGACTTTCTTGATGGGTTCTCCCTTTGAGCCTCTTCAAAGTTGTCCATTGAGGCTTACATTCAAAGCTGTTTTTCTAGTTGCCATTACCTCTGCCAGGAGGGTAAGTGAGCTTCAGGCTCTTAGTTATAAGCCTCCTTTCACAACCGTCCATGTAGACAAGATGGTTCTTAGGACCAGAGCTGCTTTCCTGCCTAAAGTGGTTACACCTTTTCATCTAGGGCAGTCTATCACCTTACCTACCTTCTATCCTCCCCCTCTCCCTTCCAAGGAGGAGGAGAGACTTCACCGCCTGGACCCTAGCAGGGCGGTCAGCTTCTACTTGGACAGAACCAAGGACTTGAGGCTGTACGATCAGCTCTTCGTTGGCTACATGGGAAGAATGAAGGGCAAAGCTGTCCACAAGAGAACTCTTTCCAGGTGGATCATCTTGTGCATCAAGATCTGCTACGCCTTGGCGAAGAAGGAGCCGCCTGACCGTATTAAAGCTCATTCTACTAGAGCTAAGTCTTCATCTTCAGCTTTGGTTAGAGGTGTCCCTGTGGTAGACATCTGTAATGCGGCAACATGGGCCTCTCTCCACACTTTCGAAAAGCATTATTGCTTGGATTCAGAGGTGAGGAGGGACGGCCATTTTGGACGTTCTGTGCTGCAGGATTTTTTGGTATAAGTAGGTGGACACCCTCCTCCGGGAGAGGAACTGCTTTGGGATTCAATTCAGAGGGTGAGGAATCCACAGGCAGATGTATCCATCAGAAGAACAAGTTACTTACCTTTGGTAACGCTTTTTCTGGTGGATACAGTATTTGCGTGTGGATTCCTCACTGGCTCACCCTCCTCCTCGTTGTCTACCTACGTATACCGAAAGGATTTTTGCGCATGACATTCCTGTATTTCTTTGTCATTCGCATTGTTATGATGCTTGTTGCTGGTAAATGTCTTGGCTTTAGCTTTTCCTGTTTTCTTTCTTTCTTTTTACAGTTATATGCTGTGTATATTTCTGTATATATTGTATACTGTTTCCCCACAAACGGCTCCTTTTGTCGGATTCTCGGCGCTCAGTACCAGTGCGGGATCCTCACGGTCGAGCCAGACCGTTACATATCAACCAAACTCCTCTGAAAAAGGATCAGGGTCGCACACCGCAAAGTCAACAATTTATTTTACTTAATTATTCAACTCATTATCTAGTGAAAGCTACAGATCAACGCGTTTCGGTCTTGACACAAGACCTTGTTCACGATCAAGACCGAAACGCGTTGATCTGTAGCTTTCACTAGATAATGAGCTGAATAATTAAGTAAAATAAATTGTTGACTTTGCGGTGTGCGACCCTGATCCTTTTTCAGAGGAGTTTGGTTGATATTGTATATTGTGTATACTTGCGATATGTTGTCGGTCCACCCGTTCGCCTCGAAGGCACGGAAAAAATGGGTTGAACTGACGTCAGCACGCCGACGAGGTCTTCTTATGGCTCCGGTGACATCATACGGAGTCGCGAACGGAGCCGTGCTATTGTGATGTCCTCGTCAACGTGGGAAAGCTATGAAAAAAGTTTCTGTGGAATGCTGGTGCAGGGGTAAATTCAAAAGGTGAGGAATCCACAGGCAGATAGTGTATCCACCAGAAAAAGCGTTACCGAAGGTAAGTAACTTGTTCGTTTGGCCTCTATGTCTACCTCAATCTGTGAACCTATAACTACTACTATGCGAATGTTTGTGAAGCGCTCTGATGCCTTCGGGTCAAGTTTGCACTATATAAAACTCTGCAAATAAATAAATGAAGAAATATTGAACACCCATTTATTTTCAATGGACTTTTCTGACAATGTTTGAATGTCTTTGGTGCTTTGGCATGCTGACTTTTCTTTGACTGACATTTCTCTTCACATGCAGCTAGTCCAACATGCGCATGCTTTTCTGAAGTAGACATCGACATGGCACAACCATCTTCTTCACTTTCACTTGACACTGATGTGGAGGAACTGTTTGACGATGATTTAGATGACAATCATCTCTGGTGGACCTTGTCGGTGCACGTCGAACATTGCTTCTGGAACCTTCAAGCGGCCATTTTGTCTTCTCGCTTTGACACGCTTGTTTTTCCCCTTGCTTTACACACCGTTACAAAATGGTTCTCCTTCCCATAGCCCTTAGAAATCTGTACAATGGCGGGACATTTGTCTTCATGTGGAAACAAAAATCCACATCTAAAACATAACTTCTTTTTACGTGTAGATATCGTGTGTGTCCTTCAATATTTTGCTTTGACTTGCTTTTTACACTCATGACTGATTCATTCTGGGCACCTCCGGCCTCCATGTCAACAATTTGTCGATAAGCATGCTCTTCAGCTCTAGCAGCAATTAACACTTGTTCCAGACTCAGAGTTTCTCACACCATCCTGCTTCTGAAGGAATCGGACAAGCAACTATCAATGACTCTGATACGTATGGCTTTGTCATCATTAAATTAATTGAACTTACAGTATTTGATGAGTGCGTCAAGTCTCTCTAAAAATTCTCGTTGGTTTTGCCAACTTTCTGTCGTTCTTGACTGAAAATAAATCTTTAATCGTCAGCATTTGGTATTGGATTGAACTTGAGATTCAAGGTTTCTTTAATCTGACGGTATGTGATTTCTTCAGCAGTTCGTGGCTTCTTTTACGCCATCACCAGCAAGATTTTTGAGGTATTTGTTCATCTTTTTGTTATCAGTCTTTTCAAGTGCATCAATGAAATCATCAAATGTCTCTATCCACGTCATCCATCGGTCACCAATATTTTGCTGTTTGAAAGTATCAAATGATGATGGTGGTTTCAAGAAAGCAGCAGCATTGTAACCATTTGTGGGAGTGGATGACACTAGGGGTAGAGTTCCCTCCGACACTGCCTGCTGTCCGCTGGGACCCGAGTCATCCGTACCATCTTTGAGGCCCTGTGATGTGCTGGCTTCTGGGTCATCATGGACAGTCTGTGGAATAGTAACCTCTCTCTTGGTCTCCATGGGATGCCTTCACTTTCATGGAGACCTTTGGCGATGTTCTGAGCTGCCACCCAGCAGCTTTGAGTCATGTGGTTCTTCTTGGGTCTCTTCACCCACCGCTTAGTTCATAGAGCTCCTCCTTTTCAAGGCTCTGTTAAGTACATTAACAGTATGTGATTGTCTTCTTTCAACCACGGCATTCTCGTGCACTTGGCTGTCGCTTTGTACTTCTCTTGACACCTGGTTGATCTCTACCTAGCAGCACTTATAATCGCAGCATTATCATTCCATACTATGTATGGCTCGATGTTGCGTAGTGGGTGGTACCTATATGCATGGTCTAACCAACAGGTTCTCGACCACCAATGTGTAGATTCTCTTTAAGTGCTTTCATGTTCAACTGTTTTACAGTGGCTGGAACTGCGCTTTGCCTCCACATGTATTAAATGTTGATTCTGTACTTCGACAATGCCACACTTGGCACGCACAAGCAGTTTCCTGGACCACGGCAAACTCTCAGAGAGCGCTGTCAATCTTCGGGTTACTTATCCCCTATCTCGTTGCCATTTGTAGCGTCTTCCCAGCCAGGGTACCCGTAAACGAGTACAAATATCAAATGTATAACATTTTTTGTAAATGAAAATAGAAACAAGGAATGAATACTTTGAATACAATGTATGTTTTTAACTCGTATTGATAAAAAAATGAAATGACTAAATGAAAAAAGAAACAATAAAAATAATGGTTTAATAATAATTAAAAAAATTATAATGTTATGATTTTTGTCTCTCATGTAAATGGCCCAAATGAGCTAATCTAGCCTTAGTAAAAGAAATATATGTCAAGTGGGAGGTGTTGAGCTTACCCGTAAACGAGTACACCACACATGGAGCTTAGTATCACACGTCATTATTCGTCTGTGTGTAACTGCAAACTCAACATTCTAAAGCTACCTTCACTGCAATACACACTATCCTTTACGTCATAGCTCTATGGAGTTTCTCAGGAGCCAAAGAGTTCCATCCTTGTTAACTCTCAAGACACTACACTGTGGTGTGTAGGCGCATGTCCCTTAGGTAAGACCTTTTCCCTGTTATTGTGCTGGTCTTAAGAGGGCTATGTGAGAAATTGGATTGTTGGCTAAATGGGGTGTTAACCCTGCTCAAGAAACAGCCACAATCCCTGTCAGGGTGAACCACTAAAGTCACTATTTTAACTTGCGCTTAACACTCTGGTAACTTGGAAGAAAAGCAATCAGGCTTAACTTATACGCAATATGTAAAGTATTTATGCAGCACACAAACAGCAATAAAGTGGAAACACAACACAAGGAAAATCCCATACCAATTTAGAAAAATAGAGTAAATGTTAATAATTTATTTAGTGCCAAAACAATAATATCCATTTGTAGAATCGGAGATATGCAGTTTTAAAGGTTTAGCTAGAAATAGTGCTTAAAAACACAAAGCGGCAACTGTGGTTTTCAGGTTGCACCAGACCAGGACAAAGAGCCTGATTTAGATCTCGGTGCATGGGTTACTCCATCACAATAGGGAAGGATAGCCTGTCCGCCGAAATCTAAATCCCATTATATTCTAGGGATTTACATTTTGGCGGACGGGATATCCGTCACCGTTGAGATGGAGTAACCCATCTGCCAAGATCTAAATCAAGCCCAAAGTCACAAGTTCAGACCGACCGTGATGGAGTGCAGACTGGGTACAGGGCCCAAGTCAGCCCACTTAACAAAGTACCTTAAATCCTGTTTACAGAGCGTTGAGAGGTCATGAGCGTAGATGATTGTGTAGCGGCCATTCCAAGGAGCTGCAGGGCTGCGATGGAGGTCCTGCACCAAGGATGCGCTGCGCATTGGTGTTTCCAAGGAGCTGCAAGGCTACGATGCAGGGTCCTATGTCTAGATGCATCGCGCCCCGCCCATTCTGATGAGCTACCGGGTAATGCGCCATGCTCCATCGGTTCTGCTAGGACCACAATTGGTCTGGCAGAGTACCTTCAGGCCCATTTCCAAGGGTCCAGGCCTGGGAGGGGTGGTACCACTTGGGGGTTAGGACTCATAGCAAGCTGAGTCCAAGTGCAGGGTTCAAGTTGGTTGGAGCCTTTATGTTCCTTAGGCTCTCACCAGGAGACTAGCTGACTAGCCCTTGAAGTCTCCCTGGTGGTCCTGAGTTCAGGTACAAGTGTGGTAGGTGACAGCTCCGCCCCCTATCAAGTCAGAGATGGCCCATTCTGCCAACACCTATTCCCCCTTTTTTTTTCGCTGTCTGGGACCAATACACAAAGACCAACTGCCAGCTACACCTAGTCATGTGACCCAGGATACAGGCTGAAGGCATCAAATGGCTGGGCTAAGAAAATGCCAACTTTCTAAAAGTGGCATTTTCAGAATTGTAACGTAAAATCCAACTTTTCCATTAAAGGAGGTTTTAAATGAAAATTCTTTTGTGACCAAACTTGACTTTTCTACCTGCTCCCAATTGAAAGTTATCACTTATTGAATGTAATAGGTAACCCAATGTTTTCCTATGGGAGAGGTAGGCCTTGCAGTAGAGAAGTAAGCGAAGTAAGAGTTTTTCACTACTAGGACATGTAAAACGTAAAAACACTTGACCAAAGTTTTAAATACACTGCACCCTGCCCTAAGGGCTGTTTAGGTCGTACCCTAGGGATGACTTATATGTATTAAAAAGGAAGGTTTAGGCCTGATAAAAGGTTTATTTTGCCAGTTCAAAATGGCAGTTTAAAACTGCACACACAGGCTCAATCGAAGGCATGAGACATGTTTAAAAGGGCTACTTCAGTGAGTGGCATAAACAGTGCTGCAGGCCCACTAGTAGCATTTAAGTTACAGGCCCTGGGTACAGGCAATACTACATTACTAGGGACATACAAGTAAATTAAATGTGCCTATTGAATGTAAGCCAATTTTATCATGTTTAAAGGAGAGAGCACAAGCACTTTAGTACTGGTTAGCAGTGGTAATGTGTGCAGAGACACAGCCAACAAAAACGGGCTCAGAAAACAGGAGGGTGAAGGCAGAAAGTTTGGGGATGACCCTGCAGAGAGTGCCAAGTCCACCATGGCTCTCCTCAAGCCAAAAGCAGGGTAGATTAATCAGTCCTTTGGTAGGATTTCCTGCTTAGGCGATAGAACATGGACATTGGCACTTTACGACAGAGGCCCTTGGCTGTTCTTTTCCCCTCTGAACTCAGTTGGATCCCTCTGTCTACATTCTCCTGAACCACTGGACTGGCCCATGAGAACCCTTCTCCTTATCTGTGGACCCCATCTGTGCAGCTTCTAACCTTAATGGGCTCACAGATGTATCTCAGTATCCAGACAGTACTTAATGGCCAAGAAAGTGACGTGACACATTCCGCCCCTCGGATCAGACTTCTGTTCCCAACCCAAGGAACATTCTGTCCATAAGGACAGCATGTCATAAGGACAGCTGTCAGTGTCAAGAGCCAGTGTCTAGGCCATACAGGGTTCTCTGACCTCTGAGTTTCCTCAGATTGAGGGACAACAGTCTTGGGTGTTAGGCACCCTTCTTCCACTCTCCTTTCCACCAGTCCATGGGTGGTAGTCTGAGACTGGCCACTCAGCCCAGGATATGTACCCTGAGGCTGAACATGGGTCAGGGGTGAGTCCTTCCTCCTCCTGCCCCCCATCTGGGCCTCTGTACCTTTCATTTGGGAGTGGTACCCCCAGAAATCTGAGATTTCAGGGCACCCTGGGCAGTCCCCCCTCCCAGCTCTTCTGACACTTGTCGCAATTCATTCCCCAGAATGCAGTCTTTGGGCATCTGGGGACTAACTATGACCCTTCCCTGGGTCACTCCCCCACCCCATTTCAGGGATATTAGGGCCATGTGGGGGGGAAAAGTCCTGTCCTTGGACCTGAGTTACCCTACACACCTGTCCGGTGTACTACTCTGGGAAACCAGCCCTTACACTAACATGGTCTGGCTGGCCCTGGTGTCCCTCAGAGCAGTGACAGGGATCCCATTCACTTCAATCTGGTTGAAATGACAACTTCCACCCTCAAAGATTACCAGTTCATCCTCTGAGTCTATCTCCCAACTAAGGGAGACTAGGGCATTGTCTATCACTTGACCCTGGGGACTATTTATCACTAAGGTCATATTGGCCACACCTGGAGAGTTCCCACCAGTGGGTAGTTTATTATGGCAGACAGAGTCCCCCTGCTTACATCCTAGCTGTGAACAATCAACGCACCAGGAATGGAAATGTGGTGCCCTGGGCCGCGGTTCACCAGAACCTCCTCCCTGTTTCTCACAAGAGGCCTGGTATTCCTCCCCTATCACACACACACACACACACACACACATTATTCTGGGACTTGTCTGTGTCTTCCTTGACCTCACCCTCACTCTGCTGGGAGGAACCTGAACCACTCTTCTTGGGGTCACTCCCATCTACCTTCTTGGGCACCCTGGTACTGTTCCAGGGATCTGCCTCCTTTGCAAGCTCTCTGGGGTCAGTGAGCTTGCTGTCAACTAGGTGTTGGCACAGCTCCACAAAACAAGTACTGAGCATGTGTTCTCTCAACACAAGATTGTACAACTCAGTAAAATCATTCTCTTTGCTGCCCCACACCCAACCACTCAGTGCCTTGCTGGAATAGTCATAGAGATTCAACTAAGACTGGTTTGGGAATATGTTGTTATTCCTGAACCTCTGATGGTACTTAACAGGGTCCACCCCAAAGTATGGCTTTCATAGATATGTACTTCTTTTGATCACCCACCTCCAGTGTATGAAGAGTATCCCTCCCCACTGTGGGCATGTGTTTCCATAAGTTAGCCCCCCACCCCCAATACTCATCTGGGACCCTGTGAATCCTCACCGCTACCTCATAGGCAGAAAACCATTTGTCTATATAATTGCCCACCACATAATTGAGCACCGGGTCTTGTGGTATCTGGACCTTCACCTCTCCAGAGGACACTGTAGGTATGCTGCCACCATTACTGCTGGATTCTGAGATTTGCCTGGCTTTGAGTTCCATCTCCGTCATGCTCTTCTCATGCTCCAGCAGCAGTTCCTTTTCAGCCTAGGCCCTCTCAGCCTCAGCCTTTTTCTCCTCTAGGGCTCTCTCTCTGCTTCATCCCTTTCTTTGGCCAATGCCTACTACCAAACTCAGTTGTTCTTAATCAATTGCAAGTCACTTCCCTGTCACAAACTAGACATTTATTTGTTCTTGTAAGTGAAACAACGTGTTGCTATGTTCCTGATGGAAACATGGCATCATGCCGACTCAGGGCCGGACCTTGTGCAAACCCTGCCTCCTGTTTACAACATCTGTAGAAAAGATTGACCAACTAAGAGGGGCGGGGGAATTGCTTTTATTCTTAAAAATAGACTACAGATGGCTTATTGAACCTTGTCACCTTCCTGGCTGTGAATGTTTGACATTTGCTATATCTATGTCCCCCAACGACACCTTTTCAGGAATTTTGCCATGTCGTCCTCCAGGCCCTTGCGGGGAATTTTTAGAAACCTTCCCCGAGGTTGCTGCCAATCTGGCCAGTTTAAAATCTAACTTAAAACTTCTAGGGGATTTTAACATGCACTTAGAGGACTCAGCTGGGACTCAAGCAGCCGGCCTCTTGCAGGACCTCTCGGCAACTCGACTCACTCAACTTGCCCCTGGCCCAACACATAAAAAACTGTCATTTGCTTGACCCGGTGTTCTCTAACGATATTCTCTTAAAAATCCAAGACCCTTTTCCAATCATCTGGTCCGACCATTTTATGATTCTTTTCACTATTGACCTCACTTGCCCTCGTTTTCCCTCTAGTTTCACCACCTGGACAGATCGCTGCTGGTCTAAACTTAACGTTAATTCTTGGAAACCGATTCCTAATGCAACTAGACCGGAACTCAATCCAGATCTTAAGCCTGCAGCGAGTTTTCGCACTGGAATAGCCAATCGCTGGACCAAGTAATTCCCATGAAAACCGGATATACTGAATATATATCATCTCCTTGGTATACTCCTCACTTTAGGACTCTATGACAGTTGTGTGAGAAAGTAGAGAGATCGTGGAGGAAAGACTTCTCAGAAATAGGCAAAGCAAAATATAGGGAGCTCATCAAAAGTAACACTGTGATATATTGGCGAAGAGAACATACTGTGATAAAAAAATTAATGAAGCCTCAAATGCACCAAGAGAAATATTTCAGATTGTTAAAACCCTTTTAGATCTGCCCAACAACTTCCCAACTCCTGAATCATCAACATGCCTCTGCAACGATATTGCAAAGTTCTTCAAGCAAAAAATTGACGATATCTATCTTAGCTTTTCACCATCCAAACCAGATTCTAACCCCATGGTTAATAGTGATGGACAACCAGTCCTTAATACTACCATTAGTACCTTTCCTGACATGATGCTAGAGAATCTCTCTATGATTTTTAATAAAGTCAAGTCAGGCTCTCCGCTGCATCCTGCCCCCGGTCATCTTAGCCAATGATCTCGATCATATCCTACCTTTCCTACTCAACATCTTGAATATCTCCTTAGCCGAAGAAATTCTTCCTGGAAACATGCCATGGTGAAGGCCCTTCTCAAAAAACCAATCTCGACCTTCTTGACCCAGGGAATTAAAGGCCCATTCCTCTGCTGCCTGGACTAAGCAAAGTCATCGAGAGTCATGTTAATAAGGATCTCTCAGAGTATCTAGAGCTCACGACATTCTCCACCCTATCCAGACTGGATTTAGACCGAAACACGGTACAGAGACGGCACCCCTGGTAGTACTTGAGGAGGCTAAAATGCTGCTGGATTGAGGAGGATCAGTGGTCATTGGCCTACTCGATCTCAGTGCAGCATTTGATACTGTCAGTCATGACCCCATTATTGAGAGAATTCGTAATGTGGAAGTTATGCGGCCTGCCCTCTTATGGCTTCGATCTTTTCTTACTGACAGGACCTTTGAGGTCTTAGAGGGAAGTTGTACCTCAGACATCTTTTCATTGAACAGCGGAGTTCCCCAGGGCGCCTCAATAAGTCCTATGCTGTTCAATCTATGTATGCGTTCTTTGGCTGATATCATTTTGCCATTTGGGATTTTTATAATCTCATATGCAGACGATACGCAATTGGTTTTTGCCCTCTCTCTCAAGCAGGATCCCTGCTCTCCGTCCATGGGCCCATGTTTAGAAGCTGTGGCCAAGTAGATAAACAACTCCGCCCTGAAATTAAATGGTGGGAAGACAGAACTTATGATTCTTGGGACCTCAGATGGCCGAGCCTTCTGGGCACTCCTCCTTCTCTCAAGTCGGCCATAAAATGTCTAGGTTTCTGGTTAGACAAATCACTGACCATGAATACCCAGGCCACAAAACCAGCTACAACATGTTATGGCATCCTTAGAACTCTCATGAAAATTCTTCATTTTCTACCCCCTTCTTCCGAAAGAATAGTAGTCCAGGTATTAATTTTATCGTGGCTGGACTACGGAAATTCCCTGTATTTAGGAGCCCCTAAATGTGTAGTGCGGAAACTGCAGGTGGTACAGAATTCGACAGCTTGGCTGCTGCATAATGTTCCCAGACACGAGTTAGCCCAGCAGGCTCTTCTTTCCCTTCATTGGCTAGTGGTGGCCCAAAGGGTCAAATTCAAATCCCTCTGTATAGCTTATAGGGCATTGTTGGACATAGGCCCTTTGATTTCTTAAACTCTGACTTTTCCCTATACCCCTACTAGAAATCTGCGGTCTACTAATTCCCAACTTGCACTGGTCCCCTCCATTAAAAAAGCCAGAAGTGGAGGTTGGTTATTTTGATGCAATTTTGCCAAGTTATGGAATTCCTTACTCCCTCCCCCTCCCCCCCACCCCCCCTTCGGACAACCAACCTGGAACTTCCTTTTCGCAAACTCCTGAAGACATGGCTGTTTGACTGCTTATTCCACTAATGTCCTGGTCAGCTAGATGCGTTCTTAGTGCTGGGACGTCTACGGGCAGCCATACGCTCTATAAGTGCTTCTAAGATAAGATAAGATATTCATAAAACTTGCCCATGCTTCAAAGCAGAAATACCTGTCCGTCAGAGTGATTTAAAAGAGTGGCTTTTAAATAGATCAACCTACCGACTAATAATGCTGATGCTACATTGGGCAAAATAATCACAATATACAAAGTTTTTTTAATGTAATTCTATAATCAATGTTTTATTATTGTAAACTATAATATTTTGTATTTTCAGCTTTACTGCCTACAAAATCAGACCTCCAAGCTGCCCTTTCATTTGCAAAAACTGGAAAACAAAGTAAGTACAGAGACAATCTTTCACTTGTGATTGGCATTTTTGCTAGAATAGGAATAATTCAGTATATCTAACGCATTTGGTCAATCTTCTTGATGCGGTTTCCATCCATGGACATCAGTTCACCGAAACCCATGGGAGAGAATTTTAAGACATAACAGTGCATGGTTTTAATACCCCCTTCATCAGATAAACACCTTAATACATACATGGTTTTATACCATTTTAAATACATTTTGCATCCGCCTGTCAGTAACTCTGAATGAGCAACGCCAGTATAGGCAATTTGATCAATCTATGATAACCTACATTTTTTTGTATTTTTTGGGGGGATTCATGACAACGTCTGTCATAGCACAAACCACAGGTATGTTGCTAAAGGATTAGCAAAGTAATGTTTGTAATTGAAAAAGTGGTGGCAGAATACATTAGTAAACGTTTTCACTGTTATAATGTTGCTCCCGATACTAGTGAGTGTAGATCAGACATGGAAACAGGTCCCCTGCCTGCTTTCATCAAGACTATACATTGTGCATCAGAGTAAACGGTTCTGGGATTTCTCTTATGCTGACACTGAGATTGCATATATATGGGCCTCACATGCTTCCTGGAGAGGCTTTTGATCCCTCTGGTGAAATATGTGTCTTAGAAATCCAAGCTGGAAATTTGTGCAATGATGGGCCACTATAACTTTCACGACTTGCTCCCTGCGTGCTCGTGTCCACCACCAGGGGACTGAACTGTGGGACTCTTCAGTGTTCTAATAAGCTTCCAGACCCTCCCCTTCATGTACATACTGACTTCCAGCCATTTGGACACTATTTGGGAATTGACATCCGTTCCCAATCCATGCCGGGTTTTGTGGAAGCCATCTACTCATGCCTGAAACTTCATTACCTTAAATTCCCTGCTCACTGCTTCATCTCCACCCCTGCAGGCCAAGGATGGGTGGAGGAATGCAGCTCACCTGTGGCTGGCTGCTGCTAGCCTGCTCACACCTGATGCATGTAATTACTGTGAGCTCTTTTAAGCCCCAGCTCCCTTCAGTCCAGGGTTGGTCATTGTAGCTGTATACTGGTGAGACTGATCCTTGTTCCAGTGTTTCCTGAGCCTTTGATATCCTTGTTTCCTGAGATTTAGTTATTCCTTGTTCCTGAACTGCAGCAGTTTCCCTTCTCCTGAACTAACACTGCCTGCAGTGCTACCTTGACTCCTGATCCTTAGCATTCCTTGTTCCTGAACTGCAGCAGCTTCCCTTCTCCTGAACTAGCACTGCCTGCAGTGCTACCTTGACTCCTGAGCTTTAGTAATTTCCCTGTTCCTGAACTAGCACTGCCTGCAGTGCTACCCTGACTCCTGAAGCTTTAGTAATTCTCTGTTCCTGAACTAGCACTGCCTGCAGTGCTGCCTTGACTCTTAAGCTTTTGCTCAACTCTTGTTCCTGCCCCAGCACTGCCTTCAATGCTACTTTGTTTTGTTGATTCATGAACCTGCACTATTCTAGTATACCTTTGTAGCCTCCCCTTCAGTATATCTTTTTCCAGTCCCTGCCTTTCTTCCCATTTCCTTGGTTCCAGTTGCTAGTTTGCTGTCTTTCTATTCTGCTGTCTTGCTTCGGTTACCTTGTACGTTTGTTTCCTGCTTTCTGCTAAGTGTGCCCTGTGATTTCCTTCCTTTCCTGTTAAGCACTCCTCCTTGCTAGCTCCTTGTCTATTGTGCTTGTGTTTAGTTCTACCCCCTTGCTGTTACTGCCTTGCGTGTTCCTGTTTGATCGCCAGGATCCGTGGGCACAGCTGACTACCTAGGTGGTGTTTCTTGTTCACTGTGAGTATTGCCTTTGAGTTACATTTATAACATCACCATAGGTATAAGCTCCACAGACCCTCCTTTGCATGCATATCCTATATGTGGGTATTTGCAGTCAGTATCTGTAACAGCAATTGTGGGTGAGAAACTTACTGAGCTTCAGTCTTAAAGTGTGGAGCTCCTGAGTGCTTTACCCCACATTCCCTGATTGTTAATGTTGTTTTATATATATGTCTTGCACATCTGTCCCGGGTGTAGTTAGTCTGAATGCTAAATTGCCTCGTGAGTGCCCTTCCTTTCTGTGTCTTGTTCACTTGTACAGGCTTCCCCTTTGGATCCATTTTTCTCCTCTGACTCCCTGTGTGATCCTGGGCAGCGCTGTACTCCTCTTTCTGTGTACGTTTTCTATCCAGTTCCCAGTCCTTGCCCAAGTCCCTGACTGTGTCCCAGACAGTCCCGGACAGTCCCTGACAATAACACACAGCACCTACCATTCTCCTTCCCAGTATTAGGCCCTTGCCTGTTTTGTAAGTTAGACGTACCCTGGAGAACCTATACTATCCTCTTAAACAGCCCAAAATTATTTCAAAATTATCTTTTATGTAGGGATGGGTGGGATAGGGGTAGATCTCCTCAAAGCAAATGCTACTCAAATACAGTGGTATTTAATGGAGGAGCAGGGTTGATATTTTTCAGACACTGACTTCTGGAGATAATATTTTGAATGTAAATTACCTTAAATATTCTATTCTGTTAAAAACTATCTGCACAATTCTGTGATGGTTTTAAAAAATAAATTTCAAAAGGGGTTTGAGTGACGGTCTTGAGATTCCATTACTTATGAAGATTTTATATTATTCAAATCAACCTTTTCTTTTTGCTTAACCATTCCTTGGCATGCTCATTGGCTAGTACCTGGATATGTCTCCCAAAAAGTGGAAACTGCCAGAGCCAGATCTTGTGTCTAGGCTGGGTCATATAATCCCAGTTCATGGAGACAAAAGCAAGCAGTCCCAAAGCAGCCATTCTTAAGGCCGCTATGATGAAACAGACAACAGATGGAAAATGTAGCTGTGACAGACGCTACAACCGACACTTTTCATCATAGTTTTGAAGAACTAATATGGACCAGGGGAGAGTTGCCCCATTAACAACCCGGGAGGTGAGGACGTGTAGTGCATAGATTTACACTAGGAAGTGAAAAGAAATCAAATGTTCACATGCTTGATATCAGTTCCCTCGCCAGACTCCTGCATAACATATAGAAGGCTATGATTGACACTGCGCTTCCAAACTGCAGAACAGAAACATGTCACATCAGTAGCATTAGGATCATGATTTATTGGGTGGAAACATGGACTGCGTGGACAAATGGTTGCCAGAAATCAACTTTGACTGTTCTGCCACCTTGAACCACCATCGGAGCTAACATCACAGTGTAGTCAGCATACACTTTGCCCAGCAGCTGACAAAAAATGATGTAGGTGCAGCCAAAGCAGCTGACACCCTCTGTGCAGGATAGGATACTACAGGAATGAGTGGCCTGAGGATCTTCACTTGCTACAAGACATGCTGGAGAAAGAAATGTGGCCACGGAACAAAATAACCCCACCGGCAGACCCAGTTTTGAGATGCATGACGTCTGCTCAACACCCTCATTGTTCATCACCACCTCTGCAGAAGAGAAGGAGGGCAAGGAAGGCAGTGACATTAGGAGTGGCTTCAGACTCTCAGAAATTTCTTCCATAAGACAATACAGACTCCGATGAAGAGGGAGCCCGTCTACTCCTTACAGCATCTCAGAGAGTATAAGCACACAGGAATTTAACAAGTCAAAAACAGCACAACTTGACATGGTGCAAGAAGAAAAATAAGCAATGGAGCTGAATCGAAAGATGTACAAACATCTCATTCAATTCCTTGCTTACTTGCTGCGGTCATGTTAATCTACTGATTCTGGAAGTGGGCCTGATAAGGAAATAAAAGTAAATATTTATCTTCATAAATGTCTAGTTAGCCGCTTGTAATGGCCTGCTAAGTATTAATATTTCAAGTTTGACTCCACCATGGATGTATACACTGAATTCATTCCACCCGCTGAGTAACAGAAGCTGTCTTAAAGCATCGCGATCAAGGTACATCTTGAGAATTAGGCTGACTGTGAGTTTGCACCAGTGCCACTGTAGCCTACAAGGTTGAAACACTCATGCAACCGCAGATCATGTTATACGGTTCTCACTTCTGGCAAAATGTGGCTGCCACACAGCTTTGTGTTGGCTCCATCTTCTGACTTCTGTATATATCTCTTCTGGAGGCCCCTTGGCATATTCTCTAGCCACTACACCAATGGAAAAGATGTGCTGACCCCTGCATATACTTGTGATACATAGAAATGTAGCAATTAGTTGCAACTCTCTATAAAGTTTGGGACACACACAGGATTTTCTCACTTGCAATCCTTTAGTCGTGATTGGTTCAGGGAGGTACTTATAACCTGAGTCATAGCTGCCAACGTTTTAGATTGCTATGTGTGACATTTCCATAGTTTCAGAGCAATTAAGAGTGACATTTCAGAGACTATGAGTGACACTTTCTCGTTAGCAAAATCAAGCAATGACGACGAGGGAAACATATAAATATCAGAAATTGCACCCATTTGCGCAATGGGAAACTCTAAGAAGATCTTAAAATTGCCGTAAAGCACCAGAAATGGAAGGGCACCAATACTAACTAAATGCTGGAGGTGCCAGAGTGGTCTCAGGTACTGACATAACACAGCACTGCTACAGGTCTCGATGTTTATCTGTGAAGAAATTCCTATTAGACTAGACCATGAGAATCTCACACTAATATAGTAACTGTATGAAGTCCTTGTTTAACTTGCTATAAAAGAGTGTAATTGATCGTGCAACGTAGGAGGCCCTTTCCCCATTCTATGAACGTGAATCTATGCCCGATTTTATGGAGAACAGTCTATGGTTCTTTGCTGTACTTTGAACTGCTCAGAATGAAATTCTGTATTTGTACTAACTTCTGAGTGAAGCCTATAAGTAGATTCTTGTTAGTCATCTGTGACTGGACGGCTTTACTCAAGTGATGAGGCTTCATTGATCACCCCAGTACTGAGAAGGGCCCAGTGGGAAGCACCAAAGTCCTGGCAAGAAACTTCACCGCTCCCAGGCCGGGTGTTCTACGCAAAAGCAAAACTACAAAATAAGCCGAAGGGTCTCTAGGCGTGGATTTGCTGGTTGACAGATCAAAGTCTGTGGTGCACATTGTCAGAGTTTGTTTGACTTCTCTTTGGTTTCCATTATTAAAGAAAATGCACAATCAATGAGGCGTCCTCGTGGGGTTGGACTCCCTTGTCACAGCCATCATGTGAATGTTTACAGATCCTGACTTGTTTGCTTCTGTGCCACACATAGATGTGTCTTCTCTGTAATGCCTCATTTCCAATACCCTAAGAATAAATAGTGGAAACCCCCTCTTATGCCAGATATACCATTGCAGTGATCAATTCTTTTTCTGCATATGCTCAGATAGGTTTGTTCTATTTATTACTTTATGACTGTTTTCACTGGCATGAGAAAAATAATAAAGTGACGAAATAAGCAAAATTAAAAAAGGTTCTTGTTATTGAATGTATTACAGTGAATGTTTTAATGAATATAAGTTTATTAATAATTGTATATGTTTTATATTTGATTGTTAAGAAGGGCATACCGATATTTTTGTGGGTATTAAATTGCTTAATAAACGACAATGTTGAATTTAGAATTAGTAGAGGGGAACTTATGTTATCATTACACCTGTCAAATGCCTGCATTGGTACTTCAGTGTGTTTAAGAGTTTCGTGAAAAACGTTTTCTGTACAAGAATATTTATGTTTATTTCTGTTAACATACTTTTACAGACTGTCTTCCTCTGTTCGAAGTGAAATCCTTTTGTGATCTGCCTGGAGCTTCTTATCTCTGTTTTCTGGCAAGCGCGGGTGGGTTTTCCACACAGAAATATAAGGCCACAATTGTGTGAGAGCGGTGACAGGGCAGCCAGCAGATCAGGTGTGACTGAATGCTGCCAACACCGCGAGCGAGGACACATTTCTGCCGCTATCACTATACTTTGCTTTCCAGGCCTACGTTGTTAGGTATTGCCGTGGGTTATATTAAATGAGGGCATCCGTTATTAGCATTATGTTAAAAGGACAGTTTTTATTATATACGGCCTCCTCCTGGCATCACTTTTGGATTCACCTCACAGAGGCTGCTCACTTCCACCTAGCCTTTCAGCCTCTGCTTAGATTTATTTGTATAGTGTATACAAGCGCACAGGCTACCAACACACAGTGGAAGCTTGCATTACAGTCACAGCTTCCTTTCAAGATCTGTGAAATTTGATAATCACCCGACTCCAGGTCGACTTCAACACACTTTTTCAGCAGTGGGTTTGTTCCCCGTCCTGCGTGAACTCAGGGGAGGTCTGAGCTGTTGTGCTCAGCGCCACAGGAGGTCTGAGCTGAGACACTGCTGGTGTTGTGCTTCTCTCTCGGTTTCTAGGTAGTGGGGTCTCTTGGTGCTGAGACACTAACAGTCAGGCTCAGCGCAATGGTTTCTGTTAGAGACAGTGCTCAGGAGCGCGACCGGAGCCACCGGGAAAGTGTGCCCCTCGCGCTAATAACTCAATGCCGTTTTTGTTCAGCCCTGCCAAGTACCACGCATCAAGCGTTAGACTGACGCATTTCAGTGTGGTGATCCGCATCACCGCACTGAAATGGAAAGTCACACATTTATAGCGCCTTCCGAAGATGCCAAGCACTGCTAATAGCACTGAGCAAAGTAGCGCCTGGTACGTGCTGCTCTGGCAGCCGCAGAGTCAGGTGACTGACAGGTTCTGCCCTAGCTGGGGGCTGGCTCAGCTGCTTTCCATGCCTCCATTCACCACAGACGCATATTCACGTGACATGATGATGGCAAATGGTGTCCTGTGATTTGCCCAATCAGAATGCTAATCAAGGACTATAGGCGGGCCGGCGTCTGAAGCGAGAGTGGGCAAATAGTTATGAAGTTTGGCTGCTCGTATCGCCTACAGTGCCACTGCCTGAAGCCTCTCATCAGATTATGCCGTTTGACTGGGTCCAGACCAGAGCGTGGCCGCCGAAGAGTTTGATGCCCATGTTGCCTCTGGAAGGACCGCGGCTGAAGGGAAAGAGTATGGTGCCACAGCAGTGCAGCCTCATGACGCTGGTGGCAGTACTGTACGTAGCTTGTAACCCTTGCCAACTACTCCGGTAATAGTTATGTTAATATATTTATTTAACTGAGCAGATAGAAATATTATAAATGTGCGTAACTGTCACTGTATTGTCCTCCAATCATTGGCACTCAACTCCTCTCTATTGAACCACTCTGCTGCCAATGACGTAGGGCACACGTGCCGTGTTTCTTAGAGCACTGCCGTGTTTCAGGTGGAAATGTTTGTGGCAAATACACCAAAAAGGTGGCACAAACATAGCTGCCAAGGTTTTAGATTGCTATGTGTGACATTTCCATAATTTCAGAGTAATTATGAGTGATATTTCAGAGACTATGAGTGACACTTTCTCGTTGGCAAAATCAAGCACTGACGACGAGGGAAACATATAAATATCAGAACTTGCACCCATTTGCGCAATGGGAAACTCTAAGAAGATCTTAAAATTGCGGTAAAGCACCAGAAATGGAAGGGCACCAATACTAACTAAATGCTGGAGGTGCCAGAGTGGTCTCAGGTACTGACATAACACAGCACTGCTACAGGTTTCGATGTTTATCTGTGAAGAAATTCCTATTAGACTAGACCATGAGAATCTCACACTAATATATTAACTGTATGAAGTCCTTGTTTAACTTGCTATAAAAGTGTAATTTATCGTGCAACGTAGCAGGCCCTTTCCCCATTCTATGAACGTGAATCTATGCCCGATTTTAAGGAGAACAGTCTATGGTTCTTTGCTGTACTTTAAACTGCTCAGAATGAAATTCTACATTTGTACTAACTTCTGAGTAAAGCCTATAAGTAGATACTTGTTAGTCATCTGTGACTGGACGACTTTACTCAAGTTATGAGGCTTCATTGATCACCCCAGTAGTGAGAAGGGCCCAGTGGAAAGCACCAAAGTCCTGGCAAGAAACTTCACCGCTCCCAGGCCGGGTGTTCTACGCAAAAGCAAAACTACAAAATAAGCCGAAGGGTCTCTAGGCATGGATTTGCTGGTTGACAGATCAAAGTCTGTGGTGCACATTGTCAGAGTTTGTTTGACTTCTCTTTGGTTTCCATTATTAAAGAAAATGCACAATCAATGAGGCGTCATCGTGGGGTTGGACTGTGACCGCCCTTGTCACAGCCATCATGTGAATGTTTACAGATCCTGACTTCTTTGCTTCTGTGCCACACATAGATTTGTCTTCTCTGTAATGCCTCATTTCCAATAGCCTAAGAATAAATAGTGGAATCCCCCTCTTATGCCAGATATACAATTGCAGAAATATTATAAATGTGCGTAACTGTCACTGTATTGTCCTCCAATCATTGGCACTCAACTCTGTAGTGATCTGCTGATCACTGGTTTAGTTGTTTTAGCACCAACCACTCCCCGAGGGCTGGTTTACACCCCACACCCATCCAGCACAGGCGTCACTGGACATGTGACCCTGCCAATAAAAGGGGCCGGGCGCACGTGCCCTGGGCCAGTTCTACCATCCAAGTACTGTGTCTGTGTGTATTCATTATGCGTGCATGAGGGCCTAGGGCCCTGCACCATTACATTGGCGACAAGGATGGGATTTGCCCACGTGTGCAGCCGCCGATTGAAGGTGTTTGGGGTGGGGGGGGGGAGAGTGCTGCCTGTGTCGAAGGCACCCCCTAGGAGCAGGCGCAGGATGCACCGAATTGCCCCGCGGGGCATGTGAAGAGCCCCGGGGGTGAAGAAGGTGATCGGGAGCCCACCCCGCACTTGGTGTGCCCGCTAGTGCGTGGCGGCACACGGAGAAAGAGAGACCACGTGGCGGAGAGAGGAGCTGGTGGCGAGCCCTGCCACCAGCCTGCTGAGCCCCAAAAGACGCAAGAACCGAGCGGAGCCCACCCGCATCGGAAGCGATGACCTGCCGGGCAGGAGGTGACGAGGGGCTGTGGCGAGAAGAGAAGAGTGACCCCGAACAGCATGAGGTCAGCGGGAGCCCATCCCGCATCTGAGGCAGAATTGAGCCTGACAAGGGGAGGACAGAGAGCGTAGCAGCGACCCGCTCCTTCCCAACCCCGCAGAGAAAGTGAACACTGTCCCGTAGCTAAGCTACGCAGTCTCCATGCTGCACCTCCAGCCCCCCAGCGTGTGAACCGGGAGAGGCTGCGGCAGTGGGGTGGAGTAAGGAGGAGACAGCGGGCGGCCTGCTGATCATGGGAAGAGGAGGCAGAATGTAGCGCCTGCCCTGAGACACTAATGAGGCCTGATGTGCCCTCAAGCATGGCAAAATAAATAAACAACGTTACCGTGCGGGGGAGGAAAGGCAGAGGTACTCCAGGAGGTCTCCTGCCGCGCCGAGTCAAGTTGCGGCCGTCGGCGAGGGTGCCCAGCCCGTGGGGGAAAGAAGAGCAGCAAGAAGTGAGGAGACTGTTGGGGCGGGGCGAGAGAGGTACCCGCGCGAGGCGATGCCCCGCCGAGTGAACAGGCAGAGCAAAGGAGCGCCTGCCTGGAGGCCGATATACTGAAAGTGAGGCCGATGTAGAGGACAGTGAGGCAGAATAGCGGAGCTGCATGTTAGGTCTCTGGCCCCACGAGAGCGACTGCGAGAGTGAGAAGCTGTAAAGTGAGGCCTGCAGCATGTGCAAGCTGCTGAGGCCGATCGGAGCACTGCAGGCGCAAGCTCAGCCCAGGCGGCCTTCAATGAAAAGCGCCAAAGCGCATGAGGGCAGCCGGGTGTGTGATTAACTGCAGCTGAGAGTCGCCCATTGAATGTGGACAAAAAAAATGAAGTATATCCAACAAAGTACCTAAAAGAAACAAGAATAAATAAGGGAAGCACCTACTGTGATTGGAGTGCCTGGACCACATGAATGAGGTGACGAGTAGCATCTGGGGAGCAGCCGAGGTTATGGGTAAATCCTGCTGCCGGAGTCCCTAAAAGAGAAGAGTGGAGAAAGCGGGAGGCATCGGTCTCAGGGAAACCGCCTGGGCCCATGATAGAAATAAGAGTAGCACTGCCATCTAGTGGCCATTTGCAGTACCGCGCTTGTTGAACACTGGCAATGCTTGGCATGGACAGGCCTGCAGCAAATGGAGGACTGACTGTTGTAGCCTGCATTCAGTGCCAAAGGGATGGCAGCTAATGTCCCTTTTCAAAAGAATGACAGATGTAGGCTCCAAAGAAGAAAAAAAAACAGGGAGAGAGAGAATTATCCCCCAGTTCAGCAAGGGAACCCGCAAAGGAATACTGCATCCACCCCGAGCGAGTATTGTGCAGGACACTGGCAACCAAAGTACAATAGAGGTAAAGGGCATTGAGGCTTCCGTGAAGGAATGCAGTGACGCCTAGTGGCCACAGGTGGTCACTGCAGCAGTAAGGACAACAGTGGTGCACCGTACACGGACAGGAAGTGGAGTACAAGATAGCAGCCCCAACACAGCAATTGTCGAGGGAGAACGGAGGAAGTGTGCAGCATGCGCGCCCAGTGGCGAGAGGAGGCCACCGCAAGTGGAAGACGAGCAAAGAGCGCAAGGAGTGACATTGCGCAGAAGATGTACCCCAGAAATGGACGGTACAGGCTGGAGCTCGAGAGCGAGGAAGCTAGGTGGTCACATGGCGTGACTCATCCGGTGAAGCGGCGACTGGAGAAGAGGTCGGTGAAGCGGCGACCGGAGAAGACATCGGTGAAGCGGCGACCTGAGAAGAGGTCGGTGAAGCGGCGACCTGAGAAGAGGTCGGTGAAGCGGCGACCTGAGAGGAGGTCGGTGAAGCGGCGACCTGAGAGGAGGTCGGTGAAGCGGCGACCTGAGAAGAGGTCGGTGAAGCGGCGACCTGAGAAGAGGTCCAAGAAGCGGTGACCTGAGAAGAGGTCCAAGAAGCGGTGACCTGAGAAGAGGTCCAAGAAGCGGTGACCTGAGAAGAGGTCAGCGAAGCAGTGACCTGAGAAGAGGTTGGTGAGGCAGTGACCTGAGAAGAGGTCAGAATAACGGTGACCAAAGAAGAGGTCAGAGAGAAAGACCTGAAACCAAAGAATCAAGACTGAGAATGAGTATTGACAAGATGAAGGTCGCAACGACAGGTCTGGGCACCGAAGGATGAGAAGGTATTGTCCTAGGGGAGGACAGGACCAGGGAGGCCCGTGCGGAGTGCACGCCACACGGAGAGGCCTGGTCAGTGAAGATGAGCAAGAAGATGGGACCAGACCGCGTCGCGAAGTGAAAGAGCAAGAAGGAGGAATTTGAGTGGCATGACGCCACCGCGAAGAACATCGAAGAAATCTCAACAAGAAGAAAGAAGACGAGAGGAGTGTGTGATCTGCCAACTCGCACACCAGAAGGTAAAGTTGACAAGTGCAAGAACATCGGAGCACATGGAGCACAGGGCCTGGAGAACATCGGTGGCACTGGGAGAAAACATCTATCTACGAGTCTTCAGAACACCTCGTGACGGCAGAGGCGAGCCGGCTGGACCATTGGTGACATCCACCTTTGGGGTCGCACGGGAGACTGGACGGTGAGACTGCTCGGACGTCCTGAAGAAGAGGATCCAACCACTCCACACCAGACCGTGGCGACCCATGGGCAAAGGCCTCAGGGACGCCGGTGAGAGCGGCTCATGCCACGAGAGATGGATCCACAGTCGCGCTTCTGCAGGTCCCGGGAGGATGAAGATCTCGTGCGAAATGGCAGGAGCCAACAACTACCCTTCAGGTGGTGCTAAGGACATGAAGGTTGGACTCGTAGCGATTCCTCCACACATCCCGAAGGTGCATTGGAGCAACACGGCGAAGTGCACTAGTCCAGTGGAAGCCTGGTGAGGAGGGCCTCCGGGACATCCCGTGAGAGGGGAACACCTGTGAGAGGGGCATCCTAGTGAGAGGGATGTCTTGCAACTACTCCACCATTTGTAGAGAGAAGCAATTCTGCCTGTGTGGAGAAACCACAACAACCAGGAATGATTGGTGGAAAGTAACCTCTATCCGATCCGCCAGCACTCTACCTGCTCCGTCACCACGAGAGCGATGCTGAGAAAGACAGTAATGGCAACTTCCATGCTCAGAGTTGAAAGAAGACCGGACCCGCAGAGCACCCATGAACTCTGCCAAATAGAACTGGTGGTCCCAGCTGCTGTTATGCCATCGACTTCGGTTTGCAAGCAGCTAAAGAGACTCAGTGGAAGTTTCTGTTACCTTGTTTTATTTTCGTTATATTCTCTCCCACAGGTTGGACTTTACCGTTTACAGTTTGAATAAAGTTTGGGAGGGATGTAGTGATCTGCTGATCACCGGTCTAGTTGTTTTAGCACCAGCCACTCCACGAGGGCTGGCTTACACCCCACCCCGCACCCATCCAGCACAGGCGTCACTGGAAATGTGACCCTGCCAATAAAAGGGGCCGGGCGCACGTGCTCTGGGCCAGTTATACCATCCAAGTACTGTGTCTGTGTGTATTCATTATGCGTGCATGAGGGCCTAGGGCCCTGCACCATTACAAACTCCTCTCACTTGAACCACTCTGCTGCCAATGACGTAGGGCACACGTGCCGTGTTTCTTTGAGCACTGCCGTGTTTCAGGTGGAAATGTTTGTGGCAAATACACAAAAGGTGGTACAAAAAATGCATTGAGTTATTAGCGCAAGGGGCACACTTGCCCGGTGGTTCCGGTCGTGCTCCTGAGCACTGTTCTAACAGACACCATTGCGCTGAGCCTGACTGTTAGTGTCTCAGCACCAAGAGACCCCACTACCTAGAAACCGAGAGACAAGCACAACACCAGCAGTGTCTCAGCTCAGACCTCCTGTGGCGCTGAGCACAACAGCTCAGACTTCCCCTGAGTTCACGCAGGACGGGGAACCAACCCACTGCTGAAAAAGTGTGTTGAAGTCGACCTGAAGTCGGGTGATTATCAAATTTCACAGATTTTGAAAGGAATCTGTGATTGTTATGCAAGCTTCCACTGTGTGTTGGTAGCCTGTGCGCTTGTATACACTCTACAAATAAATCTAAGCAGAGGCTGAAAGGCTAGGTGGAAGTGAGCAGCCTCTGTGAGGTGAATCCAAAAGTGATGCCAGGAGGAGGCCGCATATAATAATAACTGTCCTTTTAACATAATGCTAATAACGGATGCCCTCATTTAATATAACCCACGGCAATACCTAACAACGTAGGCCTGGAAAGCAAAGTATAGTTATAGCGGCAGAAATTTGTCCTCGCTCGCTGTGATGGCAGCATTCAGTCACACCTGATCTGCTGGCTGCCCTGTCACCGCTCTCACACAATTGTGGCCTTATATTTCTGTGTGGAAAACCCACCCGCGCTTGCCAGAAAACAGAGATAAGAAGCTCCAGGCAGATCACAAAAGGATTTCACTTCGAACAGAGGAAGACAGTCGGTAAAAGTATGTTAACAGAAATAAACATAAATATTCCTGTACAGAAAACGTTTTTCACGAAACTCTTAAAAACACTGAAGTACCAATGCAGGCATTTGACAGGTGTAATGATAACATAAGTTCCCCTCTACTAATTCTAAATTCAACATTGTCGTTTATTAAGCAATTTAATACCCACAAAAATATCGGTATGCCCTTCTTAACAATCAAATATAAAACATATAAAATTATTAATAAACTTATATTCATTAAAACATTCACTGTAATACATTCAATAATAAGAACCTTTTTTAATTTTGCTTATTTCGTCACTTTATTATTTTTCTCATGCCAGTGAAAAAAATCATAAAGTAATAAATAGAACAAACCTATCTGAGCATATGCAGAAAAATAATTGATCACTGCAATTATATATCTGGCATAAGATGGGGTTTCCACTATTTATTCTTAGGCTATTGGAAATGAGGCATTACAGAGAAGACAAATCTATGTGTGGCACAGAAGCAAACAAGTCAGGATCTGTAAACATTCACATGATGGCTGTGACAAGGGCGGTCACAGTCCAACCCCACGAGGACGCCTCATTGATTGTGCATTTTCTTTAATAATGGAAACCAAAGAGAAGTCAAACAAACTCTGACAATGTGCACCACAGACTTTGATCTGTCAACCAGCAAATCCACGCCTAGAGACCCTTCGGCTTATTTTGTAGTTTTGCTTTTGCGTAGAACACCCGGCCTGGGAGCGGTGAAGTTTCTTGCCAGGACTTTGGTGCTTCCCACTGGGCCCTTCTCACTACTGGGGTGATCAATGAAGCCTCATCACTTGAGTAAAGTCGTCCAGTCACAGATGACTAACAAGAATCTACTTATAGGCTTTACTCAGAAGTTAGTACAAATACAGAATTTCATTCTGAGCAGTTCAAAGTACAGCAAAGAACCATAGACTGTTCTCCTTAAAATCGGGCATAGATTCACGTTCATAGAATGGGGAAAGGGCCTCCTACGTTGCACGATAAATTACACTCTTTTATAGCAAGTTAAACAAGGACTTCATACAGTTACTATATTAGTGTGAGATTCTCATGGTCTAGTCTAATAGGAATTTCTTCACAGATAAACATCGAGACCTGTAGCAGTGCTGTGTTATGTCAGTACCTGAGACCACTCTGGCACCTCCAGCATTTAGTTAGTATTGGTGCCCTTCCATTTCTGGTGCTTTACCGCAATTTTAAGATCTTCTTAGAGTTTCCCATTGCGCAAATGGGTGCAATTTCTGATATTTATATGTTTCCCTCGTCGTCAGTGCTTGATTTTGTGAACGAGAAAGTGTCACTCATAGTCTCTGAAATGTCACTCATAATTGCTCTGAAATTATGGAAATGTCACACATAGCAATCTAAAACCTTGGCAGCTATGTTTGTGCCACCTTTTTGGTGTATTTGCCACAAACATTTCCACCTGAAACACGGCAGTGCTCTAAGAAACACGGCACGTGTGCCCTACGTCATTGGCAGCAGAGTGGTTCAATAGAGAGGAGTTGAGTGCCAATGATTGGAGGACAATACAGTGACAGTTACGCACGTTTATAATATTTCTATCTGCTCAGTTAAATAAATATATTAACATAACTATTACCGGAGTAGTTGGCAAGGGTTACAAGCTACGTACGGTACTTCCACCAGCGTCATGAGGCTGCACTGCCGTGACACCATACTCTTTCCCTGCAGCCGCGGTCCTTCCAGACTCGTGCAGCAGGAATCATGAGAGGCAGCATGGGCACCAAAATCTTCGGCGGCCACGCTCTGGTCTGGACCCAGTCAAGCGGCATAATCTGATGAGAGGCTGCAGGCAGTGGCACTGTAGGCAATACGAGCAGCCAAACTTCATAACTATTTGCTCGCTCTCGCTTCGGTCACCGGCCCCGCCTATAGTCCTTGATTAGCATTCTGATTGGGCAAATCACGGGACACCATTTGCCATCATCATGTCACGTGAATATGCGTCTGTGGTGAATGGAGGCATGGAAAGCAGCTGAGCCAGCCCCCAGCTAGGGCAGAACCTGCAGTCACCTGACTCTGCAGCTGCCAGAGCAGCACGTACCAGGCGCTGCTTTGCTCAGTGCTATTAGCAGTGCTTGGCTTGACATCTTCGGAAGGCACTATAAATGCGTGACTTTCCATTTCAGTGCGGTGATGCGAATCACCACACTGAAATGCGTTAGTCTAACGCTTGATTCGTGGTACTTGGCAGGGCTGGGAGTGTGGGTCCGACTTCGGCAGGCCACCAAGTGCAATCCCAGAGTGAGGTGCCTTTGCCGAAGATTACTACTTTCATCTTGTCTGTGTTGCGCTTGAGGCAGTTGGGTTTCATCCATCTGGTGACTTTGGTCATGCAGGTAGAGAAACTGGTTCAGGTATTTGACAATATGATGTTGATTCCATGGGGGTAGATGATGCTGACAAGGGGGATCATGTAGGTGTACTGGGTGGACCTCAGTGAGGATCCTTATGGAACTCCACAGATGAGGTTGACAGCATCTAAGGTGCAGGGGGCCAAGCTGACTGACTCAGTTCGGCCTCTCTGGAAAGAGCAAATCCAGAAAAGTGTGGGTCCTTTGTAAAGGTCTAAGTAACAAAAATAACTGATTTAAAGAAGTTCTTGTGAAAATAAATGAGGACAAAGAATTGAAACACAATGTAGCTTAAGCTAGCATCATTTTAATTGAACCTAACCTTCACGCTCGGACAAACTGGAGACCAATTTTCAGTTAAATCATTTGAAATTTTAATCTCTATAAGATTCACGTATTTCTCTAATAGGTTGCTGACCACATATGATCACCAATGAAGCAAGTCTTACTTGCCTTCATTTTGTACCCACTATATGGCACAATCTTCCATTGCATTACTGCTCAGTTGGTGGTATGTAAACACCCATGAATAAATTAGTATATTGTCTTCAAGATCACACTAAATATATAGTAGACAATAATTCTATATTAATTGTAGGAAGTCTACCTTTATTTTTTAGTGAAAATGATGGACTAAATTCAAATTTTTGGTCCAGGATTTAAGCAACAACTTTATACTCCACATTTGTTAGAAAATAGGTCAATACATTTACACTGGAATGGACGTTTGTTATAATTTTGTTTAGGAATACATATGAACATACCTTCTCAAAATGTTCTATTAACATCCTTACACTAAACCCTTTACATAGTTACAATAAGTTTGAGGCTAAACAATGAATACAAAATGAAGACAACATTGAGAAATAAAGTCAATTAAGAATACTGGCTTAGCAGGTTTACCTTTTTTGGCAATTTGATTTCTTTAAGAACTTCACTTGAAGTATTATCCTCATCCAGGATGTCAGAAACAACTTGAGAATGATGAGTTTGGATTTCAAAGTATTCAGCAAATTCCACTCACAATATTCTGACATATAGAGACTTTGATAATAATTAGCAGGTAAATGGTAACCCCTTTATTAGAGATGTCAACCTTACCCTAGCTATTATAGATAGTTTGAAAAAAGAAAAAAAAAATTATTTCAAATTATTTTTCATGGGTTACATTTGCAGAAAACAAGCTGATTCAGTTATTTTTTAATAATCAAATTTAGCTTATTTTCTCTAATTTGCCTTTGCGTAATTTTGTGAACTTGTAGGAACATTATTCCAAATTAACTTAGCATTTGGTGCTATATTTTTAGTGTGAAATATGTCCATGTTTTCAGTTTGGACATGAGTACACATTTTGTACTAAAAATATATTTAAGTGGCAAATGTTGTGAACAGGAGCCATTGGCCTACTGTTAGTTTGTGTTGTTCCCAATAATCTGCAATAGGATTTATCCCCAAACAGACAGAAAATTACTCTATGGGGCATAGTGGCGTAACTTCAGGCATTTCCTGCAATAAATGGAACCCAATAAGTGGGAAATTATGTGAGATTACATCAGCTTAACAAACATTCTTCCCAGGCCTAACTTTATTTAGAGCATTGGGAAACAACAAACCTAGACTCATCATGAATACATTTTGGGAGGCTCAGTCACCAGAATACAGAGTTTATTTTTCGCAGGATACAGAGATAATAGAAAAAGCTCAGCAAGGGCTTTCCTTGCAAAAGTCCAAGACTTCCTGTGTTGATAAAAGCACTTCCTTTCTGTAAGAAAATGAGTTATTATTTGGGCAAGATGTGAGGACTACCCAAGTAATAAGTCCCAAAATCCTGTAAGGCCAAACGCCAGTTCCAGTAATTTAAACCTGGGCGCAACTCCTGATAGCTTTGGAACAGAGCAGCCAGGCTTTATTTAGGAAAACGTGCAAACCATTTAGCAACATTAAAACAGTCAAAAAGTCAAAACACAATTCAATAAAAAAATCTCACAACCAAATTCTGCAAAATAGGAAGAGAAAAAATTACAACAAAATTCCAATAAGGAGAATGGATATATGATTTTGTAACGTTTTAGCGCTAAAAAAGTAAATCATCAAGTAGAAATCACAGTTCGTGGTTCACCAGTGCCTAGGTGCAATTTCATGCCAACCGCGGTGTAGGGCAAGTCTGATACACCAAGCAGATAATCCCAGTAAAACTTTTACCTTCTGACTGTCCGCTCTAAATAGGGTGGGTTGTCTGATGCCCTTACTCTGACTGCTCCTACTTTATTGAGCCATCAGAGTAAGTTTTCCAAAGGCTGAGAAAGCTGAGGCACTGCTGTCACAAAACTGATGATCTGCCCAACTCAAAACAGAATGGGCAGACTGTGGGTTTGGCAGTAGGGTACTTCGTCGTGGTTGTAATAAATAATTGTTCTAAGAAATTATATTGTTATTGTCTACCATAAAATAATCTTAAAGTTATCTCTAGGTATATTCAATTTTCAGCCAGGTTATTACTTCAAGATATTTAATATGTTTCAAATTGGGATCCAAAATGTATGAATAAAATGTATATTTCTTACTATCCAGCATGCAATCTTTCTAGGAGTTAGCCAAACCCATTTGTGGAATTTTTTTTTTTTTAAAGCTTTCTTACTTTTATTGGAGGTATATTTTATTTTATAGACTCTGTGTAGCATTCAAAACTTGATTAAAATGCAACAATGCAATCAAATTACACAGCTAGCAATCCAACATTTTTAATTGTTTTTGTTCCAATAACATGTGTCATTGGTTTAGATTATCCATGTTAATGATACACAAAGTAATCCCATCAACTCAAGAAACTACACAATGCCACATTGTTTCCTCATCTTCGGCTTGTCCGATCATCACAACAGTTAAAATTGTATAAAATAATGGTGAAATCTCTCATTTCTGGCCAGAAGAAAAAGCTGTTATGTAATATATGCATTTATTTTATGGAACAATATGTTTCTTGTATTAAGGCACTTGAAAAATATAATATTCCAAGAGGCAAAAAGATAGGATTGTATCCTTTTACTGGAGTATGCTAACCTTTAATCTTTTACATAACAATATTCAGCACCCATATCAGAATAAAACATTTTTATGATCCCATTTGTAGATAATAACTTCTTTTAGGGCCAATGCTGGGCAAATACATATACAAGTGCCTGGCCCACAAGAAGTGAAAAGCATCTAAGTGTAGGTGTGCTGGTGTGCATGTGCCTCCCCGTACTGCCATACTCCTTTCTAATATTCATTCCTGGGGCTGTCTGGGGGAAGGTGGCACCAGTGCAGCTAAGCACCAGCTTAAAGTGATCTGAAGATCGAAGTATGAACATTTATGGACTAGTACGAAGTGAAGTATGTAAGGACTGTAGTGCTAGTGTGCTTGTGCCTCCCTGAGTGGTCACGCCACGCTTTGAAGATACAAGCTGGGCAGCCTCAGGAGAAAGTTGGCATCAGTCGTACTAAAGGCATGGCAAAGGTACGGCAAAGGAACACAGTAGATACGCAAGACAATTATGAGGTCCGGTCGCCTCCATGGAACATGCAACCGCAAACAAAGCGACGGAAAATGAGATTAGACAAAACAGCATTGGGAGCATCAGGTGTCGGCTCAAACAAACCCATGGTCGAAGAGGCTATTACTACAAAAGTAACTTTGGGCTCCGCCCAGGCTGCTTTTGAGGGGGTCTCCCCAAAGCAACATAGTGGTGCTGCCTCCCAGCCAACCATTGTGGATTATTTTAAACTCTGTGGAAAATCTATGAAAGCACCTGGTAGGCAATCTGATACGGCCAATATGGCTATATTGTCAGAGATATGCCCCATAAAGTCAGATGCAACATCAATCAAATGCCTAATAGCCCAAGGAAAGGAAATCCAAAACAAGTCATCAACAGATCGTTGCCTTACAAGACGCCTACGTTTTAGAAAATTACCGGAAGACAACAGTGTAATCTCTACTCCAGCGGTGGGCTACCGCTTAATGACTGTAAAAGCACAAGTGCATTCTTCGTGCACTTTAACAACAACAATCCAGCCAAGTGCTGCACATAAACTAGGTGGACCTCCAAATGGACCATTGACAGATGACAACACTTTTATTATCTCAGATATAATAGATATGGATTTTAGTTTACACCCAAACAATACAGTTATTGAGTTATCATCTGACATTGCTTTGAACATAATCCAGGAGGTACTCCTGTCCTCACCTAAACGGATACTGTTGACTCCATCAAAATTAGATCTGGTCGTTAGTAATACAATTGGAGACATCATAGACTGAAAGCTCAAGACAAATCAAGCCCTAATCAGCCGAAGAGTAGAATAGAAAAAGATCCTTTTAGCCCAATACCAGTAACAGGAAGAAACCAGGCTGACTTGAAACAGACCCTGACTTCTGAGAAAATGGTCATAGAGAGTCTACCCATGGCACAAGGCCATTGTGAGGAAGAGAATGCAGACTTTATGAATAATTCTCTCAAGTCGGCTAATCTTTCTCTTTTGGCTAAATATGATGTAAAATTGTCTGTGGAGGCCAACTCCGCTAATGACCCCATACAGGCCCAGACTGGAATTTGGGGCACCACGGATGCGATAACGACGGCCCTACATTACCTGTCTGATAAATTGAACATACAATTGGAGATGCTCAATACACTTGCTCTTTATGTAGCAGGGATTGATTCTTTAGTTACTTAAATTGACAAACTTAGTTGCAAAGGGCCAATCAGAAAGAGATAATCAAAGGATTTCCTCTATTTGTGCCCATATCATAGATAAAGTGTCAAATCTCCAGAGAATAGTCAGGGCTCTAGTAGACAAATTAGACTTCAGTCCTTGCAGCAAAATATGGAGCCTGCAATTACAGCAGACCATAGACAATGTACGCGTCGTGACGCTAAAGAATCAACAGCCCGACTATTCCAACAAGTTCAGAGTGAAGAATGCAGTACGGCTGGGTCAGGAAAAGAGGGGCCTAACCACAATGTGATTCAAGCCTATAAAGATCAGCAGCAAATAACAACGCAACCTATCACACAAGCTCCACATATCAAAACCTCCATAGTAGGACAAGGAGCACCATGCATTTTACAGGACCTTCCAGAACATGAGAAAATAAAAGAAATTGAAACCACACAAATTTCATCAGCTCAAGATGGTGAAGATAATCAAGCAATAACTATCACAAATGTATCTTTCACTTTGAAAATAACTGGGCTAACCAAAAGAGCAAGAAAGAGGCAAAGAAAAGCACATTACAAAACTAGCTAAGGCAGGTATGGCTGATAAACCGAATCGATGATTGGGCTTGGTTATCCACAATACTTACTAAGGGTAGATCTTTAGGGAATGACTGATGGTTGAAACATCCTGTTAAACTGCAAAAGCATATCAACATTTGCTCCTGGAAAGGCCATTACCTTTCCAGACTGCTGGAAGATCGAGATACAATAGTCTTTTTACAGAGTTTTGAAATCTTAATGTTCCAGGAAACTTGGAAAGTGGATAATACTGCCATTATTGGCTACCAAGAATACTCTATTTTTGCAACTCGCTCATCTTCATATGCATGAGCGAAAGGTGGTCTTTCAATTTATGTCTCATTGAAACTAGATACCAAGCCTCAGGAAATTGATTTTCAATTAACATGCTTACAATGTACTAAAATGCACCTAAAAACCCCAATTATTTCATTGAACGTATACTTGAGTACAAAGAGATTGATCTAAACAACCCAGCTTACCATCTTCTGGGAAATAATTAAAACTTTGATACATCAATATCCGGCAACTAGTCTAATTATTTCAGGTGACTTTAACATGCATATGGTCTCTAGGAACTTTTCAGATAAACTAAATACAGACATAATCCAGACATGCTGTGAACAGCTACAAACATTTTTATTATGATGTTGCGAGAAGATCCTCAACACAATAAAATAAGTGTGCCAACATATAAAAACTCAAGCCAAATTCTATAATTGATTATACTATTATCTCAACAGCCGTAGCATCTGGAAATAGTGGGTATCACGTTGATCCTCAAGTGGAAAGTGACCACAACCCCCAAATTATAACATTGGCTCTAGTAGCTCACTATCTGCCGAAGTCAAGAAATCTACAGCAAATGCCACCATTTTTAATTTAAAAAGGCTGATATGGCAGTCATCTAAACAACCCGAAATACTGACCTTTGCAGAGAATCAAATAGAATGGGCACTCTGTGAATTTCGAAAAGGAAAATCTATGGTTGAAATTTGGTCTTGCTTATGTTCTTCTTTAATAGAAACATTTTCAGTTAAAACAACAGTCAGGGTATACCTCATCAAGCCAACTTATATATATATATATTTTTTTTTTTTACTTTTTATTGAAACGCTCTCAGTCAAACACAGCCATTTGCCTACAACCCTGAGGCCGGCGGCTATTCTTAGTTGAGTCGATATCACTGTTATTAGGCCAACAACCCAGAGAGGTGGCTACAATCATGAACTGAAATTAAAAGAGGCATTATGGTCATAGTATTTTAGATGCACGCAAGAAACATTTTAACTAAAGCATCCATAGCTAGCTGCATTCAGGTAAAAACAAACGAATAGTATAACAATTATGTGTGTTCTATTACCAATGCGTCCGTGGAGTGAGACCCCAATCAGTTAGATATGCGCGGGCAACCCGCGCGCCCTCCCGCCAATCCATCACTATCTCCCCAGGTAGTCATATGCCTTATGTGCGAGGTGGCCCATGGGGCTTCGGCCACTTCGTGCCGCAGGCTGCAAATTAACTAGTCATGTCAGGGACCTGGCCACCGGGAGCAGTCGGGACCTCTCTGCCGCCGTCCGTGTCCTTAGCCAGTATGTATGTCGCGTAGAGTCCCCAGAAGTTCTTGGGTCTGCTCCGGGGTGGAAGCAGTTCGCTGAAATTCTCGGTTTGTGTGCTACAGTAAAGCATGTCCCGCGACCATTGGGCCAGCGTGGGGAGAGGGCCCCTCGACCAACACATCGCAACTTTCCGTTTGGCCATGAGGAGGCCCATATCTACCAGTCTTCGAATTGCCATAGGCAAGTGTTTGGAATACCCTAAAAGGGCCAAAGCCGGATCCGGAGGGAGCTCAGTATCCACAATTTTCCCCAGCTCCAAAAAGACCAATTCCCAGTATTTGTACACCCCAGGACACTGCCACGCTAGGTGGAAAAAATCAGCAGATAGTGCTCGGCACCTGTCACAAGCAGCGCTCTTCCTTAAACCATATCTGTGGAGCCTCTCTGGGGTGTAATATACCCTGTTCAAGTACTTAAAATGTATTAGTCTGTGCCTACCGTGTAGGGAGATACGTCGGGTGCTAGTGCAGCAATAGTTCCACATTGGGTCATCTATGGTCTGCTGTAGATCTCGCTGCCAGGCCAGCCTGGCTTTGGTATAATGGTTCGCTCTATGAGACATTGCTAATTTGTATATGTTAGTAACTAATTTGCGGGGCGACGTAGCGCTGATGATGTAGGACAGTTCCAGCATCTCAGGGGGTTCCTGTAGGTCCTCGCCTAAAGTCTCTGTCAGCGCTCTCCGCACCCTGTGGAACTGAAACCGTTGTAGCATGGTGCTATTAACCCCCGGTGCCTCTACCCCCTCCCAGGTTTTAACTGTACCGTTGTGGAACAGGTCCCCCGCGGTCAGTATGTGCAATGATTGCAACGCTCTAATAACCCCTTTGTCCCTGCACGGGGCCAGCCAGCGAGCCCATTCAATGGGCATTGCCGGGGAATACAACAGTGCCCCCGCTTGCAATTGTAGCAGGGCATGCCAAGCATGCCGAGTCGAGTTGATGGAATCCAAAATCCCCGTCCTGCGATCTACAGGTTCAAAGATCGTGGCCGGGAGTGGGAGCGGACCTGCAAAAAGCTTTTCCATGCGTAGAAACGGAATATTTGACGAACCGTGGATCCAAGAATATGCTTGAGCACCCTGTGCTGCTCTGTAATATAGATTAAGATCAGGCGCACCCAGCCCCCCCATGTGATATGGTAACGTAAGGATCTGCCATTTCACCCTCGCTTGTTTGCCCGCCCAAGCTAGTTTTACCAATGATTTATTGACTCTCTGGAAGAAGGAGCTCGGCAAAACAATGGGGATGTTTGTAAAGAGAAACAGGAAACGGGGCAGAACTTCCATCTTCATGACTGAGATTCTACCCAATAGAGACAACGGCAACTTAATCCAGGTTTCTACGTCATCCTCCAGTCTGCTGACTGCGGTGCCATAATTTTCCCTGAACACAGCCTCCGGGTCAGTGTGGAGGCGTATACCGAGATACCGGATTGCGTCTGTAGACCAGTGCAGCGGGAAGTCCGGCTCGAAATGTGCCGTAATGGGGGTGAGTGGGAAAATTGTGGATTTAGGCCAATTGACACGCAAACCCGACAGTGCCCCAAAATGTACTACCTCCCTCAAGACGGAGGAGAGGTTACTTTCCGGCTCGCGCACATATAATAACGTGTCATCCGCGTATGTTGACACTATGATCTTATAAGTTGGAAAACAAACTCCCTTATTACTATGGTATTCCCTTAATGCATACGCCAGTGGTTCCGCGACGAGCGCATATAAAAAGAGGGACAGTGGGCAGCCCTGCCTCATGCCTCTGGATACTTTGATGGAGTCCGTTACCAGATTTCCTATTCTGATACGTGCCATCGGAGAAGTGTAAAGTACTCCGATCAGTTGCAGGAAGACGGGGCCTAATCCCATCCTCATCAGGACCTGCCGCATGAAGGGCCATTCAACAGAGTCGAAGGCCTTCTCCATGTTGAGGAAGACCGCGACCGCCTTAGAATCTTGTTTAGTATGCTGCATAGCGCCAAACACCGTACGCAGATTGTAGGTGAGGTTCCTATCCGGAATGAAGCCCGCATGCTCAGGTGCGACCAGCATCGGCGCCAAGGGGGCTAAGCGGTTGGCAAGGATTTTAGCATACAGTTTGGTATCAACATTGAGCAGGGAGAGAGGGCGGTAAGATCCACACTCATCCAGGGGCCTGCCCGGTTTAGGGATGGCGATGATCACCGCCTCTCTCATCGATGGAGGCATCGTGCCTGAGACACACATGTCATCAAAAAGCACCGAAATATGTGGTAGTAATAAGTCAATAAAAGTTTTATAGAAGCCGACTGTTAAGCCGTCCGTCCCCGGGGCGCTAGAAGCTCTCATACCTGATAGAGCTGTTAAGATCTCTTCTTTCTCTATGGGTCGCATCAGGAATTCTCGGTGTGTGTTATTGAGAAATGGTAGTTTGATATGGTCTAGGTAGTCAATGATTTCATTCTCCGAGCCAGGAGACCGTGATGCATATAGCTCCGCATAAAATTGCTTCAACCTGTTGGCTATATCCTCCTCATCCGTTAATGTCTCTCCCCCGGTTGTTTTAATTCCCGTAACTAACGTCTTGCAACGTTTAGCTTTCAATACGCGCGCAAGTGTGGAGCCCGGCCTGTCGCCCTCCCCGTAGATCCGCGCCGTGGCGTATTTACCTAGATGCTTAACTGCGCTATCAGCTGCATCGTGGTATTCTTCCAGCAATTCCCTGATTTTGCGCGTTATTGCCTCATCATCGCTTTCCAGTTGGCGTTCTTCCAGTGCGCCTAGCTTCCGTTCAAGAGCAGCTAGTCTCTGTCGGATAGCGCGGAGTACGCCCGAGTGCTTGGTCATTGCGATGCCCCGTATGTAGACCTTGAAGGCCTCCCATATGACCTGAAAATTGTCCACCGAGCCTACATTAGCGGCGAAGTAAGTTTCTATAGCGTCAGCCATGTCTTCTTTGAAGACAGGATCCAGTAATGAGTAAGGTGGAAACAGCCAAGTGAATGGCGGAATGGTCTTCCGTGGCGTAGCGAGAGCCAGCAGCAGGGGAGAATGATCCGACAGAGTCCTGGGCAACACCCCACACTCCCGGACGTGGCCCATGAGAGATGAGGACACCAACCAGTATCAATGCGTGTGTGCAGATTGTGGTAAGCGGAGTAGTGTGTATAACCGCCCCTGTCCTGATGGCGCTTGCGCCATACATCGCAAAGGTCCGCTCCCGCCATGACACTCTCCAGCTATCTGGCCGCCGCTGAGGTTCGCCTCGGCGGACCCCCCGATCTATCCAGATTTGGATCCCTGACCAAGTTAAAGTCCCCACCCCAGAGGTATCGTGCTTCCGGGTACTTATTGACCGCGCCCGCGAGGGTAGTATAAAACTCCGGGCAGTCATAGTTGGGACCATAAACATTCACTATAATTAGATCCATTCCTTTCCCCTGGCATCTGGAGATCACAAAGTGACCATCTCTATCTGCGTCCAGTTGGGCCATAGTGTAAGCCGACCTAGGATTAACCCATGTCATTACCCCTCGGGAGTGCGTGGTGTAACCCGAGGCATGTATGTTGTCCAACAGTCCCCTACTGCGCAGTAGTGCGCTGTTCAGTGGGAGGTGCGTCTCCTGCAGAAGGGCTATGTCAATATTCTGCCCATGTAAATAGTTCAAGACTTTGTGCAGTTTTCGATGATCGTTAAGACCCCGAACGTTCCAAGTGAGCGTGCGGAGGGCGTCCGGTATCTGCGGTGAGTTAACCACGCTAGGTCCCACCATCGTATGTATGAGAGCACATTGTGCATCTCAACCTATGCAGCAAATAAGCAATCAGTGCATCATGCGTAAGAGTGCCTAGAACATCAATAAATCAAAACAGCCAAACATTCCCCCCCACCCACAGCGGGCCACCCCCAACTCGGCCGCGATACATCCCCTGGACTCCCAAGCACCCACCCTTCATCCCCCCCCCCCCAGAACTGAGTAGATCTCCCTGTGTGTAATGCACTCGCAGGCAGATGTTGCTCACCCCAGCCAGAAATACAGTAAAAGCAGTAACAGCCCGCCCCCGTACACCGTTCGTAATCACTGCCCACCTGATCTATTGCATTAGCAGTCACATGCAACCAGGGAAGTCGCCGCCAAACCAAGTCCAGGACACGATGCCCCAAGGGCCCGCGCCAGCCGCTCGTAGCCGTCTGACGCAGTCTCTATGTGTCTCTTGGACGACTGCCCCAGCAGGCAACCGCTCCTTACCGCTTCCTTCAACATTTTCAACTGCCCCTCCGCCATCCCTGTATTATTTTGCTATCTGGACCAGTGGGACTCCCCCACCATCGTGTTCGCGAACAGTTAATTCCAAATCGCATTGGGCACTGCTCGCACCACCTCTAGGTTGCTCCCGACCCGCCCTCCCCCGCCCCAAGACCATACTTATCGGTAAATGGTAGTCCGCCTGTGTCAGTCCTGTTCCTCCAAGGATCCCCCTGCCGCCTCTGCCAGTAAATGTCGATCCGGGCTGTTGCGTTGCTCCTTGGTCCACTCCTTCAGGGCCTTCTGCAGCAACTTTGGGTCAGTGAAGATGTGGGACCGACGCTGTCTGTTCACCCGAAGCTTAGCAGGGTACAACATGGCATAGTCGATGCCCATTCCTCGTAGCTGTTTTTTCATGCGGACAAACTGGCGGCGTGCCTCCTGGACACGAATAGTGAAGTCCGGGTACAGGGATATCTCAGAGCCTTCGTAGGACAAAGATTGCTTTTCCCTTGCCAGTCTCAGGGCGGTGTCTCTATCTCGATAATTAAGCAACTTTGCGATGATCGGACGTGGCGGTGCCCCCGGAGGTGGCCGAGGCCCCAGGGAGCGGTGCGCTCTCTCCACTACAAACATGGCGGAGAAGACTCCTTCCCCCAGTAGTGTGACCAATAGGCGTTCAATAAAGTGTTCCATGTTGCCAGTTGGGGTGGTCTCCGGAAGGCCCGTAATCCTGAGGTTACAGCGACGTGAGCGCGCTTCCAGGTCCTCCGTTTTATCGTGGAGAACCCGCAGGACTCTTCCGAGTTGTTTATGCTCAGTGTCCAGTGTAGTATGTGCTTCCTCCACCTCCGTTATTCTCCGCTCCGACATGTCTAAGCGCTCGGCATGCTTATCCAAACGCTCACCCATTCTGTCCATCCTATAGGAGAGGGCATCCATCTTCGTACCTAGAGAGGTGATACCGCTTTGCAGGCTTTTTTCCAAAGCTAATAGCATACTGCAGATATCGGGGCTAGCGTCTTCCGCCGTGGGGGCCTGTACCCTTGTGATCTCATCCGAGGAGGCGTCATGCGACTTCGATCGCTTCTGTTCAAAGGAGAGCTTGGGTTGTGCTCTATCCACCCTGACCATCCTGACGCACAGGGTGACCTGCAAGGCAGGGCTCCTGCGTGGTCCTTCGCCTTTGCTCAGTCCTCCGGTCCGCTAGGGCTGCCAGTGGCAGCGCTGATCCCAGCTGCAGGTCGGACTTCTTATGTACCAATACCCCTCACTGCATATCACCAGCGGCGTATGCCCCAATGCACACGCTCAGCAGTGGTCACACGCGACCAAGTGGAGGGCAGCCCAGCAGCAGTATGCTTCCTACAGTGCGTGATTGTGGTGGGCCTCAGCTTCCACGTACATGGTCCTCTGCCGTTTCCCGGATACTGCCCACGCTCCACCGGCAGCCCTGTCTGCCGTCTCCGAGAGGTCGCAGTTGTCACACGCTAGGGCGCTCACCAAACCCGGGAGCCACCCCCGTGAGTCGTGGCTGCTGGCGACGTGGAAGACAGTCCCTGGTGCGGGGTGCCTCTTCGCATCTACACCTCCGCAAGAGTGCCAGTCGCGTGTGCGGGGGCTGCAAATCCAGGGAGTCCGCACTGCAGCTGCCCCTCAGTGACCACCACCCCAGCCCGCGTCCTACAGGGGCCTGAAGGGTCCCCCCCCGCTATCGAGTCTCCCAGTGGTCACCTGCCGCAAGTCTATGCACAATGGCAGCCGTCCGGGCTGTGCGGGGCGCACGTAGTTCCTGCCGATTAAGGTGATGGGACCAAGGGGTCGCAAGTGTCCCGCCCGCTCAGGGCCGCTGCTGAGACCGGCAAGTGTCGCCCACTTGGAGCTAATCTCTCCGCGGGCCCGACCACAGCGTCTGCACTCACTGCTGGGCCGCCCTCAAGCTCGCCGTTCATCCGCCGCTAGTCGTGCTGCGGTCTCCACTGGTCTACGGACCCCCTCGCGTGGTGCGTGATCCATGCCTCGGGTGTGCCTGATGAGCGCCAGGCCCGCAGAGGGTAACAGGCAGAGCAGGCACTCCAGGTCCGCAGAGCACAGAGCGGATGCCCAAAGCTCCAGCCGCTCTCCGTCGCTTCCGGTCCGCCTCGAGTCTCCACGATAGTCCGGGGATCCAGGCCCTGCAGGGCGGGCGCCGACGGAGCTCCGTGTGTCCGCCGCACTCGGCCGCCAGATGCCGGCGTTCGACCTCCGGGTTCCTGGCGAGTTCCGGTGCACAGGGCTCGTTGTCGCAGTCACTTCGGGCTGCGAGGCTGCAGGATAAATGCCGGATAGGTGAACGGTGTCCCGGAGCGATGGGCTCAAGCGGCCATCTTGGTCGCGAGCAAGCTCCGCCCCCAAGCCAACTTATATTAGGGGTATTCACAAAAGTCATATTTTTAAAAGAAGTCTCTCAACAAAACAACAAAGGCAATATATGAGCAACCAAATTGTGTTTTTAAATTTTCCAAAATACGTTCATTAAAATGTTTGAGAAGAGTATATAAACAGGAGATTTGGAAGGCAAAACAGGCACATCACGAGGAAGTATGGACAAAGCTGTAAAATTAACAATATGAAAGCCTTTTAGGGAACAATCAATGATTTGGAATATGGTTACAGGAGGGTGAATAGTGCCAACATTTCTGAATCTGGCTGGAACACCTTTATCTCCAAGTTGTATGGGGCTCTTCCTCAAATTCATAAAGGAAAAAACATACAACGAATCATTCCAGCCACCTTAACTGACACAAACTATTGTTGTAAGGGGAATGAAAGCCCTTGCAAAGAAAAGCTATCATTAATTGAGGCTATAAATGAGGAAATGGTAATAACAACTATAGGTGGGATCAGATCCAATGGTGCACCCAGCCCCAACTGTATCCCCAATGCCTCTTTTAAAGCTAATACTGATCTGTGGGCAAGAATTACAAATTCACAGTCCCTTACACTGCCAGCGGAGAGGGCAATACACAAAAGCCGAAGGCTATACATTTGCTTTGTCGACTTGAAAGCCGCTTTTGACTCTGTTCCCCGCAATTTACTCTGGTCAAAGCTGGCAGCATGAGATGTGCCACAAAAATTATTAGACATGATTATACTGTTGTACACAAACACATGGGTCCGGGTGAAACTGGGGGACGGCGGTTGTACAACTCGACGTTTTGAAAACCCTTAGCAGATTAAAACAAGGCTGTGTATTAGCACCTTGTCTCTTCAATCATTTCATGGCCGACCTACCTTTCCATTTGCAAAATGTTAATGCTCATTCTCCAAATCTCTCAGGTTATAATATAAAATACCTACAGTACGCTGATGACACCATATTGCTCAGTCATACGCCGATAGGCATACAACGGCTAATAGTATCATTTAACAATTATATTATAACAAATTGTGTACAAATGAATACAAAGAACGCTAAAATTATGTCGATAAATTTAAACCTGGTACGCGAGAATGGAAAGTAAATGGATCAGTGACTGAATCTGTAAGGTCTTATAAGTATTTAAGAATAACATTTTTTGATGGAGTGTTTTTTAAATATCATTTTACTAATTTAAAGGCCAAAGCCACATCACTCACATTTGCTTTTAGAACACTGCGTGACAAGCTTTCATGTCCCAGTCATGAGCACTTAGTAAAAACCATGAAGGCAAAGCTGATCTCCTTCTTTGCCTACGGGTCACTAATTTTTCAAGGCAAAAACTCCAAACTTTTGGTCAATCTAGAAATTCAAGTTTTTAAGTCCATTTTCAAGATTCCGAAAAATATTAGTCATGCCAACGTCCGATTGGAGTTTGGCTTGACTAGTCAAACCCTAGTGGACAATCAGAATTTTTAAAATGTTTATCTTCCTTTTTTTTGTCCGACCCTGGCACTCTTGCAAAGAGCTTATAAAATATGACTATGCAAGTGTTTGGAAAAGCTACTTATCTGAGAGCTTGCATACTTTTAACTTTAAGCCTTTTGATCATTTGGATGTAAACAACACATTTTTCAAGCACTTATTAAACCGTTCAACACATTTTTACCTATTTTGCTGGATAGAGAGACCATAGCAGTAAAAAAGCATGCCTGGTCAGTCGTCAATACATTTAATAAAATAGAACCTCAACCATGTTTACTGTCTCGCCTACAACCTTTTATAAGGGATCAATTTCTCAGGTAAAGGTTTGGTAGATACCCAACAAACGATGGCACTCTAAGATGGATACAACAATGGTCAGCGAACAGTTGTAGACTCTGTGGTTTACCTAATGAAACTTTATTACATATTGTGTGCATCTGTTCCCACCTACTTCAAGAGTGGCAAACTATGCTAAAATCTATTTTTATCGACTATGGGGTGAGAACATGCTGCCAAGCTATAATACTTTGCCTGTCCGGTAAATCAATCCGTCTAATCAGTCACTTCATTAAGTTTATTCTTATAGCTGATAATATGCTGAATTTGGACTCAAAATCCTCAGACTGTAGTCATATTATGTGCACAGAGACACTTTATTGATCATTCATCTGTACATTGATTTATAGTGTTTATAGTTTTATCTGATACATGAATTGTTGTTGTAATGATGTGTATAGATGGTATCAATCTCCCAGTATGGCATGTTACCTCCAAAGCATCACAATACTTGTGCATAATAGTTTTGAGTTTTATGGAACTTTTAATGGTTTTAATTAATCAAAAATGTCTTCCTCAATACGTTTAATGAATTAATGTTCATATGGTTTTAGAGTCCTTTTCCTTTGTAATGATTTTAATAATCAGACAATAAAGAATACTACATCACAAATCGGGCAGGGTACTCATCCACATGTCATATTTACTGTTGTATGTAATATCCACTACATTCTACATATTAACCACCTCAAGAAGACATCAGGTCAAGTAACGCTACCACTAACATACTATTTCCATGTTAACACAATAAATAAACCAAACTTTAGCAAGTAACGCACATTACAAGTGATACATCAACATAAATTGAAGAACTAGATAAACAAAATGGATGGGAAAGTTCCACGAATGTAGTGGTCACAAAGTATTTTCATCTACTGTCCTTCCTTCTTGTATTCTACATAGGTCATCAGACTTGTCTTATCTGAGTTGTATTTAGGAAGCAAGGTTGAACAAAACTGTACCTCACATTCATGTGCCTCAATAGAGTCCTCAAAGCCAACAGTGCTTTCTCCTGACCGCTATCTCATTGGTAAAATCATATAATGAAAATCATTTTCTCTGACCAAATTGCTTTTCCCCCTATAACTCATAGAACTTTTCATCAGTTGGTATATTCTAAAAAGAAAGATGGCATGAAGAACCTTCAGTGTCTATAGTCTAATAAGAGCATTCAAATTATTTATGTCTTTAATTTTCTACTGTTGGGTGCTGTTTTCCCCAACCTCAAATGATGCAGCCTCTGAAAATTTGTGTAAGGACTATTAAAATATATTGCGAAGGCTGGTGGAAAATGGTGCAGACCAGCAGCAATATAGTGATGTGGATTTAAAATATTAACAATGGAATCTCCTCATAATTGTTTTGCAATATCCATTAAGCAAGAATACGATACAAAATGAATCCAGGCTCTGATAGTTTTATCAACGTTTTCTAAAATGAGCACTGGTATTATATTATCCATCCCTTACAACAGGCTAATACTGAAATGTATTTTTGAATATACAACATTCATTCTCAGAAAGCATGTAAATCTGTATCAAGAGGTTGACTCCTTCCCTTGTCTGAAGATTTACATTGGTTTTGAATTCACAAAGGTTTCCATGAGTACACATTGTAATTGTGCATAGTGTATGTATGCACGTTTGAAAACCCCTTCTCATGAATGCATTTTCTTTTTCACCATTAGGAAAATATTGTTTTCCATGGAGAAATTATTTCTCGGTGGTGTTTTTTTTCCAAACTCCACTCTGGAAATGGATTTACTCTTGTCCTTGACAGAAAAAAATCTCAAATTGTTTTCAAGGAAGCAATGGGCCGAAATTATGTCTTGAATTAGCCACAAATTCATGGTGTTCTTAAACTTTCAAGAGCGTGCCCGCACAGGAATGTTATTCCCCGCCTTGGGGAGATGATTTAATCAAGTGTAGAAATATATAATATTGATGTAATAATATCTTTATGAGCACAAATTCAAGTTCATTGAATTACAAAAGTGGCATTGCACTTGTAAATGGAGCTATTTGCCCAAGTCAGTTGAACTTACATGTGGAAATGTTTTTGTAAATCAATAAAGTTTATTTTCTAGTTTTTAAAACTGCTGAACAATTGGAGCTGTTAATGTACAAAACGAAATAAAATAAATTAAATAAAAATAGCCTAAATACCTATAAAAATATAGAAGTTATTATGTTGCTTAAACTGACCATGTTTATGCCATAAATATGTAATTTTTATTTTATTCTTTGATACATATTTATTAATATGGTTCACTTACTGTTGTCAAAAAGCAACAGCAACCAAACTAAGGGGCTTATTCATAGAGGTATATTCAGCCCCAAACATAACTTTGCAACCACATCCAACTCAGTTACACCAGCAAGGGAATTCACAAGGGACTCTTGGCAGGTGTAAGCCCTTTTATGGGTACAGAGATGTTTGCCACAAGTCCATAGATCTCTCCACCCATAAATCCCACTTAAGAGATGGAATTGAGTGAGTTCCTAAGCCATTTATGGTACTGTTTGCATTTGAAGTTTGTAAACACCCATAACAAGGGACTTTTTTTTAGCTTTCACAAACTGCTATCATTTCCCTTTCCAGTCTGGAAATGGTCATATTTTTAATTCAGCAAAGTGCTGCCGTAAATCCATTCACCAGGTGCAAAGTTCTCTGCCACGGATACCTCCATAGAGGTTGATTAGATTCCAAATTTGGAAATCACATGGCTTTTCTAGGAATCCATGTGAAAACCCGCACCAGGTGCAGGCTCCCATAAAGATTCCAATCAAAATTTGTGAATTCCAAACATAGTAAAACAATACTCAGATGTACATTTAAGAATCTAAGTATAGGTATGCTTTTTTTGTGAGGCCCCAAAGATCAGACCTGTGCCTGCAAAATTGCCAACATGAGTGAATGTTTAAAAGAGGTGGATTTTAAAAGATAACCCTGTTGTCCGATAGCATTATTGCATTGACAGGTGAATTAATCACTATTGATGGAGCGGGGGTATCTGAACCTCAATCTCTTGGTCAAATGATCAAACAAATTCCCCCCCTGCTCGTATGAACCTTTGGTTGTCGACTTGAAGTGTTGAGAGGGAGCTAACTTTGGAAATAGATTTCACGCCAGAGAGAATGGCATTTCAACCATAAAGGTTTATTTTTCAAGTTAATAGTCAGTCAACAATCACCAAATTTTCAAATGGTTCAGAACGTATACAGCCATAATATTCATGTGCTCAAGTATTCTAAATGTAAGTATTATAAAATACAGAATAGTAGCAAACAACAGATAGAAAATGCAAACTATCCAAATAATGTGTTTGTAGGAGAGTAGGATCTGCCTCTTATGTTGCCCCCACTTTTTTTTCTGATGTTTACACTGGTTTCTGGCTATAGTCTGGCTGGGACCCTGCCAATCAGGGCCCCAGCCTCTCTGTTCTCTTTAAACGACTTGGAGTGCACTCTAGGTGCACTAGTGATTGGATACTGTGGTACCTTATGAGTCCCGAGTATATGGTACCTTAGGTACCAAGGGCATAGGTACTTCACAGGCCTACCAGGGGCTGAAGCATGTATTATGCCACCCCTGGGAAGCAGACTAAATCTGACACCACAGGCCTGCTACTGCAGCCTGGGTGAGGAGGTGCTAGCACCCCTCACTGAGATATAGGATCCCTATATCTCCCCTGCACACACATTTAAACCTATCAGTCACCCCTAAGGCAGGCCCTATCAATCCTGAGGGCAGGGTGCTTAGTTTCTATGTGAGAGGGTGCCTCTGCCTGAGCAGGGCCCCTCTGCAGCTCTCAGAGTCCATTCTCTGGGGCTGTTTGTGAATGCGGTCAAACCATATACTCTTAAGTGCATTATAACCTCGCGGTAAATGCTAAAATTGGAATGGCTGCATCAAAACATGTCGTGTTTGGTGTCAAACACCTTGGAATCATACCCCCACACCAGTACCTGGTGTGGGAGTATGATCCCACCCTTCTAGAGGGATAGACATGTACCTACTGTGGAAACGCGGTAGAATCCTGAAGAGCCCTGGCATCACAAAATGGATGCCACCAGTCACAGACACTGGGCTGCCCTCCTGCTGATGACCGAAACTCGCAGTGGAGGAGGCCCAACAATAGGTATCCTGTCACAGGGAGGTGTGACCACCTCCCAGACAGGGTTTAGTGTATTGGGGCTGGGTGGGTGCACTCCTAGAGTGCTTTGAAGTCCTGCACTGGGGGAGCAGAAGGCTCCTCTGTGCATACACTAGTTCAAACTGGCTCAGGGGCTACCTGCCCCTGCTCTGGCACAAAACTGGACAAAGGGAAGTGGGTGTAGCCACCCACTCCCCTGACCCTCCCATAGGTGGGGTCATAGAGCTAGTCTCTCCCTTCCTTTTAGTATAAGGTAGGGAACCCTTGTCATTGAAAATTAGATATCCCTGGATGACGCTCTAAAGAAGAATCCCGGACCTTCGACGTTCCACTACCTCTGGAAGACTGAAGAATCTCCCTTGGAGTCAAGGAGTGACTCCCCTGCTTGGCAGGCACCAAAAACTGCAACGACGGTCGCAAACTACGCCGCTCCCGCCAGAGCCCGAAGTCTCTGCAGCCCAGGAAGAGGATTTCCTGACTTCTCCAAGGCCATCGTGAGTCCCCAGCAAAGCTGAGGCAAGTGGACCCCACGAGTGACGAGGAACCGCAGTCCCTGGGTACCGTGCACTATTTTCGAGTGCAACCCCTTCACGACGCTCTACGAACCTGTGCTTTGGACCATGTGTGGTCCCAGCCTCTAGCAGAGATCCCTCCCAAAGTCAGAGGCCTACCCCGTCCCGAGTGACCGTGGGCCCCTGTTGAGTGAATCCTCCCGAGGCGTCTTTGCAATCCATTGCCAGCCGGCTTGTGGGTCCCCTAAAGACTTTTCTACAAATCCAAAGGGCTCCCCTGGTTGCTCCAGGCCTGCCCTGACTTACCCTCGCTGGGTGAGTCCCCCAGGCCTTGCTGGTCTGCACCATTGACTTTTTGTTCTTTCCACGAGACTTGCTGCTACCATGGCTTGTTGGCTCCAATCGGGTCGCCGACACCGCAGTCAGCTGCAGACTTCGTGGGACACACTGAATCCAGCTCCTGGTTGTCCTCGACGCCTCCTGGACCTCGTGGCCGAAGAGTCAAGACACCCGTGAACGACCTGAATCTGCCGACGACGGTGGGCATTCATCTTCCTTGCCCCGGGTCACTGCCAAGTGACTTTGAACACTGTCCCCTCTGCTTTCAGGTCTTCCTTCTTCCGAATCCAGGCTTGGATTCCACCGGACACTTCTTCTGGCTTCACAAGCAGCAAGTCTTCATTGGCTCCGATTGAAAACGACGCCGCGACCCGACACCAAAGGACACCTATGCACCCGGCTTCCCTGAGTGAGGTAACTCCAGCACTACGGTGCTCCTGTGGGTGTTGGCCCTAGAACTACTTACCCTGTAAGTGACTTGCTTGTAGCTACTCCCGAAGTGCCCTTAAACTCTTAATTTCCAACCGCGACTTGCCCCATTGAAGTCTACGGCGATCCGCGCCTGTGTTCACTCACTGCACGCGTCCTTTACTTACCTGCCTTGGGTGGTTTCGTGAGGCCCCAGCACTGCTGAAGGCCCTAGGCCTTGTCCCTTTGCAAGTCGTTGTTCTTAAGTCTCTTTTTGAGTATATGGTCTGGTACGCCCCTAGGGCCCCAGCCATACTTGTGCTCAATTTGTTGTGAAACGTTGATTTGTGCATATGTTTCAGACTTCTAATCTCCCAAGAGATTAGTAGAGAGTTGTTTAGTAATAAATACATATATATTTGATATATATACCTGTGTGGTGTCTTTTCATTTGGTGATTCAAGAGATTGTGTGGTAAAACAAGCTGCTTTACATTCCTCCAAGACTTAGCCTGAAGGCTGCTTTCCACAGCTACCACTAGGATAGCTTTCTGTAAAGGTTGTCTTAAACCTACCTACCATAAGAGTCAAATTGTACTGGTGCAAGGTGTCCACTTTAACTAGTAAACAGCATATACCAGGCCAACTTCTCACTTTGGTGGCAGCGTGTGGGATTCCAGCTTGCTATTGTTTTACCAGAAAATCTCTATTTGAATTACTAACTGAAAACCACTATAGGTACTCAAGGTACATGTTATGTTATGTTATGTTATCCGAGTTTATAAAGCGCACAGCTGCCCCAGCAAAGAGGCGTCCCGGCGCTACCAGCGTCAGAAGGAACAAGGCCAGGAACACAACAAGTAGGCAAAGGGAACAGACAGAACCAAGAAGGACTAGACAGAAGGAAAGAGAAACGTTTTGATTGCTTTCCTGAAGTCCACCATGCGATCCAAGCTGCGAATCTGAGGGGGCAGGGAGTTCCACAACTTAGCAGCTAAATAGCGGAAGGACCGACCTCCCACCCGAAGGCGCTTCACATGGGGGACAGTTACCAAATGCTGTCCCAGAGAACGCAGCTGGCGAGTGGGGACATACAAGGTTAGCAAATTAGTCAGGAGACTGGGCGAGGCGAGCTTCAAGACCTTAAAAGAAAGGCAGAGAGCCTTAAATTGGATCCTTTTGGCCACTGGAAGCCAATGTAACCTCCTGATGGCCCCACTGGAAGGACAGTTACGTGGGAGCCCCACCAAGGCTCTGGCGGCAGCGTTTTGAACGCGCTGCAATCGCAGTATCTCAGCCTGATTAGCTCCCAAAAGGAGCGAATTAGCATAGTCCAATCTGGATAAAATGGCTGATTGAACAATCACTTGGCGAGTGGATGAATCAAAGAATTTCAACAAGGGCCTAAGTCCCCGGAGGAGGCCAAAACAGGTACCTGCAACTCTTTTGGTATGTTCTTGAAAACTAAGGGTATCGTCCATCCATACCCCCAAATTTTTTACCACCAACTTAGGTGTGGGAGAGCTACCAAGTAAGTTGGGCCACCATTGTTCACTCCAGAGGCTTCTGTCCCTCCCCATCAACAATAACTCTGTCTTAGTCGCATTCAACTGAAGACAGTTTAAAGTCATCCACTCAGCCACAGCGGTCAAGCCGCTCCGAAACCTAGAAGCATCTAGAGTGGAACCATCGGACAGGGCCACCACCAGCTGTGTATCATCTGCATACGAGACCATAGTGAGGCCCATGTTCCTAGCCACTCTAGCCAGAGGTTGAACATAAAGATTGAACAATATAGGGCTCAATGCAGAGCCCTGTGGTACCCCCTGCCCGATGGGATGAGCCTGAGAAAGAAATGGTTAGTATCAATAAGTTCTACTGAACTTAGAGCTGTGTGCCAAGGGATAGCACACCCTCTCTACAGCTCAAGCTAGTATCAGTAGGCCACAAACTAGTGTAGGTAGTACAACACTGCACAACACTAGAATGTCTGTAAAGGGTGGACCCAGTGGATCCACTCAGCCTCAGTATGAGGACATGACTTTCTTGGACTTGAAAGCCATGTGTGCTGCAAGGCACCTGAAGTTAGGACAGAGTCCCTCCACACTACACCTGATAGATCTGCTAACAGCAGATGATCTTAGATTAGCTCTAGGAGCTAATGGGTCTGAATCAGTGAGTGGGTCAATTACAGTGTCTGGGTCAGATGATGAACATCAGGATGACCAAGACTCTGTGGTTAAAGGGCCAGGTCCCCAGGGGCCTGAAAAGGACAGAGGAATTCTCCCTAAGAGAACTGACATAGTGGAGGAGAGGCCTAGGTCCCTTTCTAGGGACTCTGACCACTCCCATCACTCTGGCAGAGAATCTGTCTACCAGAGGAACTCCTACTTCCCCAGAAGAGAGACCTCCTCTGACAGAATGTACAAACTGCTGCAGTATGAGGAAGCAAGACTTGCCCTCAAAACCAAGCAGTTGGCATTAGATAAGGAAGCCCTGGAGCTCCAGAGAGCTTCTAGAAAGAGGGGTTAGAACCCCCTGGTGGCAGCAACAGTGTCCCTAGAGGCAGAGAATATATTCCAGACCATAGGAACCTGAGCAAGGTTGTTCCTCCCTACCAGAGTGGGGATGATATCCATAAGTGGATAACTGCTATGGAAAGGGCCTGTAGAGTACAACAGGTCCCCCAAAAGCAGTGGGCAGCAATCTTGTGGCTCTCCTTTTCAGATAAAGGTAGAGACAAGCTCCTCACTGTTAGAGAAGAGGATGCTGATGACTATGAAGTCCTGAAGAGTGCACTGATAGATGGGTTTGGCTTAACCACTGAGCAGTACAGGTTGAAGTTCAGAGACACCCAGAAGGCACAGACTCAGGACTGGACTGACTTTGTAGATTGTGCAACCAAGGCTCTGGAGGGTTGGCTGGTTGGCAGTAGGGTTACTGATTTCAAGGGATTGTATAATCTAATGATGAGAGAACAGATCCTTAATAATTGCCAGAACCAGTTGTTGCATCAATACCTGGTGGACTCAGATCTGACCTCTCCCCAAGAATTGGGAAAGAAGGCAGACAAGTGGGTCAGAACCAGGGTGAGGCAGAAAAACCAGAACCAAGGGGGTGACACCAAGAAGCAGGATTCTAAGGGCTCTGAGAAAGGTGGGGATCAGTCAAAAGACCAGAAGTCTTCACAAGGGCCCCAAAAATCTGCATCTGGTGGGGAGTCACAATCCAACAAGGGAGAAGGCCAAAAGAAGCCCTGGTGCAAATTCTGTAAACAGAAAGGGCACTGGACTTCTGATTGTAATAAGTCCAAAGACCAAACCACCACCACTCCTGCCCCTAAGGCAACTGTTCCCCCTAGTTCAGCTACTGGTGGAGGTGGTACTCAGAATAAGGGTGTAGTAGGGTTGACCCTGGGTTCTGAAGTGGACTCTGGCCTAGTCAGAGTACCCACTCAGGCATTGCTGATTTGTGATGGAGACATTGATATGTCCTTCCTGGTGAGCCCCAGTAATCTGGGCAAATACAAACAGCAGCCTGTAATAAATGGCAAACAGGCTTTGGCATTTAGGGACACCGGTGCTAGTGTCACCATGGTGGCAGAGGACCTTGTGGACCCTGGACAGATCATCCTGGGTGAAATGTACCAGGTGACCAATGCAAGCAATGTCAGGACCAACCATAGTCTGGCAGTTGTGAATTTCTCCTGGGGAGGGGTAACTGGCCTCAAGAAGGTTGTAGTCAGTGCAGACCTCCTTGTAGAATGTCTATTGGGCAATGATCTAGAAACTTCAGCCTGGTCTGAAGTAGAGTTATGGACTCATGCTGAGATGTTGGGCATCCCTGCAGAGGTATTTGCTGTGACCAGGTCACAGGCCAAAATGCATGACACTGAACCAGCTCTGGATCCTGAAACCATGGACCAGATGCTTCCCAAGAAGAGGAGCAGTAGGGGTAAGGCAGTGCCTTCCCGTCTCAGATCACGGATTCCCCTCTTGAGGGAGGAGGAGCAGATCCTGAAGAAGGAACTGCCCCAGAGGTACTTGAGCCTGATCAGGTTGAGTTCTTGGGGGCAGGGGGCCCTTCTAGGGAAGATCTGAGTAAGGAGCAACAGTGCTGCCCCTCTCTTGAACCCCTCAGACAGCAGGCTGCTGCTGAGGCTGCTGGGAGTGCTAGTGGGTCCCATAAAGTTTATTGGGATGAGGGACTCCTATATTCTGAGGGTAGAGATCCAGCCCCTGGAGCCACCAGGAGGTTGGTAGTACCTCAGAAGTTTAGGGGGTTCCTCTTGACCCTAGCACATGATATCCCTTTAGCAGGTCACTTGGGCCAAAACAAGACCTGGGACAGGCTTGTTCCACATTTTCATTGGCCACATATGTCAGAGGACACAAAGGAGTTTTGTCGCTCCTGTGTCACATGCCAAGCCCGTGGCAAGGCAGGTGGCACCACAAAGGCCCCCTGATACCACTACCTGTGGTGGGGGTACCCTTTGAAAGGGTAGGGATTGACATTGTTGGTCCCCTTGACCCTCAAACTGCATCTGGGCACAGATTTATCCTGGTGGTAGTGGATCATGCCACCAGGTACCCAGAGGCAATTCCCCTGAGGACCACCACAGCCCCTGTGGTGGCAAGAGCCCTCATTGGAGTTTTCTCCAGAGTGGGTTTCCCAAAGGAGGTCATCTCTGACAGAGGTACTAACTTCATGTCAGGATATTTGAAAGCAATGTGGAAGGAGTGTGGTGTAACTTATAAGTTCACCACCCCTATCACCCACAATGCAATGGGTTGGTTGAACGTTTCAACAAAACCCTGAAGGGAATGATTAAAGGACTCCCAGAGAAGCTTAGGCGGAAATGGGACCTTCTTCTTCCCTGCCTGTTGTTTGCATACAGAGAGGTTCCACAGAAGGGGGTTGGTTACAGCCCATTGGAGCTTCTGTTTGGGCACCCTGTAAGAGGTCCATTATGTTTGGTAAAAGAGGGCTGGGAGTTACCTCTCAAGCCCCCCAAACAGGATGTGATGGACTATGTACTTGGTCTCCGCTCCAGGATGGCCGAATACATGAAGAAGGCAACCAAAAACCTGGAGGCCAGCCAAGAATTACAAAAAGCTTGGCATGACCAAAAGGCTGTGCTGACTGTGTACCAGCCAGGACAGAAAGTGTGGGTGTTGGAGCCTGTGGCCCCAGCAGCCCTCCAAGACAAATGGAGTGGCCCCCATACAATAGTTGAGCAAAAGGGAGAAGTCACCTATCTGGTGAATCTTGGAACTCCCAGGAGCCCCCTGAGGGTGCTCCATGTCAACAGATTGAAACCATATGTTGACAGGGCTGACATGGGCTTGCTCATGGCAACTGATGAGGAACAGGAGGAGGAGAGTGACCCTCTCCCTGACCTGCTCTCACAGAACCCTGATGATGGGTCAGTAGATGGTGTTGCTTTGGCAAGCAGCCTCACTGACCATCAGCAAACTGAGTGCAGACAAGTTCTGCAGCAGTACAGACATATGTTTAGCCTGACCCCTAGTCAGACTACCTGGTGCACCCATGAGGTGGACACTGGGGACAGTCTGCCTGTCAAGAGTAAAATCTACAGGCAACCTGACCATGTCAGGGACTGTATCAGGACTGAAGTCCAGAAAATGTTGGAGTTAGGTGTGATTGAGCCTTCAGATAGCCCTTGGGCTAGCCCAGTAGTCCTAGTACCCAAGCCTCATACCCAGGGTGGTAAGAAAGAAATGAGGTTTTGTGTAGACTACAGAGGCCTCAATGCAGTCACCAGGACTGATGCCTATCCCATACCAAGGGCAGATGAGCTGATTGATACTTTGGCCTCAGCCAAGTATCTGAGTACATTTGACCTAACAGCTGGCTACTGGCAGATCAGGTTAGCTGATGATGCAAAAGCCAAAACAGCATTTTCGACCCCTGGTGGGTCACTACCACTTTGTGGTGATGCCCTTTGGATTGAAAAATGCACCTGCCACTTTTCAGAGGTTGGTGAACAAAGTTCTGGCAGGGATGGAAACTTATTGCTCAGCTTATCTAGATGATATTGCTGTCTTTAGTTCCTTCTGGCAGGATCACCTGGTCCACCTCAGAAATGTTTTGGAGGCTCTGCAGAAAGCAGGCCTCACTATCAAGGCCACTAAGTGCCAGATAGGGCAGAGTCAGGTTGTGTACCTGGGCCACCTTGTGGGTGGAGGCCAGGTTCAGCCTTTACAGAGCAAAATCCAAACCATAATGGAATGGGTTGCTCCAACCACCCAGACACAGGTGAGAGCCTTCTTAGGCCTGACTGGGTACTATAGGAGGTTTGTGAAGGGATATGGATCTATAGTGACCCCCTTGAATGATCTGACCTCAAAGAAAATGCCAAAAAGGTTCAGTGGACAGCTAGCTGTCAGAAGGCATTTGAAGACCTAAAGCAGGCCATGTGCACTGCTCCCATCTTACAGAGTCCAGACTACACCAAAAAGTTCATTGTCCAAACAGATGCTTCTGAGCTGGGTGTGGGAGCTGTACTGTCTCAACTGAATGATGAAGGTCAAGACCAGCCAGTAGCTTTTATTAGCAGGAGGCTGACCCCTAGAGAGAAACGTTGGTCAGCTATAGAGAGGGAGGCCTTTGCTGTGGTGTGGGCCCTGAAGAAGCTGAGGCCATACTTGTTTGGCACTCACTTCATAGTTCAGACTGACCACAAGCCCCTCCTATGGCTGAAACAGATGAAAGGTGAAAACCTAAAACTTTTAAGGTGGTCCATTTCCCCACAGGGGATGGACTATACAGTGGAACATAGGCCTGGGACCCAACATGCCAATGCAGATGGACTCTCATGGTATTTCCACTTAGAGCACGAAGACTCAACTGGTCAAGGTTAGTTTAGTGTCCCTGCGTTTGGGGGGGGGTTGTGTAGGAGAGTAGGATCTGCCTCTTATGTTGCCCCCAGTTTTTTTTCTGATGTTTACACTGGTTTCTGGCTATAGTCTGGCTGGGACCCTGCCAATCAGGGCCCCAGCCTCTCTGTTCTCTCTTAACGACTTGGAGTGCACTCTAGGTGCACTAGTGATTGGATACTGTGGTACCTTATGAGTCTCTAGTATATGGTACCTTAGGTACCAAGGGCATAGGTACTTCACAGGCCTACCAGGGGCTGAAGCATGTATTATGCCACCCCTGGGAAGCAGACTAAATCTGACACCACAGGCTTGCTACTGCAGCCTGGGTGAGGAGGTGCTAGCACCCCTCACTGAGATATAGGATCCCTATATCTCCCCTGCACACATTTAAACCTATCAGTCACCCCTAAGGCAGGCCCTATCAATCCTGAGGGCAGGGTGCTTAGTTTCTATGTGAGAGGGTGCCTCTGCCTGAGCAGGGCCCCTCTGCAGCTCTCAGAGTCCATTCTCTGGGGCTGTTTGTGAATGCGGTCAAACCATATACTCTTAAGTGCATTATAACCTCGCGGTTAATGCTAACTTTGGAATGGCTGCATCAAAACATGTCGTGTTTGGTGTCAAACACCTTGGAATCATACCCCCACACTGGTGTGGGAGTATGATCCCACCCTTCTAGAGGGATAGACATGTACCTACTGTGGAAACGCGGTAGAATCCTGAAGAGCCCTGGCATCACAAAATGGATGCCACCAGTCACAGACACTGGGCTGCCCTCCTGCTGATGACCGAAACTCGCAGTGGAGGAGGCCCAACAATAGGTATCCTGTCACACGGAGGTGTGACCACCTCCCAGACAGGTTTTAGTGTATTGGGGCTGGGTGGGTGCACTCCTAGAGTGCTTTGAAGTCCTGCACTGGGGGAGCAGAAGGCTCCTCTGTGCATACACCAGTTCAAACCGGCTCAGGGGCTACCTGCCCCTGCTCTGGCGCGAAACTGGACAAAGGGAAGTGGGTGTAGCCACCCACTCCCCTGACCCTCCCATAGGTGGGGTCATAGAGCTAGTCCCTCCCTTCCTTTTAGTATAAGGTAGGGAACCCTTGTCATTGAAAATTAGATAGTCCTGGACGACGCTCTAAAGAAGAATCCCGGACCTTCGATGTTCCACTACCTCTGGAAGACTGAAGAATCTCCCTTGGAATCAAGGAGTGACTCCCCTGCTTGGCAGGCACCAAAAACTGCAACGACAGTCGCAAACTATGCCGCTCCCGCCGGAGCCCGAAGTCCCTGCAGCCCAGGAAAAGGATTTCCTGACTTTTCCAAGGCCATCGTGAGTCCCCAGCGAAGCTGAGGCAAGTGGACCCCACGAGTGATGAGGAACCGCAGTCCCTGGGTACCGTGCACTATTTTCGAGTGCAACCCCTTCAGGACGTTCTACGAACCTGTGCTTTGGACCACGTGTGGTCCAAGCCTCTAGCAGAGATCCCTCCTAAGATCAGAGGCCTACCCTGTCCCGAGTGACCGTGGGCCCCTGTTGAGTGAATCCTCCCGAGATGTCTTTGCGATCCATTGCCAGCCGGCTTGTGTGTCCCCTGAAGACTTTTCTACAAATCCAAAGGGCTCCCCTGGTTGCTCCAGGCCTGCCCTGACTTACCCTCGCTGGGTGAGTCCCCCAGACCTTGCTGGTCTGCACCATTGACTTTTTGTTCTTTCCACGGGACTTGCTGCTACCAAGGCTTGTTGGCTCCAATCGGGTCGCCGACACCACAGTCAGCTGCAGACTTCGTGGGACACACTGAATCCAGCTCCTGGTTGTCCTCGACGCCTCCTGGACCTCGTGGCCGAAGAGTCAAGACACCCGTGAACGACCTGAATCTGTCGACGACGGTGGGCATTCATCTTCCTTGCCCCGGGTCACTGCCAAGTGACTTTGAACACTGTCCCCTCTGCTTTCAGGTCTTCCTTCTTCCGAATCCAGGCTTGGATTCCACCGGACACTTCTTCTGGCTTCACAAGCAGCAAGTCTTCATTGGCTCCCATTGAAAACGACGCCGCGACCCGACACCAAAGGACACCTATGCACCCGGCTTCCCTGGGTGAGGTAACTCCAGCACTACGGTGCTCCTGTGGGTGTTGGCCCTTGAACTACTTACCCTGTAAGTGACTTGCTTGTAGCTACTCCCGAAGTGCCCTTAAACTCTTAATTTCCAACCGCGACTTGCCCCATTGAAGTCTACGGCGATCCGCGCCTGTGTTCACTCACTGCACGCGTCCCCTGTGGGTCCTTTACTTACCTGCCTTGGGTGGTTTCGTGAGGCCCCAGCACTTCTGAAGGCCCTAGGCCTTGTCCCTTTGCAAGTCGTTGTTCTTAAGTCTCTTTTTTAGTATATGGTCTGGTACGCCCCTAGGGCCCCAGCCATACTTGTGCTCAATTTGTTGTGAACCGTTGATTTGTGCATATGTTCCAGACTTCTAATCTCCCAAGAGATTAGTAGAGAGTTGTTTAGTAATAAATACATATATATTTGATATATATACCTGTGTGGTGTCTTTTCATTTGGTGATTCAAGAGATTGTGTGGTAAAACAAGCTGCTTTACATTCCTCCAAGACTTAGCCTGAAGGCTGCTTTCCACAGCTACCACTAGGATAGCTTTCTGTAAAGGTTGTCTTAAACCTACCTACCATAAGAGTCGAATTGTACTGGTGCAAGGTGTCCACTTTAACTAGTGAACAGCATATACCAGGCCAACTTTTCACATTGGTGGCAGCGTGTGGGATTCCAGCTTGCTATTGTTTTACCAGAATATCTCTATTTGAATTACTATCTGAAAACCACTATAGGTACTCAAGGTACATATAAAGTCAAGCTTAGTATCAATAAGTTCTACTGAACTTAGAGCTGTGTGCCAAGGGATAGCACACCCTTTCTACAGCTCAAGCTAGTATCAGTAGGCCACAAACTAGTGTAGGTAGTACAACACTGCACAACACTAGAATGTCTGTAAAGGGTGGACCCAGTGGATCCACTCAGCCTCAGTATGAGGACATGACTTTCTTGGACTTGAAAGCCATGTGTGCTGCAAGGCACCTGAAGTTAGGACAGAGTCCCTCCACACTACACCTGATAGATCTGCTAACAGCAGATGATCTTAGATTAGCTCTAGGAGCTAAGGGGTCTGAATCAGTGAGTGGGTCAATTACAGTGTCTGGGTCAGATGATGAACATCAGGATGTCCAAGACTCTGTGGTTAAAGGGCCAGGTCCCCAGGGGCCTGAAAAGGACAGAGGAATTCTCCCTAAGAGAACTGACAAAGTGGAGGAGAGGCCTAGGTCCCTTTCTAGGGACTCTGACCACTCCTATCACTCTGGCAGAGAATCTGTCTACCAGAGGAACTCCTACTTCCCCAGAAGAGAGACCTCCTCTGACAGAATGTACAAACTGCTGCAGTATGAGGAAGCAAGACTTGCCCTCAAAACCAAGCAGTTGGCATTAGATAAGGAAGCCCTGGAGCTCCAGAGAGCTTCTAGAAAAGAGGGGTTAGAACCCCTGGTGGCAGCAACAGTGTCCCTAGAGGCAGAGAATATATTCCAGACCATAGGAACCTGAGCAAGGTTGTTCCTCCCTACCAGAGTGGGGATGATATCCATAAGTGGATAACTGCTATGGAAAGGGCCTGTAGAGTACAACAGGTCCCCCAAAAGCAGTGGGCAGCAATCTTGTGGCTCTCCTTTTCAGATAAAGGTAGAGACAAGCTCCTCACTGTTAGAGAAGAGGATGCTGATGACTATGAAGTCCTGAAGAGTGCACTGATAGATGGGTTTGGCTTAACCACTGAGCAGTACAGGTTGAAGTTCAGAGACACCCAGAAGGCACAGACTCAGGACTGGACTGACTTTGTAGATTGTGCAACCAAGGCTCTGGAGGGTTGGCTGGTTGGCAGTAGGGTTACTGATTTCAAGGGATTGTATAATCTAATGATGAGAGAACAGATCCTTAATAATTGCCAGAACCAGTTGTTGCATCAATACCTGGTGGACTCAGATCTGACCTCTCCCCAAGAATTGGGAAAGAAGGCAGACAAGTGGGTCAGAACCAGGGTGAGGCAGAAAAACCAGAACCAAGGGGGTGACACCAAGAAGCAGGATTCTAAGGGCTCTGAGAAAGGTGGGGATCAGTCAAAAGACCAGAAGTCTTCACAAGGGCCCCAAAAATCTGCATCTGGTGGGGAGTCACAATCCAACAAGGGAGAAGGCCAAAAGAAGCCCTGGTGCAAATTCTGTAAACAGAAAGGGCACTGGACTTCTGATTGTAATAAGTCCAAAGACCAAACCACCACCACTCCTGCCCCTAAGGCAACTGTTCCCCCTAGTTCAGCTACTGGTGGAGGTGGTACTCAGAATAAGGGTGTAGTAGGGTTGACCCTGGGTTCTGAAGTGGACTCTGGCCTAGTCAGAGTACCCACTCAGGCATTGCTGATTTGTGATGGAGACATTGATATGTCCTTCCTGGTGAGCCCCAGTAATCTGGGCAAATACAAACAGCAGCCTGTAATAAATGGCAAACAGGCTTTGGCATTTAGGGACACCGGTGCTAGTGTCACCATGGTGGCAGAGGACCTTGTGGACCCTGGACAGATCATCCTGGGTGAAATGTACCAGGTGACCAATGCAAGCAATGTCAGGACCAACCATAGTCTGGCAGTTGTGAATTTCTCCTGAGGAGGGGTAACTGGCCTCAAGAAGGTTGTAGTCAGTGCAGACCTCCTTGTAGAATGTCTATTGGGCAATGATCTAGAAACTTCAGCCTGGTCTGAAGTAGAGTTATGGACTCATGCTGAGATGTTGGGCATCCCTGCAGAGGTATTTGCTGTGACCAGGTCACAGGCCAAAATGCATGACACTGAACCAGCTCTGGATCCTGAAACCATGGACCAGATGCTTCCCAAGAAGAGGAGCAGTAGGGGTAAGGCAGTGCCTTCCTCTGTCTCAGATCACGGATTCCCCTCTTGAGGGAGGAGGAGCAGATCCTGAAGAAGGAACTGCCCCAGAGGTACTTGAGCCTGATCAGGTTGAGTTCTTGGGGGCAGGAGGCCCTTCTAGGGAAGATCTGAGTAAGGAGCAACAGTGCTGCCCCTCTCTTGAACCCCTCAGACAGCAGGCTGCTGCTGAGGCTGCTGGGAGTGCTAGTGGGTCCCATAAAGTTTATTGGGATGAGGGACTCCTATATTCTGAGGGTAGAGATCCAGCCCCTGGAGCCACCAGGAGGTTGGTAGTACCTCAGAAGTTTAGGGGTTCCTCTTGACCCTAGCACATGATATCCCTTTAGCAGGTCACTTGGGCCAAAACAAGACCTGGGACAGGCTTGTTCCACATTTTCATTGGCCACATATGTCAGAGGACACAAAGGAGTTTTGTCGCTCCTGTGTCACATGCCAAGCCCGTGGCAAGGCAGGTGGCACCACAAAGGCCCCCTGATACCACTACCTGTGGTGGGGGTACCCTTTGAAAGGGTAGGGATTGACATTGTTGGTCCCCTTGACCCTCAAACTGCATCTGGGCACAGATTTATCCTGGTGGTAGTGGATCATGCCACCAGGTACCCAGAGGTAATTCCTCTGAGGACCACCACAGCCCCTGTGGTGGCAAGAGCCCTCATTGGAGTTTTCTCCAGAGTGGGTTTCCCAAAGGAGGTCATCTCTGACAGAGGTACTAACTTCATGTCAGGATATTTGAAAGCAATGTGGAAGGAGTGTGGTGTAACTTATAAGTTCACCACCCCCTATCACCCACAATGCAATGGGTTGGTTGAACGTTTCAACAAAACCCTGAAGGGAATGATTAAAGGACTCCCAGAGAAGCTTAGGCGGAAATGGGACCTTCTTCTTCCCTGCCTGTTGTTTGCATACAGAGAGGTTCCACAGAAGGGGGTTGGTTACAGCCCATTGGAGCTTCTGTTTGGGCATCCTGTAAGAGGTCCATTATGTTTGGTAAAAGAGGGCTGGGAGTTACCTCTCAAGCCCCCAAACAGGATGTGATGGACTATGTACTTGGTCTCCGCTCCAGGATGGCCGAATACATGAAGAAGGCAACCAAAAACCTGGAGGCCAGCCAAGAATTACAAAAAGCTTGGCATGACCAAAAGGCTGTGCTGACTGTGTACCAGCCAGGACAGAAAGTGTGGGTGTTGGAGCCTGTGGCCCCAGCAGCCTTCCAAGACAAATGGAGTGGCCCCCATACAATAGTTGAGCAAAAGGGAGAAGTCACCTATCTGGTGAATCTTGGTACTCCCAGGAGCCCCCTGAGGGTGCTCCATGTCAACAGATTGAAACCATATGTTGACAGGGCTGACATGGGCTTGCTCATGGCAACTGATGAGGAACAGGAGGAGGAGAGTGACGCTCTCCCTGACCTGCTCTCACAGAACCCTGATGATGGGTCAGTAGATGGTGTTGCTTTGGCAAGCAGCCTCACTGACCATCAGCAAACTGAGTGCAGACAAGTTCTGCAGCAGTACAGACATATGTTTAGCCTGACCCCTAGTCAGACTACCTGGTGCACCCATGAGGTGGACACTGGGGACAGTCTGCCTGTCAAGAGTAAAATCTACAGGCAACCTGACCATGTCAGGGACTGTATCAGGACTGAAGTCCAGAAAATGTTGGAGTTAGGTGTGATTGAGCCTTCAGATAGCCCTTGGGCTAGCCCAGTAGTCCTAGTACCCAAGCCTCATACCCAGGGTGGTAAGAAAGAAATGAGGTTTTGTGTAAACTACAGAAGCCTCAATGCAGTCACCAAGACTGATGCCTATCCCATACCAAGGGCAGATGAGCTGATTGATACTTTGGCCTCAGCCAAGTATCTGAGTACATTTGACCTAACAGCTGGCTACTGGCAGATCAGGTTAGCTGATGATGCAAAAGCCAAAACAGCATTTTCGACCCCTGGTGGGCACTACCACTTTGTGGTGATGCCCTTTGGATTGAAAAATGCACCTGCCACTTTTCAGAGGTTGGTGAACAAAGTTCTGGCAGGGATGGAAACTTATTGCTCAGCTTATCTAGATGATATTGCTGTCTTTAGTTCCTTCTGGCAGGATCACCTGGTCCACCTCAGAAATGTTTTGGAGGCTCTGCAGAAAGCAGGCCTCACTATCAAGGCCACTAAGTGCCAGATAGGGCAGAGTCAGGTTGTGTACCTGGGCCACCTTGTGGGTGGAGGCCAGGTTCAGCCTTTACAGAGCAAAATCCAAACCATATTGGAATGGGTTGCTCCAACCACCCAGACACAGGTGAGAGCCTTCTTAGGTTTGACTGGGTACTATAGGAGGTTTGTGAAGGGATATGGATCTATAGTGACCCCCTTGAATGATCTGACCTCAAAGAAAATGCCAAAAAGGTTCAGTGGACAGCTAGCTGTCAGAAGGCGTTTGAAGACCTAAAGCAGGCCATGTGCACTGCTCCCATCTTACAGAGTCCAGACTACACCAAAAGTTCATTGTCCAAACAGATGCTTCTGAGCTGGGTGTGGGAGCTGTACTGTCTCAACTGAATGATGAAGGTCAAGACCAGCCAGTAGCTTTTATTAGCAGGAGGCTGACCCCTAGAGAGAAACGTTGGTCAGCTATAGAGAGGGAGGCCTTTGCTGTGGTGTGGGCCCTGAAGAAGGTGAGGCCATACTTGTTTGGCACTCACTTCATAGTTCAGACTGACCACAAGCCCCTCCTATGGCTGAAACAGATGAAAGGTGAAAACCTAAAACTTTTAAGGTGGTCCATTTCCCTACAGGGGATGGACTATACAGTGGAACATAGGCCTGGGACCCTACATGCCAATGCAGATGGACTCTCAAGGTATTTCCACTTAGAGCACGAAGACTCAACTGGTCAAGGTTAGTTTAGTGTCCCTGCGTTTGGGGGGGGGTTGTGTAGGAGAGTAGGATCTGCCTCTTATGTTGCCCCCACTTTTTTTCTGATGTTTACACTGGTTTCTGGCTATAATCTGGCTGGGACCCTGCCAATCAGGGCCCCAGCCTCTCTGTTCTCTCTAAACGACTTGGAGTGCACTCTAGGTGCACTAGTGATTGGATACTGTGGTACCTTATGAGTCCCTAGTATATGGTACCTTAGGTACCAAGGGCATAGGTACTTCACAGGCCTACCAGGGGCTGAAGCATGTATTATGCCACCCCTGGGAAGCAGACTAAATCTGACACCACAGGCTTGCTACTGCAGCCTGGGTGAGGAGGTGAGGAGGTGCTAGCACCCCTCACTGAGATATAGGATCCCTATATCTCCCCTGCACACATTTAAACCTATCAGTCACCCCTAAGGCAGGCCCTATCAATCCTGAGGGCAGGGTGCTTAGTTTCTATGTGAGAGGGTGCCTCTGCCTGAGCAGGGCCCTCTGCAGCTCTCAGAGTCCATTCTCTGGGGCTGTTTGTGAATGCGGTCAAACCATATACTCTTAAGTGCATTATAACCTCGCGGTTAATGCTAACTTTGGAATGGCTGCATCAAAACATGTCGTGTTTGGTGTCAAACACCTTGGAATCATACCCCCACACCAGTACCTGGTGTGGGAGTATGATCCCACCCTTCTAGAGGGATAGACATGTACCTACTGTGGAAACGCGGTAGAATCCTGAAGAGCCCTGGCATCACAAAATGGATGCCACCAGTCACAGACACTGGGCTGCCCTCCTGCTGATGTCCGAAACTCGCAGTGGAGGACGCCCAACAATAGGTATCCTGTCACAGGGAGGTGTGACCACCTCCCAGACAGGGTTTAGTGTATTGGGGCTGGGTGGGTGCACTCCTAGAGTGCTTTGAAGTCCTGCACTGGGGGAGCAGAAGGCTCCTCTGTGCATACACCAGTTCAAACCGGCTCAGGGGCTACCTGCCCCTGCTCTGGCGCGAAACTGGACAAAGGGAAGTGGGTGTTGCCACCCACTCCCCTGACCCTCCCATAGGTGGGGTCATAGAGCTAGTCCCTCCCTTCCTTTTAGTATAAGGTAGGGAACCCTTGTCATTGAAAATTAGATATCCCTGGACGACGCTCTAAAGAAGAATCCCGGACCTTCGACATTCCACTACCTCTGGAAGACTGAAGAATCTCCCTTGGAGTCAAGGAGTGACTCCCCTGCTTGGCAGGCACCAAAAACTGCAACGACGGTCGCAAACTATGCCGCTCCCGCCGGAGCCCGAAGTCCCTGCAGCCCAGGAAGAGGATTTCCTGACTTCTCCAAGGCCATCGTGAGTCCCCAGCGAAGCTGAGGCAAGTGGACCCCACGAGTGATGAGGAACTGCAGTCCCTGGGTACCGTGCACTATTTTCGAGTGCAACCCCTTCAGGACGTTCTACGAACCTGTGCTTTGGACCACGTGTGGTCTCAGCCTCTAGCAGAGATCCCTCCCAAGATCAGAGGCCTACCCTGACCCGAGTGACCGTGGGCCCCTGTTGAGTGAATCCTCCTGAGGCGTCTTCGCGATCCATTGCCAGCCGGCTTGTGTGTCCCCTGAAGACTTTTCTACAAATCCAAAGGGCTCCCCTGGTTGCTCCAGGCCTGCCCTGACTTACCCTCGCTGGGTGAGTCCCCCAGACCTTGCTGGTCTGCACCATTGACTTTTTGTTCTTTCCACGAGGCTTGTTGGCTCCAATCGGGTCGCCGACACCGCAGTCAGCTGCAGACTTCGTGGGACACGCTGAATCCAGCTCCTGGTTGTCCTCGACGCCTCCTGGACCTCGTGGCCGAAGAGTCAAGACACCCGTGAACGACCTGAATCTGTCGATGACGGTGGGCATTCATCTTCCTTGCCCCGGGTCACTGCCAAGTGACTTTGAACACTGTCCCCTCTGCTTTCAGGTCTTCCTTCTTCCGAATCCAGGCTTGGATTCCACCGGACACTTCTTCTGGCTTCACAAGCAGCAAGTCTTCATTGGCTCCCATTGAAAACGACGCTGCGACCCGACACCAAAGGACACCTATGCACCCGGCTTCCCTGGGTGAGGTAACTCCAGCACTACGGTGCTCCTGTGGGTGTTGGCCCTAGAACTACTTACCCTGTAAGTGACTTGCTTGTAGCTACTCCCGAAGTGCCCTTAAACTCTTAATTTCCAACCGCGACTTGCCCCATTGAAGTCTACGGCGATCCGCGCCTGTGTTCACTCACTGCACGCGTCCCCCGTGGGTCCTTTACTTACCTGCCTTGGGTGGTTTCGTGAGGCCCCAGCACTTCTGAAGGCCCTAGGCCTTGTCCCTTTGCAAGTCGTTGTTCTTAAGTTAAGTCTCTTTTTTAGTATATGGTCTGGTACGCCCCTAGGGCCCCAGCCATACTTATGCTCAATTTGTTGTGAAACGTTGATTTGTGCATATATTCCAGACTTCTAATCTCCCAAGAGATTAGTAGAGAGTTGTTTAGTAATAAATACATATATATTTGATATATATACCTGTGTGGTGTCTTTTCATTTGGTGATTCAAGAGATTGTGTGGTAAAACAAGCTGCTTTACATTCCTCCAAGACTTAGCCTGAAGGCTGCTCTCCACAGCTACCACTAGGATAGCTTTCTGTAAAGGTTGTCTTAAACCTACCTACCATAAGAGTCAAATTGTACTGGTGCAAGGTGTCCACTTTAACTAGTGAACAGCATATACCAGGCCAACTTCTCACAGTGTTCCATAAAGAAAACAGCACTGTCTGGATTAAAGAATAAAGAGGGTCGGGGATTTCTGAAGAGGAAGGGAAGAAGGTGTCAACATTCTCTGAACCTCAGTAGTAGTTCAGAGGAAACAAAAGACTGTCTAGCATAAAGCTTTCTCAGGGAAATACCCCAACAGAAAGGTCTTCTCTCTTCTAAACTAGGGTAGGGTCTGACCATAACTAACTATGGAATACCAATTAAAAGCACAATCAAAGGTTCCAGAACATCCTTGCTCCAAAGGTCCGAGACCAATCTCATTGCAGCATTTGCTGGGAACTGGTAAACTCCCTACTTTGAAGCACACACAAAGTACGTCTGGGACACAAATGGGAAAGGGGCAAAGGTTCAGTTGTCAATTGGAGAATGATTTCTTTAGGACAAGAACCCTCACTCACCCGAAGGTGACATGCTTCATCATTGGATTCCCTCCTCACACCTGCACCGAATGGTGCCTTATGTGGCTAATACTCCAATGGAGAGGAGCTGAGTTTTTTTTAGTTAGATGCACGGTATGTTTGAGTGCGGGACAGTGTGCTATCACATGTATACAAAAAGCGTAGTGCAAATAAAACTATCTCTGGCTGGGCCGAATATCATTTTAATTCTGGTGCCCTCCGTGAATAGGGTTGAAAAAGCGAGAAGTGACAGGGAGCTTGGAGAAAATACTCCCTGTGCGAGGTCAACATGTTTCTGCCCAGGGGTGGCCCTGCATGGGCTTCAGGGACATTTGTCAGGACCAAAATAATACAGTCACTCTGCAATAACAATTCTAAAACCTGATCCCTGCCACACGGTAGTGAGGCAGGTGATACAGAAGATGGTCCACAATGTCTTAGTCATGGGGTCCACTGTTGTACCGTACCGTAAGGGTTCTGCTCACTCTAGAGCCTCAAGAGGCCGCCTAGACCACAAAGCTGAAGGTCGTCCTCGGGTCCTTGAATGGCGTGCCCAGCAAGAGCATCGTAGTATTTGCAGTGACCTGGTAAACTCCCCAAATTCCCATTCTCACACAATTAGGTACACATCTGCTTGTTCTTGAGAGTTGCATCTTCCTAGCACACTAGGTTCAGGAGGCTCATTTCACTGTCTCACATCTGCTGCCCGCTGTTCTCTTCCCAAGCCTCACTATCAGTCTAATATATATCGATAAACCTTTCCCTAGCTAACAAGGAACCCGATAACACACCTGCATAGGTAAGAAAAATAGCATACTGGCAACTTTTATAAAGTGAAAATCCTAGCTAAGGCCAAACCTTAGGCTAAGTTAACTCGAGAATAAAAATGGAAGCACATTACAGTATTATTATAGCCTTATAGCCCATTGCATAGGGCTATACCAGTTGTTAAAGGCCCTTAACCTGAGTCATAGACCTGAGTCACAGGCGTGGGCCTTTAACAATGGTATAATCCAAGGCAGAAGGGCTAAAAGGCTATTAGAACATTCCACCCACTAAGGGTAGAGATTTCAAAATTAAAAAGGGAGAAACTTTAAGATGTACGTTGGAATGGTGGAGCTCTGGGCTTATACCAGCCAGTATAAGCCCAGAGCTGCTCCATTGTCTTCAGTGGAGCTCTCAACATTCCAATGCTCTAATAATCTTTAGCAATCAAATAATTGTTTTTAACATGCAAGTGCATTCAGTAAACATGGTTACATTGATTATAATTCTACTTAGTATAGTTACATATGATTTCTCAACAGGCTAAAGTGATGACCTACTACAATTCCTATTAGAATAAGGCATGCAGATTAATAAAGCTAAACACGCCTTGAATATATGGATTACACTTAAATGCATATAACTGCTAAATGGAAGGTGGAGCCTGAAAGTATGCTGCTCCACCTTCTAAAAAATGTTTATAAAAAATATGTTTTAACATTTTCTTCCGTTTTATTTCATATTTTCTCTTTAGCAGTAGCATCTACAAAATCAGGTCTTCAGACTAGTTCCTCAGTTCGAATGACGGAAAAGCCAAGTAAGTAAAAATACAATAAAACATGTGTGATAATGTGTTTGTTTAGAGCAATAGTAACTCTCTTAGCTAAATCGTTTCAGTGTAGTTGGCATTTCAAATACATTATCTGTTTGTGTTTTCATTTATGCTTTCTTGTTTTATGTTTATCAGATATGTTACAATTGCATGTAAGAAATCAGTATTCATCTTTAAAAATGTTCTACATTGTGTGTGTCTTACTATAGTATGTACCGTGGCTGATGGCCATTAAAGCTCCTCTGCCTTGGTATCGCCAGGGAGAGGGTTTTCAAAGACGGATGCAGGCCTTTAAAAGCCAGTATAGCCTGCTATGGTGGGCTCTAAGGCATTTAGATAATGGTCAAATGATCAAAATCAAGGACACTCTTTTCCCATCTGTTGACATAACTTTCAGCTTCCTACATACTTAGCCTCATCCTCTTTAATCTATACCTTTAGTCCTTAGTTGATTTTGTTAACTCACTTGGTATCACCTACCATCAATAAGTGGGTGATCTTGTTGAAACCCAGGTATAACTGCAGGCATATTCCTTCGGGTCAACCAACCTTCTCTAATTCGGTCTATAGCAAATACACACCTGAATGACTCATGCAAAACTAAAATTTCACCCTAAGAAAATAGATTTTCTTATTATCAGCTCTGACTCTACAATAATGGAATTCTCAAATGACAAAAAATATGCAAAGATTTGGCATCATGTAAAAAATCATTACTACTGCAAAAATGACTAGGAATCCATCTTAATAACATCCACAATATGGACAGTCACATCAAAACCACTTCAGACAGCTGGTCTCACGACAGTGGTGAGAGAGGTCTCTGACACCCAAAAATACAAGCATATTACTCCAGTAGTAAAGTCAAGCAGAAGAACTGCCATGTGGCAGTGGTCGCACAGACAAGGGATTTTATCAATGGTACTACTTTAATTAAGAAATTTCATCACCCAATTGTGTATAGGGATAAAACACGATTATCTAATGCATCCTGATAAATGGACCCCCGAATTTCATTGTGGCAATGAATGGAACTTTTTCCGGAGAAATGAGCATGAGTAAAAACTGCTAGAAAGGGCATTTGTTTCTTAATGGAATTTAATAAAGTTAGCAGCACATCTTATTGCAATGAATTGTCTGGGGCAGACTTACAGTTTTTTCCTGTAACGCAGTGCAGCAACCACATTTACTGCACTACATTACACGAGGGGGAAAACAGCTCAGAGCCATATCTATCAACACTGACTGCTGCTGCTGTCATCCCCTGGCACTCTAAAAGACTATCTTGCATGAGGTACCGCCTTGCAGAGGTCAGTGTACTCTGTCTACCATATTATCTGCACTCCCTTCCAGTACAAGTTCCTATGTCTAGACAAGCATAGAAGGACCCCATGCACAATGTGTATGCACTTCAGCACAGATGCACAGCTTAAGTATTTTGAGAAATGAAAACATTTCTCCTTGTTAGCTCCTTTTAGGTCTCGCCTACGCAGCGCGCATGCGCTGCATAGGCAAAAGACCTTTTGCCATCGATTCGGCTTTTCAGCCTAAAACGTGCACGCGTTCCATTGCCTTCAATGGCAACGCGTGCACGTTTGGCGATTCACTTGCGGGAGCGAGCAGCTGGCGCCATATGGTAGCAATTATCGCTCCTGGCGCCGCTCGCTCCCACAAGTGAATCGCGCAGGCTCCCTCCTCTCCCCCTTCCCCCTGCTGCCGTGCGAGGCGCGCCGCTTGTTATTTTTGACATACAGGGCTGCTACTCCCCAAGATGGATATCCTGGTGGCACAAGACTTCAGTGCTATCTTGAGGTTAGTTATCCCAATATGTCAAAAACATAAGCCAACATTGCATCTCTCTCTTTTCCATGTATGTTGCTCCTGCCACCCACAACGCCCTAGCATTGTTTCCTCCATTATGGCCCTACCACTGTGTGGCTCTTTCTTCCTCTGCCCATACCTCCCTCTGATTCCTCCCTTCTGGAAAATTCTTCTTTCTCCTGCTCGCCCCTACCTCCCAGCGGCTTATCCATCACTGAAGCAGAAAAGAAAGCCAGTCTATAACGAAAGCTCCTTTGCTTTCATTAAAGTCCAGTTTTTCTTTCTATTTAAAATTAAAGCTGGGTGGCAAAGGAGTCTTCATCATAGTCCATAGTTTCTTTTTGTGCCCGAGAAACATAAGAACTACAATGAAGGGTACCTTGCCTCCCACCTTTATTTCACCTAGAAATAAAAACAGGACTGTAATGAAGGCAAGGGCGCCATCATTATAAATCACAAAGTGACTGATCTATGCTTTCAAGGGCCAAGTGCAATTCAGACCTCTGTTTCTGTCTTCATACAGTTAAGTGGTAAACATTATTTCTCTCAATGTTGCCTCGACTTTTCCTATTCTATAATAAAAGGTAAAACCAAAGATTGTAAATCAAAGAAGATGCAACATGAAAAAGCACTCTGTTTGTATAATAAAGGGCTGTAATATTTTTTGTACACCTGAATGGTTTTTAAAATGATTCATCCCAAAAACACAATAAAACTGACTTGCCCTCAGCTAGGCGTACAACTTGCAAACAAATCTTTCTACTGACAGAGCCAAGAAAGCCTGATTAAAAATGTCATCTTTTTGTTCCTTATTTTACTTGGATTTATTGCGGACTTTATGTGCTTGTGAAGAGAAGCTGGATTGATTGTGCAGTAAAGTCACGCCACCCATTTGTTCACAGAGCACACAAACAGCGCAGGAGAGAACATCGTGCGTAGAAGCGCATGCCTCTGTGGCCTACACCGTCAATAAGCACCAGCTTCTCTCCTGAGACCTAACTCTCCCAAGTTTAACTCTGACAAAACGAAGGTGCTCCGGATACGACACTACTGCTCTCTCCATTCCCAGAGCATTTTTGGCCTCCATCCTGGTCCACGCGGCCTGCTTGCTGCCTTGGCGTTAAAAACCGAGGTGTTTTACCTTAAGCCAGAGCTTTGCATGCTTCCGCATGTTTCCTCGACCTGCTACTTCCGCCTGAAGATACTCAGGAAAACCCTGCTTTTGTTTGCCCGAGCAGGTCCACTGGGTGGTGATCCAGGCTACTCTATTACGTTACCTGGACTAATGCAACTCTATTTACTGGATATGAACAGCAACCTGATAAAACAAGCATTTGCAAAGCCAATGGATCTTGCCTTTGAGACTATTGGCTCTGTCATTGCCTTTTGTTCATGCTGTACAGATACACATTGCAGACTTTGGCAATGATTTGTAGTCGTGCTGTATAGCAGCGTGGCTGCTGTGCATCATAGCTAAAAATAATAAACAAGCATTGGCATAGCCAATAGGTCTCGCCTTTGGGACCTTATAAGTGTTTAGCCATGCAACGGTTGATGTTGTTGCACCAAGGATATTGTGCTGCATAACTAAATACTTATAAAGGTCCCAAAAGCGAGACCTATTGGCTATGCCAATGCTTGTTCACATAGGCATTAATTTCGGATGCAAAACACGGTCTGACTGTCTTAGTAGATTGTGCCTTGTAAATCCTCCTTGATACAAAGCAATGCAAAGCGGCACAAAGTGCTTTTTGCATTGAAAAAGGGCACCTTTCTAGTGCAAAATACTTTTTGAGCTGGAAAGTAAATACTGTGCGCCACTTGGCATCACTTTGCGCTGACTCATGGCCTAGGAAATCTGGACTGCTATGTAAACATATTACAAATTATTTGAATATTGAATATAAAAAGGGTTGCTGATTAAAGTCTTTCAAGACATTGCTGTATATAGGAGGACCTATTACATTGGTAGCAGTGCTAAGCACAGATGACATGCTATAAGCAGAATTAACGCATGTAGAAATATAACTATTATTAAGTATTAGAGAAAATAGCAATCATATCATAATGAGTGCAGGGTCCAAGCTTCATTGAGGGTTTGGGTGGTGCCCCAGCCCCTCCGCTCTAATAAATCCTGAAAGTCGGGTTCTGGGAGTCCATTTCAGGTCCGACAGTATCTGTCAGCTTTCACTTGGGTTTTACCTATCCTATCAGGGTGGGTGCTCAGGGTGCCAACAAAACCTCTTCAGTACACTAAGAAAGAAAACCTAATGCTCAGCTTGGGTTTGAAGCCCTCTTGAGTGTATTTAGTTTTGTACATGCTCACACGTACCTAGTAGCTCACACACAGACCTGCAAGCCGCAAGTACTGAAGTTTGGAGAGTGCTCTGTCGAAAGTGGAGAAGACGAAACATAGAGGCATATTTATCGTACTTTCACGCAGCACAACGCAGCAATCCACTTTGCTGCACTGCGCTGCGTGAAAGGGCAGGAATGCGCCATATTAAACATCATAGGGTGCATTCCTGCCCTTTCCTTGCCCTGGCGCACTTGTGGCTGCCTAGCTCCAACCCGGGCACCCTTGCACCACGGTGCAAGGGTGCCTGCGTTGTCATCAGGATTGTTTTTGTGCAGGAAGAAACACCTTACTGCACAAAAATAATTCTGAGAGGCAGTTTTCTCTTTCTATATGTGCTGCAGAATGCAGCACTTATAGAAAGAGAAAACAAAGACGAGAAATAAAGATATTTCTCCTCATTACGCCTCCTCTGGCGAGGTGTAGCATTTTGACGCATTCCCAGGTCTACCACTACTGGTAAATCTGGGAATGCGCCAAAATTCATGGGTGGATGTGTGGGAACACCCGCGCTCCACCCATGGAACGCCTCCGTGGGGCAGAGTAATGCAAGGCAGTGATTTGCGCTGTCTTGTGTTACTCCAGGTTTATGAAGCCATGCAGGGCCACGCAAAGTGGCCATGCATGGCTTGATAAATCTGACTTTAGTGTTGTGTTGCCCTTGCGCCTCATTGTCTGGCGCAAGGGTGACGCAAAACTACGATAAATATAGGCCATAATATGCTGTGCGGCCTATAAAATTCCGTCAGAGGGGGATGGCTGGCATTCAGGTTCAAGAGCTGGCATGAAGTTAAGACTTTTAGTAAAACAAACTGTGAAACAAAGTTGCTAGGAACATAGCTAACAATGTGCCAGATTGAAAGGGAATCCTTTTGGTAATTATATTACACGGACTAATTTCTGAAATTGTCATCCTACATCCACGATATTATGCTACACAGATGGGTGTGACAAATTAATTAGATTAAAAAGAAAATGCCAGAGTGTTCTGCAAAGCAGGAGCCTGATTGGTGCTTTGTAGTAGAGACCACAAGAGTTGCAAGTCCTGGTGTGGGAAGGGAACAATGATTAACATAAAAGTGACAGGATACAGAGCTCTCATGAAGTGAGCTTTGGCATTGACAATATTAAAGCAGTCTTTAATGCTGCAGAGTAGATCCGAAAATGAGTTGAAAATTAGGACATCTTTATCAACACTTCTGCCACAAGCAATAGAGGCTCAAACTTAGACGCTGGAAGACGTAGACAAAATGATGATGGAAAACAACTATTATGGGCCTATTGCTTTATGAAAAACTATTTTTCTTTGTATATCTTGACAGTTTTAATGTTTATAAATTGTTTTCAGCTTTTCATATGGATGCTGATGACATGAATGTGCTGCACCGCTTTACTTCCTACATGTTACAGAAACAGCTTCTTCAGCTGTGCTGTTTCATACTTCTTATTCAGGAGCCAGGCCTGATTTAATGATGATACATGTATATATTTGTGACACTGTTTTTGGTTAGAACACTGAAGTGCTTTTTGGGAAATCTCAGATTCACAGCCCCTGAATTACACTGAGTAAACCACACTCCCGGATGAGTGTATGAGTGTTATATTCTGGGATACTTCTGGCCTGATTTAGATCTTGGCAGGTCTACCACCGTTCCGCCGCTGCGGCAGTTCCAAGTACTCCGTCAAGCTGACGGTGGCCCGCCCGCTATATTTAGATGTTGTGGCAATAGAAAGTTGACTGCCGCCGCGGCGGTCTTCTCTGCTGGCTAACAGTACTCTGACAACGTCATGCCGGTGGGTTAGATTTTCCCGTTGTGCTGGCGGAGTCCTAATGGAGTACGGCCATGGTGGTGTAAAGACAGGGAAGTTACTACTCATGATTATCTTACTACACATATATGCTGTGAATGTGTCATAATGTATATGTAGGTATTGTGTAATTCCCTTTTTTTACATATAGCATTGCACCCCAAAAACATACACACACTATTGAATAAACACCCACATGCACCACAACAATATATTTTTTTTAAGTCTCAACACAGGTGTGTTCATTTTACCTTGATAATTTGTAAAATGAACACTATTGCATTGCACATGAGAAAAAATTGCATGTAAGAGTAATGCAAAAATACATGAGGCTACAGCAATTGTCAACAAACGATTCATAGTAGTACAATTTTAAAAGTAGCTTACCTTAGATCCCGGCGACAATGGAGTCATTTGGTGTCGAGGTGCAGTTGCAGCAGAAACGGGGGGACCTGTACAATGGGGTTCAAGATGGAAAGGGAAGTGGAAAACAGTAAAAAAGATAAGTTCCTCCCTCATTTCCTTCGATTCCACCAACCCAAAGTAGGAGGTATTCTCTCCACAGTTGCCTCAGCGGAAAGGCACATCATAATCGAGACAGTGGGAATCTTGGCTGGAGTCCCTCCGACAGCCGCTTCTGCCTTGACGTCGTTGACGTGGGAGCAAGATTCTGGCAGAGGCAGCATGACTCCGAAGGTCTTCCATCCATAGACCTGCCAACATCTAAATACCTTGGGCAGATCACCAAGTCGGCGGGTGGGAAGACTGTTGAATAAGCGCTGGTGGGACCTGATCCGCCAACATCTAAATCAGGCCCTTAGTCTTTTTAATAGAATTTCAATTATGGTAGACTGAAGGATACAGCCAAGCTGGCATTGTGGAATACTAGCAACATTCTTATCCATTCATTCCATTCACTAACTTTATTTCGGTCTCAAGGACCATAAAAGTACAGTTCAAAACAGTGTAAAAAGACAGTATATACATTTAAATCATTGATAATAAACTATTATAAAACTACTGTATGAAGAAAAACAGCACATTTAAACGTGAATGAGCCTAGTTTAGAACAAATACAAGAAGAAGTCCGTAGACAGTTAAAAACAGATAAAATTGGACAAGTATACCAGGTTAAAACAATAAAAATTTGTATATACAGAATAGTAGCAACATGCTTACTGATTTAAAAATTTCCGCCGGGCATGCCACATAGAGTTTAGGAAGCGGGAAACAGAGAAAACAATGGGGGCGTGAGTATCATATTTTAGAACTCTGTATGCCACAGCACATTGGGTGAAACCTAGGTTCTTGCATAATTGGATGAGCCAGCGCTGTCGTATTCTTCTATAAGCAGGGCAGAAAAAAAGCACATCTATATCTGTCTCCTCCTTATAACTACAGGCAGGGCATCCCTCATGGTCTAGTTTAGACCATTTGTTAGTGAAGCCAAAAAGCGGCAGGATCCCCATTCTGAACTGCATATACAGTTTTCTAGCCTGGCTAGGTTGGATATCATCCAAAAGAGGCTCCATTGAATAGTCATCTTTAATTAGAAAAAAGTCAGCCGTCAGGCGACCACAGGGCGAACTTTGGATGGTAGATAATTTGTTCACTCTATACGATCTGACTAATTCCAGCCGTGAGATTGCCGGGCATGATTCCTCTGGCGATTTCCAAAGTTCTACCTTGCCCAGAATGCTGCAGAGAACCCTAATGTGTTTGAGCCAGGGTAACTTTGTAGAGGCCGGGTTATTCAATATCTCTTTGAGCTCTGCTTATTAGATGGCCAGTTCAGGGGTCACCCATAGACGCCTCCAGTAGGTTAGGGGTCTGAGGGCTATCTCTTCACAGATAGGCCTGATGCCTAAGTCTAGGCGTAGGGGGATGAGGGGTGTACTGGAGGGAGACCTACCAACTGCCTCATAAAGCTATTCTCAATTTTGTTCAAGCTGGTGGTAGAACAGTGTCCCCACAATTCCGCCCCATACATTGCAGCCCCCCTTGCCTGGGTTTTGTAGATTTCGACAACTGGCCTTACAGGTTTAAGTGTAGAAGTTCTGTGTAATTTTGTGAGCCCTCCCACTGTCTGTGCTAGCTTATTAGTTGCTTTAGTCACTTGGGGCCCCCATTCCAGATGTTCTGTTAGTGTAACACCCAGGTAGTCAAACACTGACACCCTTTCCAATGAGGTGCCGTGTAGGAATGGAGTTGCGCGAGACTTGTTCGCAGGGTTGAAGACCATGTATTTGGTCTTTGATGTATTGATCTCCAACCCCCGGTTTTTACAAAAGGCATCAAAACTGTCAAGAATGCACTGAATTCCCATGGGTGATTTTGATAATAGGAGGGTATCATCAGCGAACATCATCGCTGGAACCCTCCCAGAGGCTAGCCTGGGGGCATCGTTGTCCTTCACCTCCCTGAGCTGCTCAATGAGTCCATTAATAAAAAGGCAGAACAGGGTGGGAGCGAGCACGCAGCCTTGCCGCACACCCTTGCTCTCTGGGAAGCGAGATGTCAATTCGCCGTGTTTCCCGAACCTTACCTGGGCAAAATTGTCATCATGGAGCCTCACTAAAATACTAAGGAGGTACGATGGAATCCTCAATTCTTTCAGGACATCCCAGAGTTTGTTCCTGGGAACTAGATCAAAAGCAGACTTCAGATCTACCAAGATTAAATAAAGGCTGCCACCCTCTATAACCACTGTTTTCCAGTACAGGAGTTGGAGCCTGAATAGCTGGTCGACGGTGGAGGTGTTCTTTCTGAAGCCAGCTTGATATGGACTCAGGATCTCTTCTTCTTCTATCCACACCAATAGGCGGTCAAGAAGCACACGAGCAAAAAGTTTCTGGGATACGTCAATTAGGCTAATCGGCCGATAATTATTTTTATTTTTTTGGGGATCTTTTTTTTAATTTAAACTCTTTATTAACATTTTCCTTGAGACAAAGAAGTATTATAGCGTACAGTACAGTAGTATCATTCTGCTGCAATCCTTAACAAAGCACAGTCTGACAGCCAATCTGGCAGGCATATGTCCCAGCATGTTTACAGCCCCTGCGTTCTGCCTCCCCGCAGTATAAAACAGTATCGTAGGTCAGCATCAGCACCATCCACGATTTTTACGTTTGATTTCATCCTTTCTGCCCCATAAAGACCCTTTACAACCCTCCTCATTCAGGCGATCCAGCCTCAATTTCTTTATCTAGTAGCTCAGCAGTGCATGTGTCCCCTCCACCCAGGTGTCCCGCTACATCGTTCACAGGTGCATTGTTCCCCTCTGCCCCAGTTAGTTTAGTCAGAAGATATGCTGTGTATAGTGCCCAGAAGTTTTTGGGTCTGTGGCGCGGCGGGAGTAGTTCGCTGTAATTCTCGGTCTGAGTGCTGCAGTATAGCATATCGGTTGCCCAGCTAGCTATCGTAGGGGGAGGGCCCTTAGCCCAGCTAATCGCTACTCTGTGCCTGGCTAGTAACAATCCCATGTCTACCAAACGTCTGACTGCCTTAACTATGGGTTTGGTGTATCCCAACAGGGCCAACAGGGGGTCCGGCGTCAGTGTTGTATCTATGATCTCTCCCAGCTCCCTGAATACCCCCATCCATAAATTGGCGACGCCCGGGCAGAACCAAGCCAAGTGTATGAAATCTGCTATGTTTACCCCACAACGCTCGCATTCCGCTGTGTCTCGGAGCCCATATCTGCATAGCCGCTCTGGAGTGTAATACACCCTATTTAAGAACTTAAAATGTATTAACCTATGCCTGCCATTCAGGGATATCCGCTTGGTGCTCTCACAACAATATTTCCACGTTAGATCGTCCAGTTCCTCACCCAAGTCCACCTGCCAAGCAAACCGTGCCTTCGTGTAGTGATTTTCTCGGTAGTCCTGGGACAGTTTATATATCTTGAACACCATTCGAGCAGGAGATTCAGTTTTAATCACATACGTAAGGGGGGCCAGGTCCGGGGGTTCCGTTTAGTCTTTACCCAGGATGTTTGTCATAGCATGCCTAACCCTGTGGACTTGGAATTTGTGTAACAGTGTGGGACTTTCCGCCATGGCCACTATCGCTTCCCAAGTCTTTACTACGCCCTCCGCAAACATATCTCCAACCAACCGCACATCTAAGGCGTGGAGGGCTCGTATAACCCCACGGTCCTTGCATGGGGGTAACCAGTGGCACCATTCAACCGGGGTCTGCGGGGAGTATGCTATAGCTCCAGCTTGCAGCTTCAGCAGATGTTGCCATGCCTGCGTGGTCGCATTGATGGAGTCCATAATACCCGTTCGTCGGTCTGGCGTCTTGAACAACAGTGCAGGGAGTGGGTGCGGGGCCGCCACTACTCGCTCTATCCGCAGGTGGGGTATATCGGGCGAACCGTGCATCCAGAGGTGGGCATGTGCGCTTTGTGCCGCCCTATAATATAGGTCCAGGTCTGGTGCCCCAAGACCCCCCATGCTATAATCGGCCGATAATTAGTAGGCAGGAGGGGACAACCTTTCTTGAAGACCGGGACAATTTCTGTGCCACGCCAGGTATCTGGTGGGTCCGTCCCTCTCATAATTGCATTGAACAGGGACCATAGATACGGTCCCCATACTTTCAGTTCGTCCCGAAAGAGGTCCCCTGGTATTCTGTCAAGGCCCGGTGCTTTATTACTAGAAAGCTTATTGATGACATTCAGCACTTCGGGCAAGGTAATCCTTGAAGTTGCCTCCTCAGCACGCATAGAAAATGTTGGTGAGGGGTCTTCATTAGCAATTGTTGGCACCGTGCTATTATACTGTGGCAAGGTGGGCTCGGAGGACGCTGTTGACTGGTGGACTGCAACGCCACTCTCTCCCCCCCTTATCTCCCCGCAGCAGGATGACTGGGATTCCCCCAACCAGCCTCTATTACAGGACCCGGATTATCAGGAGCACGGCGCCTTTAATTGGGGATTCCCTGCTGACGAGACTCCTCCTCCCTTCGATGTCACGACGAACCTGCCAATAAGGAGTGAGGAATCACAGACGCGTGTGTGCACCGACACCGGAGGAGACGGGAGAAACGGAACAGCGAGAGCCGAGAGGAGCGACATCGGAGAAGCAGAAGAACAGAGAGGGAGTAGCGGTACGGGATCCCGAGGAGTACAGGCTACGCCAGGAGGCCACCGGCACCACGCATCGCCGAGTCACGCCCCAGGAGGAGCGTGGCTAACCCAGGTACGGGACCGGTTTACAGGGTGGTTAGGGAGGAGGGACTCTTCCGACATTTAGAGGACCGGGAGGGCAGAACGCGGTCGCCCCGCTTGCACCTTTCCCCCCCCTTCACTTTCACGCGGCCGTTTTGAGCACGGGTTGTTTGTGAGGTGTCCCCAGCACTACCCTATCCCTGACTCGCTTCTAGAGCGGAAGCCTTACACTGTGTATCTTTGTTTCCCCTTGCTCAACCATCCCCGTTGCCACCTACCTACACCCCGGAGAGGGAGCTCCTGTGGAGGACCAGATCCCTGAGAGAAAGGCTCAAGCTGGAGAAGCAAAGGAGAAGCAGACGGAAGGCGGAACAGACCCCATACTCCCCAGAAAGACTGTCCCATACCACCAGGAAGTTGTACGGAAAAATAAAAGATTCCATAAAACGACCTAGCCTACGACCGCTTATTACGACCCCAAAACAACTGGTGTCAGAAGTGGGATCACCACCTCAGTCCGTCTGTGCACCCGAGATGGACGCGGTCGTCCAACACCTCATCAAGGGCCAGGAGAAGCTAGAGTGGGCTGTAGAACGGCAGCTGTCATCCGCCCAAGCGGACAGGGAGGTGTTCAAGCACACCATCACTGCCCAGATAGAAGGGTTACAGAAGCTCGTACAGGAACCCGGGACTCCGGTACCACGAGAACGCAGAGGCCCCACGCACGGACCTGCGGGGGTGTCTTTGCAGAAATACGTGACCGGGGAAGACCCGGACGCGTTCTTGTTGAATTTTGAGCGCGCCGCAAGAGCGTGTGGCTGGCCTGAAGACAAATGGCCTTTCTTTCTAGCGCCTCTGCTAACGGGGGAAGCCCAATCCGCCTACCAAGTGGCCAACGCCACCGGTGACACCCCTTATCAGGACATAAAGGACATAATACTCGACCACTTGGGTTTGGATGCAGAGGCATACCGGGTACGATTTAGAAAGGAAAGGAGAACCCCAAAACCTTGTTCTTCCGCCTGAAGATGGCCGCCGATAAGTGGCTGAAACCGACCACCAGTACCAAAGAAGAGATAATGAACCGCGTATACCTGGAGCAGTTCATGGAGGCCCTCCCCTATGGCACACAGAGGTGGTTGAGGCAACACACCCACCTTTCCCGGAACAAGCCATTGAAATGGCAACCACCTATTCCGCGCTCAGCCAAGGACAATGACATGGGAAACAGAGAAGACAACCAAAACACTCCCTGGCAGACCGGAGAAGAAGATACATAAACCCCAGAATGACTATCCGAAACCCCGACCCTCCAGACCAGAAGCCCCCACTTTCCGAGGGCCCCAGTGCTTCGAGTGTGGAGAATGGGGTCACATCTCACGAATGTGCCCCAAACGGAAACCAGCGGACGAACCCATGGAAGTGGGTTACATCCCTAGATCAGTCCTATATACCGCCGAGATGGGGGCCTCCTTTTATGTAAGTGTACAAGTGAACGGGAGGGTGATCCAGGCACTTTTAGACTCAGGCTGTAGGCAATCGGTTATTCAGAAAACCCTCATTCAGCCCTCACAATACATCCCGGACACCCTGGTTCACATAAGGTGTGTACACGGGGATGTCAAACCCTATCCCCTGGCTTCCGTTACCATTACCCCTCTGACTGGGTCCCCCTGCACTGTAAGGGTAGGGGTACTGGATACCGTACTCGAGGATCTCATTCTTGGGACGGACAATCCGGACTTTCTGTTTCTGTTCCGTGACAATATAGAAAACAAAAGGAAGGGAAACCATTCAACCCCTCAACCCGCTCTCATAACTCCCGAGCCTTGGGTACTGGATAGGAGTTTTAAGTTTGCCCAGACTAATGACCCCACCCTATTTAATGACTGGGAAGCCGCCCACATGAGTCTAAACACCCCTTCTACCTCCTACCCCCGATTCCTGATCCAGGACGACCTATTATACCGAAAGGGAACCGCCGAGGAACCGGCCCAGCTACTGGTCCCCATGTCTTTCAGAGAACAGGTCCTCTTCTTTTCCCACGCCCACCTCACAGCTGGACATATGGGTGCGGAAAAGACAACCCAAAACGTGTTGCGTCATTTCTTCTGGCCGGGCATATACAAAGACATCAAGGTACACTGCCAGGAATGCGGTATATGCCAGAAAAAGAAATTACAGCGTCCGCCAGCCGTACCACTTCAGCCAATGCCCGTGATAGGAAGACCGTTTGAGCGGATAGGGATGGATCTGATTGGACCTTTACCCAAGACTCAAAAAGGAAACCTCTATGCGTTGGTCATCGTGGACTAGATTCCCTGAGGCTTTTCCACTTCGAACTCCCACCACGAAGAACATCGCGGACAAGCTAATGCAGTTCTTCTCGAGGGTTAGGTTCCCGAAGGAGATCCTTACGGACCAGGGCACGCCATTTATGTCACGACTGATGAAGGAGGTCTGTCGGTCCCTAGACCTACACCAATTGCGGACGTCGGTATATCATCCCCAAACCGACGGTCTCGTGGAGAGATATAACAGAACACTGAAGACTACTCTAAAGAAAATGCTAACTGTGGAAGGCAGGGACTGGGATCGACTGTTGCCGCTGGCCCTATATGTCCTGAGAGCACAAGTACAAAGCAGCCTGGGTTGCTCGCCGTTCGAGCTATTGTATGGGAGGCAACCCAGAACGTTGTTGGAAATGACTAAGGACGCCTGGGAGAAGGAAGGAGAAGACGAGAAGAAATCTCTGCTAGAGTATACTCATCAACTGCGTTCTCGAATCGGGAAACTAAGGGACTTGGCCTACTCCAATCTCGAGAGGAGTCGGGAACGACAGAAACAATGCTACGATAAAGGGAAGAAATGGAGAAAGCTGGCTATCGGAGATTGGGCCCTGGTGTTGCTTCCGTCCACGACAAAGAAGTTTCAGGCCGAGTGGCTAGGCCCATATAGAGTGGTGGGGGTCTTTGGCAAAACCACGTACCAGGTCCAGGTCTCCCCTAACAGGAAAAAGACTTATCATATTAATCTGTTGAAGAAATGGTTGGGACCCTTACCTACAACAGCACATCTGACACTCCCAACCTCCCTGCCAGGAGGTAACACCCTAGACCTCCTCGTGATGAATGAAGAGTTGTCCAAGGAGGAAAAGGCCAACCTGGTGGCCGCGTTACTGCCGTTTGCCCCCCTTTTTTCAGACACCCCCGGAAAAACCACTCTGACTGAACATCGGATTGAGACACAACCCGGAAAAAAAGTCAAACTGAGGCCGTACAGGATTCCGGCCGCGAAAAGGGCTGCGGTGAGAAAGGAAGTGCAAGACATGATACAGTTGGGGGTGATACGTCCCTCCATAAGTGACTGGTCATCACCCATCGTCATGGTCCCCAAGCCGGACGGTTCAACCCGGTTTTGTATGGACTTCAGGGCCCTGAATTCCATCTCCACGTTCGATGCCTACCCTATCCCCCGGGTTGATGAGCTCATCGAGAAATTGGGTGATTCCAGATACATAACCATGTTTGACCTAACCAAAGGATACTGGCAGGTTCCTTTGCGTGAAGAAGACCGGAAGAAGACCGCATTCGCAACGGAAGAGGGCCTATATGAATTCAACGTCCTCCCCTTCGGTCTACATGGAGCCCCTGCCACGTTTCAGAGGCTCATGAACACCGTCCTCAGCGAATACCCCTCCTTCAGTTCGGCCTATCTGGACGATATCGTAGTCTACAGTGCAACGTGGGAGGAACATCTACTGCACCTGCAGAAAATTCTCAAAGCCCTGGAACGTGTGGGACTCCACATCAACTCCCGGAAATCCAGAGCCGCTTATCACAAAGTGAAATACCTCGGATATGTCTTAGACATGGCGTAATAGCCCCTCAGGCAGAGAAAGTGAGGGCTATCGCAGACACTCCCTTTCCCACCACAAAAAGGGACCTACGTGCATTCCTTGGTTTATTGGGGTACTATAGACGCTTTGTCCCCCAGTTCTCAGAAATAGCCTCCCCATTGACAGATGTTCTCCGCAAGGAGATGAAGCCGCACCGTTTGTTACACCCCTCCAGAGAAATGCTGGAGGCGTTCCAGAAACTCAAAGACACCATAACAACAGGCCCAGTACTGGCCTCCCCTGACTTCAACAAAACGTTCATTTTGCACACCGATGCTTCTAACTACGGGTTGGGTGCAGTATTGTCCCAAATGGCTGAGGACGGGGTGGAGCATCCAGTCTTATATATAAGCAGGAAGCTATTCCCCAGGGAGACCAAGTACCCTACGATAGAGCGGGAGTGTTTGGCAGTGAAGTGGGCAGTTGATAAGTTAAGGTACTACCTAGAGGGGCGTCCGTTTATCTTGTATACGGATCACGCTCCCCTGCAGTGGATGTGTAGACACAAATCACAAAACCCCAGGGTTCTCCGCTGGTTTTTGTCACTACAGCCTTTCTCCTTTGATGTGCGCCACCGAAAAGGGAAGGAAAATGGGAGTGCTGACTATCTGTCCCGGGTGTTTCCTCTCCCCGATCGGGAGAATCCAAGGGAGGGGATGTGTGGCAAGGTGGGCTCGGAGGACGCTGTTGACTGGTGGACTGCAACGCCACTCTCTCCCCCCTTATCTCCCCGCAGCAGGATGACTGGGATTCCCCCAACCAGCCTCTATTACAGGACCCGGATTATCAGGAGCACGGCGCCTTTAATTGGGGATTCCCTGCTGACGAGACTCCTCCTCCCTTCGACGTCACGACGAACCTGCCAATAAGGAGTGAGGAATCACAGACGCGTGTGTGCACCGACACCGGAGGAGACGGGAGAAACGGAACAGCGAGAGCCGAGAGGAGCGACATCGGAGAAGCAGAAGAACAGAGAGGGAGTAGCGGTACGGGATCCCGAGGAGTACAGGCTACGCCAGGAGGCCACCGGCACCACGCTTCGCCGAGTCACGCCCCAGGAGGAGCGTGGCTAACCCAGGTACGGGACCGGTTTACAGGGTGGTTAGGGAGGAGGGACTCTTCCGACATTTAGAGGACCGGGAGGGCAGAACGCGGTCGCCCCGCTTGCACCTTTCCCCCCCCCCTTCACTTTCACGCAGCCGTTTTGAGCACGGGTTGTTTGTGAGGTGTCCCCAGCACTACCCTATCCCTGACTCGCTTCTAGAGCGGAAGCCTTACACCGTGTATCTTTGTTTCCCCTTGCTCAACCATCCCCGTTGCCACCTACCTACACCCCGGAGAGGGAGCTCCTGTGGAGGACCAGATCCCCGAGAGAAAGGCTCAAGCTGGAGAAGCAAAGGAGAAGCAGACGGAAGGCGGAACAGACCCCATACTCCCCAGAAAGACTGTCCCATACCACCAGGAAGTTGTACGGAAAAATAAAAGATTCCATAAAACGACCTAGCCTACGACCGCTTATTACGACCCCACAACATATACAAAGAGCAAAAGTGATTCTCCCAGCTTCAGATGATATATTCGGCTCGATAGCTAACCTCTCTTGGTTATCACCTGTGCTAGCTATTGCCCAGAATGTCCTCAGATCTTTATTTGTTAGTGCAATTTTAAGGCTTTCCCACCTATCCATTTCCAAGTTCTTTTTTTCCGATTGGATGGTTTCTTTATACAGAGCCCGTTTTAACTTCGTTCCATTTCTATCCTTTGCCTTGACCGCGTCCAACAAGGCCCGTTTTGCATTGCGACATTTTGTGTTGAACCATTTGCATCTATACTGGGCTTTGGCCCGCCTAGGAGCCACTGGATAAAATATGTCTTCCATTTTTTAAGTTAATTCTAAGTGCATTTTTACAACTACCTCATCAACACGGGGCAAGCCCTTTGCGCCTACAAGTTCCCCCATTTTTACAAGTATTGGGGCTATCAACTGGTAGACCATGGCCAGCTTGTCAGGTGTCTGTTTGATTTGCGGCCACCTGACTCTCCGTCTGTTGTTAGCTAATACTAGACCATTGTCCCTGTATGCAATCATGGGATCGGTGGTAGTGTATCCCAGGTTTGGCCACTTCAGTTCCAGGACCAAGGCGTTATGGTCACTGTCCTGCCTCACTATGACGACAAAGTCGTATACCATTTGCCAGAGTCTGGTCTCCACCAGTATATAATCCAACAAAGACTCTTGCCCTACTCTGTTGAAAGTTCGCTGCCCCGGGCTATCTGATTTTGTTCTGCCATTACATGCTCTTAGTGAATGGACTAGTGTGATCGAACTGATCTGCAGTGCCAGCGGTGACTAGGCTTTGACAGGTCGAATTTGAGGATCAGGAATTTGCCAGTAGGAATCCTCTTCACTAGGAGAGGTGTTGCTCGGATCAATGAGGGGTTCAAATTGACAATTAAAGTCGCCCCCTATGATCTTCCGCACGGAAGGATCCATAGTGGAGATGAAGAGGCCCAAGCGGTCTATGGTGGTGGATTCCGAACTGATGGAAACCGGTCGGGAGTAAACATTGATAAGAGCGATTTTTGTCTTTGTAGGGAAGGTAAATAGGACACATTGGATGTCATTTGTAGGCGTGGGTATCTGCTCGACACTACAGCCCAAGTGTGATCCTACCCATATGGATAGGCCCCCTGATGGTCTACCCCTTCCCCCATGTGTGGCTTGAATGGTAAATGGTGCAAAACCTATCCTCCAACAGTCTTCCCTGGCCCATGTTTCCTGAAACATACATATGTCCTGTTTATCTACAAAAATTCCCCAGTCTGGGCAAACAAGTTTGTTTTTAAGCCCAGCAACATTCCACTACAAGATTCTTAGTGTACTGCCTCGGTCAGTTTCCCTGTCTGAGACCTTATTTACACAGCCAGTAGTAATTTGGATGTCACTAGCTTCGATCATATAGTCAGAATCTGGGGACCTCAGACGGACCCCCACTCTATCAATCTCAGCCGGAGTGGTACCATTATGCCCGCCAGGTAGTCTACCTGCCTGTCCCTCCGCCACTTGTAGGGCAGTTATCTGTAGGGAATCCAGTATATGTTCCTTACTAGCTGCCCCCGTCCCACTGTACTTCACCCAGTAGTTGTCTAACCCCTGTTCCTCGGAGACCCCACCGCGAGTCAGACTAACCTCGTGTCAATCTACCTCCTCAAGAGATCCAAATCCGTTACTTACTGGCAGATTGTATGTTGTGGATCTGGGGGGGGCATTCCACCTGCCATCTATTAGTGATCTTGGTTGGGAGCTTGGAGTGCTGGGGGTAGTGCGACCTCTAAACATCAGCTGGTGTTGGGTGTAGAAAAAGTCCAATGGGTATAACCCAATTCCTGTTCTTAGGTCCTGGTGAAATGTGATTTGGCAGAGTAAATAACTCACAATTTTTGGATTTGTAAAGTTTATAACTACACAGTCTCCCTGCTCTGTTTTTTGTCGATTTCCCACCCAGCCTATTCTGCGGGTCATTAAAATTTCCCCTGCCCGGCGATAGTCAAACTGCCTATATTTTGCTAACCAATAAAGGCACTTGTTCCTAAGATCAAATTGGGTTTCCCTATAGTTGGGAGCAGCTTCGGGGACACCAGTCAGTATAATGACATATGGGGCACATGCAGGGGGCAAGTTAATAGTTGGCAGATTTTCTGTTTTTGGATTACCGTTAAGGCGTTCTGCCAAGGCCTGCATGGTCGGCACCTTATTAGGCCCGTGTTGGGGCCGACTGGGTTTATCTCTGCCTGTTTGAGAGGAAACTAATTCATTACCACTGTTATCGTGACTTGTGCTCCTGCCTAACTGATGATTGGCAGCAATATGATGCCTTACCTCTTGAGCTGTGGTGGGACCATTACTTGTCTGCCCACCCAACTCGCCCGGAGATTTTGCATCAGAAATGTCTACCTAGCATTCAAAGTCAGTTCCTCTTGGTGCTGGGCTTAGATGTATTTGCCTATTTTCCCCAGCTGCTATCAGATTATCTAAACGAGTAAATAGGGGGGCCAACTCGTCTCTTACAATATCCCGTATTTGGGTTTTTAAATCAGTCAGGAGATTCAGTACCCAGTTAGGGTGGTTCTTCTCAGCTCTACAATTCAATGGACTACTTAGTTTAGGATCCCGGTTTTGCCCGTCCCCTACGCTAGATGCAATACGCAGTTTCTTCCTTTTGGGGCCCACCTCAGTCGATTTTTTACGCTTTCCATTTTTGGGATTGGTAGTGGTGGTCCTACTTTTGCGTACAGCTTTTTTAGGTAGTGCTTCAAGGGGTGAAGACAATGGTGGGGCTTCAAGGGGTGAAGACAGTGTTTCTTTTTTCAAGGGGCACGTGAGTATTATTTTGCACAGTTGGCGAGTCTGTCGCTAAGATGCTTAGGTCCGGGGTAAGTGACAGGCGCCTCTCTGTGCGTTCTATTTCAGTGTTAACTGCCCCAATAGCCCTCTGCAGCATTTTATCAATCGAGGTTGGAGGGAGAGCTACTGAGCTAGGAGCTTTTGTTTTTGTCACACATGAGCGCTTCCCCATTTTTTAAAACCTTCTAGATCTAATTCTTCAGCCAAACCACAAACCCACCACCAGTCAGTGCAAATTATATATATTTATGTGGGCAGCTCGAGGTGCGAATAATAGCAGCAACAGATGGTAGATGTTACTACATGTGCCCACACGGATGGTGTAGCCTAGAAGTTACCAACCATTCGGCAAATCTCATTGCAGGATCTACGTTTTTGTGGGGTTTAAATCTCTAACCTTACATAGGCATTACAAACTAAGCTAGTCAAACAAATGGTAAAAATGAGGTGGTCAACTCAGTAAGTTCTTTGTGATTATATAATGAAAGACCCTATAAGTCAGCACCAAGAACTTTTGGCAAGCAATGTCTGTTTGGCTGAGAAATAAGAAACAGAATAGTCCCACTCTGTGTTGTTCCCGTCTTCTTTTAGTCTCTGATGTGTTAAAGAATTCCAAGTGTTAACTCCACATGTTCACTGTAACTTGAAGAACCATAACAGGTGGGCGCTTACCCGTCTCATCAGACGCCGCTGGATAAAACCAAGAGATGTGGCCCTGTCCTGTCTCCGACGGGCGCAGACGGGCCCGGGCGCGTCCCGCGCGCGTCCCGCGCCGCCAGGGGAGAGGCAGCGCTTTAAGCGCGATGTCTGACGGCTCCCCCTCACTAGCGGCAGCTGTGGGTGGCGCACTGTTCACTGGGACTTGTAGTCCCCTTTACTGCTGGCTGATGCTGCGGGGCAAAGGAGAACAGCGTCTGTCATGCCCTGGGACTCCGGTACCACCAGGGCAGGGAAACAGGCAAGAGAAACCCCCGTGGTCAGTGGGGCACTGCGGTGAAATGAGGTTGTGCAGAGTGATGTACCCTAATTAGAATCTCAATGCTGTTGATTATAGGATACAGTTGAATAATATTTTTGAATATTAGCAACATGTGAATATAATGTCACTCAGTGCTGATCAATATAGTCTGAAACCGTTGTGTTGTTGGCAGAGTTTCGATATTTTACACTTCTGTGTGCACAGTAGGTGACATGTTTAAAGGGTGGCTGAGGCAAAGGGTGGATTAGCTTGCAATAGTCTCTAAAGTGACATAAGCACTTTGTCAGTGGTCCAAATGTTTGGAGGACCATTCTAAACAGCATAGTCTTAAGACAGTAGGCCAATATGCTAGGATACTATTTGCATGGGCCAAGAGTAAAGTAGGAGGTGGGATTACTAAAACCTTAAAGAGGAGAGCAGATGTTGCGAGGAGTAAGCTTACCCAATAGGTGGTGGAGTGAGCGAATTACACTGTGAGCATGAGCAGCCTTCCTCGTGCCCCAACAGACACAAAGAGAAAGATGACTTGTTGTATGCTCCTCAGTGGATATCCGGGGATGGGCGCCATAGGTGATGAAAGGGTAAAGGGTGTGGTTGTCTGGCAGAAGAGCTGACTACTACATTCTCCCCAGCTGAAGATTAAATCTACTCACATGGAGGAAATAGAAAAGAACTTTACCTATGATGGTACTGTTACTGTCCAAAGTCTCATACAATAGGTGGTCGACATCAGTGGCTTTTCTTGCATGCTTAAAGGGAGTATGGGCAAATGTTTCACTGAGATGGGAAGCCAGCTCTTCACACACTATGTTCATTGGCCTGGGTGTGTCAAAGCTGAGCTTACTTTAAATCTTAGCTATATCAGAGTGGTCAGTTGGTGAAGGTGATGATTAGCGCAATCTTACTAACCCAAGATGGCTCCTTTTTATGCAGTGGGGACTGGAAAGAGCCTGAAACATGAAAGAGATGTGATTCCATGGGCTCTCAGAGAATGTGTGACCAGGGAGGATGGCTTAGTGAGCTGAACATCTGACACTGACAAATAATATGATCTGAAGGTCAGAAGTCAGAATCCCAGCAAGGCAGACTTAAATTGTCATCTTTCAACGGTTGGTTGGTTGAGTACCAAACATTTGGTACTAGTGATGACTGTTATTTACAGCTCTTAAAACCAGAAATGCATTACTGGAGAAGTGCAAAAAATAGGTTTGTATAATTAACACCAGTGTCTGCTCCTTCATACATCAAGGGGATTTGTACTGAGGTTTTACTGAATTTGGGGTGCACACAATTCATCTCACATTTGCTAGTAAGTATGTGTCACGTTGAAGCTGGATGTGGTTTAAATATAAGAAGCAGCATAGTGGTCAGGTTGAGCTGGCTAGCGCAATTTCTTTAGCCCAAGATGGTGGCCTCCTAGGTAATGAAGATGGGAAAGAGCCCTACTTGTGATCTGGTATGATTCTCTAGGGGCTCATAGACTAAGTGGCTGATGCCAGCCTCTTCATTCTAGTAGTCTAGACACCACTAAACTGCCTTAGGTCTTCAGTTGTTTCATCTTTATTTATGTCCCCTTGCTGATATTATATGATCTTATGGGCTGTTGGTTTCCTATGCCGGTGACACCCAGTTGGTGATGTCATTTTCTACTGACTCGAGTTCTGGCCGTCTATCTTTGACTCTTTGTCTTCAGTAAGTAGCCAGCTGAATGGCTGGTTACAAATTAAAACTCATTGAAAACAAAACAGAAGTCATGTTGTTGGGCAACAATCTCAGTAATTCTGTTCTGAGCCCTCTCCCAGATTGTCTGAGTAAACTGCCCTCCCCCAAAAATGTAATAAAGAGCCTTGGGATATGACTTGATTCTGGCCTTTCAATGGACCAATAGGCCAAAAAACTCGCCTTCACTTGTACAGTATCCTGAGATTGCTGCGGAAGGTTTTTAACCTCCTTCCTTTTACTGACAGAAGAGTGATCGTTCAGTTCCTTGTGTTATCCCTTTCTTGACTGTGCGAATGCCCTGTTTTTAGACTCACCCTGCTAAGTTGTCAGCATGCTGCAGATTGTGCAGAAAGCTGCCGGACGTCTCCTGATGACCTTCCCTAAACACCATTTGGCCACCAAGGCTCTGAGAGACTTACATTGGCATCCAGTGGAACACTGAGTGCAGTTTAAGACCCTCTGCATCATGCACAAGACAATCAATAGAAAGGGCCTCTCATTATTAATATCTTTAGCCTCCCCATATCTCTCTGGGAGAGCCCTCAGATCTTCGCCAGCCCACCTGCTGAAGGTTTCCAGGATTTGCAGACCCTGCTGCGTTGGCCGATCCACTTCCTTTTTGATCCCCAGACTTTAGAACACTCTACCACTGGAAATGCGCCTACTGGAGCATGAACTTACCTTCCGCAAAGCTTTAAAGACCTGGCTTTTTGGCGTTTGAACTCTCCGTCAGCCCCATTTTGACCATCTGCAGTGTCTATGTCAGCGCTGGGAGGCCTCTGAGGAGCCATGCACTAGACAAGACCATAAGAATACAATAGAATAGTTCCCACCTTATGACTCACCAACCATAAATGGTGAATGTAATAATTCAATACAGCTATAACTCCAATGCCCACACTTTACTTTTTTTTTCTTGCCCTCAAACTAGCTGTCCCTAATTTAACACTGGTTCAACTGTGTGACTGTGTTGTGCGGCCACCAGAAAGGATTCAAACCAAACCCAAGTTTCCACTCAATAGCTTCATGGCTCCACATAATTCTTTAGTGATTTAACACATGCCTTGGTAATGTGTTTCTAACCTTTAGCTCTTTGTATCTTGATTATATTGCTGCTAAGGTACTCCCTATTGCAAACAATTTACACCTATGGGAACTCAGCCCCAGTTCATACTGTAGACTCCCTCTCCATTAGCCTAACAGTCCAAATCCCTATTGACACGAGCTACAAAACGGGATGGTGGTACAACTAACAGGCCTGCCTTCATATATTTTAAAAAGCTAACTGGGGCCTACCTCCTGATTATATTCTTCGTATAGGTGGCTGCCAAATCCATTAAACAAATAGGTTATAAAATTGATACTTGATTGGGTATGGTTCGGCCTGGTTTGCTTGGAAAACAGTGGGCAGAAAACACCTGACAAATGCGTATTAATAATCCGACCAGTGGATTTTTAGCAATTTTAAAATTGAAGAAGTCCTTCGAGAAACCACACGAGGGCGCTCAAGACCAGTTGATGAAAGGCACTATTATAGAACCAGCTGGTACAGATTTGTTGCAATCAATCGGCAGTTTCTTAACAAATGCGAGTTGTGACTTGTGAGCCGAAAGCTTTTTTTTCTGTGTTTGGATTAAATTTGTCATTTGCTGTCGGATCTCCGCGAGCGCCTTGAAGGCTGTGCTTCATCCGGCATGTTTGTTACAGTTTGAAGCAGGGGGCACTGAAGCTCGAGCTGCAATCCGGGGGCAGTGCAATACAAAGTAGACTTTCTCTTTTGAATTGTATTAACAATGAATACAAAGTTGACAGAGTTTGGCTGCACAGCACACCTGTGAAAGCTTGGCATGCAGATCCTGCTTAATGTTAAGTATTGTTAAACCAGAAATGAAAACCTTGCTCGGGAAGTCTTGTAGCAATAAAAATCGTTCCGCAACAGAAGCAGCTGAACATACCGATCATTTTCAGTAAACACGCATCGTGTAGAAGCAATCTGGGTTTGTCGATGTGAAGGCAAAAGGAAAAGGAATGCATGGGAACCTGGATGACCGGCAGGAACCTGTGAAGGCAATGCCCAAACAGAAGGAGGGGTCATCACACGCTGTACAGTGTGATGGCCAACCAAAGTGTTCTCTGAATGAAATCACCGGAAAGAGAGCTAAGCACACAAAGGAGGGACATTTACAGAAATGAACCAATAACAAGCTAGAATTTCTACATGCCATATGAAACAAACAAAGACAATTCATAGGTGGCCCAGAGCCCATAGAAGAAGATACAACAGGTCGATCAAAGCTTGACCTAAAAAGGGTGGTGTGAGTAAAACTATCTCCGGGTGGGCTGAATATCAGTTTAATTCTGGTGCCCTCATTGGATAGGGTTAAAAAAGTGAGACGTGACAGGAAATTTGGAATAAATACTCCCTATGCGAGGTCAACATGTTTCTGCCCAGGGGTGACCCTACAGGTTCAGGGGCATTTGTCAGGACCAAAGTGATAAAGTCACTCTGCAATAACAATTCTAAAACCTGATCCCTGACACACGATAGTGAGGCAGGTGATACAGAAGATAGCCCACAATGTCTTAGTCATGGGGTCTACCGTTGTACCGTACCGTAAGGGTTCTGCTCACTCTCGAGCCTCAAGAGGCCACCTAGACCGCAGAGCTGAATGTTATCTCGGGGTCCCTGAATGGCGTGTCCGGCAAGAGAGTTTTATTAATGAATATAACAAACAGCACAGCAATGCATTTCAGCCACAGCATACATTAGGTATACAATTGGTATAAATTGGTTTACATTACATTGATAACATCTTGACCCCTAGTCCGGTGATGCCCCCATGGTAGCAAATTCGCCATACAATCTCGCTTCACAACGTCGCAGCTCCACTGTTGGAGACAAACATATATTCCCCCTATATTTGTTCCACGCTGCCCACTTGCGATCCCATTTTATGGGACATCCCTTGTGTTTGAAGACATCTTTTTCAGCTATCATGGCTCTGTCCATGTCAACTGCCCAATCTCTAATACTAGGCAACACCCCTACGCCCCATTTTTCTGCAGTGTTCCTTTTTGCGATGGCCCATCCCAATGAAACCCATGTTTTCTCGGTCTGAGTAAGGTCAGTGGCATCCCATATATTTAGCAGACATAGTTTTGGGGTGGCCGTCAATTTCGTCCCCCCAGCCCTCTCCAGTTGTCTAGTGAGAGCGTCCCACTATGACCGGATCGCTGGGCATTCCCAGATAGTGTGGAAAAAGGTCCCCTCCCAGTGACATTGTCTGAGACAAAAAGGATCCACCCGTCTGCCCATTTTAACCAAAACGCCCGCAGCAAGGTAAGCTCGATGCAGGATCTTAAGTTGGACCAGTCGCAGTCTCATGGGGATGGCCACCTCTCTGGGGGAGACCAAGGCATCACGCCAATCGTCCTCCTCGAGCACACCCAGGTCCGCCTCCCATTGTTGCCGCAGACGTGCTAAAGGGTCCGGGCGGTTATTGATCAATTTTGATCACCAGTCTGTGCGATAACTCAGGTCCCCCTGGTCCCAGCGATTATTCACAACTAATTGGGATGCTTGGTAATAGGACCTGAGATCGAGTAGCGCTATACCCCCATCATACCATCCCGCCAATAGCTTTTTCTTCGCAGTTCGAGGTGCACGGCGTCCCACAGCAAGGTGCGCACAGCACTGTCAATGCTGGTGAAGTAGGAGTCTGGAATTTTATCGGGGGTGTTTTGCAACACATAAAGAAAGCGCGGCAGCGGCAACATTTTAAAAAGGGCTGCACGTCCCAAGAGAGTCAGGGGGAGGGAGCGCCAGTGTTTAACACCTGCGTGGAAGCCCAACAAAGGCCCCTGTAAATTTACTTCGTAAAATCGGGCTGGGTTAGTCGTGATATAAATACCTAAATATCGGAAGCCCAATGGTGCTATAGGGATTTCATGTTCCCTTGGAATACGCGGTGGTGGACCCCACAGTGTGTATATTTGAGATTTAGACCAATTTATTGTATACCATGAATGGTTGCCGAATATGCGGAATATGTGGAGGATACGATGGAGGGTAGATGTCGGAGAGGCCATGTATAACAAGATATCATCCGCGTACAAAGAAATACGGTCTTCATGATTCTCTGTCCATTTAAGTCCACGAATCAGAGGGTCTTCCCTCACCCAGACAGCCAGTGGCTCCAGCACTAAAGCAAATATTAAGGGCAATAGGGGACAACCCACTTGGGCGGTCGGGCTGGCATACAGTAACTGAACCCATTTTAGGAAGTTGGGCCCGAATCCCATCCTTTCCAAGACCGCAAACATAAAATTCCATTCGATGGTATCAAATGCCATTTTGGCATCGAGGGACAGTAGGGCTGCGTCTTCTGTGATCGTATGTTGTCTGCCCAGTACCCCATTTAGGCGTCGTAGGTTCAGGGCTGTGTTCCTGCCAGGCATGAAGCCTGACTGGTCCGGGTGTATCAGACCGGTGACAAGGGGGACAATTCTGTTGGCAAGTAATTTTGCGAGTATTTTTGCTTCTATGGTAAGAAGAGAAATAGGCCTATACGCCGTGCAATCAGAGGCTGGTTTGCCCTGCTTGTGGATAACCACAATTGAGGCTAGTCGGATATCTTTGGGCAACATCCCTTTTTCAAAACCTTCGATGTACATTTGCCGCAAGTAGGGGGATAATTTGGAAGCCGTTGATTTAAAAAATTCGATCGGGAGCCCATTTGGTTCCATAGCCTTACCTGAGCAGATATCGCAGATGGCCAGTTGGATTTCCTCCTCCGTAGGTTCTCCCTCGAGGGAGTCTCTATTTTCCGGAGACAGACAGGGTACATTGATAGTCGAGAGAAGGTCCCTAGCCGCAAACAGCGAGACTGTCCCGGTGGATGTGTAAACCGAGTCAAAATAAGTGGCAAATGTATCCGCTATCTGTTTAGGATCGGTTATTTCCTCTCCGCTGGGTCCGTGCAATTGATGCACTCATCTTGATAATTGCTCTCTTTTTTCCAGCCAGGCAAGAAGTTTGCCCGTTCTCTCCCCGTGTTCGTATATTTTATGACAGGTTAGTTTGTGTTTCGCCTTGACCGCCTCCTTAAGTAGCTGTTTATAGTCTAGTCTCTTGACCGCCAGCGACTGCTGCGCGTCGTGATCGGGGGATTGTGCAAGTGCCATTTCCCCCTGAAAGATATCTGCCTCAAGTTGATCTATGCATTTTTTTAGTTCTCTCTTGTGGCCCACCATCAGGGCGAGGGCCCTCCCCTTTACCACTGCTCCGAACGTGCCCCGTAGGATTTGGTATGAGGTAACCGAGCCGACGTTCTCTTTGAAATATAATTCGGTATCTTTAACTAATGCCGCCTTGATATGTGGTATTTTGAGCGCCCATGGGTTTATGGTCAGGGTCGTGCACCGAGGTTGGGGGCCAATTGCCATCCAGGTGAGAATGGGGGAGTGGTCCGAGATTCCCCGGGCAAGGCAGCGGGATTCACTGAATTCGTGGATGTCCTGTGCATGTGTGAACATGTAGTCTATACGTGACTGGCTTTTATGGGCCCCGGAGTGAAAGGTGAATTGTGTAGTGGTGGGGTTAAGTTGTGACCAGATGTCGACCAAGCCATTGGCCAATAAACATTTGGCAAGTTTGGACCCCGTAGCAGGGTCTTTACGCGGGGGTAAGCGATCCAATACACCGTCTACTGCAAGATTGAAGTCTCCCCCAATCACTAACGTGCCGAGTGGAAGATCAAGGATAAATTTACTAAGGTCTTGCAGCGTGGAGTGTTGCAACGCAGGGGGGACATATACCGAGAGCACATTTAGTGTTTTCCCTTCCCAGGAACCGGATACCGCGGCAAACCTACCCTGTCCGTCAGACCAAGTTTTCTTAACCATATAGGGGCAACTTTTCCGTAAAAGCACCCCTGTCCCACGGGAAGCCAAAGTGAACCCAGCGTGTGCAATCAACTGATAACCCCATCTATTCAGGGCCTTACAGGAGTTCCCAACTAGATGCGTTTCCTGTAAGAGGGCAATGTCCGGCATTTGCCTCTTGAGGTATTGGAGGACTATCCCCCATTTGAGTTTGTCCCCTAACCCATTGACGTTCCATGTCAGGAACTTAAGATCTGCATTTGGTCCCATTTATGGAGGTATAGATGTGACCTGTGTGTGTCAGAAGCGGAGGATCCGTAACGCTAGAGTGGTAGTGTTGATGTGACATGTGCGCGCTCGTGCAGCGGGCCTGCAGACAGATCCGCCCCAATGTGCTACATAAAGGCCTCTTGAAGAGGTGTTGCTCAGACGTCGCTGCTGGATCATCGGACACCCTGGCCCGAGAGTCAAGTATAATTCGTGACATTATATTAGCGTGGCATTGCTGTGCAAAACTAGAACTACATACAGAACTACCCCCTCCCAAAACTCCCTCCACCCCCATACCTGCCTCCCTGCATAACAGAGTCCGATGACCCGCTTCCCCAACAGTGCAGAGCGCCCGTCACCCTCCCAACCCTGAAGTGGGGAAACGTGGGCCCGACCCGCTCCTCCCATCCCTACACATAGGGACTTAAATTTTAGCCACAGGAACCAGTATATATCATAAAGTATACTCATCACAGCACCGGAGAGTGTTTCCTCAGGTCCTCAAGGTGGCGCAGTTCCGACCCAGACGACAGTAGGACCATATAGAACATTGATGTATTACCTAGCTGTATCAACCTCACATCCCGCCCCGCATACCCGGTGGCGGCGCAACCCCCGACAGGTGATTGTCTGTTAAAATTAAATTGAGTCTAAACTTCTTAGATCTTTGTGAGCGCCACCGTTAAATATAGATCATCTCTTCGATGGATGGGTCCCCTAAGCGGCCGTTATCAGCTGCTTTCAACGTTGTTTTCGCTCCGGACGTCCGTGTTCTCCCACTTTCCGCCATTCGTCAAGCCAATCCATTACCCCGGCAGGGTCTGTGAAGAACCAGCTCTTGCCATCTGCCTCCAAACGTAGTTTCGTGGGGAACAACATTGCGTATTTGATCTCTTGCTCCCTGAGAGGCTTTTTTGCCTCCAAGAAGGAACGCCCCTGTTTTTGGACTTTGGAAGTAAAGTCGGGAAAAAAGGTTATCGTACTGTTCTCAAATCTGAGAGGAGGGGCACAGCGGGCCGTTTGAAGGATATGATCTCGATCACGGAAGCTAAACACTCTCGCCAGGATAGGTCGTGGAGGTGCCCCCGGCCTGGGTTTACCACCCGGTACACGGTGGGCTCTCTCAATAGAGAAGTAGTTGGATAGGTGTTTAGGCTTCAAGTACTTGGTCACCAATTCTTCCACAAAGAGTAACGTTGCTGGCCCCTCCGCCCTCTCTGGCACTCCTAGAATGCGGACATTATTCAGTCGCGACCTCCCTTCGTAGTCGTCCAGCTGGGCCACCAGTAACTCAGTCTTTTGCTGTAGTTCCGAAACCTGTCTTCCCAACGCGGATACATTAGTGCAAGTTCTTGTGTGATGTCCTCCACTTCTTTCATTTTGCGTAGGTCCGCTCTAAGGAGGGATATGTTGGTGGCAACTGAGTCAATCCGGCCCTCAAGTGATGTGCAGACTTCATTAATGGCTGCTAATACGTCCTGCAGCGTAGGTGGCTCTTGTTCGCCCTCCTGCTGTTGGGTGTTTTGTTACGGACCCAAAGTTGGTTGCCCCCCTCTTGTGTCTTTAGAGATGCAAATTTGTCGATTTTTTTGTTGGTGAGCATTTCAACCTCCCTTGTTCGTCGCCATTTTAGACTCACGGACGCAGGGACCACTGCTAGGGGGTACTCACCGCCGCCTACCGTAGTGGGCACTACGTGGCCTGTCGGATTCCCTCCCTCTGCCATGTTGCAGCCTCTCGATGAGGGAGTCTAAGGGGTTGCAGTCTCTGGTCGGATCGTTTCAGTGTCCTTTTGAGTGTCAGGTGGGGGGGGGCAATGCCACACGGGGCTCCCTTATCCAGTCAAAAATGGGCAGCGCCTTCCCCTTCTGAACACTGCTGCCCTCAGGCAAGGTTCACCACCTCCAGCAACGTGGGCCTTCGTCAGGGCCCTGTGTCAGTTCCTAAGCGAGGGAAAGCGGGGCCCCAGCACAGCCGGCTCCAACGTTGGACCTTACCGCTCACCGGGGGTCCACGAGGCGATGGCACATATGCGGCTGCTCAGGCGGGATCCCGCCTCAGTAGAGGACCACTCGCTCCAATCACAGCGCGGGCCGCGCGCAGGCCGCCCGTCCGGACACGCCTCCTCCCGTCCGGGCTCCCGAATACACCAGCCTGCGGTCATCCCACTCCGCCAGGCCGCAACCGCACCGCTCTCTTCCTGCTACGGTGATCTCAGCCGGGGCGGGCTCCTCTGTGTTCCGGCCCCCTCCGGGTACTAGTGCGCCGGGATATGGCTCCTGTGGCCGGATCAGTGACAGGATAGATCAGGGATAAGGATCGTGCGTGCCGGAGCCGCGCTAGCAAGCGGCCATCTTCTTCGGCTGTTGGCCACACCCCCACATCTGTTTGTTCTTGAGAGTTGCATCTTCCTAGCACACTAGGTACAGGAGGCTCCTTTCACCGTCATCTTTTCACATCTGCTGCCAGCTTTTCTCCTGCCAAGCCTTACTATCAGTCTAATTCATATCAATAAACCTTTCCCTAGCTAACAAGATCCAGATAACACCCCTGCAGAGGAAAGTAAAATAGCATACTGGCAACTTTTAAAGTGTATACTAAAGTTTTGATGTATGCGCACAACCTCTGTATCCGATACAAAGATCAAGATTGACATTTTATTTATTTTTGATGTGCTCCTGGGGTATCGCTCTCCGGTCTAGAGCGTTGAATATACAAGTGAATGCTGTAGCACACCTGAAATGGGGTGGGTCCCCCTAGGCACAATCTGAACCCTATGGGAGGGTGTTTCACGTTTAATAGTTCAAAATAAAAGGAATCATCCAGAGTTTATGATTGAATATTTCCGCAGAACGGATGGAAAACATGTTACACAGATTTGCAGTACGTGGTTACCCTAAACCGGTTTTAGATCAAGCGCAACTTCGTTGTCATCAGAAAACTCGCAAAGAATTATTCTCAAGCAAGATCAAATCCACACAAAACCGTATGGTAATTGTATCGAAATTCTCCACCATGAGTGGTCCGTTCAAGAAAATAATAAAACAACACAGGCCTATCTTAACATTGGAGCCCGATTTCAAACAATTGTTTGCAGAAAATCCGATTTTTGCATACCAAAGAGGGAAGAATCTAGGAGAGATCTTGACAGGCCACAAAGAGTACCACCAACAACCCAAACCAAAAGGGACGGTTCCATGCCATAATTGTAACAACTGCCACAACGTCATCCAAGGCTCCACTATGACACACCCCAGGAAGGGCACTAAGATCGGTTTGAAAGTTTCAGCCACCTACGACACCATGAACGTGTTCTACTTGTTAAAGTGCCCGTGTGGCAAAGTATATGTCGGTAAAACAGAGAGAAAAATTCAAACCAGGATCAACGAACACAAAAGTAACATCAGAACTAGGAACATGAAATCTGTTGTTACTTGTCATTTCATTGAAAAAAATCACATCAGCCAACTGAAATTTCTAGTCCTAGAAGTTGTTGCTAAAATGGAGGGCAGAGACAATAATAATCGCCTATTACAAAGGGAGAATTTCTGGATCAAATACCTTGACGCATTGAAACCACATGGGATGAACAACAGAATGGAATTTCAGTGTTACTTGTAACTTGCATCCCCGTTGATTGATTGTTTACATTTTTAGGTCTCGCCTAGGCAGCGCGCATGCGTTGTCTCTCCGAGACATCAAGTAATCTGTATCAGGGGTGAAACTCCGCCTATGGCCGGGGAATTTCTCCTGCCGCTTGCCATTTGTAAACACTGGCATTGCTTTTCTTTTGAGGGCGTATTATTGGCTGTAGATCCGATGCTTCACTTCCGTTTATTCCGGAAGCAGCACCGCCTAACTACAGATTTTGTGCGCTCTTGCGATTAATGTGTGTCCGAGGGGAACTTTCTTTTTAAGGCCCCACTTGCATACATAATCAGCACGGCGCTCGTCATGAACGCTGCGCTGTTAATGGTTTCAATGTTTTGCACGCCGCCCTACCTTTCCACCCTCTCACTGCTGCAGCACACGGCACTGCTTGCACTCCCCAGCTTCCCCCAACAACACAGCGCCTTACTTTGTTATTTGTTATTTATTGCCGTAGCCTGCCACTGCTCTCCCCCTGCCGCTGCCATTGCTGCCAGTTTGTCATCCAGCAGCACCGTTTCCGGCTCTCCCAGTGACGGCAGCGGCTTCATCTCCGACGAGTATGGATCCAGCCCCTTTTGCAGCGTGACACCGGACTACCCCGGCCACATTCTGCCTACCGATGGGCTGGCCTACATGTACGTGGGCCGCAGGTCCACCCTCTCACTGCTGCAGCACACGGCACTGCTTGCACTTCACTTAATCTCCCCAGCTTCCCCCAACAACACAGCGCATTACTTTATTTTTTTATTTATTGCCATAGAATGCCACTGCTCTCCCCCTGCCGCTGCCATTGCTGCCAGCCTGTCATCCAGCAGCACGTGTCCGGCTCCCCCAGTGACGGCAGCGGCTTCATCTCCGACGAGTATGGATCCAGCCCCTTTTGCAGCGTGACACCGGACTACCCCGGCCACATTCTGCCTACCGATGAGCTGGCCTACATGTACATGGGCCGTGGCGCCCCAGCGCTTTGCCGGCCCCTGCCAGACGAAGATCCGTGTTTCCTAGCTGGCACACCGAACCAGCACCTCCTCACCGCCTCCCGCCAACAGCGACCCCTGTGCCCGGCCTGCACCGAGGACTACACTGCCATGGCAGAGCCCTACAGACTGCCTGCCTTCCTGCCCCTGCACTGTTACTCCGCGGTGCAGCCACAGGACAATGGCTACATGCCCTGTGTCTGCCCTGCAACAAACCATGTCTGCCATGGAGCCGGGTGCAGTTGAGCAGTACAGGAATCCAAAGGTATGTAGCATCACAGAGTAAGAACAGATGTGCTAGAGGTAGTTTTTTTTTTTTTTGCACTTTTGTAGCGCGAACATAACCCAAAGGTATCAGAGTGCTTTTACATGAGCACCAATTGCATTACTGATGGACACAAGGCTTGCATTAAGGAGAGCAGGCATACACTGCGGGGGCGCTGGCGTTTATAAAGTATGTGCTAATGCACAGTGCTTGTATGGTGACTTGCCTAAAACTGCAAAGCCTAAAGATGGGAAGCCGGGCGGTGCTTGAACTGGTGCTCCCTGGTTCTACAGTGCACCACTTGAAGTGCACGGGTGTGCACCACTTGAAGTGCACGGGTGTAACGCAGTTAAATCCCAACGTGTAGGATTGACCACGTCTCTAGGAGTTTATTTATAAAGGGCTGCGTGGATGGTTGTAAAAATGCTCTAATATATTAAAAAGGACGGCGTAACACTCAAACTACAGCTTTTTTTATGTCTGTGCTGCAACACATGCAGAGAAAAAGCAAGCACCTGCTCACAGGAGCGTAACGTTGGTGCACCACTTCTGCGCCCAAGTGTGACCATCTGTGTGCAAACACGGTTCTGGAAGGGTGCAGGGCTACCCAGTTTTTTAACAATCAATCAGGACTTTGCATTTGTGGAAATTAATCATAAATAGCATTAACACATGTACTTTTCCCCTACATCTCAAACCCTGTACCTCTGAGTAAAAGATAGGGTGACTGAAATAAAAATGCACACACACCATGGTGTTGAGTAAACGTAAAGCACCTGCTGTGGTCTGCTGAATCTGACCTTGCTTAATATATTTGGCACTCATATAAACCGCTCCGATACCTTCGGGTCAAGCTTGCTATGTATAAAATTTCAAAAGAAGGGGGAGGTCCAGTCTTTCACAGCGTGAGCAAACTTCCTATACCCTTTGCATGTACACATAATGGCTTGTGCCGCTTGTAAAACTCCTCCCCAGCTACCGAGCATCTAGAGCACACAGGTAAAATGCAGCCATTTATTTCCATTTTATAAATATACTGCCTAAGCATAAGATTTACTTATAATAAGTAAATAAAATTTCTACTTCCACTCCCTGCTTTATAATTAGGATGACATTTTGTGAGATTTAACAAGCGGTCCTGTTTTCCACACATTTACAATGCCAATAGGTCTCGCATTTACGCGAGTTTCAGCTATTGACATTGCAAATAACAATGCCTTTTATATTTGTTTTCGTTTTTAAAACATAAATAAAAGGCATAGTCATTTACAATGCCAATAGCTTAAACTTGCGTAAACGCGAGACCTATTGCATTGCAAATGCTTGTTTCCTTTGTAATTGAATTCATCTTGATCTTTATGTTTCCATTGACATCTTCATTTAGATTTATATCTGTTTAGTCGCCTCGCTTAGACTATGCTGGATAGAAACTTTCATTCAGATTTACATTTGTTTAATTGCCTTGTATAAATTATGCTTTTGACAGAATCCCTCTTCAACTCGGAGATATGACTCTATTTTCACCTTTTCTGGTGTTCACACACTTTCTTTCTACACTCTTACATGGCCGCCGCCATCCGCACTAAACAATGAATACGCACTAGTCCTTTTTCGTTTTCTCATCCGGATACGAAGTAGAGTCCACGAGTCTCTTTTCCATTTTGCACTTTCGCTCACTGTGTTTGCTTTTAATGGGCACTGAAAGCACGCCACATTTGACGATGGATTGACCCCGCACGCAGATAGATCACCATTGCACGCTGAACGAGTGAGTACTTAACCATGGGGCAAGCCGAACACTTTTTATGACTGTTTTGGACATACGAGTCTCACTATTTTTCTCACTATTCGCCGGTTCCTTTTAACAGGCCCTTAAAGATCGCTTTACCTTAATTTTGATTTCCGTTGCATGCCGAGAGATAACACACACTTGCTTTGTCGATTAGACACTAAGGGGCTGATTACGATGGCGGGCGGAAACCGCCGTGCTAGCGGGAAATTGCCGCCCTCAGGTACCGCGGCAAAACCACCGGCCAGATTAGGATGCACCGCCAGAAACTCCCTTCCCCGGCGGTCAGATTCCAGGATTCAGCGGCGGAAAAGCTGAAAATCTGTCCGCGGCGGTCGGATTTGCTGCGGAAAGGCCAAAGACCCCCGTTCCCCCAGCGGTCTCGAGCACATGGAGCTATCCGCAGTATTGCCACCGCCATCCTCGATTGGCCGGATTCTCCGCAGCGGTGTGGTGGGCTGTTTGTGGCATCGTAATACAACCAGCGGTCGTAACCGCATTCCGCACGGCAGTCCCTCCCTTTTGGCTCTGTCCGCCACCGCTGCGGAAGGGGATTCCTGGCGGTTCCCGAAACACCCCAGCGGACGGGAAATGACCTATCTTTGCCCATCGTAATACGGCGGACGCAAGGACCGCCGATGGAGTGCGGAAAAGGTCATTTTCCGCCAGCACCGCGGATGTGCTACTGCACGCCATCGTAATCAGCCCCTAAGTACAGTGCCAGTCTTTTTAACACTTTTATTGCCATCCTACACAGATATACCAGTTTTTGTGAACCTTCACAAGTCATGACTCACATGGCTCACAGTTATCGTTTCCTCTTTCTAACACGCTCCATAGCGATTTGCACTTTGTTTTATTTTCATTTTCTAATGATGATTATTAAGCTTTTAACACACGATAACTATGTGATTACGGCTTTGACTCAGTACTGAGTATCACAATGGTTTTTTGTTTCACAGACGCATGTGACTACTGGGCACCACTTCAATATAACATGCTTACATCGTGTCATATTGTCATTATTGATTAGTTATGACTGGATGGTTTCCTCATTGAACTTAATTTTCTTCATACTACAGATTTGTCCCCTGAAGAAGGGCTAGGCGCCTGAAGTGCATTGGGACGCATGAAGCATAAGGAGGACAATTATGATTCAGAATTCGTAATCGATGACTGATTGTCAACATTTGATTGCTATAAATTGAATCTCAAGTTCATACAATTTTGGATAAATACATGAAATATTCAATCATAAACTCTGGATGATTCCTTTTATTTTGAACTATTAAACGTGAAACACCCTCCATAGGGTTCAGATTGTGCCTAGGGTGACCCACCCCATTTCGGGTGCGCTACAGCATTAACTTTTAAAGTGTGAAATGCTGAGCTAAGGCTAAATTAACTCGAAATTCAAAATGGAAGCACATTACTGTATTATTATAGCCTTATAGCCCACTGCAGAGACCTATGCCAGTTGTTAAAGGACCTGAACCCGAGTCATAGACATGAGCCACAGGTGTGGGCCTTTAACAATGGTATAACCCGAGGCAGAAGGGCTATAATGCTATTAGAACATTCTACCCACTAAGGGTAGAAGTTTCTAAATTAAAAAGGGAGAAACTTAAAGACATACATTGGAATGGTGGAGTTCTGGTCTTATTCCAGCCATTATAAGCGCAGAGCTACTCCATTGTCCTCAGTGGAGCTCTCAACATTCCAATGCTCTAATAATCTTTAGCAATCAAACAATTATTTTTAACATGTGAGTACATTCAGTAAATACAGTTACATTGATTATAATTCTACTTAGTACAGTTACATATGATTTCTCAACAGACTAAAGTGATGACTTACTACAATTCTTATTAGAATAAGACAAGCAGTTTAATAAAGTTGAACACGCCTTGAATATATGGATTACACGTAAATGCATATAACTGATATATAGAAGGTGGAGCCTAAAATGACGATGCTCCACTTTCTACAAAATGTTTATAAAAAAATATAATGTTTTAATATTTTCTTCTGTTTCATTTCATATTTTATCTTTAGCAGTAGCATCTACAAAATCAGGTCTTCAGGCTAGTTCCTCAGTTCCAATGACTGAAAAGCCAAGTAAGCAAAAAGAAAATTAAACATGTTTGATAATGTGTTTGTTTAGAGCAATAGTAACTCTCTTAGCTAAATCATTTCAGTGTATTTGGCATTTCAAATACATTATCTGTTTGTGTTTTAATTTATACCATCTTGTTTTTTGTTTACCAGATATGTTACAATTGCATGTAAGAAATCAGTATTCATCTCTATAACTTTTCAACACTTAATGTGTCTTATTATAGTATAATGTACCATGGCTGATGGCCATTAAACATGCTCTGCCTTGGTATCGCCAGGGAGAGGGTTTTCAGAGACGGATGCAGGCCTTTAAAAGCCAGTATAGCCTGCTATGGTGGGCTCTAAGGCATTTAGAAAATGGTCAAGTGATCAAAATCAAGGACACCCTTTTTCCATCTGTTGACATAACTTTCACCTTCCTACATACTTGGCCTCAATCTCTTTAATCTGTACCTTTGGTCCTTAGTTGATTTCATTAACTCACTTGGTATCACCTACCATCAATATGTGGGTCTGTATAACTGCAAGCATATTCCTTCGGCCCAACCAACCTTCTCTAATTCTGTCTAAAGCAAATACACACCTGGATCTCTCATTCAAAACGAAAACTTAACCCCAAGAAAATTGTTTTTCTTATTAACAGCTCTAACTCTACAATAATGGAACTCTCAAATGATAAAAATATGCAAAGATTAGGCACCATGTTAGAAATCATTACTGCTGCAAAATTACTAGGAATCACTCTTAATAACATCCTCAAAATAGACAGTCACATCAAAACCACTTCTGACGGCTAGCCTCAGCACAGTGGTGAGAGAGGTCTCTGACACCCAAAAATACAAGCATATTACTCCAGTAGTAAAGTCAAGCAGAAATATTGCCATGTGGCAGCGGGAGCAACACCAGACAAGGGATTTCATCAATGTTACTACTTTAATTAAGAAATTCCATCACCCAATCGTGTATAGGGATAAAACATGATCATCTAATGCACCCCGATGAATGGTCCCCTGAAATGCATTGTGGCAATGAATGGAACTTTTCCCGAAGAAATGAGCATGAGTAAACACTGCTAGAAAGGATATTTGTTTCTTAATGGAAATTAATAAAGTTAGCAGCACATCTTATTGCAGTGAATTGTCTGGGGCAGACTTATTAATTTGTTCCTGTAACGCAGTGCAGCAACAAAATTTACTGCACTACATTGCACAAGGGGGCACTCTAAAAGACTATCTTGCATGAGGTACCGCCTGGCAGAGGTCAGTGTATGCTCTCTACCATATTATCTGCACTTGAAGCATTCCCTTCCAGTACAAATTCCTATGTCTAGACAAGTATAGAAGGACCCCATGCACAATGTGTACTGTGCACTTCAGCACAGATGTACAGCTTAGGTATTTTGAGAAATGAAAACATTTCTCCTTGTTAGCTCCTTTTTAGGTCTCGCCTACGCAGCGCGCAAGCGCTGCTTTGGAGTGACCTCTTGGAATCACTCCGTACTTTTTAGGAAACTCGTGCATGTACTGCACTGTTTCCAATGAGTACTCTTGCATGTACAGCGTTTACCTTGCGGGAGCGAGCAGCGGCGCCATTTGTTTGCAATTATCACGCCTGCCGCTGCTCGCTCCCGCAAGGTAAGCGCTGTACATGGACTTCCGGCCGCGCTCCACTGAAACCCCTTTGAGTGGTGCCCTCAGCGTCTACAGGCATCCAGTAAGCGCCCGCCGCTGCTCGCTCCCGTAAGGTAAATGCTGCGCGTCGCTTTAACTTTCGCGGCCGCGGGGCCGCGCTTGTCTTTCAGCGCTTGTTTTTTATCGTCTTGTCCTTCTTTGATGATTATGATGCGTATTGCTGCAGAAAGCAACATGGGCTCTTGTAGTTCCCGTCACGCTTAGCGTCCTTGCTTTCCAGGATGGCGGTAGTTGTTTATAGTTACCGGACATAGGAGGCTGCCATTGCATGGGGGTGTTATAGCCAGGCCATGCTGTCCTACGTTTTTGTTTTGATATTGGCTCTGGGGAGTTTAGGCACCGCCGCACAGATCTCCCTGGCATGGCTGGACACGGGGCCCGAAACGGCGGAGGGAGACTTGGAGTTAAAAACAGTGGAGACCGGGACTGTTGACATCTCACCCACTCCTGACCCTTCGAAGTTCCCTGATGCTTCATCCCCCCTTGACCTCACTCAGGCCCCTGGAGAACTCTCTTCGTCTATCCCCTGGGAGGACCGAGCAGCCCCTCCAGACTCCACCCAGGATGATGGAGATCTCTTACCCCCTCTGGTCCGGGCAGTCCCTGGTTCTCCTCGCGCTGCGGTCTCCGCTCTTCAAGCACCTGTAACCGACAGTAGGTATCACTTCCCTCCTGCTTGGACAACTTTTGCTGTGGGAAATCACTATTGAGGGATACTGGGTAGACGACAGCCACTTGGCCGTAGTAATCCGTATTGGGCTGTACTATCCTTCTCCGCAGGGATAATAGATGTGTAATAAATTGTAACAATACTTTTTTTTTTGGTACCTCCTCCACTACACCATAAACCGTACATTTTAACAATGCTGTAGCTGTACATGATTAGCCGTATCGGAACTTGTCAAGACAGCTGTAATGACGCACATTATCATAATTTTTTTTAACAGGGCTGCGATGCTAATGATGGCAAGTATATATAGTTCACAGGTCAGCTATTCGTTTGGGCAGTCTCATCCATTGTATGTTTATATATTCCTGATAAATTGCCCTATTAGGCGAGGGGTGATGCTCAGCAAGTCTTTAGTTTTGAGTCATTTGCACTTTGTGGCATGTAGTTTCATGTTTTCCACTAGATGCAGGGCCACAGGGATTATGAAATTCTTCTACTGTGTTTTTTTCCGCATTACTATGGATTTGCGGCATATACCACATAATCCATCATCTGCTGCATAATTAGAGATTTTAGCAAGATTTTAGCAAAAAACTATTTTGTTTCTAGTTTAAATGGATCAAAAGTTACTAAAATCACAGCAACAAATAGGTCTCGCTTTTGGGACCTTATAAGTATTTAGTTATGCAGCACAATATCCTTGGTGCAACAACATCAACTGTTGCATGGCTAAACACTTTTAAGGTCCCAAAGGCGAGACCTATTGGCTATGCCAATGCTTGTTCACCTAGGCATTAATTTCGGATGCAAAACCCGGTCTGACTGTCTTAGTAGATTGTGCCTTGTAAATCCTCCTTGATACAAAGCAATGCAAAGCAGCAGAAAGTGCTTTTTGCGTTGAAAAAGGGCACTTTTCTAGTGCAAAATACTTTTTGGGCTGGAAAGTAAATACTATGTGTCACTTTGCGCTGACTCATGGCCTAGGAAATCTGGACCTCTATGTTATAATGCTACAAATTATTTGAAATTTGACTTTAAAAAGGGTTGCTGATTAAAGTCTTTTCAAGACATTGCTGTATATAGGAAGGCATACTACATCGGTAGCAGTGCTAAGCACAGATAACATGCTATAAGCAGTATTAACGTATGTAGAAATATAAATATTATTAAGTATTAGACAATATAGCTATCATATCATAATGAGTGCAGGGTCCTAGCTTCATTGAGGGTTTGGGTGGTGCCCCTCCACTCTACTAAATCCTGAAAGTCAAGTTCTGGGAGCCATTTCAGGTCTGACAGTGTCTTTCAGCTTTCATTTAGGTTTTACCTATCCTATCAGGGTGGGTGCTCAGGGTGCCAACAAAACTACCTCAGTACACTAAGTAAGAAAACCTAATGCTCAGCTTGGGTTTGCAGCCCTCTTGAGTGAATTTAGTTTTGTACATGCTAACACGTACCAAGTTGTTCAGACACTGACCTGCAAGCCGCAAGTGCTGAAGTTTAGAGAGCGCTCACAGGCACTGCCAACAGTGGAGAAGAAGAAACATAGGGGCATATTCATTATACTTTCACGCAGCGCAACACTGCAATCCACCTTGCTGCACTGCTCTGCGTGAAAGGGAAAGGGCAGGAATGTGCAGTATTTAACATTTATTCAGCGCATTCCTGTCCTTTCCTTGCCCTGGCGCACTTGTAGCTGCCTAGCTCCAACGAAGGCACCCTTGCACCATGGTGCAAGGGTGGCTGCTTTGTAAGCAGGATTATTTTTGTGCAGGAAGAAACACCTTACTGCACAAAAACAATCATGAGAGGCATTTTCCTCTTTCTATGCGTGCTGCAGATATTTCTCCTCATTACGCCTCCCCTGGTGAGGAGTAGCATTTTGACGAATTCTCAGGTCTATCACTAATGGTATATCTAGGAATGCACCAAAATCCATGGGTGGATGCGTGGGAACACCCACGCTCCACCCGTGGAACGCCTCCCTGGGGCAGAGTAATGCAAGGCATCAATTTGCGCTGCCTTGTGTTACTCCAGGTTAATGAAGCCATGCAGGGCCATGCTTGGTGGCCTTGCGCGGCCTGATAAATCTGACTTTAGTGTTGAGTTGCCCTTGCGCCCCCTTGATTAATGATAAATATTATAATTATGGGACATAATATGAATATGCCGTGCTGCCTATAAAATTTAGGGGGATATTACCAAGGAATTGCGATAATTATCGCAAAGCGCGCTTAGCGCTGTTTTTTTTATCGCCGGCTATCGCTGGATTTCATTGCAGAGATAACACGTTATTATCAACGCTTATCTCCAAGGCGATAAAAAATCCAGCGATAGCGGCGAAACCCAGCAATAGCGCGAGAAATGCAGCGATAAATTCCCTACGCTAATGAAAAGCTTGCTAATAGGCAGGTGAGGACTTAACCTTACAATCCACCTCCCATTGACTAGAATGGTTAAGTCAGGCTTTTAGCAGGTGTTAGATTCCAGCGATAATCGCGGTTAGCGCAAATTTTTTTATCGCTTCGCGGGCATTGCTAATAGGAGGAAGTTGTGTTTGCGACTGTTTTCAGTCGCTTTTAGTTGGGAACGCCTACTTTGCATGTCATTAGCGATATATATCGCTGACATGCAAAGCGGCACCAAAACGGTCGCTTTCGCCATAAAGCTGTCGCTAACAGCAGCTTGCTAATAGGGCGATAGAAATATCGCTGCATTAGCGCAAAAAGTGCCGCTAAAGCGGTGATAAGGCCATTGCTAATATGCCCCTTAGTCAGGGGGGACGGCTGGCATTCAGGTTCAAGAGCTGGCATGAAGAAAATACTTTTAGTAAAACAGACTGTGAAACAAAGTTGCTAGGAACATAGATAACAATGTGCCAGTTTGAAAGTGAATCCTTTTGGTAATTATATTGCACTGACTAATTTATGAAATTGTCATCCCGCGTCCACAATATTTTGCTACACAAATTGGTGGGATAAATTAATTAGATTAAAAAGAAAATGCCAGAGTGCTTTGCAAAGCAGGAGCCTGATTGGTGCTTTGCAGTAGAGACCACATGAGTTACAGCTCCTGGTGTGGAAAGGGACCACTAATTAACATAAAAGTGACAGGATGCAGAGCTCACATGAAGTGAGCTTTGACATTGTCAACATTAAAGCAGTCTTTAATGCTGCAGAGTAGATCCTGAAATGAGTTGAAAATGTTGACATCTTTCTCAACACTTCTACCATAAGTAATAGAGGTTCAAACTTAGACGCTGGAGGAACTAGACAAAATGATGATGGAAAACAACTATTATGGGCCTATTTTTCTTTGTATGATCAAGACAGTTTTAATGTTTATAAATTGTTTACAGCTTTTCATATGGATGCCAATGATGTGAATGTGCTGCACCGCTTTACTTCCTACATGATACAGAAACACCTTCTTGAGCTGTGCTGTTTCATACTTCTTATTCAGGAGCCAGGCCTGATTTAATGATGATACATGTATATATTTGTGACATTGTGTGTTTGGTGGGAACACTGCAGTGCTTGTTGGGAAATCTCAGATTCACAGCCCCTGAATCACACTGCTGGTTGTTGTTATATTCTTGGGGACATAGGGCCAGATTAAAATCTTTATGGGACTACCGCCGTGGCGGCGATTTCAAGTACTCCGTCAAGCTGGCGGAAGTCCGCCAGCAGTTTTTAGATGTTGTGGCAATAGACTGTTGACTTCCGCTGCGACGGTCTTCTCTGCTGGCTAACAGTAGTCTGTAGCCGTCATGCTCGCGGGTTTGTCCCGAACCGATTTAGATGTTCCTGTTGTGCTGGCAGAGTCCATGGTGGTGTAAAGACAGGTAAGTACTACTCATCATTATCTTAGTACACATATTTGTTGTGAATGTGTCATAATGTATATGTAGGTAATGTGTTATGCCTTTTTTTTACATATAGCTTTGCACTCCAAAAACATATACACACTATTGAATGTACACCCACATGCAGCACAACACCCACAAGCACCACAACAACAAGTGTCAATACAGGTGTGTTCATTTTACCTTGGTAAACTGTAAAATGAACACTACTGCATTGCACATGAGAAACAATTGCATGTAAGAGCAATGCAAAAATACACGAGGCTACAGCAGTTGTGAACACACGATTCATAGTAGTACAATTGTAAAAGTAGCTTACCTTAGATCCCAGCGACAAGTAGTTTGGCGTTGTGGTGCTGTCAAAGCAGCAAAGGGGGGACCTGTATGATGGGGTTCAAGATGGAAACGGAAGTGGGAAACAGTAAAAAAGGTAAGTTCCTACCTCATTCCCTTCGATTATGTCAACCCAAAGTAGGAGGTATTCCCACCACAGTTGCCTCAATGAAAAAGGCACATCATAATTGGGAAGGTGGGAATATTGGCTGGAGTCCCTTGGACAGCCGTTTCTGCCTCCGACGTGGGACCAAGATTCTGGCAGAAGCGGCGAGACTCAGACGGTCTTCCCTCCATAGACCCGCCAACATCTAAATGCAGCGGGCGGACCGCCAAGTCGGCGGGCAGGAAGACCGTCAAAAAAACGACGGCAGGACTTTATCCGCCAACATCTGAATCAGGCCCTTCGTTTTTTAATTGAATCTCAGTTATGGTAGACTAAAGGATACAGCCATGATGGCATTGTGGAATACTAGCAACTTTCTTAGCATAATTACCCAAATTAGAATCTCAGTGCTGTTGATTATATGATACAGTTAAACATCATTTTTTAATATTAGCAACATGTAAACCTGATGTCACTCAGTGCTGAGCAATATAGTCTGAAAATGTCGTGTTAGCAGAGTTTCAATATTTTACACTTCTGTGTGCATAGTAAGCGACATGTTTAAAGGGTGGATCAGCTTGCAATAGTCTCTAATGTGACATAAGCCCTTTGACAATGGTCCAAATGTTTGGAGGACCATTCTATACAGCATAGCCTTGGGACAGGAGGCCAATATGCTAGGATACTATTTGCATGGAACAAGAGTAAGGTAGGAGGTGGGATTACTAAAACCTTAAGTAGGAGAGTAGATGTTGCAAGAAGTAAGTTTACCCAATGTGTGGGGAAGTGAGCGAATTACACTGTGAGCATGAGCAGCCTTCCTCGTGCCCCAACAGACACAAAGAGAAAGATGACTTTTGTTGTATGCTCCTCTTTGGGTCTTCTGGGATGGGCGCCTTAGGGGATGCGAGGGTAAAGGGTGCCGTTGTCTGGCAGGGGAGCTGACTACTGCATTCTACCCAGCTGAACACTAAATCTACTGAAAACTAAATCTTTCTAATAGAAAAGAGCTTTACCTGTGATGGCACTGTTAATTGTCCAAAGTCTCATACAATGGGTGGTCGACATCAGTGGCTTTTCTTGCATGCTTAAAGGGAGTTTGAGCCGATGCTTCACTGAGATGGGAAGCCAGCTCTTCACACCCTATGTTCATTGGTCGGGATATGTCAAACCTGAGATTACTTTAAATCTCAGAGACATCAGAGTGGTCTGTTGGTGAACGTGATGATTAGCGCAATCTCATTAGCCCAAGATGGTTCGTTTTACACAGTGGGGACGGGAAAGAGCCTTAAACATGATAGAGATATAATTCCATGGGCTCTCTGAGTCATACTTCCAGGGTTGGTTAGTTAAGTGCCAAACATTTGGTACTAGTGATGACTGTTATTTACAGCTATTAGAACCAGAAATGCATTACAGCAGAAATGTGAAAAATAAGTTTGTATAATTAACACCAGTGTCTGCTCCTTTGTACTGAAGTTTTACTGAATTTGGGGTGCACATAGCTCATCTCACATTTGTTAGTAAGCTGGATGTGGTTTAAATATAAGAAGCAGCATGATGGTCAGGCTGAGCTGGCTAGCACAATTTCTTTAGCCCAAGATGGAGACCTCCTAGGTACTTAAAATGGGAAACAGCTCTACTTGTGATGTGATGTGATTCTCCAGCGGCTCATAGACTAAGTGGCTGATGCCAGCCTCTTCATTCTCGTAGTCTAGACACCAGTAAACTGCCTTGGGTCTTCAGTTTTTCAATCTTTATTTACGGCCCCTTGCTGATATTGTATGGTCTTATGGGCTGTTGTTTGTTTCTTATGCCGATGACACTCAGTTAGTCATGTCAATCTCCTCTGACTCGAGTTTTGGCCATCTATATCTGACTCTTTGTCTTCAGGAAGTAGCCAGCTGGATTGCTGGCTGCAAATTAAAACTCAAAGAAGACAATACAGAAGTCATGTTGTTGGGCAACAATATCAGCAATTCTGTTCTGAGCCCTCTCCCGGATTGTCTGAGTAAACTGTCCCCCCCCCCCCCAAACAAAAATCATTAAAGAGCCTTAGGATATGGCTTGATTCTGGCCTTACTATGGACCATCAAGCCAAAAAACTCACCTCCAGTTGCTACGGTATCCTGAGATTGCTGCAGAAGGTTTTTATCCTCCTTCCCTTTACCGAAAGAAAAGTGATCGTTCAGGCCCTTGTGTTATCCCGTCTTGACTGCGGGAATGCCCTGTTTTTAGGCTCACCCTGGTATGTTGTCAGGATGCTACAGATTGTTCAGAATGTTACCGCATGTCTCTTGATGAATATCCCTAAACACCAGTCTGCCACCAAGGCTCTGAGAGACTTACATTGGCTTTCTGTGGAATGCCGAGTGCAGTTGAAGACCCTCTGCATCAAACACAGAGCAATCAATAGAAAGTGCCCCTCATTATTAAAGTCTTTAGCCTCCCCATATATCCCTGGGAGAGCCCTCAGATCTTTGTCAGCCCACCTACTGAAGGTTCCCAGGATGTGCAGATCCCGCTGGGGTGGCCGATCCATTCCTTTTTGGCCCCCAGACTTAGGAACACTCTACCTCTGGAACTGTGCCTACTGGATCATGAACTTTCCTTCCGCAAAGCTTTGAAAACCTGGCTTTTTGGCGTTTGAACTCCCCGTCAGCTCCATTTTGACCATCTACAGAGTCTATGGCAGCTCTGGGAGGCCTCCGGGTAGCCATGCGCTATACAAGACCACAGGAGTAGAATAGAATAGTTCCCACCTTATGACTCGCCACCCATAAATGGTGAATGGAATAATTCAATACTGCCATAACTCCAATGCCCACACTTTACTTTTTTTATTTTCTTGCCCTCAAACTAGTTGTTCCTAATTTAACACTGATTCAACTGTGTGACTGTGTTGTGCGGCCACCGGAAAGGATTCAAACAAAACCCAATTTCCCACTGAATAGCTTCATGGCTCCACATAATTCTATGGTGACTATTAATATTTAACACATGCCTTTTTAATGTGTTTCTAACCTTTTAGCTCTCTGTATCTTGAATGTATTGCTGCTTCGGCTCATCACTAAGGCAGTCTGTATTGCAAACAATTTACACCTATGGGAACTCAGCCACTGTTCATACTGAAGACTCCCTCTCCATTAGCCTAGCAGTCCAAATCCCTGTTGACATGAGATACAAAACGGGATGGCGGTACAATTATGGCGGTACTACTAACAGGCCTGCCTTCATATATTTTAAAAAGCTAACTGGGGCCTACCTCTTAATTATATTCTTCATGTAGGTGGGTGCCAAATCCATTAAACAAATAGGTTATAAAATTGATACTTGATTGGACTGAAAATCATTGAATAGGCTGTAAAAGTGATAATAGTAAGTAATATTAATGCAGTTCAGCAATCAACATTCCCACAGTGTTCTGTTTCTGCAGCAGGTGCTTAGTTTGACAGACCAGGAGGCCTGCATTTAGTGCATTCACAGGTGTTAACTAGAGCTCCTACCACTATTGCCTAGGACTCTGTACGTCCAAACAGAAGACGATACATTACGATTTAGAATTGGAAGAAAGTTGAATTCACTGCCAGATTATCCATACTTAGATTATTAGCTCTAGAATAACTCCATAATCCATGAGCATATAGAATAACTCCCAAATATATTGCTTTGATCTCAACTGGAGCATTGCAGAATAAGGGTGAGAACATCAATGCCGATTTTGGTATTCAACCAAATTATTGTTTTGGAAATACTGTGTGTCCCATTTCTCTTGTGATACAAATTCCGGACATGATGTTATACATTTTTAGTCCCTTACAAAACTCCTCTATTGTTGCCATGTTGTTAGGCACCAGCAGATCCGTGTTGATCTCATTCGATTTTGCTTTGTTTTTATTTAAGGGGTCTGGACCGGCATCCCTGCCTGGCTCAAATGAAAAGCTTGTTAGTTTTATTTTCCCTTCTTGTTCCTTTGAGACGTCTAGAGTGACCGAGCAAGGTTGGTTGTTTTGTTCCCCTCGCCCTTTGTAGATTTCGATCTTTATTGGCGACATTCTTGGGTGGGATAATAACATTGGTTGTGCTAATAGCCTTTCCTTGGAATATGTCTCTGTTTGAGTCTTTTATATTTCTTTTTTAATGTAGTTATACATAATATTGTTTTTTCAATTATTTGATGAGTTTTATTAGTTTCGTCTTGCACATTTTTGTTATTTTTATGTTAACTATGTTTAATTATTTTTAGTGTCTGTTTTTGATTTGTTAATATATTTTACGTTTTTTTAAATTTCTGTCAGTTTTGTTTGGTGGCTTTTTGAGATTATATGGGAATAGGGCAAATGTTTGTTAAATATTTAATTTTAATTGATCATTTTTTATTGTTTTTAATTTGTTTATTATATTATTATTTAGGAATTTGTGTAGTTATTTAATAGATTATTTTTAACATGTATCATTTATTTGTTTGTTAAGTGGGTAATTAGATAATTGACTTAATTATTTTATTGTTTTTAATAGTGTGGATATTAATTAATTATAATATGTTTGTGTTTTGTATAATAATTAATTTTATAGTGTTATTATTTTTGAAAATAATGTTTTCTTATTTTCTTCTGTTATTAATTTTAAAAAAATTGATTGTTAGAATTTTAGGGTAATAGGGCGGAAAGTACTTTAAATCTATTTTTACATTTTTATTGATTTTTTAAATATAATTTTTTGTATAATTATATATTAAAAAGTATATTCATTATATAATGTTGAATATGGTTTTATATGTATATGGAAATATATTTTATGGAAATATATTCTACTTTTATTTATGTCATCTTTTATTTATGTCATATATATGTAATTTATTTTGCATCTGGAAAATTTAATTTGACCCTTTAAAAGTCCAAAACCTTTCCAACTGCTGGTTAGTTGGAATGGAAATAGTACATCTAAATCCCCCCAAAGTCCAAACACTTTCCCTACTGTTGCTTACAATAGGTGGTCATACAAATCCTTCTAAAGCCCTACTGCCGCTTACGTTGGAGTGGAAGTAGTAAATGTGGCTCCTCCAAAGTCTAAAACTTTTGTTATATCTTAACCAATCTTAGTGGTTGGAATCTGGAATGGATTGTGGAATGGTGTGAAGAGGAGAGTCCAGCCACTGACAGTTGGCCCAGGCTTCTTTGCTACCAAAAGGTTTATGAGGTTGTCTATCCACAATTTAATTAAACCTACCTTAAAGAATCCTGTTGTGTGCAGAGAAGTTATTGGAGAAGAAAACTCAACATTGGCGATGGGCAAAGTCAGCGAGAGAAGCCTGGAGTCCTGTGATGCACCACCGGTGTCCTTTCCCGGATCAGAGCAGCGGAAACACATAATCCAAAATGTGGTCAGTGGACCATCCTATGCGCTATCCCGGAATCCAGAAGTAGTGGAAAACCACAGACTGGGTTGATTTCAGAAGAAAAATAGCAGTGAGTAACATTAGCAAGCGTGAGCCTGCACAGACAATTGTGCAAGCACGGAGCGCGAGCTGACATGCGTGCTAAATAAATGCATCAACTGGAATGCTGATGTGCTGACAAGTGCGCGTCAGCGGCCATATTGCGATTAAAACAAAAAAACATATTGCGGATTGGCATCCCTGCAGGCATTTTGAAGTGGTTTTTGCAATATTAATTACAGTGATTGACAGACCAATTGCAAACACCAGAAACACAATTTTGAATTCATAAATACAGTGATTCGCACACCAATTTCAAACACCGATTGCGAACACCAGAAACACTATTAAACATAAAGAGATGCACCGAACAAAACACATTTAGTCCATTGTAATTTCTTTAATTTCTTCCTTTATTTCAACATCGATAATCGTTCATAAAAACAGCCAACGCGTTTCGTTCCCCAAAAACACAAGCTTTTAGAACTTCATCAGGGCTTATGTGGCAGAATGCAAATTTGCTGTAAGATTGTGAATTGTGGTATTGCTTGTAGTGGAGAGGTACTCCAAATTGTCAAAGTTTGCCACCAAGTATGGTATTACTGAAGGAAGGATTGGCCGCTTATCACGGTGGCAAACTTTACCAGTTGGAGCACATCTCCTCCACAAGAAATACCTCGTTTCCAAGCCATTACCTAACAGCATATTTGCATTATGCTATAAAAGGTGGTATACTTTGACAATTTGGAGTACCTCTCCACTACAAGAAATACCACAATTCACAATCTTACGGCAAATTTGCATTCTGCCACATAAGCCCTGATGAAGTTCCAAAAGCTTGTGTTGAACGATTATCGATTTTGAAATAAAGGAAGAAATTACAAAGGACTAAATGTGTTTTGATCGGTGCACCTCTTTATGTTTAATTTGCTTTGGGAATCTGTAACCAGCGGCACCAAAAGGTGACAGGTGCTGGAGTATTGTGCACGACCATTTTAATACGGCAGCAGGGATATAGTGAGGTGTTAACCAATAGGTCCGTCACCTTGTATTGTCTTCAGTTGATGACCAGAAACACTACTTAAGATATTCGGGAGTACTTAAACGTTTCAAGCTCACACGGGTTTTAGTAGTGCGGGCAGGGAGGGTCAGTAGCCACCCTTGATCATATGTGGATGTCACGTGGGCTGCACTCACTAACCTGTACAGATTAGCCTTTTCAGTGGAACTTAACAGACAAAGCATGAAGCACATCAAGAGGGCTCCCAAATCGTAAAGCCCACCAGGGGTCATATTATGGTGTAAGCAAATTTTCATTGTTTGCGCTGGGCACACCTTTAAAATGGTGCACCCGGTGCAAACAATGTAAATGCGCCCTATTACCTTGAATTCGCTGCCCCCAGGGCAGCCACATACTCGCAGTGCCCTGGGGGCAGCACATTCATGTGAAATACGGAGCGGCTGCTTTAAAGCCGCTCCGTGTTTCACAGTGCAGGTGGCAACCCGCCTGCACTTTCAAAGGGGATTACAGATCTCCTTGAAGGCTGGTGCAGTCAGTGATTACACTCACCTGCAAGGGGATGTGTGGGGGGTCCATAGGACCCCCCTTTACCCCCTGCAGAAGGCTGCTCTCAGGAGGAGCACAGACAGTGCACCACCTTTTAAATGGCGCACTGTCAAATGAGGGAACGCCCCCTTGAAGATAGCGCTGGTGCTTTATGTGCGCTATCGGTATTACAGAGGGGGCCGCACAAGTATCTGTAGCCCCTTTTGTAATACCAAAGTGCCCCAGGGTTGCGCAAAGCAGTCGCAAACGCCTGTTGCGCCCCCAGGGCACTTTATTTAATATGGCCCCGGGTGTACAATTTAAGGAAGGCCCAAGAACAAACTGTTCAGAGTGGACCGGCTTTTGCACGGGGCATATAAAAGTATTCACATACATTCCAATTCTGGTTATTATACTGATTGATGAAAAGATATTAGTAATTCATAAATTAGACATCATTCGTTGATCTGCACACCTGATACATGCGGATACCTGTCAATACCTGGAACATCATTTGGAGATCTGCTCACCTGTGTGAACATTAATTGATCTGCACACCTGCGGGTGATATGTGAATTGTAACATTTCAAAGTATATTCACTAAGTTGTTAGCCTTTGTGTGTGTGTGTGTTTGGAGGGCATACAAAATAAAGTCATTAATGGAGGGGATTAATGCACCTGTGCCTTTTTTCCTTGCTCAGGTGATCCTGTTCTAGAGTGGAAACAATGGAAAGATAACTTTGAAGCCTATATAGAAGCTACTGGGGGAGATATTTACACTGATAAACAAAAGTTTGCCATTTTAAAACATTGTTTAGGCGCGGGAGGGAGATGCATATTATATCATTTACCACCAATAACTATTGAAGAAGAAGATGAAGAAAAAATAGATGTATGTGAAATTGCGATAAAGCAAATGGATATTCTCTATACCAAGAAAGTTAATGAAGTGGTATGTAGATATAAATATTTGAGTAAAGGTCATCGATGTTTTTGTAAATGATTTGAGAATTTTGGCTGCCAAATGCAACTATGGGACTTTTCATGATCAAATGATACGTGACCAAATGGTACATAAAATATGGGACATTAAGTTGCAGGAAAAGCTATTATCTGGAGTAGATCTAACATTAGAAAGAGCTATAGATATCGCCCATCAATTTGAAGAAATTAAATTGGGTATAAAAGAGTTAGCGGCCAAAACTGCTAGTGAAATACAATTGGTGAAGAAGGTAAATGGAGAAGATAAAGTACCTAGTGGGAGAGGGGACTCTAAGATTCAAACTCGTGCTCAAGGCATGGATAAAAAGGAGTATGTAACGTTTTGAATGTAGTTTGTCATTGAGAAGGTGTTTGAGCGGATGCATTGGCCCTAGCTAGAGGTGATGCTCAGTTTGGCATTGAGGAGAGATTCTGTGCCTGGGTCCCCCTTAACTACGGGGAACTGCGAGCAACGGTCCGGGTTTATGGCTAGACCTTAGCTCCTTTTCCGATCAGCAGGACGACTCGACAGGGGTGTCTGCTGTCACCCCTGCTGTTCGCTCTGTACATGGAGCCCCTAGCCAAAGCGCATACGAGACAATCCAGCTATCACGGGGTATGTTTCGGCGGAGAGGAACACACTGTTAGCCTCTATGCTGACGACATGATAGTAGCACTGGATGACCCAACTAGGGCCCTCCCGGCCTTTCTGTCTGAGATTGAAGACTTTGGGACAGTGTCCGGTTTTCAAATTAATCTCCCAAAATCACAGGCCCTCATTCTCTCTGTCTCTCCAGAGATGGACACGTCACTGACATGCCAATATCTGATACTATGGGCGACTATTTCCATCCCCTGTCTCGGGGTCCAACCTGCCCTGACCGTGAAGGCGACAGTGGCCCTCAACTATCACACCTTGCTCCAGCAGGTGAGGAGGGATCTAGCCCAATGGAAACACTACCGGCTGTCATGGCTCGGCCGAGTGGCGGCATTAAAGATGACCGCTCTCCTGAAGATCCTGTTTTTATTCCAAACCCTCTTGATAGAGCCTCCCCAAGGCATGCTACAGACGTTACAATAAGAGATGGGCAGGAAGGAGGCCACACATGAGTCGGGAACAGAGCTACAGGTCCACACAAGAGGGGGGCCTGGAGCGCCGCAACCTCCTCCACTACTACCAGGTGGCACAACCCCACTATATGGTGGAATGAACCAGGGAATAGTCCGAGAAACACTGGGTGTTTATGGACAGGGCAGTAGCCGGGATGCATCTGTGGAAAGTCCTATTTCTGCAACACATGCAGAGGATATGGGGTCTTTATTCCTCCCCGGTCACTAAAGCCACCTTTGAGGTATGGGATCGACATGTAAGAAACTGTCCTCATTCCCCGGCCCCCTTACCCTGATCATGGGCAATGCGGATTTTATACCAGTTCTCGACCTTGCCACTTCCCAGTTATGGCAAACGGTGGGATGCAGATCCATTGGACACCTCTTCGATAAGGAGGGCCCTATCTCTTTTGAGCAGTTAATTAAGGACTATGCGCTGCCAGAAACGGAGAGAATGCACTATCTCCAAGTACGACACTAGCTTACTCACCCGACTGTCCGCGTTGGGGCACAGCGCCCACTTACCTCTTTTGAGAAATGACTAGTAACTAAGACCTCAGATAGCAGCCTCATAACGGAATTATACGCCATCCTCAAACAGGCTTTCCCCGAAACCAAGCCCTCAGGGCCAGAAACGGTGGGAGCAGGGAGTAGGGTGAGAGTTGACACCCAAAGGAGGGGATGAGATCTATTACAGGGCAAGACACACAGGGCCCGATTCACAGAACAAACTTACGACAAAATCCTAAACTTACTACCATTTTGGTATTCACAGAATGAACTTACTCATTTTGGTATTCACAGAATAAACTTACTCATTTTGGTATTCACAGAAGACACTTACACATTTTGTGTAACTTACACATTTTGGTATTCACAGAAGGCACTTACTCATTGATGAGTAAGTGCCTTCTGTGAATACCAAAATGAGTAAGTTAATTCTGTGAATACCAAAATTGTTGTAAGTTCATTCTGTGAATACCCAAATGTGTAAGTTCATTCTGTGAATACCAAAATTGTTGTAAGTTCATTCTGTGAATACCCAAATGTGTAAGTTCATTCTGTGAATACCCAAATGTGTAAGTTCATTCTGTGAATACCAAAATTGTTGTACGTTTAGGATTTTGACGTAAGTTAGTTCTGTGAATCAGGCCCAAAGTGCGTAACATTGCTAGCATTAAGACCGCTACTATAATAGCTGCATACTGGTACCTCACCCAAGTTCGACTGCATAGAGGCAGCCTTGCACGTAGCACGGACTGTTGTCGGGGATGTGGGTCACCAGGGATGCTGTTTCACTTGTTGTGGGACTGCCCTAAGCTTGCACGGTATTGGGACATGATTTTGACTGACATTGACACCTACTGTGATACGCAGTTACTTCGCTTAATGACATATGTTATTCTCAGACTCCCGAACGTGCTTACCTTCCCGCTTAAATCCTGTAGGGGGGGGCGACACATTAGTCTCATTCTAGGGGCAGCGTTGCAAAATATCCTCTCACTCTGGGCACCAACAAGATCCCAACACACCTTGGGTGGCTGCATCGTCTATGAGGAATGGAGAGGCTGACCCTCACCTTAACCAATCAGAGTGATTCCTATAGAAAACTTTGGCATCCATACATTGCTCTCCTCTCTGGAGAGTTTTAGGAGCTGACTTGCCCTAGATACCTTTGCCTAGTGCATTTGGTGGAACCTGACATCCAGACACAGGCTGGGGAACCAACTCGGGATGGATCTGCGGAAAGCGAATAGTGTGTTATTACCCAGATTGTATTGGATATGAGTACTCTGGGAGTTGGGTTTAAGGGGCTGGAGGGTTTGTTGGGTCCTTGTTTTCGATGTGTTTACTTTTGTCTTAGAAGCTTAATTCACTTCCTGTTTCCTGGTTGTATTTTTATAAATGCAATAAACAGATTTGAACCATAAATGTGGTTTGTCAGGTCACTTAGCAAATGACAAGTCATGTTCAACAATAGGACAAATTTGCAGATATTGTAAAGCCAAAGGGCATTATGCCAGAATGTGTAAGCGAAAAACAGGAATTAGTGCAGAGGTGCTGAGGCAGTCAAACAAAAGTCTAATTACATCAAGGAAGTCAGATCTACATCTTGAGTATATATGAAATTAATGAAAAAAGTGTTGCCCCTTTTTGTATCACTGACATAGGTGTAAAAGAAATCAGGGTGATGGCTGACTCTGGTGCTCGGCACACATTAATTGGTGATGAGTGGTTACATCAATTTCTGAAAGTGCAATTGGTACCTCCTGATATTAGGCTTGTAGGTTATGGTACTAAACCAATTGATGTTTTGTGCTATTTTGCCTCTACATTAAGTTACAAAGGTAAAACAATTGATACAAAAATGTATGTAGCCAAGGATGGGTCTTGTTTGCTGGGGTTGCAAAGAGATTTGGGGCCAGATGTACGACCCTACCAATTTGCGAGTCACAAATTGCGTTGTTTTGTGACTTGCAATTTGCGACTCGCAAATAGGAATGTACAACCGCAATTGCGGTTGCAAAACAATGGTACATACCATTGGGACTCGCTATTAGGAAGGGACGCCCTTGGCACGCCCCTTCCTAATAGCAAGTCGCAAACCCTATTTTGCGAGTCGGTAATAGGTTACTGACTCGCAAAATAGGGTTTGTACATGGGCCAGACCTATTTTGCGGTCGCAAACGGGCTGATTTCCCATTTGCAACAGCAAAAAATGGGCGTACATCTGGCCCTTGATGATTACACCTGACCCTAATCATCCTGATCAGATTTTAGGATACAATGATTTAATTTCACAAGTTAGTGAAGATAAAAAATTGGAATGGAAATATTCGTTTCCCAAAGTTTTTCGCCAATTTTAGGACTATTAAAAAGATTTGTTCATAAAATTAAATTAAAGCAAAATGCTGTACCTAAGGTACATAAAGTCAGAAACATTCCCTTATATATGAGGGAAGCATTAAAGGAAGAGTTGGTATAATTGAGGAAATTGAACCATCTGACTGGCTTTCACCAGCAGTAGTAGTGCACAAACCGAATGGGAAAATCAGACTATGTGTTGATTGAAGAAGTTTGAATGAGTGTGTGTGTGTGTGTGGGGGTAGTTCAGCATCCATTGCCCAACACTGGAGAGATGATTTCAATGTTGAAGGGTGCTGAAGTATTTCACACGCTAGATCTATTGAGTTCGTACCATCAGATTGCACTATATGAAGACAGTTAACAGTATACGTCATTCATAACACCAGAAGGGGTGTACAGGTACAACGGGATGTCATTTGGTTTAATATCCGCATCAGCAGTCTTTCCTACTGTCATGCATAAACTATTTAAAGATATAAAGAATGTTTTATATTTCCAAGACGACATTCTAGTTTTTGGAACTACAAAAAAAGTACTAATCATTCTGCAGAATCATGCTCTGACATTAACCGAAAATAAGTGTAGGTTTGAGTTAGTCAGTTGAATATTTGGGCCATAATATTGGTAAACATGGTATTTTACCAAAACATAGTTTGGTCAAATCAATAGAAGATGCCCCATAACTTCAAAACAAGGACCAACCTATCCATTCCTAGGTTAAGCAGAATATAATGCTATGTTTATTCCATTATTCTCCAGTAAAACAAAAAACATGAGCAATTCAATTAAACAACATCAACATTTTGCATGGGATGACAAATGTACAGCCGAATTTCATGTGTTAAAAAAGGAAATTCCCAGCAGTGCTTGTTGGGTTAGACGCCGAGAAGGCTTTTGACAGGGTGGATTGGTCATTCCTTTTTAAAACGCTCACACAATTTGGCTTCGGAGATAAATTCATTGCTATGATTAGAGCCAACTATGTACAACCCCACTCTAGAGTGCAAGTGAACGGGATATTGTCAGCTCCTTTCTCCCTTACTAGAGGCACCCGCCAAGGATGCCCGCTGCCACCCTTACTATTCGCTCTCAGCATTGAACCGCTAGTGATGTCCATCCGGGCGGCCCCAGAGATTAAGGGAATCCCTTTTAGTGGTGATACCCACAAAATATCGCTCTTTGCTGATGATGTGCTCCTGTCCCTCACCGACCCGTCCAACTCTCTCCCTGCACTCCAAGCTGAACTGGCGCGGTTTGAAGCAGTAGCAGGATTTAAGGTTAATCTAGATAAATCATATATACTTAATCTCACAGTCCCAGAGGATGAGGTCGGGGATTTACAGAAGCACACTCTGCTCCAATGGACCTCCCGTTCACTCCAATATTTTGGGGTCCAATTGACACCACGCGTGGAAGGGCTTTACAAGGCTAACTTTCCGTCCTCTCTCTGCCGACTCCAAACCGATCTTACACTATGGAAGCCTCTTTTTATACCTTGGCTTGGTCGCATACACGCGGTCAAAATGACCGTACTCCCTAAACTCCTGTACCTCTTTCAGGCATTACCCATCGAACTTGACAAGGAATTTCTTCCTAAAGTTAAATCTATGATTCTACGATTTATCTGGCAAGGAGGACGAGCATGCTTTTCTTTCTCGATACTGAGGCGGCCACGGACAGAGGGAGGGGTAGGCCGCCAGATTTCGGCCTTTATTATAAAGCTGCACAACTATGGGTAGTGACTGAGTGGTCCAAACGGGAGTCGGAGAAACACTGGCTCCATATGGATCGCTCCCTCGCAGGAAGGACTATTTGGGACCTCATATGGCGACCCAAGAGGGAGAGACCCGAAAACGCATACATTAGCACTCCCACTCGCACCACCTTGAAAGTATGGGATTCCATATCTGGGAATGACCAATGGACCACATTCCCCTCACCCTACACACCCCTCCACTTTAATCCAGCTTTCCCCCCGGCTCTTCAGGAGGGACCTTTAAATGCCTGGAGTGAGGGTGGATGTTTGGCACTGACACATTTGTTCCATAACTCTGATCCTCTTACTTTTGATAATTGCAGAAGGGACTACGGCTTGGAGCCTAATGAATATTTTCACTATATCCAATTGAAACACTGGGTCCTCACTCCTCACATTCGCGAAGCAGCCACACGCCCGCTTACGAAGTTTGAAATCTATGTGCAAAATGTGGGCTCTATGAAAGGGGTGATTTCATTCTTATACAACTATCTGCTTGCTTCTACACACTCTCCACGGCCCCAATACATGACTATGTGGGAGGGAATGCTCCAACGTGATATTTCTGATAGGGAATGGTCTGGGTTGTGGTCAGACATTACCAAATGTAACCACTCCTTAGAACTACGGGAAGCTCATCTCAAAACAATGATGGACTGGTACTTGTACCCCGCTAAACTTAAGACGATATTCCCAAACACATCTGATAAATGCTGGAGAGGGTGTGGACTATTAGGGGATTTTCAGCACATCTGGTGGGACTGTCCCACAATACGGCCATTCTGGGAGGAAATTCTTGCACACATTAAAGACATGCTGGGTTACCCCATCCCAACTACCATGGCAGAGATTCTCCTTGGCCTCCGTGATCCATCTCTTGAACATCAAACTAAGGCAGACAAGGCCATTATGTGGACATGCATAGGGGCTGCAAAAGTAGCGATAGCAGCGGCCTGGAAGAGGAGGGAGGCTCCCGCTATCTCATTGTGGCATTCTAGGCTCTGGAAATTGCTGTGTCTCGAAAGGATGTCAGACATTTTTCGAGATGACTATAAATTTTTTTAATACAAATGGGGTCCACTGGTTGCCTTTCTTACACGGGGATTGCCACAGGCTGTCTGTCCTCCCTCCATTAGAGAAATGCATCTCTTTCAATTTTAAACCGCCTATGTGTGACTAGACCTTGTTACATCCTGACAATATGTAGCCGCCAGCGTTATTTTGTGGGTAGGGAGGAGGGTGGGAAATTCTTTATTTATTTCTCTAGGGTTTATGTTTCGGGGGTTCTTTTCTTTTAAGGGGCTCCTTCCCAGTTGGAAGGTTTAGAGTTAAAACCCGTTACAAAAGAAAGACGGGCTGAATGTACCTTTCTTCAAGCAGATAAGTTCTGGGCCCTTACAATACCGGAAACTGTACTTCTTATTTTAGGTTTTAATGGGAAGAAGGCTTGGATATCTGCCTTGTGTCATACATCAGCCCTGGACTCTTCTTACTGCTATACTTTGTGAACTTATTCCACTATCCAATTTGTTATATTGTATCACAGTCTATGTCATGATGTTAATAAAAATACGTTTGACAAAAAAAAAAAAAAAGGAAATTGCTTCCACTCCATCATAGCATTGTTATTAAGATTAGTTATTGAAATAATTAATTGTTTGCCGAAGGGGAATGTGTTATATCTTAGCCAATCTTAGTGGCTGGGATCTGGAATGGATTGTGGAATGGTGTGGAGAAGAGATTCCAGCCACTGACAGTAGGCCCAGTCTTCTTCACTGCTTTAAGAGGTTATCTAGCCTCAATTTAAATAAACCTACCTTAAAGAGTCCTGTTGCATGCAGAGACTTTATTTGAGAAGAGAACTCAACAGCTTGCCTTATTGTTGCTCAGGTTGGAATGGGAATAGTAAATATGACCCTTCCATGATCCTACACTGTCTCTCCTGTTGCTCAGCTTGGAATGGGAATAGTAAATCTAACCCATCCAGGGCCCAACATTTTCCCTCCCATTGCTCAGTTGGAGTGGGGATAGTAAATCTAACCCCTCCAGAGTCCAACATTTTCCCTACTGCTGCTTACGTCAGAGTGGGAATAGTAAATTTAACACCTCCAACACTTTCCCTACTGTTGTGCAGGTTAGAGGGAGAGTAGTGAATTAGTAGAATGTTAATTATATTTATGAATTGTTTAGTTCTAATTGTAAAAGTTAGTTTAAAGTATTTATTATATTTTGCAGTGATTTATTTTATTATTTATTTTTCATTTCAATGTTGTTATTGTATTTGTTTATTTGTAGGTATTGCTATTTTGTAATTCTTTTAAAGCATTCATTTTAACTTTGTTTGTAAATTATTATTTTTGTAAGTATGCAAAGTCAATATCTCTGTCCACAATATTTTTATCATACATGCCTGATGTTTTGTACAGCTTTAAGTGAGAACAGAGACTTAACATCTTATGTTGTCACAGTTAACAATGTTTGGAAGCATGCAGCATTCCAGTGTGGCTACTGCCTTCATTGTTGTGTTGCGCTTTTTTTAAAACCAGTCACATGCAGGTAAATTCTTATTGGCAAAGGAAAGGTAGCTGGTGTTATTTCAGAGCAGCTCTTGATGTGTCTTCATATTTATATTCAAATGCTGAGGCACAAAGGCCAGTCCTTGAGACACCCCAAAATGTACCAGAGCTGTTTCCAACCAATATACTTCTATTTTTATTCCACTGCTATGTATCAACTGCAAATGAAATTCACAATCTCCTTTCAAAACCACATGCACTAGCCAAAGACTTCAGTAATTTCAGCAAGATGTTAACGTACACCATCTGAAACACTGCTGACCAGAGCTGACTCAGTTTTCTGGTTGAAGTCAACCTGGAAAATATCTAAGCGACAATGCCCTTCACCATGATCCTAGAATTGTTGGGTGTTCTAAAATCCTCATTGTGAGAAATTACTGATTGAGAGGAGTGAACCCCTACTCAAATGGCAATCACAATTCTTTGTTAGGGTTAAATGCACAAGTAAACTCTAAATTAATCTGTGCTCAACCCTATGGTAGATTGGCACAGAGCAGTCGGGCTTAATTTAGCAGCAATGTGTAAAGTATTTATGCAGCACTTCAAACAGTGATAAAGTGAAACACAACACGAGAGATCCCACACCAATTTAGAAAAAGAGGGTAAAATGTAATAAATAATTTAAGACCAAAATGACAAAAATCCAATTGGTAGAATTAGAGATGGGCAATCTTAACGATTTAAGTCAAAATAGTGCCTCAAAGCACAAAGTGGCAACTGTGGTTATCTGGCCACGTTGGGCCAGAACAAAATCACAAGTTCAGTCCAACCACAAAGGAATGCGGGTTGGCTACAGGGACCCAGTTAGGCTGAACAAGAGTACCTTAAATCCTAGTTGAGGAACGTTGCACTGTTCCACATGGAGGTTGTGTTTTGCAGCCGAGGCAAAGTGAGGTCCTGGTGGGGAGATAAATTGCGCAGCATTGGTTCTAAGGAGCTACAGGTGGCGATGCGAATTCCTAAGTCGGGGTTGCCTCGCACAGCTGTTCCATTGCGAAGTTTCTGAGAGGCGATGCATCGCGCAGCAGCTCAGATGCAGAGTTTTTCGGAGGGAATGCGTTGCGCTGCGTCGGTTCTGCTAGGAGCAGCTTTGCCTTCACTTCCAAGGATCTAGTGCTGGGGTGCCAACACTTGGGAGGATAGGACTCACAGCTGGTAGAGTCCAATTGCTGTGTTCAAGGTGGATGAAGCCTGTTCTGTCCCTGAGGCTTTTGATCAGGAGGCCAGCCAGCCATTCACTAAGCCAGCAGGGCAACAGGCAGCAGAGCAACACCTTGGCAGTCCTTCTTGCAGAACAGCACTTCCACAGGTCCAGATGTGTACTGAGGAGGTGGATCCAAGAGTCCACTATTTATACTTGATGCCCACTTTGAAGTAGGAGAAGGTTCTGGAGGTTTCCACTCTCAGAGGTGCGTGAAATTTCCTGCCTCCCTACCCTGGCCCCAGAGTTTCTGAGGTCACAACAATCTAGTGTCAAACCCTTTGTGAGTATGCTCAGTCAGAGTCCTTGTGATGTGCAAGTGTGGTAGGTGACAGTTCTTCATCCTCATTAACCCAGAGTGACACATCCTGTTAACACGTATCTTCCCTTTGTCTCACTGTCTGGGAGCAATACACAAAGACCAACTGCCAGCTACACCTAATCATGTGACCCAGGCTACAGGCAGCAGACACCAAAAGGGAAAGGAAAATGCCAACTTTCTAAAAGTGGCGTTTTCAGAATTGTGACTTAAAATCCGACTTTACCATTAAAGAGGCTTTAAATTACAGTTCCATAGACACTAAACTTGACATTCCTACCTGACCCAATTTAAATTATCACTTATTAAATGTAATAAGTTAACCCAATGTTCTCCTTTGGGAGAGGTAGGCCTTGCAGTGGTGAAAAACTATTTAAAATCTTTTCACTACCAAGACATGTAAAACTTAAAAGTACATGTCCAACGTTTTAAATACACTGCATCCTGCGCTATTGGTTGTTCAGAACCTATCCTGGGGTGACGTATATGTATTAAAATCGAAGGTTTGAGCCTGTCAAAAGATTTTTTTAGCCAGGTCGAAATGACACTTTAAAAATTCACACACAGGCTACAATGGCAGGCCTGAGACATGTTTGCAGGGCTACTTAAGTGAGTGGCACAGTAAGTGCTGCAGGCTCACTAGTAACATTCAATATACAGGCCCTAAGCACCTGTAGTACCACTTTACTAGGTACTTACAAGTAAATTAAATATGCCAATTAGGTGTAAGCTAATTCTACCATGTTTAAAGGAGAGAGCACAAGCCCTGGTTAGCAGTGGTAAAGTGTGCAGAGTCCTAACAGGCAACAAAAATGGGTTCACAAATCAGGAGGGTGAAGACAAAAAGTTGGAGGATGACCCTGCAGAAAGGGCCAAGTCCAACAACCATGGACTGAAACGGTTCAGTGATAGGTTAGTTGTTGCTTAAAACTGTGGTATTCAATGGTGTTTTAAGGTGTGGCTAGAGTTAGCTGTCTGCCGGAGTACAAGTAATCATAGAAAAATTAATATTAAAAAGAAGTATAGAAAATTGGGCTTTAACTCCGCACCACTTTGTTGACATTCTTCTTTACCGCATTACACCATTTAATTGGTCAGAAAGAGTGTTAGTCACTGCAGTACATATGTGGTAAAGTGTCAATATACTGCAATGGAGGTGCCTGGCTATCCCTTTTAGACATTCCACTTTGTCCATGGCTTTTTTAAAGTGTCATTCACATTTTCAATCATGCTACAGGGCAGCATATTGGGCAATCTTACTAAATAATCAAAGTGGTGATGAGGAGTCAAGAGATGCGCTTGAGCAGACCACTGAACATTTAAATGGATGAGTAGCGCATCCCACAGACAAAAGAAATCTTTATCACACCATAGAAATTTAGATTAGCAGGTATGTGCTTCGGGTGTCATGGTGGTCTTAGACAGTGGCATAAGATTTATATCCTCACCCCTCTTAGCTTGCACTGGTCTCTGACTGTACTGTTATTCATCAACCTGCAAAATCAACCAATTCAGTATCACATGACTTTCCAACTGACCCTGAAACCAAATATGAGCCCCAACATCTAGCTAGATGAACAGAAGCATACACATTAGAGCACTGAAGTATGAAGGTACCAATGATCTGAGGAACAGAAGAACTGTGTCCTAATCCATGATGGCATACAGTGGCTGCCAGTAAGCAGTGCTCATCAGCATGCAATTTCAGCTTCTTCCAGTCATAAAGAAGAGCTTACTTTTTACCCCCCCAAAACAATGTGTGAAAAAAAGGCTACTTTGCTAAATCCATTAACAAGGGATTGAATGGAACTAAAGAACTCTCTAACATTTTTCAAAACTGATCTGATACTTAAAGTTGATAAATTCACCGTAACAACCCAGCAACAATGTGCGGATCTGCTGAAGACTCTTTGAGTAAGGATCTCAACTACTCACAGTCACCTAACCAACCATTTGGCCCTCCTCCACTCGTTATTCGCCTTTTCGTGCATGGTAGAGTACCACATTTAACCATGAAAAGCAAAGTGTCTAACCTCCCAGGTGAATCTTGCCAAATGCATTTTTGATGAAAGCATTAAAATTCACCAATATGCCAACAGCAGACAACCCTACTTTAAAGTCTACTTTGCTACAGACATCCATTGCCTCAAACACTACATGCACATCATGCAGACGTGCATGCCCAGCACTTGCCTGAAGCTCAAAGTCATCAAGGATAACAGGCACTAACTAGTTCAGGCCTCTCTCAACACTATTAACCTGGATGGATTTGAATCCTAGCGGTCACTCAATACCTCATCTACTCCGATTCACCTGAACACCAACCTCACCCTGTAGAAACACATTACAAAAAAATAAGACAACTTGGTAACAGTTATCTCTCTACTGAAGAATCTGAAGCAATTCTTCCCAGATAGCATCTTCAGAAGTGCTGTTTAAGCCCTTGTACTCTTGCCTGTGAATGGCAGCAGTATTCTGAATTATGGCATCCCAGGCTCCACACTGGTCTCGTATAAGGTCATGCTACACCCTCATCATGCCTCGCACCAACTTCAAAACCAACTGCATCACATACAGCATCATCACACCATACACAGCTGCCTATTCTGCTGACAAGCACAAGCTCACCACCTCTGGTTGCTCCCAGCACACCTGCAGAAAATGAAAGAAGTATCCATCAGGACTGTTCCAATTTATGAAAGAGATGAAGGCACTCCTCTCTAAAGCACACCATGTCACAATTAAGCTAGAGTCCACCACCACTCTCAGAAGCCAGCTTTCCCTCCAATCTCTTGTTGACTGTATCGTTGCCTGTGACTATATAGAGCGCTCAGCTGCCTTTTGGCTAGGTTTTGCTTAAATACTGTATACAAACCTACGTACATACATACATATCGACATAGTAAACACTTCTCTAGTAAGTAGCACAGTGTCTCGCTCTTTGAAACATGGCATCACCACTCCCCCTCTTTAAGATATCAATGAAAGACTCTAATGTGCTATTCAACTATTGACCAATTTGAAGTCTTTCATCCCTAAGTAATATCCAAGAATTGTAAGTAACCAGGCAATTTGAAGAGCATGTAGAGAAGAACATCATCCTGAACTATTGGCAGACTGACTTCAGACTTTATTGATGCACAAATGAGTACTGGCAAACATTATGGAAGACTTCATCCTTGATGGATGCCAGCAAACATCTTTAATCCTCCTTGACCTTGCTCTGTTGCATTTGACACAGTAGATCATGCCATCTATTCAGCAGGCTTCAACACTTTCAGGGGGGTAATGGGGAAGGCACTTGATTAGATGTGCTCAATTTCTTTTAGCCTGGAGGGAACTAATATGTATAGGATCTACCTCCTACTCTGTAAATCTGCATGCTTAACCTGGCTTAACCACTTGATCGCTGTCAAGTAAAATTCCAGGTGTAGAAGGACATCATAGGTCCGCCTCCCTAAAAATATAAATGTATCCACAATGTTTTTCTTTATCAGAAGGGGAGGTCTTTGAGAGATATTTGGAGTACCCCCAACTTTGACACCTACTACATGAATGGCAAAACATGTTACTGATGGTTAATTACAGAGTGGCTCAGTGCCAATCTGTTTTCACTTACTAATACCACAGCACAGTTTTCACCTTGATGTTTGTCTCTGAGGCATAGTAAATGAACTTCTTGGCCAAAGACCGGCACCCACCTCAGATGAATTCAGGTCCCCTAAGAGAGACCATCCCAGAATTTGAAGACCTCTTTCTAGGCCATACCTATTCCTGGATAAAGGAAAGCTATCGCTTCATGAATTAATTGAACACTGAAGTCCTAATTATAGTAGGGTTTAGCTCAGAGTCACCGTTTTTAATTTGCTTTCTAATCCAGGCTTTCCCCAAACTCTTCCAGGAGTTAAGAAATCTAGGTATGACTTTTGATTCCGATCTCTACTTCTGTCTACAAATTTTGGCAGTGGTTAAGTAAACCTGCTTCTAACATTTTGTCCTGTAGAGTATGCTCCTGTTCCTCCAAATGTGCCACTGAATAAAGTTTATTCATGCTCTTAGCATGGTCCTACTGGACTATTTCATTATAACTTTTATTGATCCCCCAAACAAATGCCAAAGTACAAAGTGTACAAAATTAGGCAGCCAAATTGTTCATGCATCTAGAAAAACGTGATAACATAACACTGACTTTAAAATCTGTTGTTAGAAGCTATCACCTTCAGGTCAGGAAACCTCTGAAAACTGACTTTTTCCCACAGGCTTTTACCTATACACTTTAATGCAGATTTATAAAGCCTTTGCACAAAATAAGGCAAGGTGAACCAATGTGGTGTAAAGTATTGAAATGGTATTTACTTTCCACTGCAAACGTTTTTGATCTGGAAAAGTGTACCTTTTGTAGTATAAACAATGCTTTGCACTACTTTGTGCAAGGGAATGTTCCATAGGTGGTATGTGGGTAGTAATTGAGCATTTCAGGGCAGTCCCAATGGGTTTTGATGTAAAGCCTTATCTACTATAATTTTTAGAATGGGATTTATGTAAAAAAGTAATGCCTCATTGAGGCAGGCGCAAAGTAGGACATATGTGGTTTTTTATGTCAGCATTTCACACATTACATATATGATGCACTATACAGCACACATACCATGTGTAAAATAGTTCAAAACATGTTTAGCCATAGGGGTTTTTACTGGAAGGGTACCCTCCACAAATACCACAACAGGTAATGAGGGCCATAATATCATTCCTCAGGGGTCAATCATCTCTTCTCTTCTTTTTTTTCTCAAACTTCTTTTTATTGAATTTTCCATAGGTCACAAACAGTGCTTTCCAACATTTGCTGCTTTTTCTTCCTTAGTTCTACAGAGAATACAGTTGCATGGTTGATATGGGAATGATGTCGTGCCAACATTTTCAACGCAAATGAACACTTCCTCTAAGATAACAAGATAATGATCATTGCCCCTTCCCCCTCCCCATTCTCCCTCCCGCCCCTGACTAAAAGTAAAAGGAAAAAAGAAAAAGAATGCTAAAAGACAAAGTTCAAGTACAAACATGTGGGACTGAGTACGAATGGTTGCATCTAGTCTCGGGCTCTGTTGGGTGTGGAAAAAACTGAGGTCAGCAAAGTGACGCAAGGCACTGCGTCAGAGATCAGAACTGGAAGAGATGCAATGCCCTCGCGGTCGTGGGGGGGCAAGCCACCAAAGGCAGGCCTGCAAGAGGTTGGTTATTAGTGGGCCCCAGCAGTATTCAAAGTTTTCAAAATTGTCCCTAAATATCTCTGCCATTCTCTCCATCCAGAGTGCCCTCCGTAGGTGGGCATGCCATTGTGTCATTTGCTGGGGCCTCACGTTTTTTCCATGCGGCTGCGATCGTGAGTTTGGCTACTCCAAGGCAGATCCACAGTATAGCTCTATCACCTTTAGTTTGATACTGCAAACATTTGTCTCACAGGCCCAGTAGCGTGAATTCAAGAGAGTCTGGGATTGGGTAACCCAGTATGTCTTTAATTTGTGCCAAGATTTCCGTCCAATAGGGCCAGATATCGTCGGGCAGTCCCACCAGATGTGTCGGAAGTCACCCAGGAGCCCACATCCCGTCCAACACAAAACTGAGGTGTTCGGGTATATTGTTTTTAATATCGTGGGGTATAGGTACCAGTCGTAAAGTATTTTATAGCGCGCTTCCCTCATTCCCATGGAGTGATTGCATTTGGCCATGTCTCTCCATAATGTTGTTCATTGCCCCTCGCTGATTTCCATCCCCAGGACGTGTTCCCAGAAGCCTATGTGGCGTGGACATTGTAAAGTGTCCACCTTCAAGGTGTATAAGAAAGATATCACCCTCTTTGAGCAACCTGCTCTTCGAACAAACCTTTCTCTGGTGGCTGTTGCCCCGGCTTCAGGTTGTAACGCCCAATGCTTCAGCTGGAGATAATGGAAGAGTTCATTGCTGCGGAGTTAGAAGTTCCTCTGGCAGTTCTCAAAGGTTAAGATATCATAGTTGTGGAAAAGATCCGACAGAGTTAAAAACCCACCCTCCCGCCATGCGTTGAATGCACCTGGCATCAAAGCCGGGGGGAATGCTGGGTTGAAATGTATAGGTGTGTGTGAGAGAGGGGAGCTTGGTCCACTGTATGTTTCTGAGCACGGCCTCCCATGTTTTAAGCGTGGTACTCGTGGCGGTGCCTAAATAGGCATTCGGGGGTCAGTGTTCCTAGGGTTTCTAGAGTACATCCCATATAACTCTGCCAAATATCGCTCTATCCATGTGCAGCCAGTGCTTGTCTGATTCCCTCAATGACCATTCGGTGATAACTCTCATCTGTGCTGCCTTGTAGTATAGAGCGAAGTCGGGCAGGGCCAGCCCCCCCTTCTCTTTAGAACATTATAGGATAACCAAGCTCTACCCTTTTGCCAGATAAACCGGGTAATAAGTGTTCACAAGGCTGGGAGGAAATAGTCCAGGGAAAGGCCTGAAATAAGTATAGCAATTTCGTTAGTACTGTCATTTTGATCGCCTCTATGCGTCCTATCCAGGAGATGTATAGGAGTGCTGATCTGTTTAAGTCAGTTTTTAATTGTTGCAGGAGGGGAGGATAATTCGCCCAGAACAACCCTTCTAGATTGGGAGTGATCTTTACCCCCAGGTAAGTGAGGTTGCGTTTTGCTCATTGGAATTGGGCAGTCGCCACCAACGAAGTCATGTCAGTGTTCAAAAGAGTGAGGTTCAGCAGGGAGGACTTAGATAAGTTGACACGGAAACCTGCTGCACCCTTGAAGGGCTGAAGTTCCTTATGCATTGCCATCAGCGTGGACTGTGGGGTCGAGAGAGTCATTAGTACATCATCAGCGAAAAGTGAAATTTTGACTCTACGTTTCCTGAACCCTATGCCCTTGATCTCTGGTGTCCCCCTGATTCTTGTGGCCAGAGGTTCATTACTGAGTGCGATTAGGAGTGGAGACAACAGACACCCCTGCCATGTCCCTCTGCTCAAGGGGAATGACCCCCGAGCTAACCCCGTTAACCAGCACCCTGGACCAGAGTTGAGTGTAGTTTGCCCGGATCATTGCATTGAAAGTCTCACAGAATCCGTATCTTTTTAGCGTGCTAAAGAAGAAGGGTCGGTCCAGCCTGTTGAACGCCTTCTCGGCGTCAAGCCCCACTAAGATTGCTGGTATTTGTCTTATGGAGGCCTTTTCAATCAGGTGTAGCATCATCCCGTTGTTGTTGTGGGTCTGCCTACCTTTTATGAAACCTGATTGGTCGGGGTGGATCAATTCCGGCATCAGGACGTCAAGCCTATTGGCCAAGATTTTAGAATATAATTTAGCGTCCATATTAAGTAATGCTATTGGTCCGTATGAGCTACAAATATGGGGGTCCTTCACTGCTTTCAGTATCACAGTTATTAGTGCGTCGTTCATAGATGGGGTGAGCATTGCCTCCATCGCTATATAATTAAAAAGGTGAGTTAAATGGGGTGGGATGTCTGAACTGAAAGTTTTGTAAAAATGGGCCGTTAGGCCATCCAGGCCCGGTGACTTGTGGGGCTTTAGTGCTTTAATGGCTAAGCTCACCTCTTCCGCTGATATGTGGGCCCCTAGAATTTCATTCTGGAGTGGCGTCACTTGTGGTAGATCAATCGAGGCAAGATATGTGGATTGGGCCGTGACTTCTGTAACCTCTGCCTGATATAGGGATTCGTACCCTGACTTGTCGTGCTAGATATGCAGCTACTTTATTGCTATGTTCATAGGAGCGTGAGTTCTGCTCTGTTCGTGTAGATGGTCCCAAGCCTCCCTTTCAAGTTTGCATTCGAGGGACCTCGTAGGGTTAGTTCTATGTGTCCTCTCGACCTCCCGCAAATCCCCTTCCAGCGTCAGCCGCTCATTCGTTCTTTGTTTGTTAAGGGTGGAGTTTAGTTCAATACATTTGCCCTTCAGCACAGCTTTAAAGGAGTCCCAGTTATTAGCTCAGTTAGGGTCCTGGGGGAGGTTTGGTTGGAAATAGTCCACAATCGCCTGTCGTAAGTTGTCCCTTGAGTGTCTATCACAAATTAGAGAGGTTGGGAAGAACCAACGCGAGGCTTTCAGTGAGGAACTGCCCCAGTCAAGGCACATGGATACTGGAGCATGATCTGAGAACAAGATGGAGTGAATCTGTGCAGCTTTCAAATCACCCAGAAGTGCCTGACTCACAAATATATAATCTAGACGGAAGAAGGTCCAATGGGCGCGCGAGAAAAAAGTGAAGTCTTTCATTTTAGGATATAACGCCCTCCACACATCCACCAGGCCCATCACCCGCACAGCCTGCTTTTCCTTCTTGGACAAACTGCCTGTGGGCGCTCTATGTGGGTGTGCACTGTCCAAGTCAGAATGGCACATCAGGTTGAAATCCCTCATCTGTATTATCGGTCCCTCTGCGTACCCCCCCACCACTGCCAGGAGGGAGTCAATGAAAGTCAGTTGACCCGTATTGGGTGCGTATGCTGTCACAAAGGTGCACATCTTACCTTTCAAGCGGCCCTTACCCCTCACTATCCTCCCTTTTTTTTGTCAGTTCTGTACCCCTCGGGCTGAAATTTCGTGGTAGAGTGCAATAACAACGCTACCCCTTTTTGCTTCGTACTTGCTGACTATCTATAAATCAATAGATAGAGTTTGTGTTTTAATCTATGGTCCTTCGACCGTTTAAGATGAGTTTCTTGCAAGGCTATTACATCAATCCTTTGATCAAGCAAGTACTTCCACACTTTTTGGCATTTAAGAGGTGAGTTCAGACCTCTCACGTTCCATGACAGGGTTGTAATCAGCATGTCAACAATTCCTCCCCCGCTACCACCTGTTCACATCTCCCTCTCAATCCCTGGCCTACGTTCTCAATCACCCGCCCAATCTCCCCTTTCCCCATCACAGGGCTTACTTGGCAGTGTCCCACAGTTGCAACCATGCCTGAGAGCTTCTCCAGTAGCATACTCAAAGACACTCCCTCCATCCCACATATAATACAATACAAAGAAGACAAAACCCAAAACAAAACCCCGAGGCTACAAGTCCCCTTTGCACATTCCAAACCTGTTGAATGAACATTGGCGTGGGCGAGTCGGTCAGAGCCCGCCACCACATCCTTCATAGCATATCTATGCTGGAGTACAGCAAACTACAATAGAAAATAAGCACAGGAGTCGACCAGACCAGGCCTCTCTGGTTCACTAGACCAGCCATTTTTGGGCTCGGGCCGTGGGGTTTCATCACAGTTGGCCCTTGTTTGGCATATATCAACCAGTAAGGCCTCTTGTTCTGTTCATAACCGTAGTTTGAGCCTTAGGAGGTGAAAGTCCAAGAGTGCATGCGTTCCGCGTCATTTCTTTAGGTTCCTTGAGTGTCCGGTGAGCCACTGTCTTCCCTTCTCAAATCCCACAATCGACCCATCCGGTGACTCCGTGGTGACTCCTGAACATTGTGCTTCTGGTTGTGGGAGTCCCAAGAGCTCCAACGCTTCCGTCAGGTCCATGATGTATCGCAACTTATTGCGGAGTTCAAAAGCTAGGCCAAAGGGATATGTCCAGCGGTACCTGACACACACTTGTCTCAACTTCTTTGTCACCTGCCTAAATTGTTGTCATAAAGCCAGGGTGGCTCGAGCAACGTCCTGGTACAGGGAGCAGGTGAAGCCCTGAAACTTTATTGTGTCCTTTTTCCGTACTGGCTGAAGGATGGATTCCTTAACCTTAAAGGAGTGTAGCTTTGCTAGAACATCTCAGGTGCGTTTTTGGTACCCCGGCATCAGTCTCCCCACCCGGTGAACCCTCTCTATCGCAATCTTGAGCTGTTCATCTCCGAGGATTTCCATGAAGAGGCCCACAATGAATGCCTCCAGGTCTGGACCTCCGGTTTCCTCCTCCAGGTCTCGGATCCGGATGTTATCACGTCAGGCCCTGGTTTCCAAGTCCTCTGTTTTTAATAACGCCATCTGCAACTGGGTCCGCAGCTCCTGTGTAGTCTCGCTCAATTAGTTTGTGCATTATTCTAGTTCAAGAGACTTGCTTTCCAGGTCTAGGACCCTAGACCCCACTGAGTCCACATCTTGTTGGAGGGAAGTCAGCTGTGTATTTAAGTCCGCCTTCAGTTCCTCCATGGAGGCCGGTATATCCATCTTGAGTTCCGCCCGGAGTTTTGTTTTAAAATCCTTCAGTGAGGAGAGCAGGTCTTCTTTAGTGAGCGCCATCATCCCCTCTGTCTCTGGGGGCTCCCGATGGTCCCTCTTCACCATTGGGGTGAAGTAGCTCGACACCTTGTTTGTTATCTTTTTGGGTGTCATAAAGGCTATGTATTCCTCAGGTGGTGGTGGTGCACAGGGAATCCCCACCACAAGCTAGCCTGCCACGTGCAATTCTCTCTGTCCTGTCGATTTCAATGGGACAATGGAACTTCCGGGGCTGGCCACCCACCACTCCCCGTTGTGGCACTCGAGCCCACGTGCCGCTACTCCGTCTGTTATATTCAAATACGAGGGTTCAGGGTCCACTCGTCGGGGCTCTCTGTACACCGAACAGTTGATCAGTACCTCATACAGATGCTCCAACAGGTTGGTTCCGTGGTGAGATCATCAGAACACGGAGTGTGTCTCAGGCTAAATTGCATAAGTTCCATCCAGCGTCGCCATGTTAGGGTCAGGCATTGCAGGCAACGCTCTCTTTCGGCCTCCAAGAAGCCACAGCCGACCAGTAAACTCTATGGATCCCCCGGCATAGTCTCTCTTCCTGCCTGTGCTCAAACCCGAGGAGGGGGGCCAGTGCTGTCCTCTTCGTTCAACGGCCACCCATGTCATGCATGGGCCACCATGACAGGGTCAAGCACTCCCTGGTTGACCTTAATTCTGCCCCCTACCTCATCCCGCGATGTGTCTACTGGGCTCTCCTGGGCTCAAGACCATGGTACTGCTCCGCACTGGGCCTCTTCTTCACCGTCCCGACTCCACCGGATGCACAGTGGGAGCGCCGATCACTCCCTCAACTGCCCCCTGCAAAGGCGCTCGCCGCCGGCAGAGTCGATAGTCCGTGCCTCTCTTCCGCAAGTGGGCACCCGCCGTGTCTACCTCCTGGTTGTCACTCTCACCCGTCAACCGGCCGATGAGAAGCCTCGGGATCTCCCATTGACAGTGTCCGCCGTTAGGGTCTGGGAGCCACCGTCTTGCATGGCGCCTCCCTCAGAGCACGATGTCGGCCCCCAAACAGCGTGCATTCCCCAGTTCGTCTTGTGACCGTCCCTTGCCTCTGGTGCAGGTAAAACTGTAGCTGTCTCTCAATATGGGGGCTGTGGCAGCGGAGCCACAGTGGATCACTTCCACTCGGTCATCTCGGCTGGCCACGCCCCCCTCTTCTCTTCTTTAAAACATCTGCATAACCCTCTAACCGGAACTGATCAGACCTTTCAACCTTACCTCATACAACCCTGTAGATGACACATAAAATATTGGCTGGCCCATAAGTGCAGACTTGATGACTGCCTCTGTGCCATAGATGCATGGATTATGAGTATATAACCCAGGGGGGCCTATTCACAAACTACATTTTGTACTCTGTTTAGTATTACTACAGTAGTACTACTACATTACTACAAAATGCTATTCACAAACCCACAAGTGTCAATCTCAACTTCCACCACTCTTATGTTTTATATGCAGCGAACCTCATACATAGACATTTAATACTTAGCAGTAACTGTGGGAGGGGCCAATTGAAGTTTTGGAAAAATAAGAATACTTACTACTGAATGGAACAGTTTTAGAGAGTAGTAAGGAGGGATTTAGTTAGGGTTAGGAGGGGGTTTCGGGAGGGACATGCACCACCCATAAAAGAGTAAGCTCATTGTTATTCACAAAGCTATTAAAGCCAAAAAGGGACCCAAAACAGTAGTAAATTGCTCCAGCTCAGAGCTAGAGTAAGTCCAGAACCACACATGGTCAACCACTGGTACTGCAACACCTTCGCATAGAAAATAACGACGGAAGGGACTTAAAATAAAACCCCATAGGAAATAATATTAAATTACATTATTTAAAATAGTTAAAAATATAATTTAATGGTAAAAAAACAAAAAAGGGTATTTAATTGTAAAATACTTAAGGAAACTTTTTTGAATTTTAAAATTAATGTATAAATAAATGTTCATAAAATACAGTTGAATTTCTTTTAGTTAATTCAATACATCACTTTTCATAATTATTAATGCATCATAGTTATCATTTACTTGAAGTGGGTATTAATCTTTGATTTAAATTTCTGAAAAATATATTTTTTTATTTAATATAGTTAAATTAAACATTAATTCAACACTAATGTAGTGGTGTAACATTTTCTTTCTTGTGTTCTACATTTAAAATTAATATATAACATTAATTTTCAATAGTATTTAACAGAAGAATATTTGCACAACGTTTTAAAAAAAAATGTATAAACATTTTTACTTTTTCCAATACTTCACCATAGGGAGGCTCTGCAGTAGGGGTGGATCTCTCTGTATGGGCAAGTCAGGGTTGGACTGGCCTTTAAGCCATTAAGGCAGGACACCATGGGCTGGTCTGACAGGTCAGTGAATGGGCCGTAATTTTGTTACTGTTTGTGAACCTGTTTTATGATCTGCTGGGCTGTTTTTTACTGTTGATTTCCCTAATATTATAACAAACATTGCCTACAGCAAGCTGAAATCCACGATGTCTTCTATTCCTTGCAAAACAATTATGCAGCGTGTCTTTACACAAACCAACCCCAATTTGCAAACTGGTACCACTTTTGTAGGTGTTAAATTCAATAATCAACCAATTTTATTTTGGTGCCCAGCCTATTTTTTGTCCCAGTCCCACACTGACTGTATAGTGAAAACACGCAGCGCAGAATGTCAAGGCCACGATTTACTAATATTTGACATGAGACATTGCTGTAACCAAAGTCCCTGCGCTGCCTTCTGTTAGAGGAAGAGAAAAAATATGCCTTATCTACTAAGATATTGGAAATTTTCAGGTTTCGCCTGCACAGCGCTTGTGCTGTGCTTGTGAAATTCATTGTATTTAACATAAATCTTAAATGGGGCTTACATCCTGTCCTTACTTTTTTTTTTGTTTAAATTTCTTTTATTGATTTTACACAGAGAAAAAATTGAACGAGCCAGTGTGCTCAACAATCATCGGGTTGCAACCCGGCATGTCGCTGTCCTGTGTGTCAGGCATAAACAACGAAAAGAAAGGGAAACAATCTCCTCCCACCCCCCTCCTCCTCCTCGAAAGAAAACCACCCCGATAAAGTAGAGAAAAGCACTTAATTCCAAAGGTCAACCTCCCAGAGCATGCTAAGTGACGGATGTAGTGGGGGCAAGCGATGAGGGAGGATCCGCTAGTCGCAGGAGTCTAAGATATTTGGGCAGGTGAGCTCCGTAAATTCGGATGTCAATAGTGCGAGGAATGGTGCCCACAAATCGTGAAAGGAAGCCCCAGGATTGGTCAAGGAAAGAGAGATTTTCTCCATCCTTAAGATGGACCATAGCCTGTGAAGCCAGCCTAGGCGTGTAGGGACTGTCTTGGTACCCCAATGCGTCAAAACATTTTGGACTGCCGCGCCCAAGGCTAGTGCTATCTGTTTGCCTCTCCTGGACGTGAGAGGGAAGGTAATGGCATTGGGGAGGCCTAGGAGAATGTACACCGGGAATCTAGGAATCTGGGTATCAAAGTGAGAGTCGACCTCGTCCAGGATTTGTTGCCAATATGTCCCCAGGGCGGGGCAGTCCCATAGTAGGTGGGTAAGGGTGCCGGGCGAACCGCAGGCTCGCCAGCACAGCGGGCTACGTGAAGGGTTACCCCTGTGAAGCCTCACTGGGGTTAAATACCAATAGGTGGCCAACTTAGTGGCCGTTTCGATAGATGCTACATTGCGTGCTGTACGTCGGGCCCGGTAATATATATCCTTCTATTCCTTCGATGTGAGTTCCCTGCCCAACTCCCCCTCCCAACGCAGCTGGCCAGGGGACTTTCCAGTAACCGGGGTGCTTTGAGTGAACTTATACAAATCTGATGTCAGTCGTGCGTCGTTGTGTCGTGACAGTAACCATTTCTCAAACGGTGTGAGCAACCTCTCCGCACCCTCCCTCACCTCTCCATGGAGTACCCAATGCCTGATCTGTAGGTATCGGTACCGCTCCGTCTCGGGAAGTCCGTGATCAGTACGGAACTCAGCGAAAGGGCGCGGCCCCGAAAGGTCAAAGAGATATCCTATAGAGCGGCAGGCTTCAGTCGTCCAATGATGAAATTCCCGGAAGTCTAGGCCGGGAGAGAAGTCTGGGTTCTGTACAATGGGCGTGATAGGAGATGGGAACGTCGTGAGCCCCATGATAGTGGCAGTCTTATCCCAAGCTAGCAGTATGGGTCGAGTTACTTCCGAGAGGTACAGGTTGCGAGGGCGTCCTGTACGTGAGAGGAAGGGGACTCCCCATAAGGGCTGAGCAGCGAGGGACCTATCCATAAACAACCAGTGCTTCTCGGATTCAGGGCGCAACCACTCCACTAGGGCTCTCATCTGAGCCGCCCGCCAGTACGCCAAGAGGTCGGGGATGCCCAGTCCCCCATCTACTGGATCTCTATACGCAAAGTTGCGACGCAGCCGAGCCCTCTGGTCTCGCCAGATAAAGCGCTCTATATCCCTCTGTAGAGCCCGTATGACCCCAGACGGTGGCATCAGTGTGAGGGTGTGGAATAGATAAAGAATCTGGGGCAAAGGCACCATCTTCACCGCTGCGATCCGGCCCAGCCATGAGAGGGAATGGGGCCTCCACTTTCGGAGGGAATCTCGAACCTGTTTCAAAAGTGCAGTGTAGTTTGACTGCCTGGTGGCAGAGATAGTGGGGGCCACCTGGAGGCCCAGGTAGGTAATAGAGTCGTGGACCCACTGAATCTGAAAGGTGTGCTGTAGAAGATCTAGCGTTTCGGGCTCTAATGATAAATTAAGAGCTTGTGATTTATGCACGTTGATCTGGAAGCCCGAGGCGAGCGCAAACCGGGCCAGTTCATCTAAAAATGCCGGCAGAGATTCCCGAGGGTGTTCCAACGTCGCCACCACGTCATCGGCGTACAAGCAGAGCTTGTGCTCCGAACTTCCGAAGCGCGCTCCTTTAATGGTTGGATCATCTCTGACTCTTTGAGCCAGAGGCTCCATATAAAGAGCGAAAAGGAGTGGCGACAGCGGACACCCCTGTCTGGTCCCCCTACGAATAGAGAAGGCCGCCGACGCCACACCATTCACTCGCACCGTAGCCGTAGGGTTCGCATAGCTCTGGAAGATCCAATCAATAAAGCGATCTGGGAGGCCAAAATGGGCCAGCGTCGCTCGGAGGTACGGCCAGTGGACCCGATCAAACGCCTTTTTGGCGTCAACCGAGAGGATCATGCGCTCCGCCAAGAAGCGTTCCGATCGGTCCACCAAGTGGAAAAGCCGTTTGGTATTGTCGGAGCACTGACGCCCGGGAACAAAGCCTGATTGGTCCGGGTCTATCAAACCAGGGAGATGGCGAGAGAGTCTAGCTGCCAGAATTCCAGTGAAGATCTTGGGACGGTAGGAACCGCAGAGGCGCTTATCTTTACCCGGCTTAGGGATTACCATTATTAAGGCCTCTAACATAGAAGGAGGGAATGAAGAGGACGGCGACGACCCGATCGAATTAAAAACGCGCACTAAAAGTGGAGCCATCGTCCCACAAAACCTTTTATAAAAACCGGAAGTGAACCCGTCAGGGCCGGGCGATTTGTTAAGTTTCAGGCGGGAAATCGCCGAAATAACCTCCTCCAACCAAATGGGGGCCTCTAGGTCAGCTGCCTGGGTCGGAGGCAACTTGGCTGTAGCTACATCGCGGAGGTAATGGGCCGGTTCAGTCTCAGGCAGGACTTGGGCCGCGTATAATGTTTCATAGAAGTGCCTAAAGGCTTCCACAATGTCCGCGTCCTCTCCACACTCCCCCCCCCGGGGGTCTCGGACCTCAGCTACTCTGTGGGCCTGTCTTTGCGCTCGGAGGCGGTTTGCCAGAAGGCGCCCGCATCGATCTCCCCCCACATAAAAGGCATGCTTGAGCCGAAGAGCCGCGTATTCAGCCCGATCGACATCCAACCCTGCCAGATGTGCGCGGGCCGCCTTTAGGAGCTTCCAAACTCTGGGAGCTCCGGTCCTCTGGTGGATGCGCTCCAGCTCGGTGACCTCGCTCATCAGGCGGTCCCGTTTCTCCCGTCTATCCCTGTTGTCAGCCGCCGCTATGCCTATGAAGTCCCCACGGACCACCGCCTTCATTGCCTCCCACAGGGTCGTCATGGAGATGTCAGGTGTGTCATTTGTAGCCAGATAGTCTGTTATGCTCCTCTGAATCTGTTGCACTACTGAGGGGCATTGGAGCATGGTCTCACGGAGACACCAGAAGCGACGAGTGGTGCGCCGCGGAGGCAGGGTCAGAGAGAGTCGCAGCACAGAGTGGTCAGACAGGGGGCAGGGAAGAATCTCTACCTCACGCACCTGTTGCGTCAGGGGGTCGGAAGTGAAGATATAGTCAATTCTGGTGTACGTTTTGTGGGGATGTGAGTAGAATGTGTAAGCCCTGGAGTTGGGGTGTCGAAGCCTCCATATGTCCGTAAGTCCGGCCTCCGCCAGTAAGCGCTTCCCCGTGTTGGAAAGGGCCCCTGAGTGACCCCATCTTTGCCCAGAGCGGTCCATGTCTCCATCTAACACCATGTTAAAGTCCCCCCCCAGCAATATTGTTTTGTCCGGTAGGCCTGTAATCTCCTGAATTACAGTTTTATTAAAGCCCTCTTGCCCACTATTGGGAACATATACCGAGGCTATCAAGAATGTGTGCGTGTCTAAGGTGAAGGTGTACGCTAAGAGCCGGCCTTTAATTTCGGCCTGTTTACTGCCAATGTGTCCGGAAAACCTGGAATATACCAAGATAGCGACTCCAGCGGTTTTGGAAGTGGCGGACGAAAACATCTGGTGAGGAAACGCCCTGGACCTCAACCGGTAAGTAACAGTAGAAAGCAAATGTGTCTCCTGAAGTAGGCAAATGTGTGCGTCCGATCGTTCAAGGTAAGACAAGAGGGCTCGCCGCTTTGTGGGGTTATTCAGCCCTTTCACATTCAGGGACACAATGTGAACCTCAGAAGACATAAGATTAGGGTCTCAGGTGCGCTATAAATAACATCTCTTGTCCCATTAAGGTGTGGGGCATGGTGAAATAGCAAATAACAAACACTTAGAATTCGGAGGAGGAGGAGAAAACCCAAAAACCCCAAGCAAAAAACATAAGAGAAAAAAAAACATTTAAATGTGTAGTCCACAAATGTCCCAGGCATTCCGCCCGTGGTGAGGCGTGGGATGGATAGCAGGGACTCCCGCCGCCCCCTCCCGTCCCGGACCCGGCCTATGACAGCCGGCTCAACCTATTAGGAAAGCAAGAATTGGCACCTCCGAGGACGTAAATCATTCTGCAGTGATGGAGTCGTCCGACAAGGACTGAAGGACTGCCGAGCGTTCTTTGGTGATGACATCTGGATCTGGGCGAGAGCCCAGCGGCGAGGCTCCAACTCGGTGCCATCCGTTGTTGTCAGCTCGATGACCGGAGGTGGTAGGTTTCTCTGGCATGATCCACCCCTGGAAGTCGAAGAAGAGAGGTCACCTCGTCCAGAGATCGTACTTGGCGGAGTCTGCCATCCCATTTAAAGATAAGGCGAAATGGGTGCCCCCAGGAGTAAGAGACATCTTTGGAGCGGAGAAATGCAGTGACGGAACGGACGTCGCGTCGCTTCTGTAGTGTGGAAGCTGTCAAGTCCTGGAAGAGAAGAGGCCTGCAAGAGCGGAATTCAATGGGATGGTTGGCCCGTGCCTCACGGAGAATGCGTTCTTTGAGCTTGAAATCGTGGACACACGTCAGGCCTGTCCTTACTTTTAAATGGTTTGTGTGCTTGCCACTTACTTTTCCTTCATTTCTATTGGTTGTAGCATGCTGTTTCCTGTTGTTCCTTTTGTGTTACTCTTATCAGTGTCCCATGGCCCAAGTACTCCTTTATATCCTTGTTGGTGTGTGGAACTTCTTTTATTCAGTTTCATCTGCACCACATCTTTTGTTTACATTTACCTAATCTCTCCCTGCCTGCACGCCTTTGAAGCGTGCTTGTCAAATCTATGTTTTTTTGTTTGTCCAATATCTTTGATTTAATCTTTTTGAGTTAGAACGCATTTCAAGCGTGCTTGTACAGGATGTTGAGCTGACCCTGAAACTCAAACCCAGCTCCCCAGCTTCAAGGCTGGCAGTTCTGGCCGTTACACCACATCCTCTGTCCTTCCCCTTCGCTTCTATTTTCGGTACTCTTTTTGTTTTTGTTCCAGCATTGCATTCCAGTTCATTGCTTGCCCGTCCCTCCCACCACCTCACTCCCATCATGGCATGCCCCTTCTCTCTTCCCTCCCTTGTAGCCGCCACCAACTGTCCCTGTTTTAAACAGAGGTGGCTCAAGGCAGAGCTTCAACACCCACGTGCTGCAACACTGCTTCCGAAAACGTTTTCTCCTATCACCGATTTTAACAGCTATAGACTGTATTAGATTGTGATTAGGCCTGGGCGGAAAACTACGCTACGCTCGCGTAGTTTGCGTAGTTTGCGCAACTACGCGCTACGCGAATTGCACGTAGCACAGTGCAAAAACGCGTAGCGTAGCGGGCATTTTTTGCTTGCTCGCGGTCCTCAACGTCAAGTTGGTGACCACGAGCGAGCAAAATGACATCCCGGCGAGACTTTTTCCTCGTTCGCGATCAGCAACATCAAGTTGCCGATCGCGAGCGTGGAAAATAAACCTCCCGGCGAGATTCCCAATGCGGGGAGATCAGGTTTCTCATTGCGAGTGGTCGCGTATGCTCGCGACCGCTCGCGATGAGAAACTACCAGTCCACGTTGAGAAAACTGCCGCTCGAGTACAAATCTACTCGAGCGGCAGAAAACGACCGCTTGCACTGTGCAAGATGCCGTTTGCAATGATTGCACAGTGCGGACAAGCATCCGGCACTGTGAAATCATTGCGAACAGCATTTCCTACCGCACTACGCAGTTCGCGTAGTGCTACGCATAGCTCGCGTAGTGCGAAGTGCACTCCGCGTAGCTACGCGTAGCGCTACTACGCGAAGTACGCCCAGGGTTAATTGTGATTCTACATTCACAGCTGATATATAGATGACGAACATACAGATGGTGTTCTGATACACACCGTTTAGATTAGCAGGCGACCTAAGGGAAGTGTTTAAAGGAGATATTGGTTATCTATTTAGAAAACTGTGATGCTAAAATCTCTTGTGCCCTGTGCATCAATTCCAGTTATATACATGGAAACACACCAATAAACACACACACATGGAATCAAGCAAACAGAATCACAAAGAATCATACAAACAGGCACGGCACCGAAACATGATCACACTCAGAAACAAGCACACATAATCACACAAATTGCACACACTGTAACACACTAAGGCGGGCGCTCGCACACACAGAAAAAAGCACACAAACACTCACACTAGACTCCATAACGTGTGTGTAACCTTTTTATGCTTTTAATGTGTCTTTATTTGCATGTTGCTTGATTTGTTTAATTTAGCCACAGTAACAATGTTTGGGAATATTTCTGCAGCAGCAGCTGCACACTGTTAAATGTTACCTAATTTAGGTAGTTTAAAAACAAAGCTAACATTCAGGTAATGCTGTGGCAAAGGAGCACACACCCATTAAGTTATGTAAATGTTTACATTAGCGCGTGGGAATAAATAGGTGACTGCAGAAAATTCTGGAATCTGTAAGACGAATCGTGTGCCAGCAGAGGCCACAACAGTGCAATAAATATATTTGCAGGCAGTCCTCTCGGATGCCACTGGCGTTCAGCAGTGAACATATTCCAAAGACTCCAGCAAAGGAATTCGACAATTAGGCCGCAACATTTTGCATAGTTTCTGATGCCCTTAACATGCATCTGTCTATGTGAAGTTTCTCCACCTCTTCAACTCTATGCATCCTTCCTCGTGGCCGTCCTCGCACGCTTCACCAGTGGCGGCTGGTGACATTTGAAAGTGGTGTGGCGTAAAATTTTAGTTGGAGTGCACCGCGGCGAGCGAGCGTGCCCTAACAACCTAAGGAGGGTTTGGGGGGGTTCTCCCCCCGAGAAAATTTTGAAAAAAGAGTGGGCAAATGGTGTATTTTCAAGCAAATTTTAGAAAGCACTGTGCGCCCTTCCTGCCAGTATGAATGTCTATGCATTCTGGGCAAACATTGAAGTGAGCACAAATCGAGTTCTCCTACTCCCATTTTTATTGTTAATTTACTGCTCTTTCAGACCATTTTCACCACTCCTGAGTCACCACTCATCCGATGTTTTATACACCCGAAGGACATATCTAGTCAGGTAAAACATATAAAGAGAAATAGCGGCCATTGGCACAGTGCTACGAAAACAAGTTCTGTTTCAAACAAGGTGCTCTTTCTGAAACATATAGCTAGTCCAGTTTCACATAACCACTTTAATACTGTGTCTCACAGAACAAACTGAAAGGCACATGCATCGGTGTTGTTATTCAGCAGTGCTGACTGAAGACGAGGGCATTTTCTTGTTGTTAATACCTTGGTGGCCGTTGGACCTCCCTGGGTATTAACAAATGATAAATGCCTGACCATGAGTGCTGGTATTCATACTGCACCCATATGAAAATGAGCATGATCAAAAGTGTTTTTCTGATACTTAGGGGCCGATTCCGATCTCGGCCGGTAGGGCTCCGAATCGGATTCGGCTTTACCGGATCCGATTCGGAGCCCTATTTCCCGACCGAATGGTACGTGCGTCCGGGCGAGCGAGTACGATGCGTGCGCTCGCAAAATCTCCGACCGACTCGTTCGCAGGACCCGACCGCTCCGACCGACTCGCACGGGGACGACTCGCACCGCGCAATGGAGACGTTCCCCGGCCGGGTAAGTACGATGCGCATCGCGACCGCTCCGACCGACTCGCGCAGTCCGGCTCCAAGGAGCTGTCGGAGCCGCACTTTGGGGGTCTGTGTCGGACCCCCCTGGAAGCGTAGGCACGCGAGTCGCACACAGGGGGGAGCCATGGGTCCCCCCTACACGTGCATGTATGGTGCGACCCGCATCGACACGAACATGCTGTAGGGGGCGCCCTTGTTCGCGTCGTGCCCATTGAGTCAATGGGAGCCCGTGTACGCGTCGTACGACTGGCTCCCATTGACTTCAATGGGAGTCCGACCGAATCGAGTCCGATAGCATACGTGCGCATCGTACTCGTTCGGTCGGACTGCTAGGGTCCGATTCGGTCGGAAATCTCTCCGAGTCCGGCTCGGTCGGAGAGATTTCCGGCCCGAATCGGAATCGGCCCCTTAGTCTTTAAATGACTGAGTGACAGCGTCATTTTGTATTCAGAGCTATGGTTCAGAATAGGGTTGTTTCCATTAGCCCCAGTAAATGCCGATTCAAAAAACAAAATGCCGTACTGAAACGGAATGAATGAGTCTAATACTATTTCATTTCAGAAGAAGCCACAGAATAACATTGCAAAGCTTCCTATAAGTGGTAGGGCAGAAACCTTTACGTTGAATATAAAGTGCAAGCAGAGCGAAAATGAATCATATATGAGTGGGCAGCGCAGGGAAGGGATTTATTCCCCCACAAGAAAATTTGTGAAAAAAATGGGTGAGAATGATGCATTTTCAGCATATCTTTCAAGAAAATCTGCTACAATTATTATTATTTTTTTTAAGGTGCGAATGGGTTCACAAAGAGACACGTGTCTCCCTGCACTCACTCAGATACATCACTCAACTTGCACTCACACAAACTCGTTGTTCCTCTCACCTTGCACTCCCAGACTCACACTGCTTCACTCACCCAGCACTCACCAAGCATACCACTCATCCGCCATTCACAAGGGCACATCACTCATTCAGTGCATTCACACCGTTCATGCCACACTCATGACAGCACATCACTCATCCAGTGTACTCATACAGTCACACAACTTACTCTGGGCTCACACAGGCACACCATTCATAACACTCACAAAGGCACACCCTTCACTCTACACTCAGTCTTACCATTACTCACCCTGCATTCATACATGCACACCACTCACCCGCACTCACAAAGTTAAACAACTGACCGTACAATCATACAGGCACGTCACTCACTAGCCACCCTGAACCCACATACAGATCCCATGCTGCAGCAGCGCTAGGCTCTTCCTGGCCCCCACCTACTCGATCAGAGTTCAGTGCGTTGTGGAGGAGGTGTTGTCTCGACCAGTACAAAAATTAGGAAAATTACTGAAAGCTGGCTTTTTTCCTCCACTACAGGATCACAAACTCCAAGTGAATGTATAATTCATTACCTAGGCAGGTCTTTCTGCGACCCCCGTGCGACATTTTGAGATGTGAACTATTACTACGTAGCTCACATCACAAAAGCCACATACTTTCATAATCCAGATGCTGCTGCTCACAATGCCAGCATTGTGAGCAGGTTTTATGTGAAGAGATGAATGAAAGGGACATCAATAGCCCCAGGAACACTCGTAAACACAAATGCAGTGACTAACTATGTCTAGCAGCAGTGAAGATTTAAAAAGCACACATATATATTTTTTTTAATGCAATGTGCACAGCACATAAAATGGATAATAAAAATACAACATTGTTTCAAAATGAATTGAACATTTTACATGTAAGGTCTTTTTGTCTGGAATCTCACGGCTTTCCACTGCTGGGACTCAGCTGTTTCCCACTAACAAACAGCAGGGTTGGTACTTTGTGACGGTGATACTAGGCAGTAGGCACTCGCCTTAGGGTACCGACACAAGGGGGTGCCAGATTCCAAATAAAGGCCTGAAAACTTTTTGGTAGAGAAAATGGCAAAATAATATTTTGATTTTTGCTCTACATGAGACAGATAGACATCTGCAGAGACACTGGCACTCAGAAAAAAGAATTAAGGGTTGTGGAAAGATCAATTTTCCATCAGGCTGCTCTGCTGGAGGCTTCATCTCACTCCCAAGCTCACAAATCACCATAATTTGTCCTATACATGTATCATGTCATTTCGAAATGATCAATAATAACATGGATGTGACATATGTGAGTGAACTTCGGATATCTCCACCATGTATCAGAGAAGTGATGTGGGGTCCACTCAATACAACGCCACCAAAAGGTAGTGAAAGTGTATTAAAGCATCATTTATTACGTCACTGAGGGGAGGTTATTGACTTGCAACGTGCGCCAACTGCTCACGAAGGACAAGTAGCATCTGTAAACAAAGTTTCTGCGGATTCCTTTTTACCCCAGAATATTAAATAAATGCATTTTTAAAGAAATTCTATTTCTCAAGAATATTCTGTTCGGCGGGAAATATATTCACTAGAACGGCAACCTTTATAAAGGGCCAAAACAAAACACATAGGAATCAGTCAAACTGATTACCATAAAGTGCAAAATCCCGTAACACTCTCTTGCACACGCCCATTAAAATGCCATTTACTGAATCCCTTTCTAAGTAGAGCACAGCGAGGAAGGAGATAAAATGCAACCCGGGCAGGCTCTGAATACCAGGAAACACGGGCAATAATACATTGACACCGGTTAGGTTATTATCATAAATTAATGACCGGTGCAGTCGCGGCCGGCATGACGGGTGGGGAGGAATTTATTTATTTATAGAGTTTTGTATAGCGCGAACATGACCCATGGGTATCAGAGCGCTTCACAGTTATATGCCGTTAGTCGTTTCGAATACAACATGTATAGCAGTAGTAATATACATATACATATGGTTCCTGAGCGAACCATTTCGTATCAGTTTCAGCAAAACAAGATTAGGTTCATTTTGGAGTACAACAGGTATCACAGTAATATTATACATATGGTTCCGATGTACACCTTTCGTATTTGTTACAACAAAATCCTGATTAGGGTCCATCAATTGTAGGATAGTACCGCCCAACGTGCCTTCGTAGCTAACTGGTGGGTTTATCCTTACATACATTATTGTCCTGTTGAGGTAACACCTATATCATATCTATATGGCAGAACTCTTATATCTATGTAGATGGCAGTTTTGGTGTCCTTGTGATCTTTCTTGTTTAGGATGTATCCATGTCTGTTTTGATGGTCTTGTGATCTTTCTTGTGTAGGATGTATCCTACAGGATTATGCAGCGCCTAGCAATTAACCATTCTGCAGATGATGATCAATCGTTGTTTAGGGTAGGAATTTGCTCATTAGGAAGATCTTTGCTTCTCTCTTGAAGGTTGACGTGTTTGGAATTTTTCTTATGTTTGGAGGGAGTGAGTTCCAGATTCGGGGGGCAGTTCCGGAGAATGCTATTTTATACGTTTTCTTCTTCTGAAAGATGGGAGGTTTCAGCAAAAGGTCTCTGGCATTCCGGGATGGTCTGCCTCCACCGGATAACTCAATTTTCTGAGCTAAGCACATTGGCGTTTTGTAGTGGAGCGCTTTGTGGGTAATACATGCCAGTTTAAGTTGAATTCTGGCTTCATATGGTAGCCAGTTTAATGCCTTCAGGTGTGGGGAAATGTGGTCGTATTTTCTTGAGCCTGTAATGAGTCTTGCGGCTGCATTGAGACAGGCTTTTAGTGGTGCTGTGGAGATTTTAGGTAGACCTGATAATGTTGTACAGCCATATTCAATCCTTGATATGACTAATGATTGAACTGCCACTTTGAGGTCTGACGTAGTAATGAATGGTTTCACTTTTCTAAGGTAGTTCAGGTGAAAACGGGCACTTTTCGCCATTGATTTGATGTGAGTTTTCATGTCTAGGTTCTTATCAAGCGTGATTCCTAGCGATTTGGTCGAGTCAACTAGGGTAGGGGTCAGTGGCGGTGCGTCGATTTGGGCGCTGGGGCGTTGCCTCACCTGCCACTATGCCCCCATGGCCCCAGGGCCCATTCATCATTCGTTCAATGACGAACGAGATTGAAGTTCAGTCTCGTTCGTTCTAATCTGATGTGTTGTGTTGAAAGTGAAACTCGAGTGAGTCGCGCCACGCGGCTGTTCCGAGCCGGCACCTGACCCCGGGGCACGCCCACTTGTGGTGACTGACAGTCAGACAACAAGAAGCAGTTGTTGTCTGTATGTGAGCGCAGTAATAGTGCGCATGTTCGGTTTTGGGCATGGTCATTTTTACGAACATGCGCACTACTACCAGCCGCTGCCTTCCCTTAGGAGAGCGAGGGACCGAGGGTTGCTTGCTTCATTGCAGCAGCCCCGGCCCCCCGTCTCCTAATGGGCGGGGGGCATCTCTGCCCTCTAGCCAATCCCTTTCCCAATTCGTCACAGGGGGGGCGGTTCCTGCCCTATGATGAGTTATGAAGGGGTGGGGTAGAGGCTGCAGGCAGGCGGCGGGAAGCTCAAGTCGATTGTGCGCAGTCGTGTCTCGTATCCCGCTGGCTGGACTTGCCGCAGGACTGTGTGGAGGTGGACCTGGAGGGACGGTGCCGGGTGCCCCCTTCACCAACCATATGGTCAGAGCGAAGACAGAAGCCCTGCTGACGGGACAACACCCCTGGAACCTGGCAGGCTAGAACAAGCCCTCAGGAAGGTAAGCGCCATGGGGAAGCCTGGTAGAGTGCGTACAGTATAGTGGGCTCTGAACACATGTGGACTTGTTTTGCCGTAGTGCTCTGTGTTGTCTTGTTACAAGCATAGAGGTGTAGTGGCGGCATGCTGCGATGTATATAACTCTGATGAAAATGTAAATTAATACCACTAGGAGGGCATGACACTGCGTGTGGCGCGGGAGCACCACCGCTGGAGTGTGCAGGGCATTCCATGTGGTGCGGGAGGACCCCACTGAAAAGTGCAGGGCACAGTATCTGGTGCGGGAGGATCCTGCTGTATGATGTACGGTGGCCTTTGGCTGGAGAGTGCAGTGCGCTGCATGTGGTGCAGCAGGACCCCGCTGTAGAGTGCAGGGCACTGTATCAGGTGGGGTAGGACCCCGGCTCGGGAGTGCAGGGCTCTGCATGTGGCGTGGAACTATCACTGCTGGAGCGTGCAGCGCGCTTCATGTGGTGCAGGAGGACGCTGCTGGAGAGTGCAGGCACTGCATGTGGTGCAGGAGGACGCCGCTGGAGAGTGCAGGCACTGCATGTGGTGCGGGAGGACCATGGCTGGAGAGTGCGGGTCACTGAATAAAGCGGGGGCAGACCCCGGCTGTAGAATGCAGTGCACTACATGTAGAGGGAGCTCCCCTGCAGGCGAGCGCACGGCGAGTGGCGGGCAGTACATACACCCCCACAGGGTGCGAGAGGAATCAGAGTGCAGCGCACTGTAGGGGGCTCCGGGTATGAGGGGGGAGCACTGCATGTGGTGGAGAGCCTTCGTAGGGTAGAGGGTACCCCGGGTGTACGTGAGGAGCACTGCATGTGGTGGAGAGCCTGCGTAGGGTTGAGGGTACCCCGGGTGTACGTGAGGAGCGCTGCATGTGGTGCAAAGAGCCTACGTAAGGTGTGAAGGGGCTTCGGGGTGAATGGGTAGAACTGCATGTGGTGGAAAGAGCCTGCGTACGGTGTGAGGGGGCTTCGGGGTGAATGGGTAGCGCTGCCTGACTTGGAGAGACACTTCATGGAGAGTGGGTGTCTGGGGGCGCTCCAGTCGGGGGGAGAGGTTTCCTCGTGAAGAGCTGTGCACCAAGCGTCACTATATGCATGAAAAACATTAGTACGTTGGAGGTGAACAAGTCTGCCAGCCTTCGGTTACACAGATGTTGAAGGCATGTGCTAAGTCCCTGGTTCGTTCCTGCCCTTCAGTTGTGCTGTTTTCACTCTTCTATCAGTGAAATGTGTCCCCAACCGGTCCCCAGGCCCTCGCTGCACATTGCTCGCTCCTTTAGAAGTGGAGCTGCGGCATTTGCTCCCTTCTGAAATGGATCCAAATATCCGAGTCAGGCCCAAAGCGAGAGATATGTGCTTACTGTGTAACATGTGCTTACAGTGGCCAGTCCTCTGATGTATGGCATTAAAACTGGCCCTGTGTACATGCCCCTAAGTTAACACTGATGCCAAAAACATGGATTGACTTGCAAACAATGAATGTTAAAAACGTTGAGGGAATGCATTTCAGCGATTTAGTTCCTCTCTTATTTTACATGTTTACTTGATCTTGCATTCCCCACGAGTTAGCTATTTTATAATGTGGTTTATCTGTATTTCTTTCTGTGCATACTTTGAGGCTTGAGCCATGCCAGGTGTTTATGAGGAGCTTTGATTGAGCACGCAGGCGATAAGGCTAAAGCCAAACAAAGTGCCTGTCAGTGGGTTGGCCTCTCTGCAGAGCACACAGAACAATATTTGTGTATTCCATTTGCAACTGAAATTCTGTGGAAATGTGTGTGAAGGGGGTACACTGATGTCAAAAGAGGGAGTGCTGTGCATGTTGGGGGCGGTGAAGTGACAGATTTGAGGAAGGGCATTCGGGGAAGAGTGAAAAGAGGATGCTGAAGAGGAAAGAGAGGGGGTTGAAGATGTGCAGATGGACAAGATATGCAGAGAAAAAGAGTATACATATCTAACATAAAGCACACATAATTGAAGGCCAAAGCTCCTTCCACAGGCCTCAATGCTATTTAATTCACAGACTCACTATTTCAGAATTTAAACATTTTCAATGTTAAATATTTATAAGAAATCATTGTTGTTACTCATTTATCTTAAACAGCTAACAACCAGTGACAAAGCCAATCATACTGACAGGCTTTAGGCGTATGTCAGTTGCTGTGCAATTTATCTGGATAAAATTACATCTCAGAGAGAAACCAAAATACCGGTCTGATGGCACACTATGGGAATCACAGAAATGTATTTGGCATGTTCCTTTATAGGGAGCACCCACTTTTTTCATCTCACTTAAAGACCTGTCTGCACATATTTCTATATGACTGGTTACAGCCAGCAGCTGTGGGTGCTTCCTGAAGTCTGGTTAGAGCATATTTTTCCAAAGTTAATGCTGCATGCAGTGCAAGACACTGGGCAAGCATACATTTTAAAGGGCTAAAGTTGTCATGCAGAACAATTTACATATTACAGTAACTGTTGAACAAATTAATGCAAGAAGATACGGGGCAGTTTTTAATGTGTTTAATATTTCAAGACTATACGTTCCCACTGCTTAATAAGCCTTGCATTATCGCTGCATTCATTTGCTTTAAAATGCACCATTTGCCAATATTTTTAAATTTCTTTCTCAGGAGAGGGACTCTCCCTAGACCCCAGATTTGTCCATTGAACTTGTTCACATCGCTAACTAGTGTTTTCTATTGGGAAGGGTAGAGCCAAAGCAGTCTTGCTTAGTACCCTAGCCCTCTTCAGAAGTCAGACTTGCTTGGCAACCCAGAAATTCTCTGAAATAATGTATGAGTTTTCTTTTATGAATGCCTAGAAGAACTGAATTTTTAGTCCATTTATCACAGAAATAGTGCTGAAAATCGCACCAAAAAGATGCCAATTTTAAAAAAAAATCTTCACGGGGGAGAACCCCCCCCGAACCCCCCTTATTGCGGTCGGGCTCGCTCGCATATGTTGATTCGTTCTGCTTACACCCACCAGTTTCAAATTCCACCAGCCGCCACTGGTAGGGGTGCAGTTTAGCGCCGTGATCAGTTTGGTCCATTCCTTCACATCTGCGGAGCTTTTTGGAGGGGATATTAATAGGAATTCTGTTTTTTGCGCAGAGCCTGTAGTGCATCATCCACTATATGTAAGATTGCTGTTTCCGTACTGTGGCCTGGTCTGAATCCGGATTGGCAGTCGTCCAACAGGCTGAAATTAGTGATGTGGTGGCTCAGTTGTTTTTGCACGCATTTTTCAAGTAGTTTGGCTAGTACTGGAATATTGGTCACTGGGCGATAGTTGTTTGGGTCTGCCGGGTCCCCTGTAGGTTTTTTAATGATGGGGATGACTTGACCTGTTTTTAGGCATTCTGGTAAGGTGCCTTGAGACAGTGAGGTATTGATTATTTTTGTCCATATGGGGACGACGATGTGGTTGATTTTTTTCAGGCATTTTGAGGGGAGAGGGTCATTGTAGTGGTTATTAGGTTTGATATCTAAGAGAGTTTTAGCAATGGTATTTTGGTCATATAACTTAAAGGTCGACCATTGTGCTTTATTTTTCGTCATATCTTGAGCGGTGTGCATGGTAACATCATTCTGTGACGATAATGGGCTTGAGAGGTTGTCTGCTGCCATCCTGAGTTCCCTTTCTAGAGAGTTGGCTTTGTCTGTGAAGAAGGTTGAGAATTCCTCGCAGCTCACTTGGGTTTTTGTTGATTCTTGGGCAGATTTGGCCAATTTATTGGATTGTTGTTTTAATATCTCGAAGAGTTTCTGTGGTCTGTTTTTAGCATTATCCAGTTCAGATCTAAAAAATTCTTTTTTGGATCTGAGGATGCTTTTGTTGTAGTCGTTTCTAGTTTTCCTGAGAGTTTTTAGCTGGGGGGATGATGGGTGTTGTCTCCATTTTCTTTCTGCTAGTCTCAGCCTCCACCTTTCTTCATTTAGTGACCCATTGAACCAGGGATTTCTATCCTTCTCTGTAATTCTTTTCAGTCTTAGCGGCATGGTGGAGTTGATTATATTCGTCATTGATGCGTTGTAGTAATCTGTGAGTTCGCTAACGTCCATCAAGTTGTTAGGTGGATTTAGATCCTTCTCACATCGGAATCACGCAAGTTCGCGAGGGGGGGGGAGTAATTACAATTTTAAAAAACTTACCTTCACGGGTCACACGCTGCCGCCTCAGCTCCTGCTGCTCCTGGCCGGTTTTCCACAGGCAGCCTCCCTTCCCTCCCCTCCCCTCCCCTAAGCCAATCACAACGCTGCAATGGCAGCGTAGTGATTGGTGCGGTGCAGGCGCACAGCGCCCCAGCCGGGCGCCTAACGGGAGGCCCTTTTCTCTATGTAGGCTGCATTCAGCCTACATAGAGAAAAGGGAGAGTGCGCATGACTGCTTTGGTCGGCCCCAGGCCGACCAAAGCAGTCAGTTCCCAAAGCATTGGGCTAGCCACTCCCCCCTGCCCTCGAGCAGGACCGCCCATCCGCCCGCCCACAACCAGGCACTCCAGGCACTTCTGCTTTCTCGCAGTGCGAGAAGCAGAAACATAAAATGGTAGTTTACCATTTTATGTTTCTGCCTTCTCGCACTGCGAGAAATCAGTGGGGCGACGCCCCTATGGAGGAGCCGCCACTGCGCTTCACCATCACTTCCTGCGTTGCCTGTGTCTCCTTCACTGGCATACACAGCTGGAAAGGAAACACTACTAGGAAATATTGCCATTAGAACCGGCCACATCAAAAACATTCCCTGGCAATGTTCCATGTAAGGAAAGCGGCCCTGCTATCTCGAAAGCGTCATACATGCACACAGATTTTAGCAGATGGATTTTTCTAGCTTCTAGTAAAGTATGGTAATCTTCAACAATGCTTGAAATCACGTTCATATTTTCCTTCCCTTAAAAGAGCACCTCCAGCAGAGCAGCTTTTCAATTAGGCTGGGCTTAATTGAGGCTTCACCTGATAGCATGCACCTAAGGCTCACACGAAGCTCGCTACATAAAAATGCAAAAACCAACAAACATTGGCAAAGCCAATAGGTTTGTCATCTGTGAAATTTATTGGTTTTGACAAAGTTTTTTAAACATGCAACATAACATCCTGTCTTAAAGTAAAAAGCAGTATAACGCGGTCAACACTATCCGCATCAAAGCTCTTTTTAAAAAAAAAACTTCTCTGCTGTGCCTGAAGCTCAAAACAAAACAATAATTGTCACGAAACACTGTTGAATGGTTTAATTTAAAATAGGCAAAGGAGAAATCTAGAGCACAATAATTACCATGCTTCATTACAGGGAGAGGTGACAAATAAGATTAGATGTGAGACATGGGATGCCTCTATAAAATGCTTAAATGTAACCAAAATTGATGTTATTGCACAATATATTGCCTTTCTCAATAAAGAAGTGATAACACTTTTATGGAGTTTCAGTAACTTATATTGCACAATTGCTCACCAAGCTAAAACGTACAACAAAAAAAGTATTACCTTATTAATAATCACATAGCTGAAACCTATTGCATTTACCAATGCTATTTTGCATCTCCCAGCACTGGCACACATTTGACCGCCATGAGCCTATGCCCACACCCTTGCACCATAGTGCAGGGGTGTGTGCATTCTCTAAAATATATGATTTTTTTCTTGAGGGGAACCCTTCCAGTACACAAACTATACTTTAAAACTTTTCCCACTGTGTATGTGTGTTGTACAATGCATCACACATGCAAATTTGAAAAAATTAAAACATTTCTCCTCGTTACACCTAATTCGAAGATGCGTACGTTTTTTGTGCAAATCCCTGCCTATGATTTTTACTTGATGGGTATTTGCATCACAACCGATGGGTGGTTGCATGAGAACAGCCTTGTCCCAGCCATGGAACACCCCATTGACACAAAGTAGCGTGCAGCTCTAGTTTTTTGTTACTCTGGAGAACTTTGCAATGCAAATCCTGGTTTGCTTTTTATAGTAAATTTGTGCTTGGTTTGCGTTATTTTTGTGATGCAAACCTAGTAAATCTATGCCTCATTTCAGTTGCTGTACAGAGTTGCAGGAGTTTTTTTGTAAATCTACCCTAAAGTATATTGTAAGCAATATGCCTGCTTGAAACCCAGACCTAAAAATGAATTATTTATTCGTGCTCCACATAACAAGAATTTTTCTGCCAGTGGAGCATCGGGATGACTAAATTGTTGAAGGTTAAGGTTTGTTTTAATTAACAATTGCATCTGGTTGCTATCAATAGCTTGGGGTTGGAACACATGCACTTTATAGATAAAAAAAGTTTATAACCTGACATCAGTTAGAAATAAGCTGGTTCATTAATAGAAACACTAAACGTTGTCACCATTAAAGGAACATGATCCAGGAAACTGTGAGTGATGATGGCGCTTTGTTGCAATTACAACATGATACAATAGAAGGCAGAAAGTGTGTAATAATCTGTACTTCTTTTTTATCTGCATAGATAGTCTGACAATATGAAGTAACTGCTATATACCCAGATAGACATTTTCTCTGAAATACTTTTACAGAAAAAAATAGATAGAAAATGTACAGATGCTACCTTCTCTGAGAACTTTCAAAATTGACACGGTACCTCTAGGTTTAACTTTCTCTGATAAATACTGTAATGCGTACCATGTTTCTATATTCCTCAACCTGCAGAGTTTGTTTACACTGTTTGTGCTCCACCACCCCTTTTGCTATTAATTTATTCATTTTGTTGCTGTTATAAACGGTTTATATTTATTTCCGTTGCAAGTTCTGTAATAGTTTTAATATGTTTTTAGATAACATGAGATATGCAGATAATTGAAATAAATAAAGTGAAAATTACTAAAATGGTTGGAAAAATAAAGTTAGAAATAAATATGAGTCCTTGAGGTGAGGTCATGGGGAGAGGGTTTGCAGAAGCATAAGCACTATCATGTTGAAATGTCTAACTTAATTAACACAACTTGGTAAGAGGAGGCAAGAGTGGAAATATCAATCATGGTTTAATGGATACACTCAGCACCCATGCAGAGCTGTTCTCTAGGGTGGCCAAAAACACCCTTATGCAGCCCCCATCTTGACTTTCCTCCAAGCCACGCCCATATTTGATTTCCTTTTCTCTGAAATTGAAATCCTTCTTAAAATCATTGAGAAACTATACTAGGTCATGCACTTTAGATCAAATGAATCACTCAAAGATATCCTGATGGCATCATGTCGCGAGTTATAGGAATCACAAGGCTGAGTAGAGTCTTCAGACGCTTTTATTGTTAATGATAACAACGTTCAATATTAAAGATTCTTCCTCTTCTTGGGGAATTGTACTTTTCTTCTCTGGTATTTTCTCCACCAGGGATGTCCAGGGTATGAAGGCCAGACCGAAAAGAAAAAAAAAGAAACAAGTTTCAGCGCCACACGCTATGTCATTTTCTAATGTAGGGAAGGGAGTGGGCGAACGTTTTCACCCTCATGCAAGCTCTCAGGAGTGTGCTGCCGAAGAGACCGTCACCAAGAAATAAAGAAAATAAGTGGGCCTCAAGCAAATGCCCAGACAAGCTTGTTAAGGATTTCCCCCCAGAAAAGACCGGGTCTTTTCTTCTACCCGCCTCCCGCTCCCTAGGAATCGGGCAGGCACCTGTGCGAGCCACGCTCCTCCTGGAACGCGACTGGGCGACTCGTGGGGTCGTTGGCCTCCTGGCGTTGGTCTTCGTGGCTCGCGGCTGGAGTCCGTCCTCCGCAACCCGTGCATGGTGTTCTCCTTCCCTCTGGACTGTTTCACACCGTCTTCGGTCCTCAATTCGCGTGGTCCTCCACTCCTGTCCAACGGGAGGCTCCTCAATTCTTCCTGGACGACTCGCTCTTCCTTTTCCGGCGTTGATGGTTCCCTCTTCCAGGGGGCGTGGCTCAGGTCCTCATCAGCGTCAGGCAGCCGGGTCTTAAAGGGCCCATAACAGTAGAACTCAGGTTCCTCCGCTGTGTACAATACATCACTGGCGGGACCCGGGGGCTGGAAAGAAAGCAGAGGTGTGGGCCAATGAGGCAAAGTCTCTTCTTCCTTGTCGTCAGGGTCAACAGGACACAGAGCCTGACACACCCCACCCCTAGAGTCTTCCCGATCTGGGAGGCAAGGGATACGAGACAGGAAGTCAGCATTGGTGTTTCGGGTGTCTTTCCCATGTCGAACCTCAAAAGAGAAGGGCTGGAGGGACAGGAACCACCTCAACACTCTGGGATTATTACCTTTATTTCGACTCATCCAAGCTAACGGGGCATGATCTGTGTAGAGGATGAAGGGTTTTCCCTCTAGGTAATACCGGAGTTTCTCAACTGCCCACTTGATTGCTAAACATTACTTTTCAATTACGGGGTATTTCTGTTCTCTTGGGAAGAGTTTGCGACTGATGAACAGTATAGGGCGTTCCAGACCTGCCATAGACTCTTGAGATAACACCGCCCCTATACCGAAATAAGAGGCATCGGTTTGCAATATGAAGGGCTTAGCAAAATTAGGAGAAGTAAGGATCGGGCTGCTAATGATGGCTTTTTTAAGGCGTTGGAACGCTTCCAGGACTCGATCGGATGGATTCAGTAGGTTGGACTTTGGTACATCATTCTTCAGTAGGTCAGTAAGAGGACCGGCTATCTCGGAATATCGGGATATGAACCGTCTATGATAGCCTAAAAGGCCTAAGAAAGCTCTCACCTCCCTTTTGGTCTTGGGAAGAGGGGTGTCTATGATTGCCTTGATTTTTTCTTCTTGGGGCTCGATAACTCCGTTGCCTAATAGATACCCTAGATAGCGTACTTTTTGAAACCCAATTCTGGATTTCCTGGCGTTTACATGCAGGCCCACTTTTTGTAGCTCTTGAAATATCTGGCGACAATGCTCGAGATGTGATTCCCAGGATGGACTGAATATAACAATGTCATCCAGATAAGCCGAAGAGTTAGATTGATGGTCACGAAGCACAGAATTCATTAGTCTCTGAAAAGTAGCGGGCGCTCCATATAGGCCAAAGGGAAGAACAGTGAATTCAAAAAGCCCGTCTGGGGTGGAAAAGGCGCTCTTTTCTCGATCTTTTTTTCGTAAAGGGACCTGCCAATAGCCCTTCTTTAGGTCAAGAGTGGATATATAAACAACATCTCCTAACTTTTCTATAAGTTCGTCGACTCGTGGTAAGGGGTAGGCGTCGAACTTTGAGATGGCGTTTACGGATCTGAAATCGATGCAAAATCGGACTGATCCATCCGGTTTCGGGAGAAGGACAATCGGTGAGGACCAGTTGCTTTGGGAAGGCGTTATAACTCCCATTTGCAACATCTTACTGAGCTCTGAGGAAATTGCTTCTCTTCGGGCAGCTGGTATTCTATAAGGTCTCTGTTTCACCACCTGCCCCGGAGTAGTCTCGATCGAATGTTCTACTAGGGTGGTTTTCCCTGGTAGATCGGAAAACAACTTAGAGAAGGGTTCAAGTGTGTCTAACAAACCTGAACGCTGTTTCATGGTTAGGTCCTCGTTCAGTACCAGATGTTCTAGGGTACAGGGGCCTGTCAGGGGTGTTAGGGCGAGTTGGTTTGTCCGGGGTAACGGACCCAACCATTTCTTCAAGAGGTTAATGTGATAACTCTGTTGTTTTCTAGGGGTGACTTGGATTCTGTAAGTGGTTCTTCCTATCTTAGCTACCACTTTATACGGACCCTTCCATTCAGACCTAACTTTAGTGAGGGACGCGGGCTGCAGGATGAGGACCCAGTCGTTAACCTGTAGGGTTCTCCATTTCTTCCCCCTATCATAAAAGGATTGCTGCTTCTTTTGGTTTCTCTCCATATTGGAATGTGCCAATTCTCTTAGTTTCCCTATCCTAGCCTTGAGTTGTTTGGTGAAGTCCAGGAGCTCACTAGCATCATCCTCTCCTTTTTCCCAGACCTCTTTCGTCATCTCCTACAGGGTTCGGGGCTGGCGGCCGTATAACAGCTCGAAAGAGGAACAGCCTAGACTGCTTTGGACTTGTCCTCGGATGACGAATAGGGCGAGGGGAAGGAGCTGGTCCCAACTCATCCCTTCGCCTGTGATCATCTTTTTCAGGGTTAGTTTGAAAGTCCCGTTATACCTCTCGACTAACCCGTCGGTTTGGGGGTGATAGACGGAGGTTTTGATATGAGTTACATCTAGCATGCAGCATACTTGGGACATCAGCTTTGAAACAAAGGGAGACCCCTGGTCAGTAAGGATCAGTCGAGGGAAACCTACTCGGGAGAAATACTCAATCAACTTATCAGCTATGCTGGTTGTGTTAGGGGTTCGTAAGGGAAAGGCTTCAGGGAATCGAGTGGAGTAGTCCATTAGCATTAGGACGTACTGGTATCCCTTTGCGGATTTGGGTAGAGGACCAATCAGGTCCATGCCAATCCGTTCAAATGGTTTGCCTATGATCGGTAAAGGCTGGAGGGGTACGGGGGGGTCTATAGGGGTTTTTTCGCTGGCAAACGGGACATTCCCGGCAATACTTCTTAATGTGTGCATATATGCCTGGCCAATAGAAGTGTCAAAGGATACTTTGCGTGGTTTTTAGAGCCCCCCAGGTGCCCTGCTAGCAGATGTGAGTGGGCAAAGAACATTATCTGGTTGCAAAAGACTCGTGGTACAGGCAGTTGCTGGGATTCGTTCACTCCTCCCACCCTATATAGGAGCCCGTTTGTCTCTAGGAAGCAGGGGTATACTGGGGGGTTCGTGGAACCGGGTTTCCGGCCTCTTGCCAAGCATTTTGTAAGGACGGATCGTTGACCTGGGCCAACTGGAACTTCTTATCTGTCTGCCAAGGCTCCTGAGTGATGAAGGCGTGAGGGATGATGGACTTGGGTGGTTGGCGGGGGTCCCCTTTTTTGATATTACTCAGGACTAATGCCAAAAAACTGGGGTTGTCTGTTCCTCGTATGAGTTCTTCGGGAAGGTTTTGTAGAACACCTACAGTCACTACTGTTCGTGGTCCGCCTAGGGGTTGTATGGGTATCCGGGCCACTGGGTAGGTCTTAACGTCCCCATGTACACAACGGATCTGTACTTGTTTCCCAGGGAGTGTCTGTGCAGCCCCAACCAGATCCTTTTGTACCACAGATTGGCGACACCCTGAATCCAGCAGGGCGGTTACCTGTGTTTGGTTAACAAGAACACTCACGTAGAAACAAGCGCCCATTTCTTCTGTGTAGAGAAGAGACTTTGGAACACAGCTGACGTCCATCGGTTCGTCGTTTGGCTTCTTGTGGGGACAGGTCCGGGCGATGTGGCCCCACTCACCACAGTCGAAACATTGGGTTCAATGGTAGGGGGGAGCCTCAGGTTTGTAGGAACGAGATTTCAGGGGCTCACTGACTGGTTGTATGGTCTTCTTTGGCCCTTGGTTATCTCAGTGGGTTTTCTCCACCTCCCACGGGGAGACACGGGGCTGAGCACATGAAAAGGAGGTGGCCATCTCAACTGCTTGCTCGACCTTGAGATGGGAGTGTTGTCGCAGCCATCTTTGAGTCGAAAAAGGCAAAGCTTCGAGGTACTGCTCTAAGTAGATTTGGTCCATAATCTCCTCCTTCGTTTTTTCTGTTGGTTTCTGCCATTTATCTGCCGCCAATTTTAGTTTAAAGAACAGTGTCTTAGGGTTATCACCCAGGACCCCTTTTTCCTTCCGGAATTTAACTCTGTAGGACTCCACATCCATACCCAAGTGGTCAAGGATAATGGTTTTTATCTCTTCATAAGGGGTAGTACGCCCGGCGTTAGCAACTTGATAGGCCGCTTGGGCTTACCCTGTCAGGAGGGGAGCCAAGAAAAACGGCCACTTTCCGACAGGCCATCCTGATGCTTTGGCTGCCCTTTTAAAGTTTAGAAGAAAGGCGTCCGGATCTTCTCCGGTTATGTACTTCTGAAGGGCTATGTTCGGGTGAATCAGAGCACCTGAACGAGTTCCCTGAAGATGGGAGGGGCTCTGTACCTGGTCCTCAGCCACCTTCTGTATGGCATCTACTTGGGACTTAATGATGTCCTTAAACGTGTCCTGATCTGCTTGGGCCGAGGTCATCTGTCGTCCGATGGCCCATTCAAGTGTCTTTTGTCCATCTACTAAATGGTGTATAAGTGCATCCTTTCGGCTCACCAACGAACAAGTGCCTGCATTCTCCACCACATGTAGCGGGTTATAGGAATCACGAGGCTGAGTAGACTCTTCAGACGCTTTTATTGTTAATGATAACAACGTTCAATATTAAAGGTTCTTCCTCTTCTTGGGGAATTGTACTTTTCTTCTCTGGTATTTTCTCCACCAGGGATGTCCAGGGTATGAAGGCCAGACCGAAAAGAAAAAAAAAGAAACAAGTTTCAGCGCCATGCGCTATGTCGTTGTCTAATGTAGGGAAGGGAGTGGGGGAATGTTTTCAACCTTCATGCAAGCTCTCAGGAGTGTGCTGCCGAAGAGACCGTCACCGAGAAATAAAGAAAATAGGCATGCCTCAAGCAAATGCCCAGACAAGATGTCCCCCCAGAAAAGACCGGGTCTTTTCTTCTACCCGCCTCCCGCTCCCTAGGAATCGGGCAGGCACCTGTGCGAGCCACGCTCCTCCTGGAACGCGACTGGATGACTCATGGGGTCGTTTGCCTCCTGGCGTTGGTCTCTGTGGCTCGCGGGCGGAATCCGTCCTCCGCGACCCATGCTCGGTGTTCTCATCCCCTCGGGACTGTTTCACACCATCTTCGGTCCTCAATTCGGGTGGTCCTCCACTCATGTCCAACTGGAGGCTCCTCAATTCTTCCTGGACGACTCGCTCTTCCTCTTCCGGCGTTGATGGTTCCCACTTCCAGGGGGCGTGGCTCAGGTCCTCGATAGCGTCAGGCAGCCGGGTCTTAACCGCTTGATCGCGGCGCGGATTCCGCCGCGGTGCTGGGCGTTCCCTTGAGTGGGCGTGTCTGGGACGGCCCCCAGCCGTCCTCCGCACACTCCCACCGTGACGTCAGACGGCCGGGGGCCGTCCGACGCATGGAAAGGGTTAAAGGGCCCATAACAGTAGAACTCAGGTTCCTCCGCTGTGTACAATACATCACCGGCGGGACCTGGGGACTGGAAAGAAAGCAGAGATGCGGGCCAATGAGGCAAAGTCTCTTCTTCTTCCTTGTCATCAGGGTCAACAGGACACAGAGCCTGACACATCATAACAGAATAATCACCTGACTCCAAACTTAGACATTACGTGACAAGTTTATGTAGTACTACTTCATGTACTCATAAACGGTTTTGTGAATCAGCCCTAAAACATCTAAAATGGGAATATTCAGAGAATATACATATACAATTGGTACAAATAGAATGGAGAGTGCCCTCTTTGCACATTTACAAAAAGGGGGCTGATCTTATCAGGGCATAATCACAAAGCCATTTATGAATACATGAAGTATATCACTGTCCCGATAAGGTTGAAACAACCAAGGAACTTACATCACAAACCATGGTTCAACAACGTGCTTCACAACCTGAGAAACAGAACAAAAATCTAGGAGTACAGCTAGCTAAGGCCTCCTATGTGTAATCTCAAATTGCCAAATCTTTTAATCCTACTAGTACTTTGTTCAAATTTATTTACACCAACACCTCCGCAATGAACCACACTACCCAAACCCTATCTGAGATTGATTGTAATGTATTTTCTAAATTCTTTACTGAAAAAATCAACAGAATCAAAAAACAACTTTCTCCCTCACCCTCTCATGAACTGAACTACACTCTGAAGACAAATAACTCCTGGAGCTCATTCAAACTACTCCAATTGAAAGTCATTACAAAAGTTATCAAAGAAATGAAACCGAGCCCATACTTCAATGCGGCCTTCCAGCTAACATTGTTATATTCAACTTTCACATTCTTGCCTCCTACTGGCTACTACTCATCAACACTTCCTTACAGCAAGGTTCATTCCCCAACAACCTCAATGTTGGGTAAATATCACCAATTCTAAAAAGCAAATACTGACCCACCAGTTCCGGATAACCACAGAACATTAACAAATCTACCCTGGCTTAGCAGAACCATCAAAACATGTATTGCTGCACAACTCAATGATTTCATAAACACCAATCAACTCCTTGCACCCTGCCAATCAGGGCTCAGAGAGGGTCACAGCACGAAACAGCCACTATAAGAGTTGTAGATGACCTTCTGAAAATGATGGCCAATGGACATTTTTGCCTTTCAATCCTACTTGACCTGTCAGCAGCATTCAACACAGTAGACCACAAAATACTTCCAATAAATCACTAATTGAGAATGCGCTTAAAATATATAGTTCTAAAATGATTCTAATTATTCCTCAAGGATTGCTCCAACCTAGTCAAAGTAGGTTTCAACATTTTCAGATTAGGAAAGATGACATATGGCTTTCCCCAAGGATCAATTCTCTCTCCTCTCCTATTTAACCTGTACGTTGAACAACTGAGCTGACTGCTAGAAATGTTCAATATCAAATTAAACCAATATGCTAATGATACCCAAATATACCTAAAAATGGAATCTCACAAAGATCTCGTTGTACTCAAAGAGGGCCTAGATACAGAGTTCAATTGGGCATCTGCAAACTCCCTGAAATTGAACTCTCTGTCACGCAAAGCAACCAACAGAATCGATCCCTCGCTTATCTCCCTGCTGGTGAAATATTAATGCCCTCCCTCACCTGCTTCTTTGGACATGTCCCTAGGATTCTTCATTGACAACAAGCTCTCCCTCGAACTTCACATGCTTAAACTAGCCCAAGCAACAAACTAGACAAATAAAACATCTCTTCTCAAATGAGCATCTGAGAACAGCGGCTTTAGTAGTCTCCAGGATTGACCGAGGGAACGCCTTACTCTATGGTCTACCACCAACCACTCTTTGCCCACTGAAAAAGATTCTCCAATCCACAGCTCGACTAATCTATAGCAAAAAAAAGTTTGAATACATCTTGCCCTTACTGAAAGATCTACACTGGCTTCCGTTAGAAGTTGGGATCAAATTCAGAATTGGCTGCATTACATTTAAAGCATTCCAGACAGGCCATCTGTTAGACCTGGTACCATTGGCGTGGGTCTCCCTTCTATTTTTTCGCTATACCTCCTCTGTTGTTGACATGTTTTTGCTGGTTTAGATGCTTTGGGCACTTTGCCACTGCTAATCAGTGCCAAAGTGCAAGTGCTCCCTAAGATAAATTGATGTGTGGATTAGTGACTCCATGATTGGCTTATTTGATTTACTGTCAGACCCTAGTACAGTGCACCGAGTGTGCCCAGGGCCTGTAAATCAAATGCTGCTGGTGGGCTTGCATCACTGGTTGTGCCACCCACCGGAGCAGCTTGGAAAGCGTGTCTCAGGCCTGCCATTGCAGAGCCTGTGTGCAGTCTGGTACTGCCATGTCGACTTGGTAAGTGCACCCACTTACCAGTCCCCAAACCTTTCCTTTTCTGCATATTAGTCACCCCTAAAGTAGGCCTGCGTGCAGGGTGCATTGTATGTAAGAGGTAGGACATGCCCTGATGTGTGTGGTATGTCCTGATAGTGAATTTCAGCCACTTTCGTTTTTCACTATTGCAAGGCTACCTGTCCCCATAGGCCAGAATGGGCAGTTTGATTATAACATCTTATAATCCTAACTGACCAAGGGAACATGGTAGAAAAACGAATTTAGTATGCCTGAACCCAGAATGATAAAATACATCTTTTAGTGAAGTTGGTTTTAACATTCTGTGTTTGAAAATACCACTTTTAGAAAGTAGGTATTTTCTTGCCTTACCATCCAGCCTGCCTCTGCTAGGTTGTTGATTGTATGTCTGGTTTTGTGAGTGACAGGGGCTGGGGGACTCCAGGAGACAGGGTGAGTCAGCACTAGGCTGAATAGACCTATCTGCATGAGCAGTGGTGGGAGGAGTAGCACCTGGGCCTGAATAGGGCTGTGCCTGCCTTCCACAATGCTGGCTCCACCTCCTGTGGTGTGTCTGATGACCCTGGCCCACACTGACAAAGGAAGAAGTTGTGCACTGGCAGAATGCACCCAGAACTGGTTTGGACTAGGTACAGGACCATCTGCCTTCAGAGGACAAAGGATTTGCTGGTATAAATATTGGGGCCCAGACCCCAAGACTTTAGATCACTTCTGGGAATCAAGACGAACCTTTGCTGAGGAGAAGAACCAGGAAGCTGAAGGAGGAGACGACCCCTATGCTGCATGTTGTTGGGGTTGGCCTGCAGTGGTTACTTTATTGCCAAAGAAAGGAGAAAAGGACTGAGTGTGCTTTCATCATCTTGAAGAAGATCTCCAAGGGCTTGAACATTGAGCTTGCCTTCTGCCTGAAGTCTCAGGGATACAAGAGTTCACCGCCAGCTCCCCTCCTGAATTCCCTTGCTGGGAATTGAAGTGCCTACTGCTGTTGGGCCTTCTGAGAGACTGCGTGTCGCTGGGAGCTGGAAGCACGACTCAACGAAGAGGAAGCGTGTCGCCGCCGCCGCAGTGTTGTCGCATTGCGGACTAAGCGTGCCGCCGCTGCCGCTGTCGTATCACCGAAGCGCCCCGCATCACCGGAGAAGCGTGCCGCCGCCACAGAGGACGCCGGCGCATCACCGGAGAAGCGTGTCGCAGGGCCTGTCGCGGCTCAGAAGATCGCCGAGTCGCTGCACGCCCGTTGGGCGTTCACGCATCCCGTCTACGTTGTTGCACCGTAAGCAAGACGCTATTTTATCGGATCGTCATCGCATCGAAGCGCCATCTCGACGCATCGTAACGGGGCCGCAGTAAGAAACCGACGCATCCTCCTTTCTGCGTGTAAGGAATCGAAGCATCACCTTCCCTGCGACCCTTTTGTTTGTTTTGCGTTACGCATCCAGAGGTACATTGAGAGTAAAGTGTCGCATTTATCATCTTTATTGAACTGAGCTATTTTCTACCATTTGACAGTCATATTTTTCGTATTGTTTTGTTGATTTTTGTCGTTTGGGTCTTGTGTTAAGTCTATATAAAAATACTTATTTTTATACTACAACCTGTGTGGTGTCCATCTGTAGTGTTGTCACTGGGTTACTGTATGTGTTCACAAATGCTTTACACACTTCCTCTGAGATAAGCCTGCCTGCTCGTGCCAAGCTACCAAGGGGGTGAGCAGGGGTTATTTTAGTAGTGTATCCCCCTTACCCTGACTAGAAGCAAGGGTCCCTATTTGGACAAAGGTACCTACCTCTGCCAACTAGAGACCCCCAGTTCTAAGACCATCCAAGCTACCTTTCGGATCTGCTGAAAATTTCACGTAAAACCAGGCAATCCCAGCAAACCTCCCTCCTACTAGAACCTCTGAAATTCAGATCATCTTTAGCTCAAAAACAATCTTTCTCCGGTGCCTCTCCCACATTTTGGGCCTCCTTACCCAACAAATTAAGACTGCCACCCGACATCCTTGCCTTCAGGAAGCAACTTAAGACTTACTCATTCAAAATTCCCTTTTCGTCCAATATGTTTGAGAACTACCCACTTCCCATAACTTCCTCCTCCCTCTCTCAGTACAGGCATCAACCTCCCCTTATATGTCCTTCTCATGGATAGTATTTGCCCCCTTTCCATTTTCCCTTCCTGTTTATGTTTATTGTATCAATGTAATCTTTTCTTACTTGTAGTCATATTATGTTCTAGTAATATAAAAATGATGTTACACTGTAAAGCGGCCTCATACTAGTTGGTGAAGCAGCGCTATAGAAAAACACACAAAATAAATAAATACATAAATAAATGTTGGGCTCATCACAGGGGTGTACCGCCTCCCTGGGGAGTGAAATGATCAAGAGCACAGTCTCCAATCTCATCTCCCGTTTATTTACAACTATTCATCCTCAGTCTGTAGATGAGAGAATGGAACCCATTGTCTGCAAAATAACAAGCTTGGTAAATATCTATTTTTTAATAGTCTGTGGAGGAATGTTAATGGACATCCACCCACAGTACAGGATCCTCAGTAGTGCAAGGAGGGGAAGCATGAGGCTTCTCTATTTGGGGTTCTGACAGTAAAAGACTGAAGAATTGTTGTTGTAAACATAATCAATACTGTCAATCTGGATGTGAACGAGCTGAGAGCAGTAATCTTTTTGTGCAAACCTTATTATTACAATTTTCCAGTGAAAAGGAGACCTTTGACCAACTTGTCCTGTTTCTGAGGATAGGTTCCAGCAGGTGGTAGCATGCAAATGATGGTTACAGAAAGCACAGTATCTCTGCGATAGGGAGTACCTTCGAATATCATACATACTAGGACACATTAGTCACCTTTAAACACCCCCCCCAACTTTTGCAGACCCCTACTGCAGAAGTTAACCCACCCTATAGTGTCCTTCCTTGAGATCATATCTTACAACTAAGTGTAACAGTTCAAGTCACGTCATAGCGCACTTCTCACATCAGGAGTGTTAATGAAGAACAGAAGTGAAGTTCCGCCTAATAAGATTATTAGAAAAGGCCTAAAGCTCTCCAACGTGGTGGAATGGCTGAATTTCGGTAGCCACCGCTAAGCTGTACATATAGAGGTTTCCATTTAAGATCATAAACTAGTACGAGTACCATTCATGTTGCTGGCCAAACGTCTATCACAAGTATGGACCACAGTCTATGGTACCATTGGGTGAGTGATGGGCATTCTACTTTTTCCCATTGATGAGCTATTGTTGAATTCACAGCTCCTAGGCACTGTAGACACATATGCATTTGTGGTTCTTCATCACTCTCAAGTCTGTCGGTTTTAGGCCCAGAAGCATCACCACTTGCATTGAAGGGATCAAATAGGTTACGACTTTGTGTCAAAACATGGAGACCTCTTCCCAAAAGGGGCAAATTACTGGGCAGTCCCACAATATGTAACGTGCCTCACCCAGGGCACCGCTCTCTCTCCAGCATCTAGGAGAAGCATTGTGATACGTACATTGTAATCTGTGGGGGGTGCAATGCCCACCGTACAAGACTTTGTAATGTATTTCCCTACCTAGGGCGGAGACTGAGGGGGATTTATATCTCTGCTCAATTTGCTCCCCGTAGAACCAGGATTTGTTACCACTCTCTCTTATGTAACCAGGTCTGTGGCTATCAGGAGCTTATATAGGGCATGGGTCATTCCTCAAGCGTGCTATTAGATTAGGGAATATTGTTTTAGAGGGTGTTTTTGCCCTGGTGGCTCTTGCTCTGATGAATGGTGTGTTATCCAGTGTTGGATCTGGGCGTAGCGGATCCTCTCAGACTCAGGGAGCACAAAAGATGCTTTGCACTGCTGAAAGTACTTGGGGATTGTGTTGTCATACATGCCAGAGATCATTTTACAGCCACACTCCCTCCATTTGTGAAATGCTTGGTCCTCCAAGGCTGGTGTAAAAGCTCAATTCTAGTGGATTTAGGTGTAATCGGATAGGTCACTAGACCTCGTGGCCCTACATACATATCCCATGTCTTAAAGGAAGTGGATACTGGGGTGCTGATGTATGCATTGGATGGTCTGCACCGTTTGTCCAACTGCACCAAATCCCAAGGCATGGTAGGGTGTTCATTTTAATTGCATTGATTCTGCCCAGGAGAGCATGAAGTTTGAAGTGAGTAAAGGTGAGTAGAGGTCTTTTGTCATAGCCGCTATCAGATGGGGGTAGTTGGCGTTAAAGAGTTCCCCGGTAGCCCGCATGAGAGGGACTCTCAGTTATTCAATGGAGGATTTGGTGCTTCTGAAGGGGATTTGCACCATCAGTCCTGCCTGCACTCCTGTCTCTAGCATCAGGATAAGTATCTCATATTTTTTTTAAATAATCTTGTAGCTCAAGGCTTCCTCGTAGGCCTGGAGTAGGTTTATGACTGCTGGGGGTGAGGTGTTCGAAGTGCCCAACATAAGTAGTATGTCTTCGACATATAGAGAGATTTTAAATTCACACAGTCCAAACATGATCCCCGTCACTGCTTGGGATTGCCAGATCAAGCAAGCTAAAGATTCTATAAAGAGGGCAAACAGGAACAGCAATAGAAGACACCCCTTCCTTGTGTCTCGCGAGATTGAGAAGGACGTAGAAAGGTAGTCATTCAGTGTGACCCTAGCTGAGGGGTGTGCATATCCAGAAAAGGTCATCCTTATGCACTTAGAACCCAGGCTCGTTTTCTGAAGTGTGAGAGGCAGGAAAGCCGAGTCCACCCTGTCAAGGCCTTCTCAGCATCTAGTGATAGGAAAATTGCTTGAATATTTTTTAGAGAGGCCTTCTCCATCCGATGAACAGCCATTCAAATGTTGTTGTGAGCTTGCTGACCCTGAATAAATCCACTCTGGTCTGGTTGTACTAGATTGGAAAGCATCAAATTGAGGCATGTGGCCAAGATCTTCTTAAAAGGTTTGCATCTAAATTCAAGAGAGCAATCAGGTTGTAAGATGCACAACACTTTCCATCTTTGTTGGCTTTTGGTATGACTGTCACTACTGCTTCCCCCATTCTCTGAACCACAACGCCTGTGGTCGCACAGTGGTTAAATAGCGCTGTTAGTTTCGGGACCAGTTTGGATGAGTAAGTCTTATAAAAGTGGGCCGTCTGGGCCTGGGTTTTATTAAGTTTCAGAGATTTGACAGCAAATTGAATCTCTTCTGGTGAGCGAGGGCTTTCTAGACAGTCCCTCTGAGTATTTGTAAGCTTGGGAAGTTGGATCTGCTCTAGGAAGGTCTTGCCATGTTTGCAGAGGGGGTAGTTCGGCAATAGAGGGTCTCATAAAAGCTACAAAATTCATCAGCTTTTCTCACATCATCTTTTAAGGAGACCCTCATATTGTCAAGGATTTCCTAGATGTAGTCTTTCTCTCTCTTTCCCCATAAAGCATGCTCCAGCTGAGTGTCTAGCTTATCTCCAAAAATGTATGAACGCTATCTAAGGAGAAGCAGCGAGAGCTCCACCCTGCTAGTAAATGACATGCGTAATTGGCCCAAGCTATAATGAGGGCAAAGGTAGAGCTGCGGGAAGGGTGCTGCAATTGTTCTTTTTCCAATCTCTGAAACTCATTCTCCAGTTGCTAGAACTCCAGCCTGCGGAGTCCAGACCACTCAGCTGCTAACACTATAAAATGGCCTTTAATAACTGTCTTGAAAGCTTCCCTGACCCAGCAACAGAAATCTCTTGCCCCTCATTAAGCTTGAAATATTCATTAGTTTGTTGTTCATTTTCTGTATCATTATCTGATCCCTGAGCAAGGAGGGATGAAGCCGCCAGTTACAGGGACACATCCGCAGTCCAAAATCAAGCCTAATCAGGTCGGGGGTGTGATCAGAAACAGCAATTGGCTAGATGACTGATGAGCAAAGCAGACCCACAAGGAACGCACTAACGGACCATTGGTTACCAAGCCGCTGTAATAGACATATACACTATACAAAATGTGTGATCTCAGGACCTAAGTTATACCAAAAGAAAGCCTGTGATTGGATATACGTTTTTACACTGTGGAGCCCTGAAGAAGTCCCTTTGGGACGAAACGCGTCGGCTACTGGATTTTATTTGATCGACTTATCTTGATAAGAAAGAAAGTCCAATAAAGAACGTTTTTGAAGAAAGAAACAACAGTGAATTGGAAGTTCTTCGATGTGCTCACAAAGACTGTCCTCTACTTCGATTTCCATATACTATATTGTTGAGTGCGGAACCTTTTTGTATTTTATGTATTTAATGGTGGCCATCACCTAGCAGGGACGAAAGTATTCCCATACGAGGGGTTGCAGATTGGGTCTGGGATCTCTTCACTAAGCCCTCTGAGCCACAGGTTTTCTCTCCTCAAGCAGTTTTCGAGGTCTTCCAATTTGTCGAAGGAACTCTAGAGTTTTTTTTCCAGTATGGAGCACCTCGCCACCATGTCTGTCTGGCCAGTCGAGACAGTCTCTAGCCTCCCCTCCATCTCTAGGATCATTCTGTCCCAATTAATCCACATCAGTTCACAGTTCAGCTATTTTTGCACTTGGGTCTGATAAACCCCTGCCTCAGTTTGTCACGAAGCTCAGTTTTGAAAGTGCATAGACTGTCCAGCAGGTCAGATTTGGTGGGTGCCATGGTGGAGCTAGGCTCGGTGGGCTCCGAAGTTGTGGGTTTTGGTTGAGGTCTATCCACATATGCGAGGAGGCTACCACGGGAGGGCTTCTTCTTCTCAGGTGCACGTAGAATGCCTCCTTACTGCATACAAGGCCTTGCCAGGCTCCAAAGGTCTGTCGGGCCCAGAGTAGTCCCCTCACTTCGAAGTATAGCTCAACTCAACCCCAGCACACAAAGAGGGGCTTACCGATATCGGCCTGATCCCAGCAAGCCATAGCAGCTCTGTTCCTTCCCACTGGGTGCCTCCCTCTTTTCTGGTTGCAGAGTCTAGAGGTATATTTTAGAAGTGTTCTGTAGTGCAGCTTTTTCCCCCCTGAACTGGGTGCCGGCCACCTGCCTCAGCAGCGCAGATTTACTGGGGCAGGTTCTCTTTCTAGGCCCCCACCGAACTCACTGTACCAGCGTCTCCCACTGACGTGGGTACAGGCTGCAAGTCTGCCCCAAGTCAGGGGTGCTCTCAGGTGTCCTTCCAGTCTGGGCTGGTGTTCTCTGACAACCCTGTGTTGTACGTTCAGTCACTGCGCCTTCCTCTGTGGTCCAGGCCTCACAGGCTTTGGGCCCCTGCAATTGGCCCACCTCTCTCTCTGGTGTCCCCCTGTGAATCCGGCATTGGCTTATCACCGTCTGCTCCTCAGCATGTCACCACTTCCTCCATCAGTCCCTGCAAGCGACCGCCTCCAAGCCACCAGCGGTCGGGTACCACTGCGCTTTCACCAGCCACATCAGATCGTCTCCCGAATCTACCCCTTGATTACTGGGCAGGGAGTCACCTCCGGCCTCTAGGCGATTCTAGTTGTCTCACATTCCTTGTTGTCTGCTGGTAGGCCTGGAAGTAGGTGAAAAACTTTCAGGCCTGCAGGAACAACAGTGGCATGCATCTCACCGCTCTGCAATCCTGGCCATGCTGGTTAGAGAAGCATTTTAAAAGAAATCAGAGACTGCTGATTCAGCTACAGCCCCTAGCATGCAGTTTGAAAGAGGAAGAGGTGAGATCCCAGTTCCAAAACATTCAACTGGTGAGGCATCAATGTGCCAAACCAACATTTTAGGCAATAATTTGAGACATTTACCTAAACTGAAACCCCCCAAAGCCAGCTTAGATTGGATGCTTAAGGATATTGATACCTTCAATGCTGTGATGCAGTGCAAACTCAACAATCCTTCTACTATTAGGGCCTTACTAATGATGCCTTATACATTGATTTACAGAATGCCAATGGGCTTGATGCTTCGCTTGAGACAGAGTTTGACTCCCTAATTGGCCACCAATGGGACTTTCGAGCTATGATCCAATGTATCAGTCTAAATCTTGGATCGCAGTGAGAGTAACTCTGAGGCTTCTTAACCTCCTACATCCTCCTTGTCAACAATGGCAGATGGCACATGTGGCTGTGCAATGGAATTTGAAGATCCAGTTGGCCCAACATCAAGACAATCTCATCAATGCCATCAGGTCTCAGAGGAAATTAATCAAAATATGCTCAAATGCAATTGTTTCTGTGGCAGGCCCCCTTCCTTCCATACCTAGAGCTGATGATGGTGACAGACATGCCTTTGTTGGGCTGCGGCGGTCATCTGGGAGAGGTGGAGATCAGGGAAATGAGGTCTCTGGTGGAAGGCTGGAACCACATCAATTTGCTGTAGTTGTGGCCCATTCTTCTGGCTATGAAGGCCTTCCTGCAACCCATTAAGGGGAGGCTGGGGCAGGTTCTCTCGGGCAACATCACCTACATGAGGTATTGCAACAAGCAGGGCGGAATGGGAGCCTAGGTCCTATGCCAAGAGGTGCTGCATCTCTGGAGGTGGCAGGAACATCAAGGAATTTTCCTGATCGTGAACCACCTAGCAGGGTCCCAGAATACCAGAGCGGACAAGCTGAGCAGGTGGTGTCTGCAGATCATAAGCACTATCTACATTACTAGGTGGCACAGGGTATCCTCCAACAGTCCAAATGCAATTGTTCCAGCGACAGGCTCATTCCCTTCCTCACCCAGTGCTGATGATGGTAACAGAAGTGTCCTTATTGGGTTGCAGCGACCATCTGGGGGAAGTGGAGATCAGGGGACTTTGGTGACTGGTAAAGAGCTGGGTACACATCAGTCTGCTGCAGTTGTGGGCCATTCTTCTAGCTATGAAGGCTTTCCTGTCGTCCATCAAGGCAAAGCTCTTGGACAACATCACTTTCATGTGGTATTGCAGCAGGCAGGGTGGAGTGGGGTCCTGTGCCAGGAAGTAATGCGCCTCTGGAGGTGGCTGGAACATCAGGGCATTTTTCTGATCATGAACCACCTAGCAGGGTCCCAAAATATCAGAGTGGACAAACGGAGCAGGTAGTGTCTGGCAGATCATGGGTGCTGTCTACATTTTGAGGTGGCGCAGGGTGTCCTTCAACAGTGGGAAGAACCCTGGCCAGATCTTTTTGCCACCATCGAGAACATCTAAAGATTTGTGTGTTGGAGTTTCTGTTTGAATTCTTGATAGGAGATGCATTCTGGCTAGGATGGAGCACAAGTGTACTGTACTCCCTACCGCCCCACCTTTCCTGGCCAGTGTTCTGAAAAAGATCAGGTACAACAGGGACAAGATCATCTTGGTGACTCCGGTTTGACCAGGATACTGTGGCACCTTCTAGGCATGAGTATCTATCCTCAGATCAGGCTACCACTTCACCAGAACCTCATGTCTCAGCAACAGGGCAGGGTCCTTCACCTGAATCAGGACAATCAGTATCCATCAAAAGAACAAGTTCCTTAACTTTGGTGACACTCTTTCAGCAGGACTTACAGCATATCTGCATGAGTTGATGTGTCCCTGTGGTATCTAAAAAAAACCTTAGATATCCCAAGTGCCCAGGGAAGCCAAAATGAGTACATGGGCTGGACACCTATGAGTAAGAGTTCCCCAGCTCCATGATGGCTTCACTGTACCCACAGATGTTTGGTAACATCTCATCTTATTAAACTCACACTGATGCCAGTGTTAGATTTATTACTAAATGCACCCAGAGGGCAGCTTAGAGGTGCCCCCTGAAAAACCTACTGACTGCTAGTGTGTTGTCTGACTGGTCTGAACCAGCCAGCCACCCTAAACTCGTTTCTGACCTCCTGAGTTGAGAGCCTGCGCTCTCGGGCCGGGAACAAAGCCTACTCTGGGTAGAGGTGTTTACACCTTCTCCATGCAGGATGTGTATTGCAGGGTGGGAAGCTTCAAAGGCCCTGCCATCTTTGTTATGCAACCCAGGCCTCTCCAGATAGTGGATATGCCAAATCTCCTGTCCTGACCCCACTTTTTGGTGGCAAGACAGGCAGGAAAGTTAGTAAGATTAGGAGGTGGGCCCACACCTAGTACGCACCACCCATAAAGTGGACTAGCTGATGTGGACCCCACTTTTCACATTCCTCACTATGAGTTTTGGTGGAGTTAGTAAGATTAGGAGGTGGGCCCACACCTAGTACGCACCACCCCTAAAGTGGACTAGCTGATGTGGCCCCACTTTTCACATTCCTCACTATGATTTTTGGTGGAATTAGCTTTCTAGGGTCATTGTTATGTCCACTTCCCACAGAAAGTGGTCATATAGAGGGTGTAGACACCCTAAAGGTAGAGAGCCCATTGGCTACTACCTGTCACTCCCCTAAAATGAGTATTTAGGTGGCACCCCTGAAACCAAGAACTCGGGTTCGACAGTTCAAGATAAGAAGATGTTGAAGAAGAGTCACTCCCGGAAAGAACAGCAGAGGAGCTGAAAACTTTTGATGTGGAACACTGCCTGCTCGCAACTCTCTTGACAGTCGCGACATAGTGACTCAGCCTGCAAGCTGGAGAACTACCAAAGCCTTGGGTAGCCTGCCAGCACTTTGAAAATTGCCTACAGTCTCCCTTGGAGTAGAGGAATTACTCCCTTGCAGTCTGCAGGCAATGACAAGCAGAGTCCGGTCCCCTGCCTTGCAGCTTTCCGGCCCGACCGACGCTGCAGATGACCAGGAGAAGGTACTCATGCTCTGGAAGGTCAGATCTGTCTCCTCGCCGAGTGTGAAGACACCAGGACCTACTGGAGCCGGGCAGCACAAACCCCGAGGTACCGGATGACCTGCACCAAACACCAACAGTGAGAGTCCAGTCTGGATTTCTACTGCGTCATGAGCGGTCAGCCATCGAGGGACGTCAGCATCACTGAGACTCACTTTGTGAGTGGCTCAGCTGTCTTGAATTTGCCCCTGCCAGCTGCTTGCCTCGAACCACAAGGAGCATCTTTGCGCACCAGCCCAGCCGCCCTAACCAATCTGCACCGAGCCACCCGGCCTAGGTACCGAAGGACCGGCTGTGCTTCCTTACTCCAAGACCCCTTGCGACCTAAGCCCCCGTTTGGGAGTTCTCTGACATGTCCCCAAGCCCCCCTGTGCAGCCTGTTTCCAGGTGCCCCCCCTTCACCGTATTGTGCCCAGCTACTACCTCACCAGCACCCTGCTCCCAGTAAAACCCAGGCAGTTCCCAAAGAACTTCTGGTAGTACTTTGGACCTTGGGCCACTACAACTCTGAACCCTGAAAGTAAAACCCTGAAACCGACTGTACTTACCTTTATGCATCTGTGACTTTTCCTCCCATAGAATTGCATTGTATGTAAAAGTGCACAGGTCTGAACATTTTACTTACCTGTGAAAATTTCTAACAAAAACAGTACTTACTTTTGAACCAAGTTCTTGGTTTTACAAAATACATAAAAAGAAGTGTTATTTTCTAATTTGGTCTCGGATTTATTCTTTGAGTGTGTGTCTCATTTATTGCCTCTGTGAGTACAACAAATGCTTCGCACTACCCTCTGATAAGCCTAACTGCTCGCCCACACTACCGCAAAAGAGAGCTTTAGTATTATCTACTTTAGTCTGTGTAAGCTAAGTGGGGACCCACTGGACTCTCTACACAGTATACTTCTTTTTAGTGCACAATATAGAGAGCCAGCTTCCTACATTGGTGGATCAGCGTTGGGATCTATGACTTTGCGTTTGCTGATACCACTTGGTGACTAAGTGACTACTCAAGTAAATCCAAAAATTGCCTTTAGTTAAAATAGCAATTTTCACTATTGGTTTATTTGTTCCAAACATAAAATTAACTGTTAGGGCCTTAGTTAAGTCCCTGAAGTTTAAAACTGTTTAAAATTTAAACCGCACTATAGTTAGGACTGAAAAACTTGTGTTAGGATTTTTTCTAACTCCAAAAGGTCCCACCTTTAGTGTGATAATGAGTACCCCAGAGGATGTGCCTAAGGAGCTTGACCTTACCGCTTACCTGCAGCTTAAATACCCGCAATAAAGGATCCCCTGTAAAGGGTACAAGGCAAAAACTGGCTCCCACCCTACTACTGCAACTCTTCAGAAGCTGTTTGTAGAGTATGAGCTGGCCTATCCTGTGGATGAGGCCACCAACCCTGAAGATCAGCATGAAGTGAGTGAGGAGGACGATCCAGATCTTCCCCCACTCAAAGGAGAAGTTGTGGTACCTGTACCCGGGAACCAACACAATGCGCCAAGGGCGCCGGCCTCTAGCGAGGATGGTTCAGGTCGCTCAAGGTATAATGAAGAACTCTCTGAGGAGGAAGTTATTCTTGAAAGATTGGCCCATAGAATAGCCCTGGAGGGCAGGATATTGGCTATATAAAGGGAAAGGGCAGACATGGGTTTAGCACCCATGAATGGTGGCAGCAACATAATACCTAGGGACAGAGAAGAAACCTTTGACCCTAAAATCCCCAAAGGAGTTGTCGCGAAATATGCAGTGGGTGATGCTATCACCAAATGGTTTACAGCTTTCGAGAGAGCCTGTAAGACTAGGAGGCTTAACAAGAAGTATTGGGGCTCTCTACTTTGGGAACTGATCTCTGGATAGACTCCGGACACTGAACGAGGCAGATGCGGAGTCCTATGACCAAATGAAGGGTACCCTGTTTCTGGGCTTTGGATGCACCACTAAAAAGTATAGAATTAAGTTCAGGGGGCTCAGAGAACCCTGAGTCAGTCCTGGGTTGATTTTGTAGATTTTTCAGTAAAGACACTAGGTGGTTGGTTGAAAGGAAGCCAGGTGCAAGGCTATGATGGGCTGTATAATTTGATTATGAAAGGACATCTGTTGAGTAACTGTGTTTCCGAAACGTTGCATCAATACTTGTTGGACCTAGGTCCTACTTCTCCCCAAGAATAGGGAAAGAAGGCAGACCACAGGTCAAGACTAGGGTGACCCAAACTACCACTGGTGGGGGGACCAAAAGAAAGGGGTTACTAAACTTCCCCAGGGGAAAGAGAATGAACAACCTAAAGAAAAAAATAAAGAATCTGCTAAAGGCCTCCAAAACCCTGCTCAGGATGGTGGGCCCCCAAACTCTACACAACCAAAAACTGGATACCAAGATAAGAATTGGGATCCCAAAAAGGCATGGTGTCACAACTGTAGACAGCTGGTACACCGACTGGAGACTCTGCCTTTCTAAAAAATAATCCCCCTCTAGCTCCTCCAGCTAGCTCTGGAATAGCAAGTCTCCAGGTGGGATCCCTAGTGTGCCCTGAGCAAATCAGAGGGCACACTGAAGCTACACTAGTCTCTGAGGGTGGGGTGGATCTTTGCAACCTTGGCTGTTTGGCCTACCAAAATGGAAAAATACAAACAGCAGCCCTTAATTAATGGGATCTGAGTAGACTGGAAACTGAAAAACTGGTATCCTCAGAACAATACCTGGCTGGACAGACTTACCCAGTCACCAACGCAGATAATGTCACTAAGTTCCATCACATGGCGGTGGTGTCCTTAGAGTGGGGAGGGGTTACTGGCCTGAAACAGGTAGTGGTCTCTTCTGCAATTCCGGTTGAATGTCTGCTAGGGAATGATCTGGAGTCCTCAGCTTAGGCTGAGGACGAGCTTAGGTCCCATGAAGCCATGCTGGGAATTCCTGAATGGGTGTGTGTAAAATCCATAGCACAGAGCAAAGCCCAGGGTGAAAAAGAGGTGTTGGAGTCCGAAAGCACAGCCCTCCAAGAGAAAAGGTAAGAAGTCTGGAAAGCCAGCTTCTGAACAGCCACAAGCTCAGGTCCCCTCTCCCCAGGGAGAAGACCTGTCAGCCCCAGAGAGAACTGAGCCCAGGAACTTGGGCCTTATACAGCACGTCACCTACACCCAGGGGGCCTTCTAGGGAAGAGCTGTGCCAAGTACAGAGGACCAGTCCTACTCTTGAAAGCCTGAGACAGCAAGCTGCTGCACAGGAAAAGGGAGATGGCAGTGGCTTCCACAGGACCTAATGGGAGGAAGGGCTCCTGTTCACTGAGGCCAGAGACCCCAAACCTGGTGCCACCAGGATCGGTAGTGCCTCAGCAATTCAGAGAGTTTCTGCTCACAGTGGCACATGATATCCTCCTAGCTGGACATCTTGGCCAGAGCAAAACTTGGAGCAGGCTATTCAGCCACCTCTACTGGCCAAAGATGTCCCAAAAAGTGAAGGAGTTTTTCAACTCTTGTGCCACCTGCCAAGCCAGTGGCAAAGTAGGTGGCCAACCCAAAGGCCCCCTTAATTCCACTTCCAGGGGTTGGGGTACCATTTAAAGGGTAGGAATTGACATTGTTGGTCCCCTGACCCTCCAACTGCATCAGGGTACAGGCTCATGCTGGTAGTAGTGGATCATGCTACCAGGTACCCTGAGGCAATTTCCCTTAGGACTACCACTGCTCCTGTAGTTGCTAGGGCCCTCATTGGTACTTTTACCAGAGTGGGTTTCCCTATGGAGGTGGTTTCAGACAGAGGTACAAACTTAATGTCTGGCTACCTGAAGCACATGTGGCCGGAGTGTGGAGTGACCTATAAGTTCACTACCCAATATCAACCACTAACCAATGGACTTGTTGAGAGATTCATCAAGACCATCGCCGGCATGATCATGGGACTCCCTGAAAAACTCAGAAGGAAATGGGATGTCCTTTTGCCATGCCTGCTTTTCACTTACAGAGATGTGCCACAGAAGGGAGTAGGTTTTTCCCCCTTTGAACTTCTTTTTGGCCATCCTGTGTGGGGACCACTTTATCTGGTCAAGGAAGGCTGGGAGAGCCCTCTGAAAGAGCCTAAACAAGATATTGTGGACTATGTACTAGGCCTGCTTCCAGGATGGCAGAGTACATGGGCAAAGCAAACAAAAACCTAGAGGCCAGCTAAGAGCTTCAAAAATTCTTGTATGACCAAAAGGCTGCAATGGTGGAGTCTCAACCAGGGCAAAAGGTATGGGTATTGGAGCCTGTGGCACCTAGGGCCCTCCAGGACAAATGGAGTGGCCCCCTATCCTATCCTTGAGAGGAAAGGTCAGGTCACCTACCTGGTTGACCTGGGCACTAGCAGGAACCCCAAAAAGGTAATCTATGTTAGACCGCCTAAAGGTTTTCCACGACAGGGCTGAAGTGACCATGCTGATGACGATCAGGAAGCAGAGAGTGAACCTCTCCCTGTCCTCCTCTCCAGCAGTCCCAAAGATGGGTCAGTAGATGGAGTGGTCTATTTGTACATCCTCTCTGCCCAACAGCAAGCTGACTATAGACAAGAGCTGGAGCAGTACGCTAGGCTCTTCTCCTCATACCCTGAACAGACACACTGATGTACCCATGATGTGGACACAGGAGACAGCTTGCTTGTCAAAAACAAGATTTATTGACAGTCTGACCACGTTAAGGAGAGCATCAAAGCTGAAATCAGCAAGATGTTGGTGTTCGGGGGTTATTGAACCCTCTGACAGCCCCTGGGCTAGTCCTAAACCTCACTCCAAGAGTGGAAAACCACAAATTAGTTTTTGTGTGGACTACAGAGGTCCTAGTGCTGTCAGTTAGCCAGATGCTCACCCCATACCCAGAGCTGATGAGTTGATAGACAAATTGGGGGCAGCCAAATTCCTCAGTACCTTTGACTTAATCTCAGGCCGAACCCCAGGAATAAAAGAGAAAACAGCATTCTCCACACCAGATGGGCATTATCAGTTCACTGTTATGTCCTTTGGCTTAAGGAATGCCTCTGCCACCTTTCAAAGGCTGGTGAACCAAGTCCCTGCTGGGTTGGAAGCATTTGGTGCAGCATATCTAGATGCCATCATTGTCTATAGTTCCACCTGGGAGGATCACCTGATCTACCATGGCAAGGTTTTGCAGGCCCTGCAGACTGCAGGCCTCACTATCAAGGCATCCAAGTGCCATATCGGGCATGGCACAGTTGTATACCTGGACCACCTTGTAGGTGGAAGCAAAGTTCAACCTTTATAGCCGAAGATCCAGACGATTCTGGACTGGTAAGCTCCAACCACTCAGACCCAAGTCAGGGCATTCCTTGGCTTGAAAGGGTATTACAGGAGGTTTGTGAAGGAGTATGGTTCCCTTGTGGCACCCCTCACAGAACTCACCTCCAAGAAAATGCCTAAAAAGGTAACCTGGACAGTTAGTTGTCAAAAGGTTTCTGAGACCGTGAAATAGGCAATGTGCTCAGCATCCATTCTCAAAGCTCCAGATTATTCTAGATAGTTCATTGTGCAGACTGATGCCTTTGAGTAAGGGATAGGAGCGGTCCTATCCCAAACCAACGATGATGGCCATGACCAGCATGTTGCTTTTATAAGCAGGAGGTTACTCCCCAGGGAACAGCGTTGGAGTGCCATTGAAGGGGAAGCCTTTGCTGTGGTTTGGTCCCTGAAGAAGCAGAGACCATACCTGTTTGGTACTCATTTCCTTTTCCAAATTGACCAGAGACCTCTCTGATGGCTGATGCAGGTGAAAGGTGAAAACCCAAAACCTTTGAGGTGGTTCATCTCCCTACAGTGGAACACAGACCTGGGGCAGACCATGCCAACGCAGACGCCCTTTCCAGGTTCTTCCACTTAGACAATGAAGACTCTCTTGGGAAAGGTTAGTCTCATCCTCTTTCATTGGGGTGGGGTTATGTAGGAAAGTGCCCCTTTTGACATGGTTACCTGCCACTTTTTGCCTGGGATCTGATGCAGCTTTGACTGAACGTCTACTGGGTTCCTGCTAACCAGGTCCCCAGCACCAGTGTTTTTTTTCCCTAAAACTGTACCACTGTTCCACAAATGGCACGCTAGTAAATTATGCCCCTGGTACCTAGGGCTTTGGATCTAAAGAGGGTTCCTAAGGGCTACAGCACAAACTGTGCCACCCTAAGGGACCCCTCACCAAGCCCATGCAAACTGCCATTGCAGCCTGTGTCGTCTTGGTGCAGAGAAAACGAATAGTTGACATGGCACCCATCTCTGAATGCCGAGCCTGTGAAGCACTGCATGAGGTATAGGTAAGTCACCCCTACAGCAGGCCTTACAGGCAGGGCACACTATATCCCATGTGTGGGCATATCTGCGTGAGTGGCTGTGTCCCTGTGGTATCTATGTAAAACCTTAGATATTATCAAGTGCACAGGGAAGCCATAATGAGTACATGAGCTGGACACTCATCATTTTGAGTTCCCCAGATCCATGATGGCTTCACTGTACCCACAGATGTTTGGTACCAAACATCTCGTCTTAATAAACCCACACTGATTCCAATGTTGGTTTTATTAATAAATGCACCCAGAGGGCACCTTAAAGGTGCCCCCTGAAAACCTACCGACTGCTAGTGTGTTGACCGACTGGTTTCGACCAGCCAGTCACCCTAGACACGTTTTTGACCTTCTGATGTGAGAGCCTGCGCTCTCGGAGGCCAGGAACACTTCCTCCTTTCAGGATGTGCATTTTAGGGCGGGAAGCTTCAAACGCACTGCCTCCTTTGTTATGTAACCCAGGCCTCTCCAGATAGTGGAGATGCCAACCCTCCTGGCCTGACCCCAATTTTGTTGGCTGCAACATAGGTGGGAAAATTAGTAAGATTAGGAAGTGGGCCAGTGGAGGCTCCTCCACTAAGGCGGAGGAGCGTCGCCCCACTGCTTTCAAGCAGTGCGAGAAGTAGAAACATAAAATGATAATAACTTTCCGTTATTATCATTTTATGTTCGTGCTGCTTTGTGGGCAGGCGTGTGAGCAGGGCTGCTCAGCTCTTGGAGCAAGGCAGGGGAGGAGTGGTTTGCCCACTCCTAAGTGCACAATGACTGTTTGGTCGGCCCTCTCGGGCCGCCCAAACCAGTCATGCGCACTTTACCCGTTCTCCATGCAGGCTGCATTACAGTCTGCATGGAGAACATGCCCAGGCCCCCAATCCCTGCTTGAGTGTCAAACCAGGACGCTCAAAACCAATCACAATGCTGCATTGCAGCATTGTGATTGGTCAGGGGAGCCTGGCTGCCTACCAATTACAATGCTGTATTGCAGCGTTGTGATTGGTCTGGGGGCTGGCTGTGCTTCCTGTTCCTCGAGGAAAGCAGGAGCAGAGACACGGGACCCGGCAGCAAGGTAAGTTAATTTTTGAATTTTTTTTTATGATGCGCCCCTTCCCACAATGGCACCCCCCCGTCTGACCCCCCTGCGACCTCCTTGCCCGCCCCGCCACCGGCGAGCAATGCCAGCCGCCACTAAGATGAGCCCACACCTATCCAGCACCATCCCCAAGATGGACTAGCTGATGTGGACCCCACTTTTCAGATTCCTCCATATTGTTTTGGGCAGAATTAGTTTTCTAGGGTCAGGGTTATGCCCACTTCCCACAGGAAGTGGTCTTATAGAGGGTGTAGATACCCTAAAGGTAGGCAGCCCATTGGCTACTACCTGTCATTCCCCTTAACACTCCTAAATTGAGTATTTAGGTGGCACCCTTGAACCCTCAGAATCGACGGATCAAGAGAAAAAGGACGAAGACTGGCGAGAACAGCAGAAGAGCTGAGATCTTTTGGCATGAAACCCTGCCTGCTCGCAACTCTCTTGGCAATCGCAACAGAGTGACTTGGCCTGCAAGCTGGAGAACTAACAAAGCCTTGGGTAGTCTGTCGGCCCTTCGAAAATCACCTAAAGTCTCCCTTGGAGTAGAAGAGCTACTCCCCTGCAGTGCGCAGGCACTGACAAGCAGAGTCTGGGAAACTGCCTTGCAGCTCCGCAGCCCGACCGACACCGCAGACGACCAGTAGAAGGTACTCATGCTCTGAAAGGTCAGATCTGTCTCCCCACCGAGTGTGAAGACACCAGGACCAACTGGAGCCGTGGAGCACCAACCCCCGGGGTACCAGACGCCCTGCACCAAACACCAACACTGAAAGTCCAGTCCGGATTCCCACTGCACCACGGCCGAGCAGCCAATGAGGGACATCAGCATCACTGAGACCCACTTTGTGAGTAGCCAGCTGTCCTGATTTTGCCCCTGCCAGCTGTTTGCCTCGAATCACAAGGAGCATCTTTGCTCACCAGCCCAGCTGCCCTAACCACTCTCACCCGAGCCGCCCAGCGCAGGTACTGTAGAACCAGCTGTGCCCCCTTGCTCCAAGACCACTTGCGACCTAAGCCCCTGTTTGGAAGCTCTCAGACTCAATCAATCAATCAGGGAATTGTAAGCGCGCTACTCACCCGTGAGGGTCTTCAGGTGCTGAGGGGGGGTCCGCAGACCTGTTTAGCCGAAGAGCCAGGTCTTGAGGGTTTTCCTGAAGGTGTTCAGGGAGGGGGCGCGTCTGATGTCTGCCGGTACGTTCCAGGTCTTGGCTGCAATGTGAGAGAAGGCTCTGGCTCTGTGAATGCGCAGGGTTTCGGCCAGTGCGAGGTTGGAAGATCGGAGGTTTCTTTTGGGTACGTGGAAGTTGATTCTGTTGTTGAGGTATTTGGGTCCGTTGTTGTGTAGGCATTTGTAGGCATGAGTGAGGATTTTGAAAGTGACTCTTTTCTTCACGGGGAGCCAGTGGAGACTTTGTAGGTGTTGGCTGATGTGTTCGTGTTGGGGGATGCCGAGGACGAGTCTGGCGGCGGTGTTCTGCATTGTCTGGAGTTTGCGGAGTAGGGACTTGTTGATGCCGGCGTAGAGTGCGTTTCCATAGTCCAGTCTGCTGGTGATGAGTGCGTGGGTGACTGTCTTCCTTGACTCAGGGGGGATCCACTTGAAGGTCTTGCGGAGCATGCGGAGGGTGTTGAAGCAGCTGGAGGTGACGGCGTTGACCTCTGGGTTCATGGTGAGTGATGAGTCGAGTACGAAGCCGAGGTTCTTGGCGTGGTCTGAGGGGGTAGGTGGGCTTCCGAGGGCGGTCGGCCACCAGGTGCTGTCCCATGCAGAAGGGGTGGTACCGAGGACGAGGACTTCTGTCTTCTCGGCGTTGAGCTTCAGGCAGCTGTTGGTCATCCAGACTGCGACGTCTTGCATTCCTTTCTGGAAGTTGAGTTTGGCAGTGGTGGGGTCTTTGGTGAGGGAGAGGATGAGCTGGGTGTCTTCGGCGTAGGATACGATGTTGAGGCCGTGTTGTCGGATGATGGCTGCGAGGTGGGCCATGTAGATGTTGAAGAGGGTGGGGCTCAGTGATGAACCCTGTGGGACTCCGCAGGTGATTTTCGTGGGGTCGGAGAGGAAGGGTGTGAGTCTGATCCTTTGGCTTCTTCCGGTGAGGAATGATCGGATCCAGTCCAGGGCTGTTCCTTGTATGCCTGCGTTGTGTAGTCTGGTGACTAGTGTGCGGTGGGAGACGGTGACGAAGGCCGCTGATAGGTCGAGTAGGATGAGGGCTGTGGAGTGGCCTTGGTCCAGGAGGGTGCGGATGTCTCTGTGGCGGCAAGTAGGGCGGTCTCTGTGCTGTGGTTGCTTCGGAATCCGGATTGGGACGGGTCGAGGACGGCGTTCTCTTCAATGAATCGTGTCAGTTTCCTGTTGACTGTTTTCTCTGCAACTTTGGCTGCGAAGAGGAGGAGCGAGATGGGCCGATAGTTCTTGAGGTCGGTCGGGTCAGATGTGGGCTTCTTGAGCAGGGGTCTGACTTCTGTGCGCTTCCAGTCATCTGGGAAGGTGCCTGTTTTGAAGGTGGTGTTGATGGTGCGTTGTAGTTCGGGTGCGATGGCGGCCGCGGCTCTGTGGTAGATGTGAGGGGGCAGGGGTCAGTGGGGGCCCCCGAGTGGATGCTTTTCATGGTTGAGGCAGTGATTTCGGCCGTGATCGGTGTCCAGTTGGAGATGGTGGGCTGGCTGGTGTTTCTGGGGGGCGGGGGGCCGTCTGTGGCGTCTGGTGGATGGTCGATGAAGTTGTCGTAGAGGTTTTTGATCTTGAGATGGAAATAGGTTCCAAGCTTGTCGCAGAGGTCTTGGGATGGGGTGGTGTCTGTGGCTTCGCTGCGTGGGTTGGTGAATTCTTGAATTACACTGAAAAGTTCCTTGGAGTTGGTAGAGTTGGCCAGGATTTTGTTGTGAATGAAGTTCCTCTTGGTGGCTCTGATCTGGTTGTGGTAGTCCGTCATGGCGTCCTTGTAGGTGGTGTGGTTTTCGGTTGTCTTGGTGTTTCTCCAGTTCTTCTCCAGGCGTCTGCAGGTGCGTCTGGCTTCTTGGAGAGCGGTGGTGAACCAGGCGGCTTTCCTGGGGCGTTGTCTGTCGGGGTTGCGTAGCGGGGCGAGCTCGTCTGCGCAGTTCGAGATCCAGGTGTGGAGTTCTCTGGCTGCGTCGTTTGCGTCGGGTGCCCAGGTGTGGTTGTCTCGGGTGAGGGTGGAGTTAAGTTGCTCGTCGGTAACCTTGCTCCAGTTCCTTCGAGGTCGGCGTGGGGCTGGTTTGGGTGCCTTGGGTTTGTTGATGGCGAAGTGTACGTAGTGGTGGTCGGTCCATGGCGGCTGCATTGTGTGGCTGAATTGGACGCTGTTTCCTGCCGCGAAGATGGGGTCGAGGGTGTGTCCTGCTCTGTGGGTCGTGTGTTGACGAGTTGTTTAAGTCCGATGCTGGCGAGGTTGTCACGAAGGATAGTGGAGTTGGGGTCGCTGGGGTTGTCGAGGTGGAAGTTCAGGTCTCCAATGAGTATGGAGTTTGTTGAGGCGATGGCGTGGGATGCGATGAAGTCGGTGATGGTGGTGGCGAAGGTTGTTCGGGGCTGGGGGGGTCTGTAGATGAGGCTTCCTCGGAGTGTGGCTTTGGGGGTGGTCTGGATCTGGAAGTGCAGGTGGTCGGCGGAGGGGAAGGTTTCGCTGGTGGTGGTGAGGCGGAGGGTGCTCTTGTGGGGATGGCGAGGCCCCTCGGTGGTTGGGGCGGTCTTTCCTCTGGATCTTGTATCCGTCTGGGATGGCGGTGCTGATGTCGGGGCGGAGGATGCGTTGGTCCAGGTCTCTGTGAAGAAGGCGATGTCGGACGAGAGAGAGTCGAGTAGGTTCCAGATTTCCATGGCGTATTTGTGTACGGAGCGTATGTTGAGGAGGATGCATTTTAGGGTGTCGCCGATGCTTGCGTCGGCGGTGTTGGAGGCCGGGGTGGCGGTGAGGGTCTGGCGGCAGTGGAGGCAGGAGAACTGGCCTTGGGTCGTGTTCGGCGAAGCCTGTTGGCATTCTCTAAGTCTTCCAGGGTTGAGCGCGAGGAGGGTGCTGGTGTCGTAGCGATGGGTAGTGGGAGGTCCAGGGTTCTTGGCGCTGGCCGCGGTCGGGTCGCGGACGGGCGCAGACGGGCTTGCCTTTGGCACGCCCGCTGCGAGCGTCCGCTGCGCGACCGCACAGCGGCTGCCATTAAGTAGGGGAGGTGGGAGGGAGGAGAGGCTGGGAGGCGGGAGCAGGGAAATTCCGGGGGGGAATTCCAGGGGGGAGGGCCGCAGGGGCAGCAACAGCGAAAGGCGAAAGGAACAGGCTGGCACGAGAAAATAAAAACAGTGGTGGAATTAGAGCAAGACACAGATGGGCACAATAACAGTGGCACAACAGGGAAAAATTAAGAAGAAAAAAAACGGCTGAGAAAGGTTACGGTGGTTGCAGGCAGTCTGGTCCCAGTTGGAGCGGGCAGCAGGCGCAGGAGCGGGCAGCAGCCTAGAACCTCCCAAGGAGGAGGTCGGGGTCTGGAGGCAAGAGACGGCACAGCGGAGCTAGACCGAGGGACTTGTCCCCAAGCTCCCCTGTGCAGCCTGTTTCCAGGTGGCACCCCCTTAACCGTAGCACGCCCAGCTACAACTTCACCAGCACCCTGCTCCCGGTAAAACCCGGACAGTTCCCGAAGAACTGCTGGTAGTACTTTGGACCTTGGCCCAAAACCTGAAGGTGGACCCCTGAAAACGACTGTACCTACCTTTATGCATCTCTGACTTTTCCTCCCATAGGATTGCATTGTGCATAAAAGCGCATAGGTTTGAACGTTTTACTTACCTATGAAAATTTCTAATAAAAACAGTACTTACTTTGGAACAAAGTTGTTGGTTTTACAAAATATATAAAAAGAAGTATTATTTTTCTAATTTGGTCTTGGATTTATTCTTTGTGTGTGTCTCATTTATTGCCTTTGTGGGTACAACAAATGCTTAGCACTACCCTATGATAAGCCTAACTGCTCACCCACACTACCACAAAAGAGAGCATTAGTGTTATCTACTTTAGCCTCTGTAAACCAATTGGGGACCCACTGGACTCTGTACACAGGGTACTTCTTTTTGGTGTACTATACAGAGAGCCAGCTTCCTACACATGCCAATTAGAATAAAAAAGGTACTAGGGTTATTATATTAAATCCTTTCCATATAGAGCTGAACTACATTTATCCATAATATACAAATTTCCAAATTTATGAATAAGTAGGACTATTTGTTAAGTTCTAAACTTGACCTACTTCTCAGTCTTGATTGTGTTTTATTCTCTTTTATGCTGTTGCAGTATAATGCCATTACCTTGGGAGAACAGTTGTAAAACCGCTACACAGCTCAAGGGTATCAGGGTAAAAGGAATAGTTTCTGGTAATGATTTGCCAGAAGGGGTTTTAAATGAAATAACTAAAGGTTCATTGCCACAACGGTTATAAATATTTAAATTTACTTTGTCTAAAAATTATTTCCATTATTGTATTGTCAGTAATAACCCTAACCTGTTTTGTTTATATTACAGAAAGAAAAGAAGTGACTAGAGCTGCTAATGCCGCCATTTCCAAGACTGATTTCCAAAGTAAGTAAAGTAAAGAAAAACGCAGTAAGTAAAGAAAAACCCAGCCCAGATTAGGTCCATAAGGATATTGATACTTTCTATACTGTCATGCACAGCAAACTCAGCATTCCTTCTACTATTAAGGCCGTACTAATGATGCCTAATTATATATTGATTTACAGAATGCCAATGGACTTGGCACCTCGCCTGAGACAGAGCTTGACTCACCAAATGGACATTCGAGCTCTGATCTGATGTTTCAGGCTCAATCTTACAGTGAGAGCAGCTTTGAGGCTTCTTAGCCTCCTGCATCCTCCTTGTAAGCTATGGCACATGGCACATGTGGCTGTCCAAGGGAATTTGAAGTTCCAGTGGCCCTAACATCAAGACAGTCTCATCAGGTCTCAGAGGAGATGCATCAAGATCTGCTCAAATGCAATTGTTCAAGTGACAGGCCCCTTCCCTCCCACACCCAGAGCTGATGATGGTAACAGAAGTGCCCTTGTTGGGATGCAGTGGCCATCTGGGAGAGGTGGAGATATGGGGACTTTGGTCACTGGTGGAGAGCTAGATCCACATCAATCTGCTGTAGTTGTGGACCATTCTTCTACCTATGAAGGCCTTCCTGATGTCAATCAAGGCAAGGCTGGTGCAGGTTCCTACGGACATCACCGTCATGTGGTATTGCAACAGGCAGGGTGGAGTGAGGTCCTGAGTCCTCTGCCAGGAGGTGCTGCGCCTCTGGATGGTGACAGGAACATCAGGGCATTTTCCTGATTGTGAACCACCTAGCAGGGTTCCAGAATACCAGAGTGGACAAACTGAGCTGGTGGTGTCTGGCAGATCACGAGTGCTGTCTACATTCTGAGGTGGTGCAGTGTGTCCTCCAACAGTGGGAAAAACCCTTGCTAGATCTTTTTGCCACCATTGGGAACGCACAGTGTCAAACATTTTGCGTGTTGGAGTTTCTGCTTTAACACTTGTTAGGTGATGCATTCTGGTTGGAATGGAACGCGAGAGCCCTGTATGCTTTGCCACCACTGCCTTTCCTGACCAGTGTTCAGAAGAAGATCAGCAACAATTAGGACCAGTCATCATGGTCGCTTTCCATTGGCCAGGACAGTATAGTACCTGTATCTTCTGGGCATGAGCATCTGTCCTCCCATCAGGCTACCGCTTAATGAGAACCTCCTATCTCAGGACAGGGCAGGGTCCTTCACCTGATTCTGCAATCAGTATTCATCAAATGAACTAGTTCCTTAACTTTGGTAATGCTCTTTCTGATGAATATTCTATCTAACCGGAGATTCCTCACTGCCCATTCACCTCCCGTTCTGTTGAGTGGCCTCTCTTTGCCATCCGAAAAGGCCTCAAGTTTGTATTCACCACACCGGTACCGACTATTCTTCGCACACCACATCTAAAGGCGTGGAAAGGGAAAAGTCATCAAAACCAACATCAGTGCACAGGGGTGGCGCATTTGTGTGGCTCTACTCTACCACTTCTGGGGTGGTGTGGAGTCAGAACAGAGCGTCATGTGGAGTCAGAACAGAACGTCATGTGAGAGCGCTGCTTTAGATTACGTTTTCCAGATCCAGTCTGGTACCTAGAGAGTATTTTAAAGTGAAGAATAGACAGAGTACCCAACAGAAAGAGCTATACCGAAGGGAAATAACTTGTTCTTCTCTATCGTGATCATAAAGTAATTGCTATAACTTATTGCCTCAACTGCTGATGTGCATTGTATGCGGGGGCATCAGCACAGCCTTAAATGATCCAGGGGAGAGATGAGAAAATTATTTTAGAAAAAAAATAGTAGGACCAGGGGTAGCTCTGGTAGGGGCCTCTCCCCCTAAGGAATGGTAGTTATACCCCCCAGGCAGCAGCACGGCTCCCAATATACAGTAGGAGGGCCAGTGCTGCATCCTGAGAGGAGCATGTCTATTCCTTGGGGGAGTAGGAGCCCACACCCTGACCCCTTACCTCCTTCCGCTGGAGCTCGTCATGACTGAGGAGCCTTGTCCGCTAAAGTTGCCAACTAAGACCTGGCAATACTGTACATTGGATTACAGTTAATGAATTGGCCTCCAATTACACCATAATGAATTAATGGTTTTTTATGATCCGGTTTCACAATAGCACAAACACTGTTTTGTTTTTTATCCTTGTTTGTCTATAACTTTTACATTACTTTATATTCGATTTTAGACTAAAAAACAAAACAACTAAAGAAGGAGGCATGCTTATTACAATTTTAAGAGTATTAAGGTTATCATATTTAATCCTTTCCATATATTGCTGAGCTGCATTTATAGATATCAAACAAATTCCACATTTATGGATAAGTAGGATTATTTGGTAAGAAGTAAACTTGCCTTACCTATTAATCTTGATTGTGTTTTATTTTATTTTTTGCTGCCTGAGTATAATGCCATTACCTTGGAAAATCAGTTGTAAAACTGCTACGCAGCTCATGGGCATCAGGGTAAAAGGAATAGTTTGTGGCAATTCCTTACCAAAAGGGGGTTTTAAATGAAATAACTAAATGTTCATTGCCACAACAGTATATACATTTAAATATACTTTATCTAAACATGATTTCCATTATTGTATTGTCAGTAATAACCTTAACCTCTTTTGTTTCTATTACAGAAAGAAAACTAATAAATAGACCTCCCAATGCCCCTATTTCCAAAGCTGATTTGCGAAGTAAGTAACGAAAAATGCTTCACAATAAAAATGTACATTCTTTGAAATAATTCAGTATTATCCTATTAAAATACTGTATATCTGGCCTTTTAATCCACTTTTCTGGGTTCATTTCCCATTACATGCTAGAGTTATCTAAAATAATGCAGGAGTAAAGTACATATTCACAGACTGATAGCAGGGATGTAGTATTAAATGTGCTGATCCAGTGTTAAATTTCTTCACTCTACTTAAATCAGAATTATATTTTGAAGCTTAGTTCAGGAATAGATTAAAGTGAGAAGTTGCTGCCCAGATCCGAGTTGCCCCTGGTCAGGCGTATATCAGAGAGCCCAATCAGGAAGGATAGGAACATCAGGAAAATCGGGATGTCAACAAGAAACCTCAATACACATTACAGTAAACACCCAACCAACTCCCAATTAAACAAACATTAAAAATGGATGGATAAAAAGCAACACTGCCTCAAAATCAAGAACCTACTTGAGACCACCCAGGCTCAATATTTCACAAGCAGCTCCTCCTCAGTCATAGAGAAGTTGCTATCCAAGAATACCGGCAGAGAAGGCGTGGTGGCTATTATCTATAACAACCTGTCCCATATACAAACATCAGCTAAAATGTTAGAGCATTGTTTGGAAATTCCATCACACAATGTTCAATAACTGAAAATGAATCCATCATCCTGGCAGTCACCTGCAAAAAAACAATTCACAATTAACCAACCTTTCCCAACATCTGCAGCTGACATACATGCTTTGGTGAAATTACACTTCCATGAAGGTCACCCCGGTCTCATCGCAGGAGAACCAGATCACCCCCAGGAAAATGCACTATTAAATATCAGGAAATATAGCAAAGATCTCAGTTGCAAGAGGGTGTGGTGACCCTAAAAATTTTCCACATAGCCCATAGAAAACTCATTTCAAAATTTAAGGATACATACTGTAAAACCAATGTTAACAAAGCATCCAAAAGGAGCAAGTAACCCTACACAGCCACCAAGTACTATGTGATCACTACACCAGATCCACCACTCAATCACACTAAGAAGTATATAGCAATGAACTACTTCTTGAAAAGCAAAATCAACAAGATCTGACACATCTATAACACAGAGTTCCTGGACACCACGTCAATGATCATACCTGACATCAAATGCACTTCCTTTAAGGCTCTTTTCACCTGCAACCTGGAAAGTCTCCTACAATAAACAAATTCCCCCATAGCAATACAGCATTAACCCAAAATTGATAAAGAAGGACATCACAGGTGAAGTTTTCATACCACTATTCAATATGGTCAGCACCTCTCTCAACCAAGACTGGAAAGGTCCAGCCGCTCTTGAAGAAATTTTAATTGAACCTTCACAAATTACTATACGATCACTCCCATGCAGTTCCTATGTAAGATCCCAGTGAAGACTGTCAAAAAACAGCTGCATAAGAAGCTCAATGGTAGTGCAATCATTTAGGACAGCCAATCTGGGTTCACGCCACAATGCACCATAGAGATGGCAACCATTCAAGTGATTAACAATGAACTTGACATCACTGTCAACGGCAAACACTATACTTTGCTTTGTTTGCCCTCTACAGCCTTCCTCACCAATCAGCACCAAGCTCCGCTTAAAACCTTCTTTTAAGAACTGGTTTAGAAATTGCCATTCTGAAATGGTTCACAGCCCAGTTCATACAGATAAATTCCTTCAGATCTAAACTCATAATTATATCCTATGGCATACCCCAAGGCTTAATCCTGTCTTCATTGATATGCAATCTGTACATGGAGCCCATCTATGTCCTAATGGCCAACAAGAATTTCACTACCCTTCAGTGTGCATCTAACAGCTCGTCCTGAGGATCATCTCTGAGCATGGCATGGATCAGCGAAAGACTGCCCTGCCACAATTCAGTTATGGCTATGAAAGGCCTACCTTAAGCTACCCTTTAAAGATACATTTTTTCATCACTGGTGATATCCAGCAACAAGAGGTACATGGTTGACTTTCAATAATGAATCTTGTTGGATTCACTATACACCTGATCAGCAGTGTTAAATCCCTGGGTTTCTATGTAAACAGAATCAGTTTGAAGTCCCAGATTGCACAAAAAACAAAACCTACTGATTCCAACTCTCTCTCTCCTTTGCAACACATTTCAATTGCAAATCACATTGAGTACCACCCTCCAAGCCTTGACCCTGTCCCATCCTGAGGATAACAATGCCTTGCTAATCAGCATCCATAATGAGCACCCTCCATTGCTCTCTCTTGCCCCCAGCCAACTTCAGTTGCCCTTATTCTTTAGTCTCGAGCCATAGATATATGCAAGGTGCATTTGATGCCTTCCAGGTCGTAGGTTTCTCCTTTTGTCTAGGACTTGTGTGAGATCTAGGAACTTGTTCATGTAGCTAATCTTTTTATTTCTGGACAAATATCCCAGTAAGCAAAACTCTGGTCCATGTATTAGGCATCTATTCATTACATCTATTCATCACATTTGATATTAGGGATATTACTTTACTCCAGTATTCATTGATCAAGGGGCACGGCTACACCATATGATAAAGGAAGCTCTGCATCTCAGACAGAGCTCTCCTCTTTCATAAAACCCACCTAAGTGCTTAGGGGACAGATAGATTTGTTGCTGATAGTAAAATTGGGTGAATTTAAACGTGGTGTTCCCGGAAACGTTTTTGGGGTATTCTAAATTTTTCACCCATTCCTTATTCAGTTCGCTGATGAGTTTCATGTCCCATAATGCTCTCAGTTTTGTGATATTTGGCTGAAATAACTCTAATCCACTGGGGTGCAAGGATACCACCTTTTTAACTTTCTGTCTGCCAACATAAGTTGTAACAGGTCAGAGGTATGGGGTTCATTTGCATCATTTCCCATATTGAATGAGCTCCTCTCATGGGGATATTTTATGTCATAAAGTGGCTTTCAGTAATGCCAAATATTTTACTGTGTCAGTGGATGTGTGGATTATGTCACCATTGTGTATGTGTCCAGTAGCTTTAGGTTAATCCACTAACATTTATTTCATACTTAGATCTCCACTTGGGACTGTGGCAGGCGCCAAAATGAGGTTTCTGGTGCCTACAACGAGGCACTGCTCCTCATTCACCACTGCCAGATATGCCTAATGGTCATGATCAGCCTCAGGCGTCTCAGTCTACTGTCAACCAACATCGTCTTCTGTAACAAGCCTGTTGTGAGCTCAGCTTTTATGTCGAGTCACTCTCCACCTTCCTGAAACCATTTTTCAGGCCATTGTAGTTGGGCCACCAAATAAGGCAGTTCGTAGTTGGGGCTCCAAGTCCTCCCTTCTCGACCGGGAGCCATAGTTTTTTTTATGGCCTGTTACGTCCTCCTGTTACCTCATACTTAATCACTTAGCATTTCCGGTAGGTCAGCAAAGAACTTTTAGCAGATAATGACTGGTAGAGCACTACACAAATATAATATCTGGACAACATAACCATTTTAGATGCTGCTACTCTTTGGATTGTGGAGTGAAGCTGCATGCACCAAAATGTGACAGATCTACACAGGGCTGCCACTTATTTGTCAATGTTGCCCATTATCAGTATTTCATACTGTAGTAGATCTGCACGCCAAATTATCTGAACATTTCCAGTCGCTATCCGAGGGGGAGCACTGGTAAATACTCTCATTCCTCATCCCCAATTGTGCGTAGATGATAAAGGCAGGACTTCCCCCAGTTCACTTTTAGGCCTCACATTCCACCAAATTCCATATTCCTTTGAAGGTCCTCCATTGTGCCCACACAGCATGGCTTCAGGCACATACAGTGGTATCATGTGGTGTCTGTTTGTCAGTAGTGTAAAATAAAATACAACACTGCAGGAAGGCTAAAGGTCTAACATGCGTTTAGCAAAATAATTGCCTACAATTGTTGTTCCAACGGAGCAGAGCTTGCACCCAAAATCTAGTTGGAGCATATAATACTAAAATCCATACATTTTCACATGCAGATTTATATATTTTCCTCTCAATATAAGTCAACAGAAAGATGAAAACATGATCAAAACTATTACTTCAACAAAACTTTACTAATGAGCAGGAGGTAGGATCTTCTGATGAGAAAAAATGCAAGAAGACCTTGGGAAAGAGATATGGAGATATATAATCAAATGCTGAGTTCACTATTTTCTGAAATTCTCACTTCTTGCTGCCAAACCACATAACGAGGCTATGCATGCAAATGTGCAGCACTGGGTAATAAGGTTTCGAGGCCTCAAAAACGCATGAAGCGTTGCAGACATGCTACATTAACATGCACTTCGATCTAATGTAAGAAGATCATTTAAATTAGGTCATATACTATATCAGTCCAAGTTAAAGCACATGTGCAATTGCATGTTCATAAAAAAGCATTAGTTTAAAGCACATAGTATATGATTCTGCTTTCCCAGTAGAATTCCCCAGTTTGGACCTTTCGTTCTAAAGAAGCATGCTAAGTGCCCAAAAACCATGGAAACCAATATAGGTGGAAGTGGGCATTATTGCCTGGTGCACCCCTACTAACCGACCATTGTTTCAATATTATATCCCTAGTTCGCACTCTGACCATTGGGTTCGAGTATAGAGCTCCTAATACATGTTAGGATCCTAACACCATTTTAGTGAGAACTTCAAGCAGATATGGCCATGAGGATTATCAAATGCCTTATCTTTATCTACAGAAGCTACCATCAGTCCATTTTTAGAGGCCACATTCAGAATATGGAAAGGCCGCCGAAAATTGAGGAACATATTGCAGCCTGGGACAAAACTATTTTAATCTTGATGTATTGGTGTGAGGAGTAGAGGTTCAAGGAGCGCGTTGGCCAGTGGAAACCGCACATAATCCCTTTAGGATAGCATTTCTGCCGTCAGGATAATGATGTTTGTTTCCCAAAGCCTTTCCATGCCGCCCTTTCCGACATGGAAAGGGTGTCGGAAAGCAACTTTGGGAGCCCCTAGCAGGGCCCACATCCCTCCGTGGCTTCAGGTGAGGGGCCTGGCTGGCACCTATGGTGCCCCCCTGAAAATTCCTGCACTATGTTGCAGGCACCATGAGGTGCCTACCACACTGTGCAGGTATTTACACAATCTCCCATTTATCTATGGGAGCTTGTGCTGGGGCTAGTTTCCGACCGCTGCACAAGCTCCCATAGAGAAATGGGAGTTTGCGACCGCACCATGTGCGGGGCATCCTAATACAGGTTGCGGGACCGCCGACCTATGGTCGGTCGGTTCCCACTCCGCAACGGTGTCGGGCGGGCGGACTCCATCGTAATGAGGGCCTTAGTAGTAAATATGTGATGAACCAAGGGAAGTGGCTGGAAAAAGGGGCTTACTTACAAATAAATGGAATAGGTTTAGGGATTAGTAAGTAGGGAGTTAGAAAGGGTTAGGAACGGGTTTAGGGAGGAAAATACACCTATCTACAAAAGAGTAAGCCAATTGCTATTCACAAACTGCACTTCTACAGTTACTACAGCCAAAAACGGTCCTAACACAGTAGTAAATTATTCCAGCTCAGAGCAGGAGTAAGTCCAGCACTATACCTGGCCGTCCACTGGTACTCCACACCCCCCCCTTGGAAACTAATGAGGTAGTAACTTACAATAAAACCCCATAGCAAATAATGTTGAATTAAATAAAATGTTTTTAAAAAGTTAAAGAAATATATATAAATATATCTTTACATTTACAAAGTCTAAAAATAAAACGAATTTCTTTTTACTTATAAAATATTTTAACAACTTTTATGAATTTATAAATTAATGTAACATCAATTTTTAACTAAATATCATTGAATTAGGTTGAATTAGTTCTATACATCACTCTTATTAATTATTAAGACATAGTAAACATGTTTTTCTTACTTTAGGTGGAAATATTTTTTTTAATTTAAATTAATTAAAGATTTAATTCAAAATGAAGGTAATAGTTGTTTAATTCTATTTTTTAAAATAATGTTACATTAATGTAGAAATTCAAAAAGATTGTTAAACTATTCTATATTTAAATAAAAGCAATGATTAAATAATAAATCAGTTTTTCTATATTTTTTCAACATTAAATTATATTCATTTGTATGTTAAACTATTTTAAATAAGTGAATTCAATTTAACATTATATTGTATGGAGCTTTTTAAGTCACATACTCCATTATTTTCTTTGGAAGGGTGTATCAGTGGTTAGCCAAGTATATTTTTGGACTTACTACTGTTTCTTTTTAGCAGTTTAGTGGTGTTTAGAGGGGGTAGCTATGCCTGCACATTGCATGTGATGAAGTTATATTTGGCTTGTGCTTTCATGTTCATTGTCTTGCGCTAGTTATAGGCAGGGGGTAGCGCTGTCCATTACTAATTCGGCCGAGGAGTTGGCATACATAGTCTGCAATTACCTGGTGAACTGAGGAGGTATCATCATAGCCTCCAAGATCTGGCAAAAAAATCCCCAGTCCAAAAGAGATATCTTCTCTCCATCTAACAAAAAAGTAATGATGGTCCTCTTTAGGTCGAGCCTAGACAGCGCATGCGCTGTCTGTAAGACCTGTTGTTATCTCTTATGTTAGTTTGTAGCACGTCCATGAATTGCCATTGGATGGTACGTGTGGCATTCTGAAATGATGCATTCTGAAATGATGGCATTTCATTGGTGTTTGTCCCTCCATTCTCTGTCTGTTCCCGCCCCGTGGCGATTTCACAAATTGTTTCTTTTGGTCGTCCCAGCAGGTGTCTATCTCAACTCCTCATATGCTCCTTCACATCGCGATGGCCCCTCCTCCCGCCTCCTATCTGGGAATGCAACCCATCCTTTCCTTGGCCATCCCATCATAATGCTTCCTCATGACACGGCATTCATTAACGACTTTTGTTTACTGAGTGTCTCAGCTTCAGCAAGTTCAACTATTTACAAATAGGGCATTGTTTCATTTCATGTTTTGATGTTGTTTAATTTGAATTAGCATTTAATTTGTTACATCAAGGAGGGGAGAGCCAACACCCAGACTCGAACTGTGGTCTCCAGTCTCAAAGTCGGCAGCTCTGTATGTTGTGCTACATTCAGCCACATTCAACACCAGCTATAAAGTTTGCTATGTTAATGGGCAGAAATGTGGCATGTTGATTCTATGAACAAGCATTTGCAATGCAATAGGTCTCGTAATTACGTGAGTTTGAGCTTTTGGCATTGTAAGTGATAATTCCTTTTATTTTGGTTTTTAAAACATAAATGAAAGGCATTGTCATTTACAATGCCAATTGCTTAAACTTGCGTAAATGCGAGACCTATTGCATTGCAAATGCTTGTTTCTTGATGTCATTAATAGTTTTAATTAAAAGATACCTAAAGGTTACCAGTTGCTTACCAGACACAAAGCTCATTCAAACCGTCCTAATGAAATGCAGAACTAACTTTTCCAAAGCTTTTTTCGAGAACCCATCATACAGCTGTTCCAGAGACTGTCAAGGGTAACAGCACAAAATGTTGCTCTAAAAAGGCAAATAGGAATGTGTTTGCCAATTTCCGAATGAAACTTGAGTGGATTTTAACAGCTGCTGTTGTGTGTCAATAAAAGATTAAGGGCCAGATTTATTAAGGGTTTGTGCTAGGGCAAAGTCATGCAAAGTGAGACAAAGCGGCCTAAACTCTTGAAGGGGTATTTATTTTCCAGCACACTGAGACGCTGTGTCATTAAAGGGGCGTTACTTGGGTGGACCAGCAAAACCATCCATAATTTTGATGCAAAGCCCGATCTGCGGATATAGCCATCTGCGAATCTTGCATAAATGAATAACGCCTACTTGAAGCAGGCGCTAATAAGGAGAAATGTTTTAATTTCTCCAAATATGCCACACATTGTACTGCACAGTACTGCACACATACAATGTGTGGAATGTTTAAGAATTTGAATTGGCCTAGGATTTCCTACTAGAAGTGTATGGTGCAAAGGTTGTGCATCGCAATAGGCAGCCTCTTTCTGCATCCGCACGGGGGTAGGGAGCAGCAGCAGCTCTGCTCAGCTTTCACACCCATGCACAACGCAGTGCAACAACTTAGGTTTCCTCGCTGTGTTGCATTAGAAGAAAATAAATCTGCTCCCAGGTATCCCCTCATATACAAAAGAAACATGACATACCAGCTCAAAGTTCATACAATTTCAAGACATTTTCTCCACCCCAAAAAATTCCAGTGGGTGAAAATTCTGCTGCTAGTATATCTGCAAGAAAATGAGAATTTACGTGAAATATGAATAACCCAGTAATCGGGGTTGACACAAGATTACGCTTTTGTAATGTAAATGCCTACATCAGCTGGTTCACCGGGAGGCGGGGAGGGTGGGTGGCCGGTTTTGTTACGGGGGGCCGTTTTTGTAGCAATGCAGCAGTTTTGAAAGCGCACGTTGCAGAGTTCCTTGTATATCCAGTAGTTTTCAGACAATAATAAAAGTGTCAAGATAACTCTGGTGATGAACGTACCTGCTGAAGAGACATCGGAGTTTTGTCTATTGGCTGTTTTAACTCATCTAAGGTAGCACAGAGGGTTAATATGCCTGCTGCAAAGGACATGTACCATGCAGATCATAGAATAGTATTTTATGTACATAGCTTAGTGGGTACTGTTTTAGTCGCAGAGACCCTTTTGTTAGTGTGCAGTTGATAAGTTACAATCATAGTCTAGCGCAGTGAGCTATGAAGTTTCATCAAAGAACTGCATGTCAACTACATGGTACAGGTTAGAAAGTTCTGTCTTTTACCGAGTTTTTAATTATCCTAATGTTGCTAAAAAGGGACTGTTTGGGTAGAAATAAATTCTTATTAGTAAAGACAACCCTAACCACTGTGTTATATTCTGAATACTGAGTTTGTACTTATCAAGCACTCTTAAAAAATGCCTACCAGGATGGATGATGGGAATCCTACACCTTGTAGTCCCCTTTGTCTTATGTAACATTTTCTAAACACTGATTTACACACGTATGATTCATTGTCTCTGTATTTGTGTGTGATGTAAAGTGCTCCGACACCATACACTGGTATGAGAGGCGCTGTAAACCAAATGAAATACATGAGAGAGGAGCTCTAGAGAGATGAGGGGCACTGTTAGAGGGTGATAGTGAGGGAATCATTGAAGAGCTCCAACAAAGATTATTGAATCCTGGTGCACTGTAAGGCCATCATTTATTATGCTTTAAAAGCTTATACAATTGAATGTATTATGAAAAATGTGTTGTAGAAAGCGCCATTTTTGCCCAAATCTTCTTGGGGGGGGAGAACCCCCCCAAACCCTCCTTGTAGGGGCTAGGCTCACTCACTGCACTCACTATGCACCGTGCGGGGACTGGTCTGACAAAAGTTGCCAGAGCTGCTTTGGGTTCCCAGTCTGGCCCTGAATGCCTAGTGCTGATGCCAAACGAGGTGAGCTTGATTGTCGGGCTGTGTGTTGGTGATGGACTGTATGGTGTTTGTGAAGTGGTGTCCAACTACATATATTAATAATATGCAATTTTTAATTCATATTTATTGAGCACCTGCCTGGCTCCATAGCTCTGAGGCGGAGTAGAGTACCAGTCCATAGTGACTGGGCTATCTGGCAGGGGGCCTGGTCTCATACTTCTCCCCGAACTGGAAGATAAAGATGCTCCTTCAAGCCTGATGGTCCCTCATTGGGATCATTCTCCACTGCGGTCACTGCCCTCCGATTGCTCAGTGGTACTTTGCAATGGCAGAGGATTATGTTAGAGATTTTTTTGTTTTTTTACTACCTTTACTGGCCGGTATATGTGTTGCCTTCATTTCATGTGTTTGCCACTTAGATTTGTATTGAAGTGTTCGTATTTCGTAGGCATACATGTTGGGAGAAAACATATGCTATTGAGTTGCTCTCAGATGTACTCATTGCGTTGTTGTAACAATGCAGGTCAGTCATCAAATGGGATATAAACTGAGCTTATGTCTCCAGTTTGGGTGGAAACTCCTGACAAATCACTAAACATTCCAGTATCCAACCAAATTCCCGAATTTACTTGAGAGGACCAGCTATTGGGTTTTTCACATTAGCTTAGCGTGGAATGACCCTGGCACTCTGGAAAGTGAGCATGCTGAGTAGGGGCTGAACAGCAACAGAAAGAAGTGGCCATGGTCAGCCTTCAGAACGTGAGTGCTGAGGTCTGACCATATCATGTGTCAACCGTAGGTATCATAGTGCAAGGTGATAATTGATGGTGAACCGTGCTGTTCTTAAATTGCAGTCATGATGCAATGTACCAAACCATAGGAACTTATCTGGACCCGTTTAAAATAGGAATTTGTATGAGTATCATTTTTCAAAGTGTGGTATTTTAAATAATGTACATTCACTTTACCCAAGGTGAGTGCGTAGGCTGCATTTACTGACTGTAAAAAACACTCGTTTTTTGGGTGTAACCACACCACTGCATACTTTTAGCAGGGCCCTGATTAGGAACCACTCATTTTCTCTACAAGGTCTCATTTGTGCTTAAAAAGGAGACTTATTATTAAATTTATAAAAATTGCTTGTGGCTCAATAGGTTAGGATGACAACGCTGTTAGACTTTCAGGTTTTCAGTGAGATGTATCAATTTGCTGCAGGTGTTTCCGCCAACCTGTTATTCTTCTGTAATAGCTGATTCAGGGAGCATGACATCTCTTTGTATGGGATATATTGCTAGGGGTGCCCCGTTGCCTCTGGCTAAATATGCATTATATAAACAGACACATGCATACATACATAAACTCGTACATACAGACATGCGGACTGACAAGATGCCCATTTGGTAAGAGCTGATGCTGATAGTATGCCTGTTCGTGTGAGCCCTTTGGATGCATGCAGCCGTTCACATCAGTGGAGGTGGTGTCCAGCAATATTTTCGATTTGTATCTTTTTGTCAGTGGCCTTATAACGACCTGAGGATTATTTCATAACACTGATGCATTATTCACTGCTTCCTCTTCCACTGCTCTGCATCAACAGTACTTTATACCTTTGTTGGGATTTACTTTTCTCCCAATGCTGCAATTCCATTCAGACTTTCTGCTGTTGTTTGACTTAATACTGTGAAAACTCCAAGTGACCGTTTACGTCCCAAATAGTCCAACATGAGTAATATTGTTTTGGTGCTGACTGGTTGATTGTTAGTTAGTGCTCATTATCTATGAGAGAGCTGAAATTGCACAACAATTTGTGAAGATAAGTGCTAAATTGATTTCTGTAGTGACTTTCCCCTGTTTCTCCAAATTTTACAATTTCAAGGGTAAATTTACTATCAAATTCACAACTTTTTTTTCCCTTTAATCTGCCTTGTAAACTTTTGTGAACTTTGCACTAAACATACAAAAGTATTTGCTCACCTGCTGGGATGGCTGTGATGTGCAGTGTTTGTGCTGTGTGTAAATTCATGATTATGCAACACCTGAGCATACATTCTGCTTTGCATGTTTTTTGTTCAACAAGAGGGTCATAGTGGGCCCAGCACAGAGGGGAGGGAATCCCCTTTCCCCAAGGGGCATTGAGGGGTCAAGGAGGACATGCTGGAGTATGTCACTGAGTCCTCGCTAAAATGCCCATGCACCTGAGAGTTTTCTCAATTCCTTGGCATGGTGATGACTGTCTAAATTTTCTATAGCTGAATAGCAAGAAGATCAAACTTTTTGTTATCAGTGGTGAGAATTTGGTCAGGTCTAACAGCCTGTGGCCATCCTCCATGGGGAACCTTCCAGTTTCAACTGCAAAATTGAAGCATCTTGGGATGTGGTTTGGTCATTTGCTGTCCTTTAGTCTTCAAATTCAAAAGTTGTGGTTCTTTTGTTTTCAGCTACTCTGCACTTTGAAAAAGATTTTGCCCCTTCTTATCTTTGTAGACACATGCTTCAGTAGGTGGTTCATTGTTTCTGTCATATTTGAATGTAAGCAATGCTATTTATCATGGATTTCCGGAGTTACATGTGAAGACACCTCGGACGATCCAGAATATGGTGGTGTGGTTGGAAGCAGGGCTGCACAAATTCATTCATGTCTCCACCAATCGTCATGGGAAACATTGGCTCCCTGTCAATCAGCACATTTATTTTAAGGTTCAATGCCTGATGCACAGTGTCTGCGTTCTCACTGGTCCAATGATGCTTTCCTACCCACTGTCCTTACTAGACCCTTCAGATCAGGATTATTATCTATGCTGAAAGGCCCACGGTATAACAAAGAATGGTGGGAAAGAAGATTGGTTAGGGTCATGAGCCCTAAAATCTAGAATGTCCTTCTGGCCAACTTGACCTCTAACTTTGCTCTGTTTCATAGGAAGCTAAAACCAATAATAATAATAATAAAATAAGTTGTTTGTTTCAATTACTTAAAATTGATACAATTCCATAAGCACAGAAATAAAGCATCAGATACTTTATATCAGAATCATTCTCAAAAATCTAAGAGAAAGAATGTACTAGAAGATTATAATTCCATTATTGACAACCTAACTGTTGCTTTATTAATGTCCCTTGCATTACATTTGTTTCAAAACTAAAGCCCCATTGTACTCCTGGTTTCTACATGTTTTAATAGGGTTAATTATTATGTTTATGTATATGCCGAATCGGGCTAATTTCATTGGAATGCTAGTTCATAGACAGTATTTCAAGTCTTTTTGAAGGTTGAAATCCTGTATTTTAAAAAACAGTATTTTTAATAAAGTGTGACGTGCTGATAAAAAATATTTGGGGCCGCAGCAAAGCAGGTGTAACATAGATTCTCTTCTGTATTCTCAAAACCTGCAATTAGTTATTGTAGGTGCAGTTTTAAAAGGAAGCTAAAACCATTTTTGTTTTATTTCCTCTGAACTTTGATCTCTGTTTCTCTAGCACTGCTATTCCTTCTTGATGCTGTCTTGGTTCTTGCGTCATGATGCCTTTAAAAGATGGTATGTAGTTTATATTTACAATAAATTACCCTCTACCGTACATTATAAGGATGTTACAAGTCATCTCGGAATTCCATGACCATATAAAGGAATGAGTCCGATGGTCGAGTTCCTTTATAAGGTAATGGAACTCCAAGGTGACTTGACCTATCCATATCATGTATGGCAGGGAGTACTTTTTTCTTTATAAAACATTATTACACCATTACACCATTACCTTTCTCACACACCACGTAAATCCTTGGTGTGTAGCTCTTTCATGTGCAAGAGAGAGCATGTTTGCAAACGTGAAAAATAAAAACAGAATCTAATTTGCAAAATTAAAGACATTAAAAAGTTGTTAGATACAACTTTTTAATGTTAGATATCCATAATTACATCGGATCCAGGGATGGCTTTACCCGAAATTGAAGATCTTGCATATGTATTTGGGTGTATCGCTGGCTATAAGCTTAACACCTCTAAGACCCAGATTCTATGCACTAATCAGATTATTAATAATGACACTAGAGTTGTTAAGGAAGCTATATATTTGGGTATCAAGATTCGGGTTTGTTTGAAGGAGTTAGTCGACGTTAACTGTAGAGCCATTTTTGGAAATATTAAACAAGCGCTTGAGCGGTGGCAATGTCTTCATCTGACTTTGGTTGGTAGAGCCAATGTGCTTAAAATGAAAATTTTGCCGAAAGTTTTATATTTTTTCAGAGCGGTGCCTTTAGAAATACCTTTGTTGCAACTAAGGCAATTACAATCTGTGTGTTCTAAATTTTTGTGGGCTCCGGGGAAACCACGCAGAGCGGTTCGATATATGACACTACCCCGAGATAGAGGGGGATGGGCAGTCCCTGATTTTGTTTTATATTATTATGTGTGTATTCTAGTTAATGCTCGTATTTTGTTAACCGGAGAAGAAGTAGATAATCCTGCGGAGGCCCCGTCAATATATCAGATGGCACTTGGTACTGAGGCCAAAAACTGTCTATTTCAAAGAATTGATGGCAGTTATTATAAGAGGACACGGTTCAAGATCTTGTGGGCAGTTTTTAAGGTCTGGAAAATAATTAGAAAGAATTTACAGATTGAGGGGCTTTCCTTTTATACACCCCTGTCGGCTGTAGGGATCCTTCCCTCGATATTTCAAGATTATGTCACTAGGAAATGGAGATTATCTGGTATCACACAACTTGGACATTTCACGAGAGCCGGGGGCTGCTGTTTTCTTTCTCTGAATTGGCGGATAAATATCAATTTCCAAAATGCCAATTCTTTAAATATCTTCAGATACGTGATTTTCTGAATAAACATACTACGGTGTTAAAACCAGATAAGATAATCGAACTTATTAGATCTCAAGCAAGAATTGGCGTTCTCTACATGGCATTAGAATCTGTTAAAATTGATGATCTTGAGAAATACAATCTTCAGTGGGAGGATTCTTTTGGAATCTCAGGTGTGCTTATAGAGGACTCAATTGATTTGGCAGGAAAAATATTCATGGCCGCAAACCTAAAGACACAACATTACAAAACGATATTTAATTTATATCATACTCCGGCAAAGATGAAGAAATGGGGGGGTAGACATGATGGGAAATGTTTTCGCTGTGGCGTTGATGATGCCGATAGTCTACATATCTTTTTCTCATGCACTAATTTGGTTTTGTATATACAACATATTGAGAGGTTTTTATCAGAGGTTACTGGAGTGGGTATAGTGATTTCGGCCCCTGTTATGTTGTTAGGCACTGGTGAGGAGTTGGGACAAGGGACACTGATGTATAAATATAGGTATCTTATTTTTGTGGCTATGGGGGTAGCACGGTTATGTACTGCCTCTCTATGGCTTCATCCAGAGGCACCCTCTTTTGAAATGTGGCGTGCTAGGTTTTATAGTATATTTAACCTGGAGTTTAGTCTGTATTCGCTTAAGGGCTCAAGGAAACGAGAGTTAGGCATGCAAATATGGGGTTCCATGCTTGATCATTTTTCTCACTGATATTATAATGTTATATATTTTTTTTTTTCTTTTCTGATTTTGTTTTTTTGTTTCTGATGATTGAAATGGGAATGAAATAATATGTATTTTGTATTGGATGATTTGACATGACATATTGGTTTAGTTCTGTATTTGTTTTTTATACTGTGGATTTTTAATAAAAAAATTAAAAAAAAAAAAGTTGTTAGATATCTGTTGCAAAAGATATTAGAATCACTGTAATACAAGTCAGTGCTTTAAAAACAAAAAGGCGCAGCAGCTCAGAATGTGTAGAAATATGCAGAATGATTCTAACTTTTCTATTTTCACCTGAGTGCAAAAAATAAACATGTTGCCATAATATCTCCTTTCAGCCTGTCATTGTACAGCTAGAAAAAGAGAGCAGAAAAAAGAAAAAAGAAAATCAAAGTTTAGTTTTCATTCTTTAAACAGCTGCTTTAATTATGCTCTGCGATGTGACCTGCCTTTCCCCTTGGCTGCTGGCTGTGGCAGCAGGAATTTAAAAGTCAGAACTCAAATGTAATAAGTTATTACAGTTGAACAGCTACCTCATTTCTCTATAATAGACAACTGGATGTGTCACAAGTTGCCTATTATAAAGAAATTAGAGACAGGGTTTTATACATTGGTTGCACAATCCTATGTATTATAATTAAATAAATAACATTTGTGGCCTGGGTTAAGCGGGCCATTTGCATGAATTTCAAAGGTGAAGACTTACAGATACATATTCTATGAATATGTCTATAGGTAATAAGCCATGAGGTATGACTATATACATATTTACAGTGATATGGAGTGAGCTAGGCAGTAAACTCTTGCATCTTTCAAGTTGCAAGAGGTAATATTTCATATCTTTCTTGAAGTCTTGATGAGTTTGTGATAAAGAGGGATAAAAGGTACAAAGCCCCGAATCTGGATGCCGCACAGCGAAGCTTGGGTAAAACTATAAAATGAATGTTATCAGATCTAAGTTTCTGTGTTGGGGTGTAATGGCAAACAATGTCAGAGACATAGTTTGGGGAGCTGTCATTCATTGCTGTAAATAATATTGTCCATTGTGTGTATTTGGGTGTGTTTCCATCCAAGAGCCAGATAACCTAGTGGTGGTATGAAAAAGTGAGAGAATGCTTGGGTTGATTATACAAGGTTCTTGTTGTAAAGTTTAGGACTGCTGACTAAAAGCGAGCTGATGATGTGTGCACTGATCTTGCACATCTTCAATATTTGAAATCATGCTGCAGTGGCTTTATTGATTATTAAAGGTTTCATCTTCATGGATGTACTGAAAAGAAAACATTGTTTTTTGGTGGAAAAAGTGAACCTCAGGGGAGAAAAAGAATTAAATTATATCGCAAAATTGGTGCTGATGAGGCCGGACAGAATAGGATATCACTTGTAGAGGAATTTAACATGAGGAACAGTAAGGTCATCTAGTGATGGATGTGTTAAAGCTGAAATGAAGAAGTCTTCAAATAACGGAGGAGTCAGTCATGACTCCTCCGTTATTTTATTCTGCTTTCACGTGACGGGGTCTGACTTCTGTCAACAATGTTTTTATTCTGCTTTCACTGCAGCAGTGGAATCTCTGAGCATTCACCAGAGATTCTGCTTCAGCTTACAAACTACTCAGCTTATATACATTTGTAGTCACATAGGAAATAGTGGAAACAATTATCTGAACGAAATATTATCATAGAACACAAAGGTCCTTGAGAAATGCAGCTAAAGCAGGAAGATTTCATACAGCTTGTTATTTATCATTTACAATAGTTGATTGGTTTCCTTCCTATCTCACAATGTCTGGCTTTTAAACAAACCATTATTCGCTGACCTTGACAACACAATGCGGAGTTTGTAGTATTTTTAACTAATCTTATGAGAACATCTGTACAACGTCAGCTTACTTACTGGCTCCCAGGCCTTGGTGACAGTTTACAAAACTAAGTGAGAGATAAACGTTTTCCTTTACTAAGGTTTAAACTGGAAAGAAAACAGTCTGCAGTTGAAGCTTTCTCTTAGGCATGTAATTCATCTAACCTTTCCATGAACCCAGCTGCACTCAGCTAAACTACATAAACATGTTTATCCTGAGAATAAGTTCATATCACGGATACAGAAGAGAGAAAAAAGCAATATTAAAAAGGAAAGCTTTCTCAGATAGCTGTGATGGATGAATGAAACAAATGAATATGTGTGTTTTAAGGTGTAGGAAATGACAAAAAAGATTTGTGTGTTGCTAGCATAAAGCTGATATGCAAACTGAATAGAGGAGGAAATATCCTATGGTGAGGTGGTGTAGAATGAATAAAGGAAAGGGCCAGGAACAGAGCCTTGGGGATGAACACAGAAAGTGAGGTAGGTACTGTAACATCTTAGGCAACCCAGAAGATGCAGTCAGAAAAGTAAGAGGCAAGCCTTTTGTGGACCAATATGTGATGCCTAGTTATTTGAGGAAGGGTGGAAAAGTAGGATGAGCTACTGTGTCAAAGGCATCACATATGTCTGCTACAAATGAAAACGTGAAAGTGCAGTCTCTGTTGGTAGAAGGGCATGTAAGCCTGATTTGGGGGAACGGGTGTATGTGGATAATTTTAAGATAGACATGGTGTGAGCGGACTGAAGACTAATCTTCAATCAATCAATCAATCACAAGATTTGTAAAGCGCACTACTTACCCGCGAGGGTCTCAAGGCGCTGAGGGAGAGATGGGGGGGTGTTGCCGCTACTGGTCGAATAGCCAGGTCTTGAGTTGTCTCCTGAAGGTCAGCAGGTCTTGGGTCTGTCGTAGGTTGAGGGGAAGGGTGTTCCAGATCTTGACGGCGCGGTGAGAGAAGGATCTTCCTCCGGTGGTGGTTCTCCTGATGCGCAGGACGGTGGCCAGGGAGAGGTCCTTAGATAAAAAGAGTGTCCTGATGGATACTTCTAACTGCTTATTCCTCACATTGTGAATACCCCCCAGGTGCCAGCCTGGATCCAGAGATTTTTCATACCATTGCTCTTGGCAACCGGCAGGTGGCGTCGTGTAGTTCTGCGTTGGCTTCCTGCCACCCAGAAGTGCCATTGAAGCCATTTCTAAGCACCACCTCTGTGCGACGGCATCAGTTCCTTTCTTTCTGCGCCTTCAGTTATGGATTTGGAGCTTGCGCCCAAAACGTTTTGTGGCCTTTTGACAAGCACACCTTCGGATGTCAGGTATACCAGTCTTCCCCTACCTCAATGACTGGCTGGTGAAGGCAGGCCTGCCACAATCAGTTGTGGATCATCTCCAGATGATGACAGACCTCTTGACATTTTTGGGATTCTCTACCACCTAGCCGAAGTCACACCTGACTCCTTGGCAGTGGCTCCCATTCACTGAAACCATTCTGGACACAGTGCAGTTTTGAGCCTTCCCTCTCGTTCAGCGAGTACAGGACATTCAGGCTATTATTCTGATGTTTCAGTCTTGGTCCTGGGTTTCATTGAGAGTGGCTCTGAGACTTTTTGGCCGCTTGGCTCCTGCATCTTGCTTGTGGACAGATGGCACATGAGCATTCTGCAGTGGGATTTGAAGTCTCAATGGGCTCAGCACCAAGTTAACCTGTCAGACTCCATCCAGGTTTCTGAGGAGATTGCAAAAGACCTGCAGTGATGGCTGCTCAACTGCATTTGGGCCAGTGGAAGACCCCTCTCCTTACCCACCCAGAGCTGACTGTGGTGACAGATGCATCACTGCTGGGATTGAGGAGGTCACCTGGGAGTGGTGGAGATCACAGGACGCTGGTCTTTGGCAGAGACCAGCTTTCACATCAGTCTGGTGAAGTTGTGGGCCTTTCACTTGGCTTTGAAGGCCTTCCTACTATCCATTAAAGGAAGACTCACACACAACACCACCGCCATGTGGTTCTGCAACAAGCAAGGTGGAGTGGGGTCCTGGGTCCTGTGCCAGGAGGCCGTACGCTTCTGGAGCTGGCTGAGTCATCAGGGGATCATCCTGGTCATAAACCACCTCGCTGGATCTTTGAACACCAGGGCCGATGAACCAATGGGGAAAGCCCTGGATCGATGTTTTAGCACAACCAAGACATGCAATGTCATCACTTTTGCATGTTGAATTTTCCAAGAGAATTCTCTCATGGAGAGATATCCTGCCTAGAGTAGAGCACAGGACTCCTGTATGCCTTTCAGCCACTGTCTTTCCTGCCTAGAGTTCTGAAGAAGGTCAAGAACGACTGGGCCCAAGTCATTCTAGTGACTCCGGATCGGCCCAGCAGAATGCGGTAGTTAGAATTTCTGGGCATTAGCATCTGTCCTCCGATCAGGCTGCCCCTTCATTTGACCTTCTGTTGCAACAGCAGGGCACGGTCCTGCTCCTTAGCCTGCACAGAATCTGTACCTCCATACATGGAGATTGAAAAGCAGCAATTGATCCTGTTTGATCTCCCTCCTGAGGTTGATTGCATCTTGACAGCCAGGCGCCCTTCCACAAAGTCAATGTACACCGGGTGCTGGGACTGGTTTATGGCTTGGTGCAGCAACTTTTAGTTGGACCCATTATAGGGCAAGCTTTCAGAAGTCTTGTTGTTCATTTTCTCCTTGGCCCAGCAAGGACGTCCAGTGGGTACTGTTAAAATCTATTTGTCGGCTCTTTCTGATTTTTTTGTGGTTGCCGGTTTAGCCTCATTGTTCCAATTATCTGTTGTGATGAGATTTCTTATAGGTTTGTAACATAACTTATCTGAATGAGGCCATTAGTTATAGATTCCTTACCTTAGAATTACCCCCAGGCGTCAGACTGGATCCGGAGAATTTTTCTGTAGCAGTACCCCTGCGAGTCAGTAGGTGGCGTTGGTCGACTCCGCGTCCGTTGACGGCGTCATGGTCGCCGGGATGACGTTGCGGTGTCTACTTAGATGGTGCCTCTGCGTGCCGCGAGCCAGCGCTAATCCGAAGAGAGCGTGCCCCTTAGCCATTTTTTGACTAAACCTTTTTCGACTTTTGTCGACGTCTTTTTTGAGTCTTCGACTTCTGGTAGCACAATGGATGTCCCATCGTCGGACCGGCTTCAAGCCTTGTGACTCCAGACACAAGTTGATGTCTGTCACGGATCCGCACCTCGTGTGCCTCTGGTGCCTGGAGCGCGACCACGACCCGAATTCCTTTGTGATGCCACAGTGGACTTGAATTTAGGTCTCATCTTTTTTTTTTTGTTTAATATCTGTTTATTGAACAGCAGCAAATAGAAAACAATACACGCCACAGGAAGCGAAGGGGAGGGGTGGGGGGATAGCAAATAAACATCAAGGAAAGTGAGGTCCCCAATTTGAGGCCCTGACATCAAGGAGGGGGGTAGAAAATTCAAGAAGGATCATCTCATATGGAATTGGGACAAAGCAAAAGTCCAGGACTTAAAAGTCAGTCTTATGGGGAGGGTTCTCCTTCAGTTCTCAGGGAGAGGCCGTGGAGGGGACCAAGGGACCAAGGTCCAATAAGGACGAGTTTGACTACCATGAAAGGGTCCCGACTATATGGAGGGAAGCAATTAAGGACTCAAAATTAACAAAAGTTAGGCAGTACAGAGCCCCCGTCCACTCGTAAGGCACAGGTCACAGTGCAATATCACCATTACAGTTTGTGGCAAACAACATAGAAACCATCATAGAACTGAAAAGAAAAAAAAAAAAGAAAAGAAAGAGGGAGACTAAGAAGAGACAAAAGAGAAAAGGAAAAAACAAAGAGGAGAGGAAACAAAAGGTGATGAGAGTAAGGAAGAGAGGGGTGAAGGGAAGCGGATGCGCCAGGGAGCGGAAGGGGAGGGACCGAGGCCAAGTTCTAGAGTGGAGGACGGTGATCTCAGGGCTCAGGGGGCTCGTCCAGCAGGCGTCGTGGATTACTCTGAGGGGTCTGGCCTCCTGCCTCTAGAATAAGGCTCCAAAGGATCGTCAAACAATTGCAGAGCCCGCAGTCTAGGAGGCATCAGACGGGAGTGTTCAATTTTAGTAAGGTGGTGCACGAGAGGACGCCATATGCGATCAAAGCGTGTGTCAGTATGGGTAAGACGGGCAGTAAGCAACTTTAGGGAGAGGACATCCCATAGTCAGAGAAACCATGCAGCAATAGGCGGGGGTGGGGCCGCTTCCAGCAGGAGGCAATGGTCTGTCGCGCTGTGCCCAATAAGTGAAGGATGAGGTGCCAGTGGGCCGAGGTCATGGCTTTTAGCGTGTTGGGTCGAATGCCCAGGAGCACCAGGGACGGGGCAGTAGGGATCGGGAAACCCACCACCTCCTTAATGTGGCTGAGGACCTCCTTCCAGAACATAGTGAGCTCTGAGCAAGACCACCAAATATGCAAAAAATCCCCTCTATCAGTCTGGCATCTCCAACAGATCGGAGAAGTGCCCGGAAACATCTGATGAAGGCGAGTAGGAGTATAATACCACTGCGTCATTAGTTTATAGGCGGATTCACGCTGAGGAATGCTACGGTACACCTTAGGAATGTCCTTCCATAAGCAGTCCCATTCCTCCGGGGAGACATCAGCAGCCAAATCAGCGGCCCAGCGAGTTTGATAACCATGGAGTGGTAGACGCCCAGAATGCTGAAGAACCGAATAGGTTTTAGAAATGAGGCCCTTAGATCCGTCAAATCTACGGACCAGGGATTCAAAGGGGGTGAGTTGCCGAGTCACTTCCCGGGAGTACACGGGAGAAGACAGCCAGTGACGTACTTGGCAGTACTGGAAGCGCTCTTTGTCAGTTAGGCGGAAGAACTGTTTACATTGATCGAAAGAGCGAAGAGCAGAGCCCTGAAAGAAGTCCTGGAGGACACGGCGTCCCTCTATAGTCCAAGCATCAAAGGACCGAGGCTGAAGAGCAGGGGGGAACGCAGGGTTGCGTGTGAACAGGGTATTAGGGGAAGGGAAAGTTGTGAGTCCCCGGGAGAGTGCCAGCCTATCCCATATCTTCAAGACCGTTCTCGTTGGCGTTGCCAAGTATGCACTGCGTGGGCGCGCCTCACGCGGAAGCCAGGCGAGGTCCCAGAGCGGTCTACAAGCCACCGCACGGTCCATATGGAACCAATGCTTTTCACTTTCAGGGACGATCCACTCCGATATAAAACGGAGGTGGCAGGCCCAATAATATTCCAGCAGATTAGGACAGGCCAGGCCCCCCCGAGATCTGGGGAGTAGGAGTATCCTGTGGGAGAAGCAGGGACGCGATTTCCCCCAAATAAACTTAGTAAATTCACGTTGCAGAGCTTGAATATTGGCATGCGGGATAGGGGTGGGGAGAGACTGGAACAAATAGAGGATTTTAGGGAGAAGGGACATCTTAACAGCATGAAGACGGCCCAACCATGCCAAAGGAAGACCCTCCCATCGTCGCATCTCCTCACGAACAGAGTTGCGGAATCGAGGCCAATTCGTGGAGGTCCAAGAAGAGAGTAAATGGGTTAAGTCTAAGCCCAGGTACCGAATCGACTCATCAGTCCACTGCACTGGAAGCAGGCCCCGTAAGCGCTGGACCTCCGATGCCGATAGCGTGAGATTAAGAGCATGGGATTTCTCCAGATTAATGCGATAACCCGAAGCAGCCTCAAAGGAGTCCAAGAGCTCGGCCACAGCAGGCAGTGAAGACGACGGAGAGGATAGAGATAGCAACAAGTCATCAGCAAAAAGAGAAGCCTTATGCTCCACCCCCCCCCCATATGAATACATTGAATCTCCTGATGACGTCGGATGGCTATAGCCAGGGGCTCGACAGCGAGCGCAAAAAGAAGGGGAGAAAGCGGGCACCCCTGACGTGTGCCCCGGTGAATAGAAATAGGGGCGGTGGTAGAGCCGTTAAAACGTATACGAGTAGTAGGTTTGGCATAAGAGGCCATCAATTTAGAAATAAAGCCCGGTCCCAGGCCAATCTTCCGAAGAACCGCTCGTAGGAAGCCCCAGTCCACGCGGTCGAACGCCTTCTCGGCGTCAAGAGAGACCAAACAAGCAGGGATGTCTCTGATACGCGACTTTTCGGTCTCATCTTTTTAATGTGTACCTCTTTTGTGCTGATGCCAAGTTGTCTTCTGCGCCTCCTGACCTTGAAAACTGACTTTTTGTCCATGATCACAATGGCTCATATCTTGAGGGCACTTCAGGCACTCTCAGTCCAGCTGCCTTACAAATTGGTGTTAAGGACTCAAGCTGCTTTTCTACCAAGAGTAATGACACCTTTTCATGTCTGGCAGGCTAAAACCCTTCCGGCATTCTTTCACCCACTGCGTCTCTTGAAAGATGAGGAGAGACTGCATCGATTGGGTGCCAAAAGAGTTCTCAGCTTCACCACTGATCAGATCAGAGACCATCGGGTGGACGAGCAGCTCTTTGTGGGTTCCTCAGGAGGATAGAAAAACAAGGCAGTACAGAAACAAGCCATCTCCAGATGGATAGTCCTCTGCATTAAAATCTTTCACATGCTAGGTAAGAAGCATCAACCAAGGGGTTAAGGGCCCTATCCACTCAAGTCAAGGCTGCTACAACCATGTTGGCACATGGAGTGCCTGCCCTTCCAGGCTGCTACGTGGGTTTCGGTGCACACAGTCATGAGGCACTACTGTGTTGACAGTCAGGTCCTGTGGGCTGGCCATTTTGCCTGTTTGGTCTTGCAAGACTTTTTAGTCTAAGTCATTCTATAGACTCACCACTTTGGGAGGCACTGCTTTGGTATCTATTCACAAGGTGAAGAATTTGCAGTTAGAAGTATCCACCAGAAGAAATTAGTTACCTTCGACAACGCTCCTTCTGGTGGATAATCTATCTAAGAGTAGCTTCCTCACTGCCCTCCCACCTCTCTGTCTTGTGGTATAAACTCCTCTTTCCATCTAGAAAGATCCCAATCTAGAGCTCTGTATGCTGATCATACAAATTTGCTGATGGCCTCTGGGTCTGAAGGCATGTACAAGCCTGCAAAAGAAACTGACCTCAGTACGGATGGTGGTTGTTTATACACAGCTTTGTTTGTCACTTCCGGAGTGGAGTAAAGTTGGTGAGGAGCTGCATGGCACCACCTATCGTTGCACAGGAGTACTTCTTTAGAGTATTCCAGATCCGGTCTGACGCCTGGGGAATATTCACAAGGTTAGGAATCTGGGGTTAAATAGAGTATTCAATTAGAAAGAGTGTTACCATAGGTATGTAACTTGTTCTTCTGCCACACTGTGTGTTATATATCCTAAACAGCTTACTGTGTTGCTTCAACTAATAAAAGTGGTTCTGACTTTAACACAAAACTTTAGGAGATTTTGCTTGCTTATTTGCTCTCCTCCTAGATGGTTGCACTTCTTCACTCTTCCAGCCATAGCAGCAGTAATGAGCCTATCACCTTCCATACTGACTAAAATGTTATGCTGTGTTTGTAGACTATTGTGGCATGTCTGAAGTGTGTCATGTTAGATGTGATGTGTCTGCCTAGCCTCGGCAGTGCTCTTGCCACAAGGCATTGCGCCAGCGTAGGCATCACCTGCTGAAATGTTTAAGTAAGTTCACATGTTAGCAGCAGCTGAGCATTTATCACAAAAAATTCACTCTGGTAAATCTCTCATCTTTTAGTACTTCAGCAGTTCCTTTGCTATTTTAGGATGTGTGCATTCTCTTTTCATGTAAAACAAGCATTTGCAATGCAATCGGTCTCGCCTTTGGGACCTTATATGTATTTAGCTATGCAGCACATTAGCCTAGGTGCTGAAACATCTACTGTTCTTTAACATGGAGGGAAAGTAAGCACTAAACTGCGTGACACGACAGGTATGGGAACACATGGAGAGAAATATTGCCTTTCAGCGGGAAATGGTATAGTCCAAAGCTCTGTTTTTAATATAAAATCAGGGCCTTCGGTGGTCATATCAATAGTAACTGAGGAAAGCAAACTGGCAAGCACACGGACCAATCAGAAGTGAAGGCGGGATGTAAATCTCTTTTAGGGTATATTAAATAGAATAGATTTCACAAGCACAGTGCAAGCGCTGTGCAGGGTGAAACCTAAGAAATGAACAACGATGGTAGGCGGGGACAATGGAGTAACATTTTGTAGTGCAGAATAATGAACGGTATGGCTGTGGGAGATGTGACTGTGACACGCTGTGGCATATGTCACATCACATGCCAGACTTGGGGAAGAGTTGATGCTGAAAAGCATTTCACAACATATAAAGTTAGAGAAGTGATGTGAAGGAGTCTGGCTACACAAACTAGGCACAATTTATTCCCACAGCCTCCACGCCTGACACGATTCAAGCACCAATACAAGCTCGTCATCGACCAGAACTGGCCCAGATCAACCCTGGCCCACATACCTGCCAAGCACCATTGCTCAGACCTGTGAGAGGCCAAGCCCCATTCCCCGTGTCTTACCATGCCTTGCACAGATCAATCGCCATTCCCCCCCCCCCCACGTCAGAAGTAGACATTATGTTGTGAGGGTCCTTTGGCCTGCTCAGGAGAGTACAGCTAGCTGCCTATCGGCAAAGTCACACTTTAATCCCGTCTCTGGAAAAAACTCTTCCTAGTTTGCCAAGTGGGTGTTACCCCAGGAGGCGGCCCGTCCTGCCTTGGGGCGCAGTAAAAGGGTGTGTGCAGAGCCCTCACATTTTCCAAGTCCAAAGTGAACAGCACACCCAGGCCAGGTTTTTTATGTGAATTCTGGGACTTGTAGTCCTGGTTTTATACTTGAATCAACAAGATTACAATTCACAGGAAGTGCATAAGCAAACCAGGATTGGATGAGCTGCTCAGGCATGGCACTGGGAAATGTGAGAGCTCTGCTGGGTGGAAGCCCCCAGGGCATCCTTGTGGACAGAGCTCTCCACCAGTAATGGGACAGAGTGACGTCAACACTCAAACTCCATCCCCAGTGACCTTAGAATCCCGAAGTCCCGAATTATTTGCTTGTCTTCCATCAGCCCAGGAAATCTCCAGTGATGGGTCTTCCGTATGTGAATGGTCGGAGTCTCATAGGGCAATCTGGAAGCGCTTAAAGGGCAGGTTTGACAGGTTAGTCGGTGGGCTGTTTTTTTTTGGGGGGGGGGCTATCTGTGCATACTTTCTGGTCAGCTGGGCCGGTTTTTACTGTTAATTTTCCTGAAATTGCCAAAAACAGTGCTTGCATCAAATGCATAGTCTCCCATATCTTGAAAAACACTTATACAGTATTTCTTTACAGGTTCAAAAGTTCCCGGATTTGCAGATGTGGAACACTTTTTTAGCTACCCGATTCGCTAAAGGGTGCTAGTTTTATTTGGGCGTCCGAGCTCATTTTCTGTCCTAGTCTATCTAACCCTGGGTGCCAGTTGTTAAACAGCGCCCTGAAGGACCGGGGCGCGCCGTGGACAGGAAGTGTGTGGTGTCCTTGTCAGTGCCTCCACTAAGAACTAAATTATGCTTGCTGTACTTACCACGCGAAAATGTATTCTTTGATCTGGCTCAGCTGTCAGTCGTAAGCGCCGTCACGTCGACGCTCACTGATTAGTGCTTGTTCCTTAATTCTAGCTCCTCGGGTCTCCGTCCAGGGCTCCCAAGGCGCATTTTTCGCTCTTTGATGCGAACTCCTCTCTTCTCCCGGATGCCTATCCTACCCCAGCTCTGGCTTCTCGGTTGTAGTAACCCCACACTTCTCACTCCTTGGGTCTCTGTGACAAGTTGTCGCTTCTTGGCGCTAGCCCTTCAGGTCTCACTCATTGGTTCTCAGAGGCTAGCTCTTAATCCTTGTTGTAAGCGCTCAGATTTTGGGCCTCTGCCTTCCACGCGCTGCTCTCGCTCATTGACGCCTCTCCTCCTTCCGCACAGGGTCCTGGCTATAACCATTCACGCTCCTCTTTTCCACTAGCGCTCATCTCTCCTCCTCCTTGGCGCTAATCATCAGGCCTCAGTCCTTGTCTGCTTCTGCGGTTTTCTGCACGCCTCCTCCCGTCCATTACGCGCGTCCATGCATTATTGAGTGTACTTTCCTCTTCCTTAGGCGTGGAGGCCCCTTATCTGCCCTAGCTGCGGTCTTGGGAGCTGGGTGTGGGGGTCAGAGGGGAGGGAGCAGAGCAGGCGTGTGTGTGCTGTGGGGGCAGGCAGCGCCGACTGACTGCCTTCTGTGTCACTCACTCTTTGCGCTCTCCCAGTCGGGACTTGCAGCCGCACTAACATACCTCAGCATCGCCTGCAGCGGGTTGGATCAGTCAGGCGGGTGATCTGTGGGTGGGGAGGATTGAGTGAAACCCGGCCGCGCTTCACCTCGTCCTGCTTTGCTGCTTGTGCTGTCTCTGCCTCCCTTTGTCTCGCATGCGCACGATGTAAGGCATCGCGCGCATGCGAGACAGAGTGCAAATTCACCCACCAATGACACGGCAAACAAGCATTGAAAATGCAATAGGGCTCGTATTTACGCGAGCCCTATTGCATTTTACACGGAAGTGCGGGCGTAAAAGAAGGCACGAACGGGAGGGGGTGGGGGGTGGTTGTGGTGTAAGAAGTTACGGACTACGGGAGGGAACGGGGAGAGGCAGGGGAACAAAACTGTTTTTGTAGTAAAGGGGCTGATAGCCTCGTAAGGATAAAAATGACGACATGCCCGTCAGGAGGCGGGATTAACAAGCAAAGCACCAATCAGAATGCAGAAATTGTGATTCAAGCCAATCCAAAATAAGGCTGGAAAGTGGGCGGAGCTTCCCCCACTATACTGTATACACCATCTCTCAATGAGACAGCGCATGCGCTGCCTAGTCGAGACCTAAAAAAGGCAGAGGTGTGGGATGTAGGCTATCTCTTCTCATAATACAAGGCCTTTCCGAAGACAGAATGCTAAAGGCGCCATCTACAGGCTGTCAGGAAGCACAGCCTTGCTTTATTTTAGTGCACATAACAAATAGCATGTTTTCAGAAGGCATTTCAGCAGCCTCAAAACCACATTATTGAAGACCAATCAAAAGTGCAAACGCTGAAATCCCTGTAGAAAAATGCTAAATATGAAAACAGACAACAATATATGGCAAAGGCTTCTGTTCCTTTTCAAGTTTTATTTAATGACAACCATTCGGGCCCATTTACGAGCTCGTTTGCATCACTCTTGCACCACACAACATGGTGCAAGAGCCGGGCAAACCTTAAGTCAAATCTTTGAAGCCACGCAAGGCCACTTTGCGTGGCCATGAGTGGCTCCATAAATCTAGAGTTAGGCAACGCATCACCAATCGCTGCGTTGCCTTACTCTCCCCTGGGAAGGCGTTCCATGGCCATTGCGTGGGTGTTCCCATGCTACTCCCCTGGTTTTTGACACATTCCCAGATTTTCCAGAACTGGTAGACCTGAGAATGCGCCAAAAAGATATGCTTTCCCAGGAGAAGCATAACGAGGAGAAATATCTTTATTTCTCTATGTTACTTCCTCTTTCAATGTGTGCTGCATTCTACATCACACATAGATGAAGGAATATGCCTCTCAGGATCGTTATTTTGCAGGAAGGTGTCCCCTCCTGCACAAAAACAATCCTGCAGGCAACGCAGGTACCCTTGCACAGTAGTGAAAGGGTGCCTGCATTGGCACTAGGCTGCCAAAAGGGCACCAGCACAGAGGAAAAGGCAGGAATACACGGTATTGCCTTAAATACCGTGCATTCCTGCCCTTTCACGCAGTGTAGTGCAGCACAGCAAGGTGACTTTTTCAGCATAGTAATTCAGATGGACTTAATAGGTGTCCAAATACACATTTTAAGACAAATACCATCTTAGGGGCAGATCATACACACTGTGGGCTGATTAGCAGGTCCACATGGTACAGACTCCTAATGCCAACAAAAATAGGGTCCAGAGGAGGCAAATGTTTGAGGGTGACCATGCAGAAAAGATAAAATTTGCTACACTGAGACTTTTCCAGTGATTAATAACTCATTCCTCATAGGTCATCTATACTGGTGTAGGGGAGGATACCCTTATATGGAGGGGACTATTCTGAAAACAATTCTGCAGAATTAGCCATCCACATAGTGTGTCACTTTCAATCAACTACATGTTACACTGAGCACAGACATTTTTTTCCGCACCTCATGCCTCTCAGAACAAAAATGTTACTCAATTATTGATTTGGATCTTAAGCTGGGTAAATACAAGCTATACATCAGTTACACTCCACATGTAATTTAACCTGAAACACTCAAATCTATGATCAAAACTGAGCTACCTTTTTTTAGCCTTGTGATTTGAGGTAAATGCTAGAGTCCTATATAATAACCACTTAGTAAAAAATTGCATTCTATGGAAATGTACTCCTTTAAGAACAGAGAGATTATAGTGGTTTATTATGTTCCAAATTTCAATCGAAACAGTCAGGTTCTCAGTTGCCTGCCATTTTTGAGCCACTCTTGGAAATGCGGCTACCTTCCTTTTTAGGTCTCGCCTAGCAGCGCGCATGCGCTGCATAGGCAAAAAGACCTTTTGGGATCGCTTCGGCTTTTCAGCCAAAAACGTGCACGCGTTCCATTGCCTTCAATGGCAACACGTGCACGTTTGGCGATTCACTTGCGGGAGCGAGCAGCTGGCGCCATATGGTAGCAATTATTGCGCCTTGCTGCTCGCTCCCGCAAGGGAATCGCGCAGGCCCCCTCCTTTCTCCCCTTGCTGCCGCGCGAGGCGTGTGCGCTTGTTTAAACATTCTTCAACACGTTTCAGTTCTGCAGTCTTTTAGCACATTCGAAACACATAAAATTACTTTGGGACATATTTGTACTGCTCAATTCTATCTCCCCTGAAAACACGGGCCCTTCAAGGTTCCAGATTTAACAATTGTTTAGCCAGTATTTTGCAAACTTTGCGCCCTTACGCGTTGCTTCACTTTGTGACTAGTCAGAAATGTTAAGGAGGCAGAATTTTAAAAAAAACAATCAATTTTACTATGTCACGTTGTTTGACTGTGAAGATTTTAGGCTGGATTTTGATCTGGGTCAAAGCAGAGATTGATTACCTTGTTTGCAACCAGAACAAAACCTGGCTGCAAATGGCAAATAACTAAAAAAATTGCAAATAGGTGTTTCATAACCACTGCACCCGAGTAAAGAATGTACCATATCACCCTATGTAAAGGAGTGTAAAGGAGCACACGTCCAGACGTCAGATACCTAAACCGGTGACCTTTCACACTCATGCACAACCTAACTAAAAACAAGGAAGCGTGGAATACACCATCTTCTGCGAGGATTATCCAACCCCTGGCAACTTTTTTTCTGTATTTCTTTATTGGTTTCCATAAATACAGGTCTACAATGCCATTGCGATACATGTACGTAATCCAACTCCTGCCAATTTAAAGCTGGTCGCTGTAATCGGAACACAGAGGTCAGGTAAACTGCTTTTAAGGCAACTGGAAAGCTGCACTTAGCACTAAGCTAATATCATAAAATAATATTAATGAAACACAATGCAAAGCAATGCAAGCGAGTACAGATAAAGCCAAATATCTGTGCTTTTGTACGGTGGAAATGTTTTTTCCACATTTTACAGATTGGCAGAGAGTTAGCCTCTGCCACTCGCAGAAGAAATACAGGCTCAGCAAAGTCAGCAGTTCAAGACTCCATCAAACACGAAACAGATACTGCATGGGCATTACCAGTGAAAACCGCCCTCATAAACAGCATAAGCAGAGTACATGCAGGACAGCAGTGGAAACATTCCCCACAAGAAGGCTAGAGGATGTAGCCTAACCGCTAGAGCGGTCAACCGCGAAGCTAGGAAACTGGGTTCGAGTTTCGGCAGGAACGCTCAAAAACCTGTGATTCTGGGCAAATCACTTAATCTCCACATGCCTGACAAAACGAATGTGTCCTTCTGTAATGCAATTGATACTCATGTAAAGAGCTCTGATACCTTCTGGTCAAGTTATGCGCTATATAAAACTCCAATTAAAAAAAAAAAGCTAGGGAGAGTCCAACCAGGGACAGATTAAGATTCCATCTCAGAACAGGTGCAGTGGAATTATACGATTCTGCGGCTGCAGCAGTTGCAAAATGTTGGAACTGATATTTGAGAAAACTCGTCAAAAGGGTTCCTGTACTCATTTTAAAGGGGGTGCCAATAGCAAAATGCTGACCCTTGTATACCAAAGGGAGTTTTTTAGAGGTACCCATGGCTGTGGCTGAAGCATCCGTGGTAAATTTCTGCCACTGTCATACTGAAAGTACTCCATGGCATAAGTGGCTCACCCATAAAAAAAAGATGACTGTGGTATAGCGGAAGTAATTTCTGACTTGAGACATTTGAAAAAAACTAAATCTACTCCTAGGAAAGGCCAGGCTTATCTGGTGCACCATGAGTGTACTGGAATATTTCATGAATGCCCTATAAGTATTTAGTTATGCAACTGTTGCATGGCTAAACACTTATAAGGTCCCAAAGGCGAGACCTATTGGCTATGCCAATGCTTGTTTCCATCGAGTCTGATTTTTCAGAATCTTACTGATCCTATTGTGGTCGTACCTATAAAAACTTCAGCCAACTCCGGACTCATCCCGACTACTTTCGGGCCTATGCTCTTTAAAGAATGCCAAATTCGATTGGAAGGCCATAACATAAAGCATTAAAAAAATCCAACACGAAGACCTATAATAAACTATGATTTCCATGTATCCTGATTTAAAAAGTCTGCCAGGTTAGGGTATCCATTCAATCTCCATCTTTGTAGTATATTCCTTTCAAGGAGTGGCTGTTGCTCTAATGTGCTATCTTCTAACTGAGTGGACACGTTCAGGTATTGAATGGAATAACACCTGAACATCAGCTCTTTCTTTTTAAAACCCATGACACAGTTTTATATCTGACTTTCTTTGATGATTTAGTCAAACGCAGTAATTCCACAATATTGTATTCCACTAACATCTGGCACATACAACTATTACATAATATATTGTGCATGGAATATATATTATAAAAACAAAAGGAAAAATGTGCAAAGTTCGCAAAATAATACCGCTTCACATATAACAGTGCCAATCCCCCCTGCATTTGTTGGTTTATATAATATATTCAGTGCCACCCTAGGTGTTTTATTGGCCCAAACGAATGCAGAAAACAGCCCCTTGATTTCCTGAAAAACGTAATGTGCAAAAAGCAGGGAAGGTCGGGTCGATAAATAAAAAAATAAAGAAAGGTAAAACCGACATTCTAATTAGTGCTATTCTACCTATAACTGAAAGTGGAAGGGGATTCCATTTTGTAAATAGATATTTTATTTGCTCTATTAATGATCTGTAATTCAGCTCATATAGGTCCTCAGCATTCGTTGTTGTATATATTCTAAAATATTTGTTGGGCCTTGTTATTCAATGTTGTCCGTAACTCTGGCTCTTGTGTAATTATATGACAAAATCTCAGTTTTCAGTATGTTTATTTTATACCCTCCCATCGCCTGAAAATACTGAATGTGTAGCTCGGTCTTACTAAAAGCATAATGTCATGCAGGTACAGTTAGATTTCAGACATTTTTTCGGTAGGGGCTTTGATTAGCATATCATTTTTTATAGAAATAGCAAGGGGCTCAATAAAAAAAATGCAAAAAAAAAGCAACAGGGGATTGTGGGCATATCTGCCTAGCTCCCCACTCAACTTTACTGACACCAATAATAGTAGAGTTCCCAATCAATCGGTCCCTTGCACCTTCATATAGATTAGATAGCACCCTAATAAGCTGGATGGGAAACCCAAATGATTTTAAAATAAAAGAAAGACTCACAATTTGCAAGATCAAAAGCCTTCTTGGCGTCAAAAAAACACCTGAGCTAGGATCTGTTCACAATTAAAAAAAATCCAGTGCTTCAATTAAATAATTTGTGTTAGTAGATAATTGCTTACTGGCTATAAAACCCTTTTGATCGTTATTTAATGTGCTGACCCTCAACTTGATTTAATCTATAGGGCAACAGCTTACCTATTATTTTATAGTCTGAATTCAAGAGAATGATCGGCCTATAGGAGTTTACATTTTCAGGGTTTTATTCTTTTTTAAGAAAGCTTACCAAAACTGTTGTTTCAAAAGAGGGAAGAATTCTACCTCCCTGCAGTATGTGATTTGTTAACTTCAAAATATAGTGATTTAAAATTTTCGAAAATATTTGAAAAAACTCTGCTGGAAAAGCATCTTTATCACACACTTTCACATTCAACAGAGACTGAACCACTGTTTCCACTTCTACCAATACAAATGGTGTAACCAGGGCTTGCCCAGAACTCCAGGCTAATAATGAAATCGAAATTGCTATTAAAAAAAGAGAGTAATTTGGATGTGTCTTATTCTTGTAGATGACCATAGATATTCTTATAGTGCTGTAAAACGTGCCCTGGTTGCCTTTAGAATCTGTAGTTCGTGTATTGGCTTCAGCATCATAATGCAACGTATTCACGTTTTTAGCTGATCTTTCCCAAACCTGCCATGTTAAAAACTGGCCCGAGTATTCACTCTCCTCATATATCCTTTGCATATAAGCTCTACTAGTCAAATAGATCTCCTTGTGATAATGATCCTGCACCACTCGCTTTGCATGCGCAAGACATTGACATTTGGTATTACTCTTGTGACAAAACTATTGTGGACTTGTTTTAGCTGATTTCTTATCTGCCGAGAGATTCTCCTTTTTGCAATATCTTCAGATGTTATCATTGTTCTAATGGTAGTCTTGAAAGCTTCTCAAGCCATCTCAATACTTGCTGAATGCTTATTTTACAAAAAAACAGAAATTTCTATTGCGGCTTCGGAAACCCAAAGTTTCTCCTCCAAATACAACTTATTAAAGACACCTATGACCAGTCTGGAGCTTACGAATTCCCGCAGTATGCATTTATAACATTGAATGACCCGAAAAACCATTCAGATGGTGCTTATATGCTTGAGGATGAGGTCGGCAAATACTAAAAAGAAATCCAACTTCACTGCTGACTTATATTTGTAGACACATAGGTATACTCCTGCTGGTTTGGAAACTTATTGCCCCTGAGATCTACCAAATTTAAACTTCTAGTAATCTGACAGCACCTTAGCATCCTACTTTTGTTTTGTCAGCAATTAACCAGATGAATCTAAGCAAGGATGCTGGAGGAAATTGCAATCACCTCCTAACATCACCTTCCCTGGAATAACCATGATTGACTGAAACAAATCGACATCCGGTACTGGATGATCCCCAAAGGGAGAATATATCTTTCAGATGCATTACCCTGAGATATCCTGAACCCAGCGAAATCGATGTTCGTGCTTTTTCTACCACGCCCCTCACTGCGATGTAACCGCATTTCTACCGACCAGTGTCACAATGAGGAGAATGGAACAAAATAATAAAGAAACAAGATCTGGTCCGTTGGCTCACTGGAGACCCTCGTATGTGGTTGCCGGGTAGGCTTTGCCCTTGACTTAATACTAGGTGGGCGTTGAGGATGTGGTGCAAACTATGACGATCCTCCAGTTTGATATGTTGTCACCTCCCAGACACGAGCCGCTACAGCTATACGAACATTAAATTTCAACATCCAGAAACCAAAGTTTTTATCATTTCATCCATTTTATTCCTTGTTTATTCCATGCTTATTTCGATGCTTTTACAAAAACAATGGGACTCCACACTTAAATTGCTGCAGAAATGCCAATCCAGGCCTTATTCTGATGCCTGTTAGAATTCACATTGAATCCTTGGGAACCGTACATATCTATACCCAATGCATTTCGGGCTCAAAAAGCCCATCGTCAGCGGTCTGCAATGTAAACAAAGCCCATCAATTACCAAAAGTTATCATGAATATACACCATATATTTTATCAACCATGCAAATAATCCTTTTACATTTCTTAACCGTGCTCATAATGCCCAGTAATATGATGTACCCCATATTTCAACATGTCCCTCTGCCAAAAAAACATGTGGTCCCAGGACAGGAGCAGAGAAGTGCTCCTCAGCCAATGGTGCCCCCGCCAACTTGTGAAACAACCCGCCGTGTGTCCAGCGCCTCACATCCACACAGCATGCAGGCCTGATCTGGTACTCACCACTGCATGCCGGTGCTCATATCCCCGGAGCCCGAGGCATCAAAGAAGCTGCGACCAACATGCCAAACCCGCCCCAGCATTTCAGGAAGCCCAGCCCGATACTGCCTGCGGTTCACCTGTGAAGGGGGAGCGGGCCATCTCTAAATGAAGTAAACTGGTGACGGAGCGAACTGGTGCTGTTACCGGGTAGGCCAGAGAGGTCTGAAAAACACCCACAGAAGGAAACCGGCATCTCGGGGAGAGAAGAAGCGCTACAACACCACCCGGCACCAGCCCAGCAAACTACACCAGTGCTGCCCAGATCCCCGTATCGCCTTCCATATCGGAATTAAAGGGCAGTCTCAGAGCAACATACAGATGCCCCCGTCACCCCGCATGGAAGGGAAAGGAGCCTGCAATGCCCGCATTTGTTCCCGCAGCGGCTGTAAGTAAATGTACAGCCCATTCTATTCCTAAAGCTGCTGTGACGGGGGAGAGCTGCCTGCAGGGCATGGAAAGCAGCACTCGCGCCACCAAAAAACAAAAAAAACAAAAAAAAAAGTGAAAGAGGAACCACGAACTGCACACCCCCACCCCATTCCCTCTCACCTCGAAAAGTGGAGGCATCTGCCGGTTCGGGGAAGTGCCGAGGCAACTGTCCGGCCACTGAGCTCGGGAGTTGGTACACCGCATCAAAGCAGCACAGGGCCCAGTACCTTCACCTCCTGTGTCAGCCGAGGCCCGCAGCTCCAGGAAAGACTGCCGGACCGGTGAGTTTAAACACTGCACTGCCACCTAGTGGCCATTGCCCTGCACTGCACCCAGCAGTACTGGTTTAAAACAGAAAGACTGAGTCACACTTCCCACATGGTTCTAAAGGACACAGAACCCTAGACTGTTCTAAAAGAGGCATTTGGCATAAGTGTACATATGCTGCCTCCAGCACAGAGTTGGTGGAGGGAAAATCAGCCCGTTAGTAAGGCTCCAAGCACACACTTTTCCCCAGAAGATAGACTTCAAGGCAGCAGTTTGAACAGCTTGCGGTCATAGAGGAAACAGACTGACCCGGCAAGAACAGCAAGGCAGCATATGCCCCCTAATGGTTTCCTGCCCTCGGCACATGGACAGGAGAAGGACTGGACACATCACAAAAAGAGCCACAAGAAGCCCAAGATACCACAATGGTACCAAAGCCACCAACCCAAGTACGCTGCCAAGGGTCCAGCAACGCCAGGAGCAACCAAAAGGCAAAGCCTCCAGCCCACTGTCCCCACCTAGTAGCACAAGAAAGACTGGTGCAGAGTGCGCACCACCAGTGGCTGCCCAACGCCACCGCAAGCAAGAAGAGCGCGCCACCTATCCCAGTGGTGAATAGCCACCACCGCAAGCAAGAAGAGGGCGCCTAAGAAGAGCACGGAGTGCACGAGGTGCACAGGAAACCATACCGGCGAATCCAACAGCGCGGTCAGGCACCCGGGAGATAGAGACATCTCCACCGAAAAGAAGAAACGCTAAACACAGCAAGGAGAGCATCCACATCTCCACTGCACCAGCGAAGCCCCGCAGTGGGCCAAAGACAGCAAAGAGTATCCTCCCTCACACTGCCTCAAGACGGAGTCGCCAATGACCCCAGACAGGCAAGAAGAGAGTCGCACACCCCACGTGGCAAGCCGCCACCACAACGTACATTCCGACGTCAGGCGACACGTGGCCGGACGCCACAGTCACACCGCCAGCATGGAGCACATCACTCGAAGTGACCAACTCCGCCAAGCATGCCCGAAGGGAGGCAGGATCAAGTGCCACGACGGCGCAGCCTCTAGGCGCAACCACGACGCCCTCGCGTGAAGAGAAGAGGAGCACCGCGTAATCCCTGAGGAGGGGATGGTGCCCGTGAAAGGTCCCCAAGAGGAAGAAGCAAGTCCTACTGACAGGACAGACCTGCGACAGGTCCGCAGAAAAGTGAAGACCGTCCCAAGAACTAGACGCGACCAGCGAGATGTCCATGTGACGCAAACATGAGACATGTGGCAGGACGCCACATCCAAGTGAGGTCCTGGTCGAAGGAGGAAAAGAGTGGCAGGACGCCACTCCGCGAAGGAGGAAAGAGCAGTGGCACGAGGCCCCAGGGCAGACAACCACCACAGGCGCGCAGGACAAAAAGGAGCAGAGCGACAGGACAGAGGACTCGTACCACCACAAGATGAGCGCACCCAGAGACACCAGACAGCCATCAAGCCGGACCGACGTCCCTGGAGACAGCCCAATGGGAGAACCAAATGTAAGCCGTAGCCAGCGCGAACCGCGTCTCTCTCCAAAACTTCCCAGTGCGACCGTCCAGTCCCGAAGCCAGACCGACGTCCCTGGAGACAGTCCAATGGGAGAACCAAATGTAAGCCGCAGCCAGCGCGAACCGCGTCTCTCTCCAACACTTCCCAGCGCGACCGTCCAGTCCCAAGCATCGGCAGTCCAAGTCGGACGTCATCCCGGCTCCTCACCGCAAATGCCACGGGTGAAGAACAGCCTCAGCAAGACGAAGACCCGGGCTGCGAAGTCCCTCTAGTCCTCCTCACTCCACAAGGTCACCCAAGACAATGGATCGCCGCCTGTTGCCCAACTGAAGGAAAATCACTGTTTTGTCATTGTCATCCAGGTGCATCATCACCAAGGAGCATCGCACCACCAGAGTGGATCACCACACTCCAGATAACCGGAGTTCAATGAGGCGAGCAACCCAGGAACCTTCTGTGTGGCCCCGTCAACCTGAAGCCTACCGAAGTAGAGCATACCTGACCATTGAAATATCCACCCTTGGGATTACACAAGACTTGGCCGTGGCCCTGTTGGGAGTTCCGCAGCGACCCCTCAGCGCGGCCTACGCAAAGGCCCGCACAGCCCACGCGGTCACGTGGCAATCCAGGGGCAAGGGCCTCGACGGAGTTCCTGTGAGAGGGGAATCCGAATAGGAGAGATGCGTTGGCAGCAGCTCCACGACAGGCATGGGAAGCATGGAGGTCACAGTCGAAGACTGGTCACCCAAAGACCATCAAAGGAAGGCACAGAACCTGAGTCCTGATGGCGAGAACATCCAGACCGAGACACCACCCTCTGCGGCTACATGAGCGACTTGGCTGTGAGTCCTGTTGGCAGTTCCTCAGCGATGCCTTTGCGCGGCTTACACAAAGCCCGCACAGTCCACACGGTCCCATGGCAGCCCGACAGGAAGGCCCTCCAGGAGGCTCCAGTGAGAGAGGAGTCCAGGCGAGAGAGGCAAGTCTGAAGTTGCTCGGCTGTCAGGAGCGAGGAAGACCATCAAGCACGTCGCCTCCAAAGAAAGGCCTCACACACAGAGATCATCTCCAACAGCTGTAGGTTTGTCGTCCACCGGAACCTAACTGCCTGAGAGATCTTCCAGAGTGGACTCCACCACCGCTCCAGATGCACCGATACTTGAACTTTGTACATAGACTCCAACATCGCGAGACCAGGCTGGTCTAAAGCACATCGCCAAGGTGGACTAAAGCATCCTGACCGTGCGGTCCAAAGCTCCAGCGCAGCCTGGCTGACGGCCTGAAGAGACTCATTTGGTGCTATGTGTTGTTTGTTTGTTTTCTTACAGGTTGGAGTTTTGTTTGTTTCTTTTCATTAAAGTTTGAGAGGGATGTAGTGTCCAGCTGGACACGTTCTAGTGTTCTGCTTTGCTGTAACCCACACTTTACACCCACCCACCACAGGCGTCACCGGTCAGGTGACCCTGCAAATAAAAGGGGCCGGGCGCACGTGCCCTGGGCCAGTTCCAGCATCATATCCACGGTGTCTGTGTCACTCGTTATAGTAGCATGTGGGCCCAGGGCCCACAACACTACAGCAAGTAACAAAAGTCACGCTGTCGGATGCAGTGTTAATATCAGAGAGTTAAATCGTACAATAGCAGCATAGTGAGTAGACTGTCCTGGGTGAAATGAGAAGTGATAGAATCAGGGATTGTATAAGTTTAAAATATGGGCTATACCTTTAGGGTTAAAAGTGGGTATTATATAAATACAGCTCGTGGTTCATGTGGGAATCACATAATGTTTTTTTGGCAGAGGGACATGTTGAAATATGGGGTATATCACATTACTGGGCATTATGTGCACGGTTAGGAAATTTAAAAGCATTATTTACACGGTTGATAAATTATATGGTATATATTCATGATAACTTTTGGTAATTGATGGGCTTTGTTTACATTGCAGGCCTCTGACTTAGGGCTTTTTGAGCCCAAAATGCAGTGGGTATGGATATGTACGGTTCCCAAGGATTCAATGTGAACTCTAACAGGCATCAGAATAAGGCCTGGATTGGCATTTCTGCAGCAATTTATGTGTGGAGTCACATTGTTTTTGTAAAAGCATCAAAATAATCATGGAATAAACAAGGAATAAAATGGATGAAATGATAAAAACTTTGGTTTCTGGATGTTGAAATTTAACGTTCGTATAGCCACAGCGGCTCGAGTCTGGGCAGTGACGATCCTCCAGTTTGATATGTGTGCATTTGTGCGATGAGGACAGAGCACGAGGCGAGCCAGGACGCTAAAACGTTGCCATTGAGCAGTTGTTAAAATCAAAAAGAAAAATGAAAAGTGGAGTGCATCCCATCATTCAGTTTGAGCAAACTATGATATAAACATAAACAGAATTACTCACAGGTCATCACACCTAATGCAAGTGCTCCCCTGCGCATCCCACCACATTCACTTCAGTAACTGTATTACCTTTTCATGCAGCCAGATTATCAGGTAATCTTGGCTCAGGAGGATGGCAGGCTGTTGCCTTTAGTTCAGTCACTGAATAATCACCTGAAGGAATGGAGCCCTTCTCCAATCTGAAAGTGCAGTAAGCCACCTTAAACACGTGTCCCACAATAATGAACTGTCCAGACCTGAACCAGGTAAACCTTCGGGTTACTTCACCCTCCAACTATCCCTAGTGGCTCTCCCTAAACACTGCAGCAAGCTGGGCATGAGATGCTGGGGGAAGTGTCATATGCACTAGCAGTTGTAGTCCTGTATGTACTGACTTGTTACCTTTGCCGGGAGCTGCTGTAGCGAGATTCTATTGTAAGGGGTTAAAGATGTCCTCTTGGGGGTGCGTGACTGGCAATGCGACCTACTGTACAGTGCCAGATGCACCGATGTCCACTTCAGGTCCGTGACACAGGAGGACGTGCTGACGTCCACTGCAGGCTGGTCACACAGGATGACGATGCCCACTGCAGTCTCGTGACACGAATGATACGCCGATGTCCTCTGCAGGCTCATGACTCAGGATCAACTAGATGCCATTATCATGAAGTCCAACGGTGACCGGAGCTGCTCTGAAGATATGACTGAGGCCACACCGATCCCTGATTGCCTTGCAACTGGGTGCAGGCGGGGAGTGCCTTTATAGTCCTGGTCCAATTAAAATGGCTGCTGAGTGTGTGACTCATTTCCTGATTGTATGATCATCAGGCCCAGACCATAAGGTAATGGTGTCAACACAACAACTACACACAAACTATATGAGGTGAGAGCACACACACAATCAGATGCACATGTGGAAAGTACACAGATAAGCCACACAGATGCACATGGGTTATAAATGTGGGTTTATGCAGAGCACATCCTGCAAGATCGCACAGCGCTTGTCCAGGGATGCACATCACGTTAAGCATCATGTATAGTGGTGTATGTCCCCATGACAATATCTTAGCCACCGTAACTCGTAAGCCGTCAACCCAACCGTTGAACCAAGCCCTCCTTCCCTCTTTATCTACCTCTTTATCTACTTGGGAGACACAGAAATCCATCTGCAGTTGCTTATTGATATATATATATTTATATATATATTGATTGATATATATATATATATATATATATATATATATAGCTACACCACTGTGGGCTGCACTGGATGAAAAAAACATTCTATCCCTGCCCATTTATGAAACATTGAAAATCTCTAATTTTATTTTATATTGTGTTTTATATGGGTCTGTTGAATAAAAATTATGTCTGGAAGTATAGGCTAGAATCCACTTTTCAGTAGTTTTTGTCTTGCACTTATTATTTAACCTATTTACCTATCATCATCAAAACAGATATCTGCATTCAACCAAAGACCTATTTATCATAATTAATAGATATGGAGGTGACATAAATATAAAGTGTATTACCATCTCCCCAGGCTCCTTATGAACCCAGTTATTTATAAATATGTACAAAATACTGTTGAAACAAGTGCAAGCTTGACTTGTAGAGTACAAAATGTACAAAAAGAGCAATGTGCAAACTAAAAGTGTGAAAACTACTCAGAAGTTTATATTCATTATTAAATACCTTACAACTCCTGTTTGCAATTACAACCTTATATCTAGTATAATATCCATACTTTTTTACTCCCTACTAATGAAATTAATTTGAAGAGCTAGCAGCTAATACCTGGCCAAGCTGGATACTTATAAACATTATACATAAAGTGCTTAAGTACATAAAGTGCACATATACTCAAGGGGGTTCCCATCTCTTAAAACGTTGGTCATATAATTGGCTACAATTGATTAAAACTGTGAATTCTCCCATGTTTTAACCTGATTTTATCCTATCCCTCTCATCCACCCCCTAGCTTACCTGCTCCGCAGGGTCTTGCTCACTGAAACCCCTAAGCAATCGCACTAAACCCTTGGGCTGGCACCAAGTCGTTGTGCTAAAGCTTCCCTGTTCCCACACTATTCAATTAACAAACTCCTCACCTCCCAGTGTAATCCTTTCTTCAAGCCAGTAGAGCCCTGCTGACCTTTATTCTTCAATAATTGTGCTGCTTCCATTGATCTAAACAAATAAAATTGACCTTTATATAGGACTTTCAACTTTGCGGGTAGACCATTGTGGGCTGCGCTTCCACAGAGCGAAGGGGTGTTAACAACTTTTTAAAGTCCGTCCGCCTGCGAGCTGAATCAATAGTCATATCGGAGAGGATCCTAAAGGAGAATTCACTATTGCCATCAAAGGCCTTCTCACATAAAGCTTTGCTCAATATCATTTCCTTAACTCTGAAATCAGCAAAGTTCATTACCATAGTTTGGGGGTAATTAGCATTAGGAGGGTTAGCAAAAGGCACACTATGCACCCGTATATTTGTTAATCTTGCGAGAAATCTGAGAGTACATGACTTTGAGTTAAAACGTCCCCATATGGCATTGTCTCAGATGCATCTTCTTTATGTTCGGAGATCCCAATTATTCGCAAGTTAGATCATCTGGAATGGTTTTCAAGCTCCTCCTGTCTATTCTGAAGTGATATCATTTCTTGCACCTAGCGGTCCATCACCTCAGAAGTCCTGGAAATCTGTCCTCGCAATCTGAAACTTGCTGCTCCATTTCTGCCACTCTGTTCAAGGTCTGCAAAATCTTTTCATCCATCCTCTGTAGCCGCTTGGAGAGTTGCTTACTGGTGTCTGTCTAGCATCTCTTAGCCTGCTTGAGCTCAATCAATATTTCTCTCAGCACCCCAAACACTTCTCCATCGTTTACCTTATTTCCCTGTAATGAAATGTTAGATACAAGTTATCTATTTCAATCAATCAATTTATCTATTTCAACTAAGCTGTCCATCGTCAACATTAGCTCAGCAGGCACCCTGGCAGAGACTTCATGATGAGGGGTCAGCACAGCATCTTGCACAGCATATCGGGACACAGGCATTCCTACAGAGTCTGAGGGGACTCCTTCCAAACTGCTGCCCCTGAAGGACAATCCGGTACCTATTACAATGTTAGAAATGTCATTATTGAGAAACAAGGGGAATAGGTCTGCTATTCTCTTACCCTAGCAAGATTGCGAGAGAGTTTCAGAGCAACTAATCAACACCTCCTTGAGTTCTCGAGGTGTTTGCACATCATTGAGGTTGGACAGAGAGCTAATATTCCATCCCTTTACATCTGAAGACTTAGGGCCTTATTACCAGTTTGGCGGACACGGTTACTCCATCACACACGTGGCAGATATCCCGTCCACCAAATTAGAATTCCATTTAATCCTATGGAACTTGTAATATGGCGGACGGTATATCCGTCACGTTTGTGGCGGTGTATCCCATCCGCCAAACTCGTAATCAGGCCCTTAGAGGTTAAATCATCTGCTCCCCCTATCACTACCGCATCCAACATCACTGTTCCTTGAAAATGAGCCGGGGCAGACTTGCTATGTTTATCCACCATCTTCTGCTCAAGCGCCTTCTGTATGTTTGATGCTAAATTAACCGATTATATCTCTGCTCCAGAACACAAGGCATTTTCTTTCAGGCTTTCCATAATCCCATTGGGAATGTTTACACCTTGCCTATGACCATCACTAGACTTTGATGGAGCTTCACAACACCCCTTACTTGTACCTGTTTCTGCTTCAGAAGACTTTGCATTTCTTAGGGGCATAGACAACATACTTGGAAAAGAAGTACTTAATTCCTACCGCCCTAGGGAGGTTTTATACATCCAGCGGCTCCTTGACACTTTCCTCAGATTCATTAAATTCTTTTCTCCTTTATAATCCCAATAACCTTTTAGCTCCATGCTGAGCAAAAACCTCCTGGTAGCAATTCACCCCGCTGGCAGGCCTATTAGTAAGAGCAGTCAAATGAAGGGGCTCGCTTGATGCAATGCAGAAAACAAATAACCTTCATATGCTGAATCTAATCATATTTTAAAGTGATCATAAAATGTCTGTCTGATTAAGTACACTTTGGCAGATGGACATTTTGAAATGATAGCAGCTGCAACAGCCATACAGACCTGCCCTGGTACCATAAAGATTGATCCAAATGCCATAATGCTTAGCCAATATTATGACAGTAAGGGGAAAAAATGCCAGATTCCTCTATTGTAATGATGGCTATGTTCCATGACGTTTCTTATCTATTCCTCATGAGGTGCACAATTACCAAAAGACATCAACACATCTCCTCACATCTCTCCATTCTCCTCACATCTCTCCATTCTCAGCGTTCATAGCATTCTTTCAGCACGTTCGATGTTCCGCTGTGGAGGACATCTCAAGGAATGCTGGAAGCCAGAAGCTAAAAGCATGCCTCACAGGCTGCGCCATTCTGTCTTTTGACTATGCACAAATCTGAGGCTATGCACAAATCTGAGGCTTGATGTAAGTTGCATTGGCTGCCAGTAGCCTCGACTGTCATATTTAAAAAGCTCACACAAGATATAGATATTTATATGGGAGTGCCTGGGCCTAAATAAAATAGAGTCTCACTCCCATAAAAGAGTCTTACGATTTCCTTGAATCACCCTCTGATACCTCCAGAGTGCATTAGAAAGGAAGCTGAAGAAAAGACATTCCCAACCATGGATTGCTGTTTGTGGACCTGCCTTCCTGATAACCTCAGACATAGTTAACAGCTTCTCTCATTTACGAAAGCACTAAAGACATTTGAATAATGTCTGTGTTTTTTGGCAGTATTTTAGGGCCTTTGTACCCTTGCATTCTTAAAGCTTTATAAGTGTTGATTTGATTTAAGTTTATGACGATCTAATTATGGAATGGCCGAGTAGAATATATTGGAATTCATTTGCGGATGCGGCTGGTGGCCCATTATAAGTACCTCAGTCATTTGTGAAATCCTATAGAGTATTCACTGAAGCTAAGTCTTCCATACACAGCCAAAATACAATTTTATGATTGGACTTGATGAATTTTCTAAGATGGAACATTTGATTAGAATGTCATTTTCTTTAAAATGGTTGTTTCTCTTAACAGTTTAACTCACAATCAAATGAGCAGACAGCAGGAATTGGTATTTCAGATGTTTTTTTCTATATAAATCATGATTATTGGGCTACGTATTCGTCTACAATAATGCTAAGCATTTCTCAATAGGAGTTAGACCTTTTGTTTGTATACTAGCATGACACACCTTGTGGCCGCAAGTTATTGTTGTCAGGTCCTATGCCTGCAGCAAAATGTGTGGGGACACAGTTACAACAGGTATATCATGTTGTAGCAGAACATCTTGTGAGAGCTAAGGAAAGATTAGCTTTTTTTGCACTAGCAGAAGTGTGTAAACTAATAGCACTGTTTTACAAATCCCTTTTAATGGAATCAGACATAACCTATTAGCTCTTGCAAATTATTGCAAACAAAAACTCTGGGGCTAACCTGAAGATTCGGAATTTAAAAAACGAGCCATCAACCAGACGGTCTCTAAGAATTCATGATTTAAATACATTAAATTCAGTTACTTTCATTACTAAACACCCAAATGAAATTAATAGAAATTACTCTATTACAACAGTATGATGCACCAGATGCCAACAGTGTGATGAGGACTTTATTATATCATAAATAGTAATGTTCAATAAATCAACAATTTTTTAAAAAGGTTGACTGAGCGGATAACTAAGACACTGGATAGAATAGATCTGAATTCACCAAGTAATTCCCTCGAGACTTTTTCCCTCTGCACAAACTAAGGTGGTAGGGTACCGATTTTTAGACCAGTCGTTCCTTAAAGCAGAATGAGCTATAGCTATCACATGGAAATCCGCACAAGCCCCACATTTTGCAGCAAAATGTGTGAACAGTGAAAGCATACACTTGCCTGGTAAAGAGAGAATAAGAGTCCGCAGGAAACCAAAAGCAGGGATGTGGTTTGAAGCCATAACATCCTTTTAAAAATTAAAAACGGTGTAATCATAGAGTGCATAACAGAAATACTAAACTACAAAATTTTGTAACAGGGAAGGAAGTTAATTAAGACAAGTGTGATAGCACCACCACAAAGCCACTAACATCATGGAATCAAATATTAAAACGGTAGAGCACTACAAGATCACAAAAACTAAATAAAAAAGAAAAGATGTTATAACTTAACACATTTGCATAGCTGACACAAGTTCACAGTTATTCATTCCCTTTAATTATGCATTGTTTTCTGTTTATTATTTCTTTAGATATGCTTGCATTACTAGTTTAAACCAAGAATATGAAAGATAATTGATATCATAAAGGATTTTTGAACCATCAGCTGTAAGCTTACAAGGATAACCCTAACCAGAATACCAGACTCGAACGTAATGTGCAGATGAATGAACGAAAATGGTATTGTAATATTATATCTCTGATATAAATGTAGGTATGAGACATGAAAAAATAAAATATTTTTCAAAAGAAAAAAGAGAAGGAGAGTTTTAACATGTATGCTGATACTAAAAGAAAACCTGCACCAGAAAACCAGTTTGAGTTGGAGTAGAGAGTAGCTCAGTACTAAGAAATCCTATTTATCATAAGCCATTGCAAGCTTAATGGCATGATGTGTTTTCATACTGAAGAAGTGTTAAACCCTGTACACTTGAGACTGTAACTGCACCATCTTCATATAAAGTTGCATGTTCATGTTGGTGCATTCTGCTGTGAAATTTGGCACTGCTATGATTGTTACAAAATGTGAGACACCGCATGGCTTTAAATGTATGTGGTGAAACTGATTTTGAAAAAAGAAGGGTGGATGTTCTGATCACAGTATTCTTATTCTAGTACCTATACCATGGTTCTCTGTGCATGATTGAGGAACACTCCAGAGATAGTTTGGGGAGGTGTTTAAGAGCTGGGGCTAATCACGCAGTGACTTGGTAGAGAATCTAAATCCCAAAGAGCTCCTGGGTCCTGAGTATGAATCAGAGGTTCATGCTGTGAAAATATGCAGGTTATTACTACCTCGGCACGGGTGTAAAGATCATCAGAGTCTGCTATGGAATAGATTACCCAAACAGTAGCTAGGTTTGTTAACAGTGACAAATGTGCTCACGTTTTTCAAGGACCAACAAATCCTTGATGTTAAGCTTGAATGTCTTTGTATTGCTTGAATGGGTTACCCTGTGTTCCTCAGAGAATCTGGGTCAAATACAGAATATCAAGTAATGGTTCTGTTGGATAAAGTTTTAAAAAAACCTTTCCCTGCTATAGGGAAATTCAACTGATAGATCCTCCCTTTGGGCCAAACTATGGAGTGAAATGCGTGTACACATAAGCAAGAGATTAAATAAATACATTTATCTTGTCTTAACACAATCCATTACAAAACATCATAATTCAGAGTGAAAGGAAAGGTGGTCCATGTGAAGTGAATATAAAATGCTCGTGCTAGCAGTGCCCTTGCTATTTACAAACAGTCATGTACAGTTGATTTGAACATTATTCAGTACACTGTCAATATCATAATTTCAGAAGCGGCTGTGGCTGTATATCCATAAATGCAATTTAATCGTTGACGCTTTGAACCCAAACATCCACAGTCTGCCTGACCACATCAACAGGGGTCTTCATCAGGACTACAAATGAAATAAACCTTATGGAGACACCATCAACATAAGAGTGAGACCATCAACATAAGAGTGAAAGAAATTCAGAAAAGATTTCAAAAGGTCATCTGTGGCCAAAAATGACCTTCTCCAAAAATATAACTTCAGCCCACAACTTTCTCCCAGAAGTGGTGCAATAACGCGTCCACCCAAGGTAGCGGCTCTATGTATTATGATGCTTCCTAAAAATACAATGGGGGTGCGTTTTCTTTTAAATATTATGTCTTGCGTCCACCAAATTTCAGTCCCAAAGCTGTAAAAGTCAGAGGATTACCTCTGCTCTCATATCAGGCGGAAAGGAGAAGATAAATGTATTTATTCAATTTCTTGCCTATGTGTATATGTGTTTCACTGGTACGTTGTTTGACCCAAAGGGAGGACCTATCAGTTGTACTTCCCTATAGCAGTAAAAGGTTTTTTTGCATATTGATCTGATGGAACATGGTGTACTGTTAAGCTTGCATGGCCATTCCACATTCCCTAAGACGTGATAGATTGCTGTGAACTGGGTTGCTAAAGTGTGATATATGCACAACATTGAGAGACACACACCTTGAGTTTTTAAACCACGTAGGGCTTAGGATTATGGCTACTGTATCATGTCCACAAAGTACTACATTTCTTGGCCTGCTCCTTCTAAGGCTTTAGTTGTACTAAGGCCTCTACGACCAGAACTAAGGAATTGTGTAACAATGAGAAGGATTGAGACAAAGTCACTAAAATCACTCTGGACAATTTACAAAAACATTCAATAGTCCATGCAATGGTCGCTCTTAGCAAAAAAGACTTAAAAGATAAGCCACTGTTGAGAACTCCAGAATCCCCTGAAAATGTTCTTAAGGAATTCAGTGTAAACCAAGTCCAAATTTATTGGGCTGTTGCTCACAGGTCACTGAACTTGCTGGTTCACAGGTTGCACACATCACCTCAAATCACATTGCTACTCATAGTTCCCAAGAGAACTACACGGAGAGCTGTCTCGCTAACACATCAGAGCAATTTAATTTACAGACGGTAAATCAGGGGACTCAGAATCTCAGGACCTTCAAGAAAACATCAACAAGAAATTCATCATTTTGGGGGCAGACATATAAAAGCCGCTGATACAACGACCCAAATTGAGAGGTCACAGGGGGGAGGGGTTGGGTAATCTCATGACAAAGCTATGAGGGTAGCATTGATCGGTTCATGTGTGTTGAGTTGTTGATTTAAATTCTTCTTATGTTAACGTTGCATTGTCCTAATCCGCATAATAAGAGCAAAAAACAGGATCTGTGAAACCTGTAGATAACTAAAAGCCAGGCATGCTCAATATGTATAGGGATAATATAGGAATGTTGTACACCTCTCCATTTTCGCCTCTTACATTCTCCCTGTATATCAGAACCTAGACATGTATCAGACCTGCCAAGCCTATGCAATATAATACATCAAGTACATGCCAAATGTTGACATTCAATCTGTAAAATATATATTGAAAATGATGTACTTATATACAACAGAAAATGCAAATAAAGAAATTTAAATGGAAAAAACCAAGAAATTCATCATTTTACCGGAAGAAGTCTCAAAACTGAATAAAGATAATGCAATACTTTTGGACCAGCCCAGACGGTAAGCTGTTAATCCGGACATAAAAACCTATCACCCCAGTCAATGAGAGAAGTTGATCTTAAAGAAAAAAGCTGAGGGTGCTCCGGGGCAGAACAGACTGCTGCATTCTCTAGTCAAACTAAATCCAGTAAGTTGGGCAACCTAACTCATTCCATTGTTTAACTACAACCTCACACACAGTATGGTAGCTGATTCATGGCAAGGTGCCAAACATCCACTCAGTATACAAAGGTGGCAGTAAAGGTTATCCTGCCAATTATTGTCTTATCGCACTATTAGATAATGAGGCAAAATATTACACAGGGCACTTATTACAAGATCTGTATGGATGGACAGGGGAGCAGCAGATAATACCATACAACTATACTTGTTTTCGCACTGGCATGGGAACACTGTCCAACCTGACAGCTCTAAGTATGACGATAAACAGAGCATATAAATGCAAAGCCACCCTACATGCCTGCTTCGTTGACCTAAAGGCTACGTTTGATAGAGTTGAAGGGTCAAGACTCTGGCTTAGGCCAGTAGCCTGGGTGATCCCTGGAAATATATTGAAGGCAATCCAATTGCTATATACCAAAACATGGATACAGATAAAAAATAGGGGACAGAAACGAGGGTCTCACGTAAAAATCACACAACTGCAGGCCTTTCACAGCAGATCTCCTAGCATACTTGGATATGATCAATGCTCATTTGCCTAACGTAGGGGGAAAATTATAACCAGCATGCTTTATGCTGACGATGTAGTCATATTGAGTAGAACTAAAGTTGGCTTGAAAAATTACCATGAACGTCAATTCAGCAAAAGGCCAGGGGTAGCAGAAGTGACATCAAACTCCATTTGAACTATACATTCACTCACACACATGCAGGCTTACACATTAACACACAATCACACATATACACACTCTCTCACATAAACACACACTCACCTGCATGCATACACCCAACACAAATTTAAAAGCATGTTTTACTTACCTCAGCTACCAGGAAGGGTTATATCCTAGATAATTGTACTCCATTTTTCATTACACTAATAGTGAATAATATAGTGTTATTCACTATGAGTGTAATAAAAAAATGACTAAAAACAAGGAGATTGAAGCCCCAACAGATGTCCATAAGGACGAGGTGCCCCTGTGTTTCCGGCACTGATTTTGCACCTCTGAGTTCAGGGGTCACAAATGCAGTGCCAGGGGTCGCCAGGGGCAAACTAGGGTTCGCAACTGTGACCCCTAAATGACGTCTATGAAAATTACATGGTAATAGAGCCTCAAACAAGCTTAAAATTAATCTCCATAAAATCAAAGTGCTCACGTTCAGTAAAATGCCCAGGAGATCAGGACCATGATACACAAATAAATACAAGCTAACTCTGGAGCAAGAATATAAATACTTGGGAGTTATTATTGACACAAAAGGGTCCTACCATGGTCATAAGGCCCAAAGGGAAACTAAAGCTGGGGCCCTACTAGAAGCATTTGTGTCACTTCAGAAGAGGTTGGGGGAGATCCCTGCAGCCAATATTGAAAGTAATCAGTGCAAAGCTTCTCAATACAATCTCATATGGTTGAGAAGCTCTTTGTGGTCGCAAATCAAAGTTGTTAGAAGCACTCAATTTAACACCTACAAGCAACTCTTTCGTTTTCCATGCAACGCATCGCATCTCCAGCACAAATGCAGATTTTCCACAGTTTTAATGGGCAGGGAATCATGATTTTATTAAAGACACAGAGGCTAATATTATGCATAACTTCTTTATTGCCCTCACACAGCAGCAACAAAGAACTTAGAATTAGACTAGAACATCCCTAGAAATCTAGAACTTTAAGAACATGCATAATAGCCTAGAACACGCAGCTTTCTTCCTTCTTTTCTTGTGAATTTTCAAAGTCCCATACTACGAACATAAAATATATATCTATCCACTGTAATCCATAAATATCTCTCTTCTTTTCTCGAATTTCCTTCGAAGAAACTTTTTTAACTCTGTCCTGGAAAAAAATTGAAATCAACAATTTCAATGGGTGGGTTTACACAGGGAGGGATAATATTAGCCTCCGTGTCTTTAATAAAATCATGATTTTCTGCCCATTAAAACTGTAGAAAATCTGCATTTAATGGCAAGGCACAGAGGCCAATATTATGCATGTTTAAATCTCATCCAAAACTCTCTGTTCAGAATTTTCCACAGGTTTAAAATAAAATCTTTTAAATGTTGACTCACTTGACCAATCAGCAGCCTTAATAATTTAAATTAAACAACCCCCGGTTACAAAAGCCTTACTTGCCATCGCCCCTCTTGCAGAGTGCTCCCCAAACACAGACCCATCAATCCCTGCCATTTTCATTACCTCCTTAACCCATCTTGCCCAAGTTGGTGCCGAAACTGCTCTGAAAGCCTGTCTATGAGAAATTAACAACTGTGTATTTCCCTGCTCTCTTAATCTCCTTGTTCTATCCTCATACTGTTTCAGACAACGTACCATGCATAGCAAATCATGCCCTTCCATTCTAGTATAGAAAATCCTTTTAGACATAGTTTTAGTGCGTTTGCGTAACACAAAACATACACCTTCAGGCTGATAACTTCTAGCAGTCACCTCCAATGCTCTTATATCAGACACTCTACTAAATGACACTAAACACAACAAAACTGCCATCTTCCATGATAGCAATTTCAAAGACATCAATTCATTTTCTCCCCATCTTTTTATCTCCTTTAACACCAACGACACATACCATAAAGATGCATAGGAGCCTTAGGAGGAACCTCCATACGCACACCTTTCACAATTCTCTTAACTAATGGACGTTGCTCAGTAAAATGACAATCCACCAAATCATGCCCAGCGGATATAGCAGATCTGCTCAAGTTTACTGTATTATATGCCAATCCTTTTTTAAACAATTCTGACAAATAATTCACTACCTCCACTACAGGTGCTGATACGGGATCCGAAGCCCTTGCTGCACACCAATAAGACCATGTTCTCTATACTGACCTGTATACTTTCGAATTTACTGGAGCCCATGATTCCTTAATAAGCTCTGAAGCCTCCTCTGATAATCCTGACACCTGCCAAACTCTCCTGAAATCAACCAACCCATCAGAATCAACTGACCCCCTGTAATCAACTTGTGATAATTCCCCTGGGCATCTATCAGTAGCTCTGGAAAACACAGTAACAACACTGGATCGTCCACCAACAAGCTCATCACATCCGGAAACCACACCTAAGATTGCCAAAATGGAGTTAGCAACACTAATTCCACTCTTTCTCTCCTTACTTTCATGAGCACTCTCTGAAAAAAAGAGAAAGGAGGGAACGCATACATCCTCCCTTTCCCCCTATCCTGAAGGAACGCATCTATCCCCAATGTTTCCGGATCCGGTCTCCAACTGTAAAACTTCAGTAACTGGGTATTCAGCCTGTCTGCGAAAAGATCCACTTTCAATGGACTCCATCTCCTCTCCAAACTCAAAAACACTTCCCTGTTTAACCTCCAATATCTGGCATCCCTCAGATTCCTTGAATTCCAATCTGCCTCTATATAGCTTTTTCCAGGTATATGCTGAGCCTTTACCATGATCCCCCTGTCCAAGCAGTAATTCTAGAACGCCTTTGCCAACTCCGCTAACCCCCTCGAACGAGGTCCCCCCAACTTGTTGACATACTGAACCGCTTAAATATTGTCTAATTTCAACAACACACAGCACTTCACTTATTTCCTTACAAAACTCTGCACTGCGAACAACCCTGCCAGTAACTCCAAACAATTGATATGCATCTCTTTCTCCTTCTCTGACCAACGACCTCCAGTTGTCACTGATCTGCATCTTGCTCCCCCATCCATACAGACTCACATCTGACTTTATCACCATCTCCGGAGTCTCCCCGAAAATCGCCCTTCCGTTCCAAGCCTCCATATTCAATAACCACCATTCCATTTCCTGCATTGCTTCCTGACTCATTTTATGCAGGGATGCTGGGGAATTTGCCTGAATTGACGCGGATAACAGCCCCAACAACCTCGCAATCTGACACAAAGAAATTTGACTTCTTCACCCTCCTTAACTCCCTCGTATCTTCTTCACTTTTTCCATCGATAATCTCAACACACCCTCCAAGGTCTGCATTTTAAAACCCCAAAATTTAATTTCCTGCGCTGGCTTCAAACAAGACTCCTCCCTGTTCACCACAAACCCTAGATCCTCTAAAGTCCACACTACCAATTCTGTCTGTTCTACAGCCACGTTCCTTTCCTCTGTCATTATCAACACATCGTCCAAATAGACAATCAACCGTATCCCTCGCGACCTCAACCAAGCCATCACTGGTTTCATGACCTTCGTAAAACACCAAGGAGCCGACGTCAGTCCGAATGGTAAGCTCTTGGACCTCCATTGCTTTCCCTTCCACCTTAACTGAAGGTGATACCTGTGCTCTACACATACTGGTATTGTTAAATAGGCATTCTTTAAATCCAGTCTTGTCAAACAATCCTCTCTCCTTAATAAGTCCCTTAACATGTGTATGACTTCCATCTTGAAATGATTGTAACATACTCAATCGTTCAACACTCTTAGATTTATCACCGGGCTCATCCCTTTGTCCTTTTTTCCACCAAAAGATTTTGCTTATAAAACTATCTGGACTTCTTTCCGCGTTCTCTATTGCCTCTTTTTTGTAAAGCGCATCTACCTCCTGGGATACCATAGCCTACTGTTTTTTTGTAAAACTAAGCAACCTTGGGCAACACTCCTGCACTGGCACCCCAACAAAATCTATGTGATATCCTTGAACAGTCCTTATCACCCAAGGATCCTGCGTAATCTCTTCCGTCTCGACACAAACTGATCTAGTCTGCCTCCCAGTTGTACCAGGGTACATGAATGGCTGTTTCTTAAACTCACCTGCTCCATCTCTGGATCTTCTTTCACTTTGAGATCCACACATTCTTCTTCTCGGTCTTTGAGGGGAAAAAAACCTCCCTGGTCTGATCTATATCCATATCCACAGGGTCTATTACCTCATGTGAATGAACTTGGAGTGATCCCTTGACCACGTCTGGGGAATTGACCCCCCATTCTCCCGGCCCCTCTAAAAACCTTACGAATATCATTTTGCACCTTCTGCAAAGAATTGAATGTCCCTACATATCTGGACATGTCTTTGACAAACTCGTCCCCAAACAACATGCCATTGCTTTCCTCACCAAACTCTTTATTCGCCAATTCCGCTAGTTTGGGGTCTATTTTCATTAAAATGCTTTTGCGCCTTTCCATGCACAAAGCTGCATTAGTATTACCCAGTGAAAAGATTGCTCTTTGTACCCATTGACGAAGTTCAAACAAATCCGCATTTGTGTTACTGGAATGCACTGCTTCAAGCAAATCAAAAACCTTTGTTAATGGTCCCACAATGTCCAAGAGTCTATCTTGACATCCCTTCAGACCTTTATCTGACCCTTTCCTCGGGTCTCTGTCACTTTTGTTAAGAAAACTTACCATCTTTGGATCAAGTTCCGGTGTATAGGCCACCTTTGTAAGTAAAGTCAGTCTGGGACATTCTGATCTCAATCTTGTTCGAACCTCTTTAGGGATTTCCCTACGTATCCAGTACGATACATATTTTGCCACATGCTCTGCACTCCATTGAGGTGACAAAGGGTGTTGAATTAATAGAGGATCCAGTCTAAGCTGCTAGCTGCAAGGGAAATCTGTTGCACTGAGGGAGCGCTTTCCAGTGGGCATAATTCTTCACTCTTCTGCCTGCGACATCCCCTCTCAGCCTGTGGAGGGTCAGCATTCCAGCAGAGTTGACCACTGTGGGGGGTGAGCCGCTGCCGTGTTTTAGGAGCAGCCGCTGGGGACTACGAAGCCCAGAATCCCCTGCAGCTCTACCAGCTGCGGGTCATTACACCTACTTAAGGCAGCCAGAGTCAGCCAGTCTAAGCTGCTAGCTGCGAGGGAAATCTGTTGTGCTGAGGGAGCGCTTTCCAGTGGGCATAGTTCTTCACTCTTCTGTCTGCGACATCCCCTTTCAGCCTGGAGAGGGCCAGTAATACAGTGGAGTCGACCACTGCGGGGGTGAGCCACTGCCGTATTTTAGGAGCAGCCACTGGGGACCACGAAGCCCAGCATCCCCTGCAGGTGCACCAGCTGCGGGTCATTACACCTACTTAAAGCAGCCAGAGTCCTGCTCCGCGGGACGCGCCCGGGCCAAGGGCGGGCCCGTCCTTGCCTGTCATTGCCAGGAAGGGCCACCCCCTTTGATTCTTTTCATCGTGATCCCTTCGAGGGTAAGCTGTATTGAAATTTACTGTGCCCAGATTACTGTGTTGTCATTCACATACCCGCATTGAGGACTGATTGATTTATCTTCTGCTCTGCGGCTGTTGAACCCAGGAGGGGGGTGATAATCGCCAAACTGATTGGAACATATTTGCCTCACTTCCCTCCATTCTGAAACTTGTTGGCCCACTTAGGAGTTACATTGCTTTACAAATGAGCCAAGACGTAGAACCGACTGCTGCTTTGTGAGAAGTCCTAAATTTTCTTATGTACATAGGACAACATTTTTATTGTACTTATACTCTGATCTGTGTATTAGCCTAAGTCTGATTAGATTCGATTAGATTCTTGTAGCACGTATCCTTATGGACTTAATTGATTGATTGAAAATTTGATTGAAATCGGTGTCAGGAGCTATCCAGGGTGCGGGATAGTTGTTGCTAACCCTGGGGTCGCCAGGTCCAGTTATTAAAAATCTGTAATTCAGGAGAAGAGAAAACTCTGGGGTCCGTGCAGTGTTGAATCCTGAAATAGCCCAGAGGGAGGGTCAAGAATTATCACTGGTATTTGCTTTCTTTTGGTAGGTCCCTTGCCCAGATCCCGACTATTGGGAGTGGCCTGTATATTGGAGAGAGTGCACTATGGGGAAACAGAAAGCGACAGAACCTGTTCAAAACATAGCAAAGCTACCCGGCGGATTGATAGGCACACACTTAGTGAGATAGGCCAGCTAATTGAGAAGGTGGAATCCACTATAGGGCGGGCAGTTGCTGCTCAGAATAATCAGCCTGTAAATAAAGAGAAAAAGGGAGGAAAAACAATCTCGAGCTATTTCCATACAACCGTACTGATAATTTGCCAGAATCGGTTTCTCCCCTTACTGGTCGAGGAGGATGGGCCTATAGCTACCCCAGCACTTGAGGAGGGACCATAGGGGGGAACAAAGGGAAATTGCGGGACACATCAAAGATCACTAATAGCGGACATGACTATTTGTCTCCCCCTTATTATGGAGCTAAAACTTGAAATGGGAGAATTGAAATCGATGTTAGTTCGCCTTATGGATAAAATGGAACAGCTTTTGGCACTGAGTGAGATTTCAATGCAGCATGCAGGAACGTCGTTGCCAAGGTCCGGCAGTGAGAAAGCGTGTAGTGTAGCACTATTAGAGCATGGGGTTGCAAATAACCATAAGGAGAGTCTGCTTAGACCAGCCTATCTGTCCCATGTTGTGCCCAGTGAAATTTCAAATAATAGCTCCTTGCTATATTCCAAAATTGTAAAGTCTGGGTTCAGGCCTGGAAAGAACCCTCCTAATTTTACAGGTAACAGGGAAGGGGCCATTCCCAAGGATGGGATTAAATTGGCAATGACCAATTTACCTAAATTAGTAGACCCTATAAAATTTGAGGATGAAGACTTTCTAAAGAACAAGGTGGTCCATTGGATAAGACACACAAGGGTTTGCTACTCAGTCATTATTGATGATATTGTGAATGCCAGAAGATGTCCAAACGCCTCTACATCGCTTGACACTATTGAATTGATATTTAGGGATAGGAGTATTGCAGATGGACTCGTCACCCTTGACATGCGGTCCTGTCCTCCAAAGAATTCATATATACAGTTTAAGTACATGGGTGCGAGGGGTAGGGGTCCACTATCCCTAGAGGAACACAATTCGACACGTGATGGGAGGTTCGAACTTGACATTAATGATTGACTCAGACGTGACCATGGCATTCCCCCGCAACCATGAATAAAAAGTACCAGTGAAATAAATCACTTATATAATACAGCTTGGGTTGGGCCCCGGGGGGGAGGCACAAAAACAACTAGGAATCTGGGGGCTTTAGAGCCAAGAACTGTAACCGGGGAAGAGGTCACTGACAAGGTCTCTAACCTTCCAAATCATAATGAGATGAAGTCCCCTCCTGTGAATATTAGTGCCATCTATCTTGCAGGGGCACCTGAGGAGGTGGTTTCTGTACTGCCCACCTCTGTTCAGACAAGCCCCACTTGCTTGATTGCTACAAGAATCAATGGCGAGGAATCTCAGCACCCCCCCAGTAGCGTTTCATCAATCTGCGCTCCACTAAACACTCAATTAATTTCTTGGAATGTAGCTGGTCTTAAATCTAAGCTATTGCTTCCACCTTGGGGCCAGTTTATTGACAAATTTGACATCTGTTTTTTCCAAGAATCCTGGTGCACAGTTCTGGTACATAGACTGGGTTACCTGACACATTTTGGCCTCGCAAAGTCAAACAAAGTGGGGAGACCAGCGGGTGGGCTGATAACATGGGTTAAGTCCTCTATGAACTGTAAAAAACGACAAGTAAATATAGCGAATGTCAACATACTTGGTATTGAAGTTAGTTCGGACGGAAAGCCCACTGTGCTATTCCTTAACATCTATGCAAGAGGGGAGATGGGCGGGGCTAAATCAGTAACAAATGACTCCCTTGAGACCTGTTGAACAGTCAGCACCCTGGGGCCCATTTGATTCTTGCTGGAGATTTTAATACCACTTTTGAGCCCCTTGATAGGGATGATATTGGAATCACAATTGAGGAAGACGAAAGGTGGAGTATTCCACAATTGGAGATTGCCCCAGTTAAAAGGTGGACTCGGCCAGCTTTACAGCTTAAGGCACTCACCACCGAATTTGCCGTACGAGCCATAAAAGGGAGGTCTAAATCTGACAGACAAGGGGCATATACCTTTTCCAAAAATAGAGCTAAAAGTTTTATTGACTATATAATGGTCAGTTTGAAATTGTGGCAGTTTGTAGACGATTTGATCATATTGGAAAGGGAGGAGAGTGATCACAACCCCTTATGCCGCACAATGGTAGACTTGTTCAATAATTCCAGGAGTGACTGTACAATTTCAATTAGTACCAGAAATATTGAACATACTGCGGACAGACGCCACCTAAAATGGAGGCGAATTAGTGGGAAACCTGCACTTTTAACATCCATGATAAAAGATGTCATCGATTTCTTGCCCAAATTGTTGCATTGCAGGGAGGTAAACAAAGACAAACTTGAGGTCATTGAAATGCATTCAAAGTTCCTTAATGACATTGCCGCCTACTTTATAGTCCCACATACAGGCAAACAACTGACCAAGTCTGGAGGTGGGAGCTGGTTTAGTAAGAGACTGTAGAAAGTCAAGGAGATCTTTGGCCAAGGCTATTAAAGCGAAAATTTCCTCCCTGATAATTTCCACTAGGAAATTGTAGAAGCAGGTGCTGGCTAAAGCCCAAAAAGATTGGGACGATGCAAGGTGGCGGGACTTATTGGAATCCTGTGCATCAAAAGATGATTCCCTGTTCTGGAGACTAGTGGCTAGAGGTGAGTATACTGCTGGATGGAGCCTCAGATTTTTGTCCCTCCAGGGGAATGGTTTACCCATTTTTCAGCCTTATATCAAGAAGAGGCCCCGCTTCTGGACAAGGCATTATTGGTACCTCCCATAGTTAGTTTTACGTCACCACCTTTCTGCAAACAGGATGTCATAAGTTCGCTGGCAACTTTTTCTTCTGGGAGAGCAGCTGGCCCTGACTGTGTGTCTGCAGATGTTTTCCTGCATGATACAAATGTGTGGGCCCAATATATACTGGTTATAGCAAATGAGATAGCCCTGGGATCCTATATTCCAGCATAGTGGCAGGGTGCGTAGGTGGTCCCTGTGTACAAAAAAGGGGACAAGAGTTTGTCTGCCAATTACAGGCCGATAAGTCTAATTGATTGCCTACAGAAGGTTTTTTGCCATATGGTCTTGTCTAAAATTAGGCACTGGGTGGATAGCAATGATATAATAAGCCATCTGCAGGCAGGGTTCAGACCTAAGATCTCAACGATTGACCAGGTCTTCCGTTTTGCTATTATTTATTGGAAGACAGCCTTGATCGGAAAAGGTGACCTTTATTTCTCCTTTGTCGATCTAAAATCAGCTTTTGATCTTGTACCACGAGGCAAGCTGTGGACGACTCTATGAGAAATGGGTGTCCCCTCCGATATTTTATCTCTGCTGGTCAGACTACACGAAAATAACTTTGCCAGGGTACAGTGGGGCTCCCAGGGACAATTGACTGAAAAAATCCCAGGAATGTGTCCTGGGTCCCACATTATTTTTTTTATATGTGAATGGGCTGGCACATCATCTTTTAAATGTTGGGGCCGATGCTCCAAGTTTGGCGAATGGTAAAGTGCCGTTGCTGTTGTTTGCGGATGACACTCTGTTAATCTCAAAAACACAGAGTGGCCTCCAAAAATTTCTGGCTAGCTTTAGTGACTTTTGTGTGGAGAGGGGCTTGCAGATGAATGTTGACAAGACTAAATTTATGATCTTTAGTCACTGTAAAAAATTTAAGGGAAAACTATCCCTAGGCAGTGGGCTTTTGGAACAGGTCGACTCTTTTTCCTACCTAGGGATTAAACTTACATCTGACTTATCCTGGGGTCAACAGATTGACGTTGCTTCACTAAAACACAAACAAAAAGCGGGAGTTATTTTAAAATAACTGTATGCTAGTTACACTAGGCCCCTGCCCTGAAAATCTATAAAGCTAAGGCTTTGGGGGTTGCACTGTATGGGGCTGAGCTGTGGGGGTGCGGTGACAGAATGGGGTTGGCAAAATCTGAGTATAAATTTGCTAGAGAGCTCGCTGCGCTCCCAGTGAGTACCCCACTGCTGCCCTTACTTATGGATTTGAGCATTAAAAAGGTAACCATGAAGGCTCAGCTGCGTCTTCTATTATATTGGCCTAGGATTTGGGTAACCCTGGAGCTAGCGCACTATGCAGCGGCACTGACTGAACTGATTAGATTAGACAAATCAAACAAAAGTACCATGGCTGATCTCTGTAAGTCAGTTATTGAAGGCAAACGGCCTTGGTGAGCTTGGCCTTCACCCGGTGATTGACAAAATCCCACCAAAAGTAGTAATGAAAAAATAATATTTGGCCTATGTCCTGCAGAAAGAAGAGGAGAGAGCCAGGAATGCCTCACTTATCAGTGAATTTTTAAACTTTAAGTTTGCCCACAGGTATGAGCAGTATTGGGATTTGATAACTGTCCCGCTCGACAGAAAGCTCTATCATCAATTTAGAGTGGGCACGCTTCCTGTAAATGCGTTCACTGTGAAATGGAAGGGTGGTGACAGGGTGGACTGTCCGTTCTGCGAAGGACAAAAAGAGACCATTCCGCATGTGCAATTTGTTTGTCCTATGTATGTTAAGTTCCGTTCTGCTTGGATTGCACCAGTCTGTAGGCAGTTAGGCACTGCTAGCTACCTTGTAGCTTTAAGAATTCTACGCACAGACACTTCGTTGCTGTACGTTTTTGCCACTGCCAAATTTGTGGGCTTGATGTGGGCGAAAAGGAGGGCCACTAGTGCTGCTTATAATTCTAAAGTTTCTTAAAGGTTCTAATTGATTGTGTAGACTGTTATCATGACTTTTAACTACATTTAATAGGTAATATTGTTTGTAATGGGTTTTGCTTTAGGTGAATTGTGATTGTTGCAAATAAGCTGTTTAATTTGACTATTTGTTAATACTGTGGTATTCTGTGTATGTAACATGTATTATTTATTGTTTACTTTTATGGCTATGCTGAAATAAAGATATTTATGATGAATAGAGGGTCAAACATTTCCTCATTTTGTGGGTCTACAAAATCCCCCAACTCCAATTTTATCTTTTTTGGCCCAATGTCAACACCACGTCCCCACTACAAGATGACTCATCGCAAACCACAGCATTATGCCTCTTTTCTTTTGCCTTAATAGCATCACCTTTGGCCTTTATAGCGCTTTCTGCCTCTGGGACCTTACGCCCAGAGCCTTTGGAATCCTTCAACACTTGTGTGTGCTTTCTTTTAATTGTTTTTTTAGAACTCACAAACCTAGACCCACTAGCCACTGGTTCAGTTTCTCCAGTTGAATAAAAATTCTCTTCCTCATTACTAACAATATCTCCTCTCTCCTTCATATGTCTTTCAACACTACTATCAATTTTCCTATCCATTTTTTCAGCAATCTCGCCAAACATTTTCTCCATGTACTCCTTCATTTTCTCCTCAAAACAACTTCCTTTCTCCTGATCCATTGCTAAAAATCCTGTAGCCAATTCACCAAAAAATAATCAAATCAAACAATCTCTGCCACTATCTCACCAGCTGCTCGGTTACTAGCTGACTGAATTGAAAAAACTTCTCTTTTGTTACGCAGTAAATACCTCAAATCACGTTTAATACTGCCCAAAATATGGCTGCCAAACTTCACTAGCGTCCACAATTAACATTTCCCAAGCTCTCAAAATGGCCGCCGAATGTTACGTGTACGGCGGCCCCACTTTGGCAAAATAAATATCACATTGCATGCAAGAGATGAGACTCACTCATCATCTCTCACATGCGACCTCAGCCGAATAATGCCTATTGACAATCGAGTGCACACAATCTGCTCTCTCTCCTGCCTATCGCAATACACGCGTGCCGGTAAGAATTTTTTTAATAACTTCCGACCTCTAACGTCCTCCGCTCCCGTAACGGAAAACAAAAAAACCCACGCGGTTAAAAAACTAAACTAATGCTCGTTACATTTCGCAAAACACACAAAAAAGAAAAACACAAGGATTTGTATTAAGAAGGTCCCGCGCTGACATTTTTCTTAATATCGTACAGCACAAAGCCCTACGAGCCACATCCTTTCAACTCCTCAAAAACAAATGTAATATTTAAATATTTCCAAAATTCTTTCTACCGCATAGCAAACATCCAATAAAACCAAAGGACTATTACTCTCACAATCCAATCTGCAAACCTTTACCTCTATTCACAACACTGTATCCCAACAGTAACCTTCTTTACAACTTATAAATCCATACATTTCCAACATCCTTCTTCTCTCAAATCAGCAAGCATGAACCTCATACCACAAAAGTAATTAGTAATAGTACTTATCTGTGTATGAGCAGCAACATAAGAAGGAAGAAAGCTGCGTGTTCTAGGATATTATGCATGTTCTTATAGTTCTAGATTTCTAGGGATGTTCTAGTCTAATTCGAAGTTCTTTGTTGCTGCTGTGTGTGAGGGCAATAAAGGAGTTATGCATAATAATGGCCTCCGTGCCTTGCAATAAAATTAGGCTGGAATTCGGCCTAGTGAAGCAAACATGTGCAAGACAATGTGCGTTCGGCAAACTAGGCTACAAGTTAAGAGCTGCCAGGGAGGGCTCGCTTGACCACTTGTTCTGGGTAGAGTTATCCACTCGCACAGGGAATTGCACTTTACAAAGTTGTCTAAAGAATCTGCAAATTATCGATCTGTGGGCGCAGCCAATATCATTTCAAGCCTTCAAAAAAGTAGCTAACATTAACATGCGGAAGCTGTCATTCCTTGAAGATAAGTTAGCCTTTGTAAAGCATTCTCATGCATGGTTCATTATAAATTCATATCAAGTTTCAGTGCAAGCAACTGGCACTTGCTGTTCCACTTACATGAAAATGAGATTTATGTTTCAACGTTTTATAGGCCTTCCGACCCTGGTCCTTTGCCCAAAATGGCTAGCTAAGAGAAATAATAAAATCTGCAGATGGTGCCATCAAGCCCAAGAAATCATTGCGCACATCATCTACATATGCCCTGCACTTCTGTATGAGTGATGACATCTACTACATCAACCCTTTAACATCTACTACATTAACCCTGGGAGGCAAACTTGTCGGCAGGCAGTCATTGCATGCTACAACAGGGAAAACGTAACATTAAATGCACAAGTAGTAAGGTTTTTTATTCTGGCTGAGAAAAGGCTCTACTAAAAACGCTGACTATGGATGCTACATTTTGATTCTATTTTTTATTCTTATCAATTTTGTAAATCATAAGATTGAAATTATGATGATATTTTATTAACTGTGCATCAATTTTGTTTTTATAACGCTTTTATTAGATTTGGATTATGCCACTTGGTGTGTCACTTGTTTGCGTATAAACCCACCAACCCCTTACAGAAGCAGCATAATCCTGTATCCTTTGTAAATCGGCGTCCGACCCCGTGTATCTCCCTCACAATGCCCGAAACAGTAGAGCGTTCACCTTTAAGTAGTATGCCCCTGTATTCTGCCCACTAGCCAAAATCTTGCCGTGCTTCTGAGGGCACCCCCTAGCGGCATAATCCAATTGTTCTCTGACCATGCACTAGTCCACCGCCCTCTTCCATGCAGCCACCGACTGCAGAGATTCCACGTTCCATAGGTGCGCCACATCCCTGTTAGCTAGAGTGCGACCCATCCAAAGAAGTGTCATGCCATACCGAGTCAGTGCTAAGTCGTCAGTGATATACATGAGTAACGGGCTCGCGTCTTTCAACATTGGCTGGGCCAAGATGTGCCCCATGCAGTTCAGGACTCCCTCTCAAAATGGGAGGATACCGGAGCGCCCCCATGTAGTGTGTAGAATGTCCCCACTTTGACTGTGGCACCACAGGCACAATGATGAGGTAATCACCCCCATGCGGCAGAGCCTGTGACGTGTGAGGTAGGTCCTATGTAAATAATTTTGCTGAATAATCGCTGCACTTCTTGGGGAGGCACAAGCCTCCATCCAGTCCTCATTGGATAAGGCTCCCAGGTCCTGTTCCCAAGAGGAGCGCAGCTCCTCAAATGAATCCGGCATGTTCGGGATCAAGGAACAATAGACATGTGGGAACTTGTGGTTCCCACAACGGATGAAAGTCAGGAAGTTCGTCCAAGTCATTAAGATCGGGCAGGAGAGCATGCCACAACTGTAAGTAGGAACAGGGGTGGGAGCACACCGCTTCACCCCCCAGCAAGGTTTGCCCCTGGCATTCTGGTAAATGCAGTCTCTTGTTGCTTGCTTTGCTCTAGTATTCAGAGTGTTTCACCAGAGTTGGCGCAGATAGTGCTGATCTCTAGACACGTGTTTCTGGTTCTTTAACCATCATCAGTAGAGATTAGACTTCAGATTTGGGGTTTGCTGAGTAGGCTGCGCCAACTCTGGCGAAACACTCGTAATACTATAGAAAAGCAAGCAACATGAGACTGCATTTACCAGAATGCCAGGGGCGAACCTTGCTGGGGCGTGAAGCGGTGTGCTCCCACCCCTGTTCCTGTCACAACTGTAAGTAGTTAAAACAATTGGCTACGGTGGAGGACATATTCCTCTGGCAAGGTTTGATAGGATTTAAGTGTCACCCTCTCAAACGCATTCCCCAGGGTGGAAATCCCAATGGTATACCAGCCGCGAAAACACAGTTTTCAGTTGTGCCACCTGTGGAAGCATAGCGCCCACCCACAGGGGGGGGGGATCTGACCCTTCAATCTCTTGTCCCGAGCCAGGGCTTTTAAGGATCACCACCCTTGTCACCGGGGGAGGGCCGGCGGGAGTACCCTGTAGTATAGGAAGTGGACCATGGCCGTGTCTCTGAGAGCCTATTTCTCAGTTGCGTAAACTGGATCCCCCTGAGTGTCCCACCACCATATATTGATATGTACAAGTTGGGCGGCCCTATAGTAACGTTCCATATATATGCTGCAGTACCACCATCACAGGTGGCCTTAAAGCAAAGCACTTAGTAAGTGCTATACGGGGAGTCTTGTAGTTTCACAGGAAGCCCCTATGTAAGGAGTGAAGATGGGAGAAAAAGGATTTGGGTAGGGCATAAGGGTAGTTTTGCAGTTGGTATAAAAGGCGTGGAAGAGGCACCATACTGAAGATGGTGGACCGCCCCAGGAGGGACAGTGGGAGGGCGGCCCACATTTTAACTTCCGCCTGCAATCTGTCCAACAGTGGCTGAATATTCATTGCCCAGGCCAGCACGGCATCGGGTGTGATGAACACCCCTAAATATTTAAAGCCCCGGGCAGTCACCGGTTTATCAGCCACCTAACATAAGTCTGGCGATGGGGTAGTGACCGGAAAAATAGTAAACTTGGATGAGTTGAGTACAAGGCCAGACGTCTCCCCAAATATCCGCAGTATTTGTAGTATCCATGGGCCCAAAGTCTCAGGGTGTGTGAAAAAGATCGCCGCATCATCCGCTTAAAGGACAATGTGGTTCGACAGTTCCAGGTTTCAATCAAATCCCAACACCTGTGCATTGATGCGCAGCCATTCCGCCAGTGGCTCTTTTGCTATCACGAACAGCAGGGGCGACAGAGGGCATCCTTGCTGTATACTTCGTCCGATAGGGATCTGGTCGGACACCACCACGCACACCCGGACATGCGCTGTCAGGTAGGTATAGAGGAGGCAGACGTAGACAATGAATCTGGGCCCAAAGTTAGGCCGCCGTAGGAGGGTAAACAGGTAAGTCCAGCTAACAGAATTAAACACCCTTTCTATGTCTGCCAAAAGTATGGGCGCAGGGCAGTTGAGCCAGGCTGCGAGGGCTATAGCGCTGTGAACCCTGCAAATGTTGCGCCGGGTGGCCCATTTGGGCATGAACCGAGCCTGGTCAGGGTACACCAGGGAAGGAATGACCCCTATCAAGCGAGCCGTTAGGGCCTTGACCAAGGCCTTCACCTCCACATTAAGTAGGCAAATGGGCCTCTAAGAGGCGTGCTGGCCCGGGGGATTCCCGGCCTTTGGAATCACCACTATTTCAGCCCAGTGAAAGCAGGGACTAGCCTGCCGCATTAGGCCGCTTCCCTAACCACCCCCTCAAAGTCCTTGGTCAGCATATGCTTGAAGAATTTATAAAACTCACTGGAGAAACCCGTGGGTTCCGGCGTTTTGCCGGAACGGAGACGAGCCATAGCCGCCGTAAGCTCCTCACCAGTCGGCTCTCCCTCCAGCAATTGTCTCTCAATTCCAGTGAGTGCCCAAAGGGGCAGGGCAGCAACAAATTGGTAGATCAACGGTTCTGGCAGTGTATCGACGCACACAGAGCGCCGCATAGTGTTGCGCAGATTATTGCAAAAATCTCTGCATCCCCAATCATTTTATTCCCGAGCACGTCACAGATATGACACTGGGCCATGGTATGTGACAGCTGAACAGAGGTGGTGTAGGAGTTTGCTAGCCTTGTCCCCCTATTGGTACAGGTGCGACTGCGCCATAAGCCACACCGATTTAGCTTCAACCATAAGGATGACGCGCAGTCGCTACCACACCAGGTCAATGTCTCCCCACCGGACACGGCGAGAGTTGGCAGCGTACTGCCCCTCTAGTTGACAGATCTGCACCTCAAGCTCCCGTATTTCCTCAAGCTTCCTGTGTTTCTTGGAATCCAGATAACTAGTGATTTACCCCTAAGGGTGGCCAGCATCACCTCCCCGAGGGTGCCTGGGAAAGACACAGTACCTCGGTTCTTCTCGAGATAGCATCCCAAGAAGTCCCCAATGTGGGAGATGAGCTCGACGTCTCGAAGAGACCATGCGGAGAGGGCCCATCACAAGGGGGTCGGTCGTCGGCCAGATCTCAATGTGAGCAAGTTCCGCAAGTGGTCAGAGAGGCATCTAGGCAGAAGTTGCGCATCTACGATGTCATGTGTAAGTGTCTTAGTGACAAAGAAATAGTCAAAACTGGAGGAGGTTTTGTGTGCCCCGGAGTGGAATGTGTAACCCTGCACTCCTGAATGAAGCAGCCGCCAGGGGTCCAGAGGGCCCAACACTGTAAGAAATGGCTATAGCAGTAAACGGGTGGCTCCCCCACCCCACGACCCCACGGAGGTGGTCAATCGCCACATCCACCACCCCATTCAAGTCTTTCCCCAGCACCTGTGGGCCAAGCTGGAGGTCTCTGAGTAACATTGTGATCACCTCTAGAAAGAATGAAGACATTGGAGTTGGGGTATAAACATTAATAAATGTTAGTGGGTGGTCCTGAAGGTGCCCCGTGAGTGACACGCCCCATGGATCCAACCAAGTTTTGGTGACGGCGTAACAAAGGTGCCCCTTCAGCAGTATTGCCACCCCTCGAGAGCCCCTTGTGAACCCGGAGTGAAACACCTGCAGATATCCACTGCAGGCTAAAAATGGAATCTTGTTCCTCGAAAGATGAGTTTCCTAAAGGAAAAGAACGTTGTGATGAAGCCGTTTCGCCGCCCGAAGCATAGTGGTCCTATTGATCTTATCCAGGAAGCCATTAACATTCCACGAGACCAGGCAGGTCTGGGTGACTGGGGCCGCGCCATCATTCAGGGCCATCTAAAGGGGATAGGCACACAAGGGAGGAATTTGCAACAACAGCTGCCTCAAGCACACAGCACACCTCCGCAACAGCTAAAAAACAAAATAACAGAAACCAACCAGTAATCCCCAACATACCCCATACTTTAAAACCATGAAGCATCTGTCGTGGAACCAGATGCCCAGCTATGCCAACAGGGCGCAGATGACAGCAAGCCCCAATAGAACCCTCCCCAACAACAAAACTCTAGTAACCTAGTTCCAGAAACCTGTGTCACTAGTAACCAAAGGAGACGCGCCAGCCAACCGTGAAGCCCACCCCGGCCGAATCATCGAGAGTGAGTTGTGTCCCACTGTCTGAGTGGAAGAAGGTCAATGTTTGCAACTTCACATCCGCGCCAGGCACAGCACCAGCACCACCTCCGACAAGTATGTATATGAGAAACATTCAAATGATTTTTTCACGGGGTGGGGCAGACACCCCCGTCCCCTCTCCAGGCAACCCTGACAGAGTCCCTGAACTACCATCCCCCAGAGCATCCGCAGAGTAGGCTGGTTAGTCCCTCCAGAATGATTGAGAGCAATTCCTGCTTCAGCCATGGGCCGGGGCGCCCCAGCAGAGAACACCTTGCCCTCCAGCATGGGGAGGCTGTCTCCCTGGATTGCAGAGTGTGAGGTAAGATAGAGACCTTTTCATCGGACCACTGTAACACTTCTTCCGGGGTATCAAAGAAATAGGTTGTTTCTTGGTAGATCACTTTAAGTTTTGCTGGATAGAGCAGCATTTAACCTATCCCCAAGTCTCTCAGTCATTTTTTGGTGGCAAGAAAAGACCGCTGCTGATCTTGGATGAGTTTGGTCAAGGACGATTAGGATTTTCTCAGACTGGAACATTGCAGCGTCACTAGTACAAACATATCATAGGATCACATCTTGGTCTACATAGTTTAGTATCTGGACTATTATGGGATGAGGGGAGGCCCTTGGAGGGGCCACCGAGCCAAGGCCCAATGCGCGCACTCGATGACGAAGCAAGGTGCCAGGGAATGCGCCAGGACAAGAGATCTCAGCCATTGATCCAGGAACTGCGGGGGGAGGGCTCCTCGTAGCCCTCAAGAAATCCCACGAAACAGAGATTGTTCCTCCTTGCTCTCCACTCAGCAGGACGCGGACCTTAGCTGCTGCTATCCTATCCACAGCCTTGCACAGATCTTGCCTGAGCAGTGTAACATCTGTGTCCACTGCCCCAATTTCTTCTCCAGAGTATTGCGGGATTGAGAGATAGCCGCTAGGTTTACGTTTGTGTTGGGCCCTGGGGGATTGGACCCCCCACCATCCGGAGGATCGTCAAGGTTTTCTTGCCAACCTGTACAAACTGCTCCACCTTGCCCTGCTTAGAGGGGTCAGCTTGTCCTTGGCCATGGTGAGGTGGTGGAGCACGGGTCAGTAGATCTTTATAGCTCGGGTTGATCAGCCATCCAGGACCCCCAGAGGCTGCATGCATTACCCTGGCCATCTCCAAACTCCCTCGCGCAGTAGTCACCAACAGGAAGACAACCCAAAAGACTGCCACTTCGGCTCCAACAGGGGTTACAAACTGTTGAGCTCTCTCTCCCCTGCCCTTGCTGCTCTCAACATGGGGGGCCTAAAACACGTGGCCCCTTGCCCCGACTCGTTATATCTTCAAGGGAGAGTTCCCCCCTACCACCACCAGGCTGCAACAGAGCCCCAGACAGGCCCCTTCAGTAGCACCAACAGCCGGGTAGCTCACCTTAGTCCTCCGCGGCCCGCCCCACTGCACTTCAGGCCTGAGGGGCGACTACAAACCTCCCAGAGTCTCCGCTGGTAATCTTCACTCGGTCTCAGCATTCATGGTACTAGGGGGAGGAGGCCCCAGATCCCCATGCAGCAGCGACGGCCCCCTTCAGCCAGAAAAGAGGGGGTAAAGGAGAGGGGGGACAGGCCCCTTGAACTCCGCCCCAGCGAGTGTCGGAGGCACCTCCATGGGGCCTCCTCACCTCCGTTGCAACCTCTGCTGGTTGGCGTCACAACCCAGGTCCCAACCAGGCCTCTCGTCGCGGCCCATCACGGTCCACCCAGCCGCCCATTCGGACTCAGCAGGGAGTTGTTGGCCTCCGTCCAATCCGCACCAGGAGCCAGGCCAGCGTCAGCCGCGGGGCCTCTCCTCGACCGGGCAGCCTCCCCGCCTCCGGGATGTCTCTTGGGTGGCAGGCGCACACTCCCAAGGACTGGTGTGCTGCCTCTCCTCACTCGCCCGCAGGCCGCTCCTCGCCTCCCGCCCAGACCATCATCGTCCGGGTCTTGTTTCCGCAATCCCGGGTAACTAGCAGGCCCCTTAGTCCCGCTGGCACAAGTAGTGGGCCATTTCCATCAGCAAGCAGGCAGGATGGTGTAGAATAGGCAGCATAAGGTACGGAGCTCCATTAGTCTGCAACCACCATCTTGAGTGGTCCAGCCACGCCCCCCATGCATCAATAAATGTATATTTGTATTTGGAACAGTGAATAGGGTATTGTACTTTCAAGGTGGCACATGTTCAGACTTGAAGTTAATTATTTATTCCAAATTCATTACATGCCCAGATCGCTTCTCCTCAATATTTAACTGGATAAGAATAAAGGCCTCACATTGCACCCCCTAGGCCCACTATGGGCTATTCCTGCTGGGGTCTATTATTGTTAAATATGCAAGAAGGCCATTGTTGGCACCCCAAATCTTAGATATTACAAACACGGTTGAAGCCTGAAAAAGTTCTTGGATACTCTCCTGGGCTTGTCCTGTGACATCTGTTTGCTCTGGCACTAAATCAGCATACAGTGTTTGCACTGCTGTGTCTATAGGGATAGCTATCTATATACCTGATTAGGTGACACTTATATACCCTGCTATTGAGGATGGTGTTAATGTGTAATAGTACGAAGGTTGGAGATTTTAAATGTTTTGTTAGGATATTTGATTGTTCCATCCAGCAAATCCTATTTAAGCCATAGATCACAGGCCAATGAGCTATAGACCCATAGAGCTATAATCATGTTAATAAGTCATGATAAAAAAAAGTTGACATAATTTGGGAAAAGGAAATGCCTGAGACAAATATGAAAAAAGTCTGCAGCTTAGAGGGCTTTCAGAACTTCTCAATCTGTAACATGTCAGAAAGGATATGAGAAAATGAATCAGTTAGATCTCTCAGCATGTAATATTTCTTAAGAAGGCTTGGGAGTCTGTGTCTATTCAACATTCCCATCTCATTCAGTCGTTTTGCTCTGAAAGCCGGAACGTAGCCCTTAACCTCTTATGTGTAAGTCTCTGAATTATTGGACATTGGGCTGACAGCCCTATGGACATGCTCTGGAGTGAAGCAACCTCTGAGGATTAGGATGGTGTTACACACAACTCCAAAAATATTTGAGTTTGTCTTCGTCCACTTGGGGTACATTGGTGGTTGTGGTATGGACCCCTACACTTTAAAATGGTATCTGTGGGTGCAGTGTGTACTCAACCCAAAATGATATTCTTAAGGTGGGGTCTGACTCTCCCAAAATTAAATTGGCTGATCTGGATGGGTTAGGGAAGTGGGCAATGCCTGGCATGGGAGCATGCAGAACCATCACCAGGCCTTCGAATTCAACATAAACACCTGTTACTGTAAGTCTGATTGAGAACTGTAATTTTCTCTACTGATCTCTATGAGGCTTGGGAGAGTTAGGGAAAGTGGTACAGAAATTTTTTGAGTTTGCAAACAAGAATGGTTAGATAAGTTTCAGCCACAAGTCACAAGGATCCTGTAGGAATTCACTGCTAGATGTAGAACGGAAAGAATGTTCTTCACACAAAAATAGTATCTAAAAATCTTAAGGTTACATTAATAAACAATTTTATGCGCCATCTATATATGATCAAACAGGTGTTCTATATAATTAATTCCACTAGGGTTGAGCAATGAACCTAATGGTTTGCTGTTAGAATGAACTAACTTTGCAATCCAGATCATACAGGAATCAGAATCATACAGAAGTGAGGAGCGCTTCCACACTTCTCCATACTTACTGTCAACCACACATTGTTGTTAATATGTTGATTAGAAGCAGACCTGGTGAAAGTGAAATTGGATAAGAGAGCGAAATAGAGACACTTGATATTGTCACTCTGCCCAGTAGCGCAGCTGTGCATGGGTTGCACTGCTGGGGCTTTGATATCTAAAGACAAGAGGAAACTATTAGTGATGTTATCATTCTGATTTCCACCTCTAGTTACTAGTGCTGTATATGATATACCTTTTGACAATTTCTGCATTTCCAACTCTTTATGGTCTGGTGAAATTCTGTGTCTTCCTAGAGCTGAAACACAATGGAAAGCTATGTAGCATATGCTAGGAGTACTCTGAGCTATTATATGTTTCTTACTAAAGAAAACTACCTTCAGGATTTTACATATATGTTCTAAGGTTTACTTTTAATGTGACCAGTTCATAAAATGCAAAATAAAAACAGTACATTGGTATTATAGATGTCACTTAACAACAAGCAATCACTTCCCCCCAAGTTGACAGCTTAATACCATTGTGTCGATCAGAAAGTTTATCAGATTCTGTGCAAAGATGAGGGTCCTTCTTACTCCTCTTGTGAAAACAACAAGTGCAAATGAGTTCATAATCCTCAACAGATGACACCTGAAAATAATGTTCAAATAAAAACTTAAATTCTTAAACACAAATTTAGGCATAGAATAATTCTCTGTATCCCGTTTAGTCTTTAATTCACTACCAAAAATCATGTTAGTGTGCAAAGTTCCTAAAATTCTAACAAGATACTGGCTGCTGCAACTATGCATCCCGATTACCTAGCAAGGGCCCTCCGGACCACGAGGAACTAATACTCTAAGGGACAGATGTACAGTGCTTTTATCTGATAGAGACATCTAGCCGCAGATTCCTTAACTTAGAATATCCCCAGGCGTCAGACTGGATCCGGAAAATTTTGCGCAGCAGTACCTCTACGCGCCGGGGGGCGGCGCCACCTGGCTCCGCCCTGACGTCGTCCCCGGACATGACGTCAGTGGAGCCATATAGGACCCTCCCGGCACGCTGACGTCAGTTTCCTTCTTTTCCGCGTTACAACGCGGATCCGGGATTCAGCTGTTCCTCTGGCCTGTTTTTATTCAGGCCCTTTTTTCGACGTCGTTGGCGTCGGGGAACAGTGTGCGATGCCTTCGGGCTTTAAATTGTGCGGGACTTGTTCACGTCAGATGTCGGCGTCGGACCCGCACGCCATTTGCATGTGGTGTCTTGGGTCGCACCACGACTCCGAGGAGTGTGACGCCTGCCGGCAGATGCGTCCGAAGTCCCTACGGGAGCGGCGGATGAAGCTCTTGGCTGCCCGGTTGACCCGCCCGGCGTCTCCCCGACGTTCTCCCCGACGTTCTCCAGTGGGTTCGTCTCTCCGCGCCCGCTCCCGGAGTCGATCCCGCGAACGTCGATCTGCAGGTAAGCACAAGTCACGGAAGTCGAAGTCCTCGCTTCCACGTGACGGTGGGGGCCATGGTTCCCGCTCCTTCGCGGAGCCGTGCCCCCCGGAGTCGGCCTCCTTTTACCCGCCCTTTCCGGGTACTGGTGCGACTCGGCCCCAGATGGAAGCCTATTACCAGGCTCTGCACTCCATCTTTGGGTCACCTCCACTCCCTGGTGCGCCTTCGGGTCCCACAGTGGAGGTAGGCATTCAGGTCGGGTCTCCGCCGGCGGGTTCGCCCTCGGCGCCGGCCGAATGCCTCGACTCCGGCTCCGGAGTCGTGCCGGCGTCGGTTCCGACCGATGGGCATTCCAGCCCCACGCCGAGCCCTTCTGCCTTGTCCCCGCATAGCCCCTGGCGGCTCCCTGCGTCGACATCGGCACCGGCGGCACTCTGCCTGTCGTCTCCTGGACCTCAGGCCCTTTCTCCGCACCTCTCGGTGGTGGAGACGTTGCCGCCCACTCGTCCAGCTGAGTCGCCCCTCATGGGGCTCGACGTCGCTTCGGCGCCGGATTGGCGTCGGTCGACGCCGGAAGGGTCGCCGGTACCTCTTGGCTCTCCGCTTCCAGAGGACACGGAACCGCTGTGCTTGGGCTTGTCTCCATGCCCGTTGGCTCCGCCGCCATGGAGGCAGTGGCCCCTTCTTCCTCCTGCTGGGGGACGGGTTAGTTTGCAACCGTCCCCTACAGATGGGCTCTTGTGTCCCCCCCGGACGCCCACTGAAGCTGGTGCTTTAATTTTACGGGGTGTTCGCAGGGCGGCAGCTGTTTTGCACTTGCACCCTCCTTCTGTCCTCTTGTCCTCTGATCCGTTGTTGGATCTCCTCCACCAAGGTGCGGTGGATCTTGAGCCCTTGCTGCCCTTTAGCGGCTTGTTGTTCGACGCCCTTCTCGGGACTTGGGCGCGTCCCTCTTCAGGAGATGCTGTCGACAGGGCCGTTGCGCATCGGCATCGTCCGGCCCCTGGGGGCCCATCCTGTTTGTCCCTTCAGCCTACTGCTCACGGTCTCGTGGTGCAGGTGTCTTTCGCCATGCAGCCTTCTTCTCCGCCTCTACTGCAGCCTCCTACTAGGGAGTCTCGTTGGCTGGAGACATGTGGACGCAGCATTTTTGCGTCCGCTAGTTCTGCATTACGTGCTCTCAACACAGTTTGCGTTTTTGCCAGGGCTTCTTCTGCCCTTTGGGACTTTGTGGAGTGTCTTTTGCCTGCCCTCCCTGAGTGTCCTCGAGCTGATATGGCTCGTCTCATTCACAAAGGCAGAGAGATGGCGCGGTTTACGATTCGGTCCGCCGTTGATTCTACCGATTCGGTGGGTAGGACAATGGCGCGGTCCGTTGCCTTGCGCCGCCATGCCTGGCTGCGCGACGGGGGTTTCCCCGACAATGTCCGTGACAGTCTCCGGGATTTGCCTTTTGATGGTGTGTCCCTGTTTGACGCACATGCGGACTCTGCGGTTTGCCGCCTTCTGTCTCACCTTTCGTAGTTTTTGTTCCGGTTGAGGTCCTTGTCCTCACCCTGCTCTGTTGTCTTGACTCATGTTGGGCCGGGTTCATGCTGTACTGCCTGAACGGCCTGGGCAGCTCCTCGCCGTATTTTCTTTCATTTATGCAGCAGTTTTGCTGCTTTTCCTTCTCAGTTCCTATAGCCTGGTGGTTCAGGTTGCACCCTTCCTCCATGGGTTATGTGTTCGGAGCCTGTGGTTTCTAAGTTCCACTTTTACGTCCTCTGTCTTGAGCTTCCGCTCCAGAGGAGCCCCTGGTTGGGGTTGATACTTACCCTATGTGGGGTATTTGTTTGCTATTGTATAGCTGCTTTCCTTCGACAGTTGCCTTGTTCGCTTCTGTGGGGTCCTTTTCACTCGGTCCTCCTGCGGCTGTGCCTGTGTGTTTTGCACGCTGCTGCTGCGGGCCCTTCAGGGGCCTTCTTGCGTGCCATTGGTGGGGTGTCGGCTGCTGGACTGCATTTTCCCAATACCTTTCTTCAGGACGGAAGGGCTTTCTGCTCCTTCCCGTCCCCTCATGGTTCTTCGCTGCGGCTGTTCCATCTGTGGCCGCCCTGTCGGAAGGCCCTGTCGTTGTCCCCGAGCACTCCTACTTAGCTCGGCACTCTCCCTCTGTGTTCTATCGGCGTACCATGCCTGCTCCTTAGTGTCTGCGGCTGGTACGTTCTTCTCTGGTGCCTTCTGTTGCCTCGTTCTACTCTGCTATATCCATGCTGCGTAGCCCTTTCCTGGTGGACTTCGCTCTCCATGGTGGCGTTCTGGCTCCAGACGTGGTTGATCTTCCTTGTCTTGTGCCTTGCCTTTGGCACTTCCTCTGCCACCGTTTCTCATGCCCCTGTTGCGTTCCGCGCAGGGTTGGCGTGCTTTCCTTCGGGCTGTGGTTGCTGCTCTCAGCGGGGGCGGTCTCCTCAGAGCATTGTTCTCTCATGGGGCGTGTTGAGGGAGCTGATGTGGTCTCCTGGCTAGATGCCGACTTTCGAGCTGGAGCGCTAGGTTCCGGTCTCGGGGTCAACTCTATATCCTGTGATTCTGGACACATCACGGCTGGCCTGGCCTCCTTGCCTCTCTCACGATAGCCAATGGGTCTGCTCCACCGTCGGTGGCTGTTGCTCTCGCTCTGGGCATTGTTCTTCCCAGTGCCGCTGCTACGTGGCTGTTGCGACTCTGGTGTTTTTTCTTTCTCACCAGTGTGCTACCCACACATACGCCTCCCACATGCTTACTACTCCGGGTAGTCGCCGAGGTCTGGTCCCTCACTTTCGTGAGCGCCGTTCACACAATGCTCCTGGTCTTGCGCCTCTTGTGTCTCAGCTTGCTCGTGGCGCTTCATGGGGCCTTCTCCTTCCATGGTGTGGTTCTGGCGGTACATCCAGGTTTCTTGGTGTACTTCTGTTACCCACGTGCATGGCACTGGTTGTTACCGTTCTTTTCTGCCTTGGGCTGTCCGCCCTTTTGCGTAACGGGTGCATTGGCAGGTCTTGTGTTTCTTGTAACACTAACTCATCTTGGGCGTAGTCAGCATCTTCCCGCTGCTGTTCCCACTCTCACAGTGTTTCTTTCCCTGTTGTGCATGGCCCTCGGACTCGGTTCGTCCTTGTGCCCTAGTTAAACCTTCCTCTTTCAACGGTCCATCGGATTATGGGGGTTCCTCACATCCTGCATTCGTGCCTCTCCGGCTACGGCAGGTGTCCACTCTATTCCACATCCCCCCCTTTTGGGTTTGTGCTCATTTTCTCCGCTGTTGACCAACAGGGATTTCCTGCCGCCCTCGGCAGTCTTTGATGCCTTTTGCCTCTCATTATTGGCCACTTCCTCCGGAGTATCCTGGTCCGGTGTTGGCCTTTCTGGCAGCGCTGTCCCCACTGTGTTTAGTCAGCTGGTTGACACTTCTGTTCCCTTGGGAACTTAGTGGGGTTCTGTCGCAGACCCGCCTCCAATGGGGTATGGCTTTGGTATCTATTCTAAGTTAAGGAATCTGCGGCTAGATGTCTCTATCAGATGTACGAGTTACTTACCTTCGGTAACGATGTATCTGGTAGAGACGTTGTCTAGCCGCAGATTCCTTAACGCCCACCCATCCTCCCCGATCTGCGAGGACCTTTTCAGGTGGGGTTTTCGGCTTTCGCCTCCTTTGGGGTGGCTTGTCCTTCTACGGGGCGGCGTTTTTTCGCCTTGCTCCCCGTTGGCCTCTTCCTTTGGTTTACTTGTTCCCCCCCCCCCCATTTTCATGCTGGGGCGGTGGATTCAGGTGTCCTTCTGCATTTTTACGCATCAGTTTCTTCCAGTATGGTGCCTACTGGTGTTCTCTACCCTCCCACCCGCCTTCTCTGTTGACGCTCCTGCAGTCAATTAGTGTTCCGGTCTCTTTTGGGCCTGTTCCTACGACCGATAATTCTCTCACAGGGACACGGTCTCCCTATTTCTTTCTTCTTTTCTTAATCCTATGGGTGGGTGCTTTTTTTGCCTGTCGCTCTCGGCTCATTCTTGCCGTCTTGCCTCAGGAGTGGGCACTCTCTCGCTTTTGCGGGGTTGCTTCTCAGTTTACTGTTCTGCCCTCTTCATTTCCTTTCATCCGGTGCAGACTTTCTGTCGTCTGCCTCGGTCTTCTTTTTGTAGGTCGATTTCCCTCAGGGGTGACATTCACTTCGCTCTTGCGAATTGGCTTCTCAGAGTATTGCTCTGCTCTTTCGTTTTCGACACCTTTCAGTCGACAGTGCTTCTCACTGTCGTTCATGGTGCTTTCTCATCAATTCTCTTTTTTATTCGCACACTGTTCCCATACTCTCACAGTTTTGCTGGGGGCTCCGCGTTGTAGCGCGGAAAAGTTCCTCCGAAGAAAACTGACGTCAGCGCGCCGGGAGGGTCCTATATGGCTCCACTGACGTCATGTCCGGGGACGACGTCAGGGCGGAGCCAGGCGGCGCCGCCCCCCCGGCGCGCAAAGGTACTGCTGCGCAAAATTTTCCGGATCCAGTCTGACGCCTGGGGATATTCTAAGTTAAGGAATCTGCGGCTAGACAACGTCTCTACCAGATACATCGTTACCGAAGGTAAGTAACTCGTACTTTAGGTCTCAAGCGGCCCAATTCACAGAATTGGGCTGTTTGCGACAGGAAAAAATGATTTTTCTATGTACCAAACACCATTTTCCGATTTGGTAACCTATTACCAAATCGCAAAATGGTTTAGTCATTTGGTAATAGGAAGGGGCATGTTAAGGGTGTCCCTTTTCTAATAGTGACTCGCAGTGGTATGTGTGAATGTTTTACGACTGAAATGCATTCACAAACATTTGCATTTTACCGTCTACTTCAAGTAGGTGGTAACCCATTTGAAAAGAGGAAGGGGGCCCCAAGGGACTCCTTCCCCTTTGTGAATGGTTGATAAAACGTTTTTAAGAGCAGGCAGTGGTCCCACAGACCACTGACTACTCTTAAAAAATGAAAAGAAATCTTTTCATTTTTGTTTTTGAAACACATCCCATTTTCCTTTAAGGAAAGCTGGCTGCATTAAAAAAAAAAAAAACGTTGCTTTATTTAGAAGCAATCACAGACATGGTGGTCTTCTGACCCCAGCAGGCCACCATCCCTGTGATTTTAGCGATTCCCAATGGTCGCAAATTGCAACCTACCTCATGAATATTAATGAGCTAGGTCAATTTGCAACCCACTGGGAATCGCAAACATTGTAAAACACACTGTAGTAAATAGCTATTTGCAATTACCTAATAGCGAATCGCAAAAATTCTCTATTCGGTAAACCCAAACACAAACCTGTGTACATCTGGCCCTAAGAGTTTAAGATGTCCGTCATCAGTTTGGTAACCTATCACCAAATCGCAAGATGGTTTAGCCATTTGGTAATAGGAAGGGGCATGATAAGGGTGTCCCTTTTCTAATAGTGAATCGCAGTGGTATGTGTGAATGTTTTATGACTGATATGCATTCACAAAACATTTGCATTTTACCGTCTACTTCAAGTAGGTGGTAACCCATTCGAAAACAGGAAGGGGTCCCCAAGGGACCCCTTCCCCTTTGTGAATGGTTGTTAAAACGTTTTTAATAGCAGGCAGTGGTCCCACAGACCACTGCATACTCTTAAAAATGAAAAGAAATCTTTTCATTTTTGTTTTTGAAACACATCCCATTTTCCTTTAAGGAAAGCGGGCTGCATTAAAAAAAAAACGTTGCTTTATTTAAAAGCAATCACAGACATGGTGGTCTGCTGACCCCAGCAGGCCACCATCCCTGTGATTTTTGCGATTTCCAATGGTCTCAAATTGCAACCTACCTCATGAATATTAATGAGGTAGGGAATCACAAACAGTGTAAAACACACTGTAGTACATAGCTATTTGCAATTACCTAATAGCGAATCGCAAAAATTCTCTATTAGGTAAACCCAAACACAAACCTGTGTACATCTGGCCCTAAGAGTTTAAGATGGCCGTCATCAGTGTAAGTCTTGTGAGAGTTCTGTGGCTCCATGGGACATGTAGTATTCCTTTGCTTGTGTGTCTTGCGCAGAGTGGCTTCTTTCCAGCTGGCACACACTGCACACACCGCCAGACTTTTCTGCTTCTGGAGGCACATAAATTCATGACATTCATAATACAACTTCTTTGTGCAGAACCAGTGCGGACGTAATGGTGAGCCGTGGATCATGAAACTTGTCCAGGGTTGTCTATCTTTTTTCCTCAGAAACTTTGAGAAGATAAAAGGCATTCCAGAGTGAAAATCACAGGATATATTTAACATTTACACAATGAGGTCATCTATTATTGCCTTTTAAAACTGATGTTGACATGGACTAAACCAAAACAAAATTGTAAAATTGGGATGACATGGATGGGGTGATGTTAAGGAGGTAATGGGGAAACTCAGAGAGTCTGAAAGGGCAGCTAGTTAATGTGGTTGTGTGGACATAGATATGGAACACCTGGTATGTACAGAAAAAGGTCACTGAGTTGTGATAAAGTATTAGGGAATGTAGGGAAGCAACCTGTTTCTCCTCCAATATAGCAAGCAAATGGAATTTTGCTTTGCTATACTCCCTATGAGATAATGCATTATATTATCCTATGCTGTTGTGTCTTGACTATACATATTCGGTAAACAGCATTTAAAGGCGCTATATTTACCAAGCATAACCTTTACCACATGTCCATTAGAACACATTAGTCTTTACCACAAACGTTTTACCACACATACGCCTTTACCACGCATGCCTTTACAATGAAAATGGAAGCATTTTGCAGGTAAGTGTATAATATATATATATATATATATATATATATATATATCAAAAGAAGGGTAGCCGAGCCCAGTTTAGAAACATTTCACACCCTTTATTTCCACTCTGCCACTCAGTCCTAATACGCATTTCGGCTTGATAAAGCCTTGATCACAGGTAGGAATCATTGAGGTTGATTATGCGAGTGCTCAATTAACATGTCATGTGACCTTCATACTAGCACTCCAGGTTCCAAGATGCACCGGTGTTGATAGTGCAAACGTGGGCAGTTTGACATTCTGCTGCATAGCGTTCTTTAGCCTCCGTTGCACTTTTTACATATTGCATCCAGGAATAAAAGTGTCGAGTGCACATTTAAGTAGATAAATCCCAAAGTGGCAAAAAATAACTTCGTAAGGGCGAGTTATTTCGAAACTGTCCAAGTGAGGTGTGCCCTCACTCTTCTCCCTTTCTCACCTCTGCTTCCAGAAATACCACGGCAGTCCAACTGGTCTGGCGCAGGGCGAGCGGGTCATGCCCCCAAAGGTGTATAGCACCAAACAAACAGACTCCATGCTGGGGGCCCCCAACCCTGCAGGGCGGCTCCGGCGGCAACGGGAATGGAGGATCCCGTCATTAAACATCAAAAGAAGGGTAGCCGAGCCCGGTTTAGAAACATTTCACACCCTTTATTTCCACTCTGCCACTCAGTCCTAATACGCATTTCGGCTTGATAAAGCCTTGATCACAGGTAGGAATCATTGAGGTTGATTATGCGAGTGCTCAATTAACATGTCATGTGACCTTCATACTGGCACTCCAGGTTCCAAGATGCACCGGTGTTGATAGTGCAAACGTGGGCAGTTTGACATTCTGCTGCATAGCGTTCTTTAGCCTCCGTTGCACTTTTTACATATTGCATCCAGGAATAAAAGTGTCGAGTGCACATTTAAGTAGATAAATCCCAAAGTGGCAAAAAATAACTTCGTAAGGGCGAGTTATTTCGAAACTGTCCAAGTGAGGTGTGCCCTCACTCTTCTCCCTTTCTCACCTCTGCTTCCAGAAATACCACGGCAGTCCAACTGGTCTGGCGCAGGGCGAGCGGGTCATGTCCCCAAAGGTGTATAGCACCGAACAAACAGACTCCATGCTGGGGGCCCCCAACCCTGCAGGGCGGCTCCGGCGGCAACGGGAATGGAGGATCCCGTCATTAAACATCAAAAGAAGGGTAGCCGAGCCCGGTTTAGAAACATTTCACACCCTTTATTTCCACTCTGCCACTCAGTCCTAATACGCATTTCGGCTTGATAAAGCCTTGATCACAGGTAGGAATCATTGAGGTTGATTATGCGAGTGCTCAATTAACATGTCATGTGACCTTCATACTGGCACTCCAGGTTCCAAGATGCACCGGTGTTGATAGTGCAAACGTGGGCAGTTTGACATTCTGCTGCATAGCGTTCTTTAGCCTCCGTTGCACTTTTTACATATTGCATCCAGGAATAAAAGTGTCGAGTGCACATTTAAGTAGATAAATCCCAAAGTGGCAAAAAATAACTTCGTAAGGGCGAGTTATTTCGAAACTGTCCAAGTGAGGTGTGCCCTCACTCTTCTCCCTTTCTCACCTCTGCTTCCAGAAATACCACGGCAGTCCAACTGGTCTGGCGCAGGGCGAGCGGGTCATGCCCCCAAAGGTGTATAGCACCGAACAAACAGACTCCATGCTGGGGGCCCCCAACCCTGCAGGGCGGCTCCGGCGGCAACGGGAATGGAGGATCCCGTCATTAAACATCAAAAGAAGGGTAGCCGAGCCCGGTTTAGAAACATTTCACACCCTTTATTTCCACTCTGCCACTCAGTCCTAATACGCATTTCGGCTTGATAAAGCCTTGATCACAGGTAGGAATCATTGAGGTTGATTATGCGAGTGCTCAATTAACATGTCATGTGACCTTCATACTGGCACTCCAGGTTCCAAGATGCACCGGTGTTGATAGTGCAAACGTGGGCAGTTTGACATTCTGCTGCATAGCGTTCTTTAGCCTCCGTTGCACTTTTTACATATTGCATCCAGGAATAAAAGTGTCGAGTGCACATTTAAGTAGATAAATCCCAAAGTGGCAAAAAATAACTTCGTAAGGGCGAGTTATTTCGAAACTGTCCAAGTGAGGTGTGCCCTCACTCTTCTCCCTTTCTCACCTCTGCTTCCAGAAATACCACGGCAGTCCAACTGGTCTGGCGCAGGGCGAGCGGGTCATGTCCCCAAAGGTGTATAGCACCGAACAAACAGACTCCATGCTGGGGGCCCCCAACCCTGCAGGGCGGCTCCGGCGGCAACGGGAATGGAGGATCCCGTCATTAAACATCAAAAGAAGGGTAGCCGAGCCCGGTTTAGAAACATTTCACACCCTTTATTTCCACTCTGCCACTCAGTCCTAATACGCATTTCGGCTTGATAAAGCCTTGATCACAGGTAGGAATCATTGAGGTTGATTATGCGAGTGCTCAATTAACATGTCATGTGACCTTCATACTGGCACTCCAGGTTCCAAGATGCACCGGTGTTGATAGTGCAAACGTGGGCAGTTTGACATTCTGCTGCATAGCGTTCTTTAGCCTCCGTTGCACTTTTTACATATTGCATCCAGGAATAAAAGTGTCGAGTGCACATTTAAGTAGATAAATCCCAAAGTGGCAAAAAATAACTTCGTAAGGGCGAGTTATTTCGAAACTGTCCAAGTGAGGTGTGCCCTCACTCTTCTCCCTTTCTCACCTCTGCTTCCAGAAATACCACGGCAGTCCAACTGGTCTGGCGCAGGGCGAGCGGGTCATGCCCCCAAAGGTGTATAGCACCGAACAAACAGACTCCATGCTGGGGGCCCCCAACCCTGCAGGGCGGCTCCGGCGGCAACGGGAATGGAGGATCCCGTCATTAAACATCAAAAGAAGGGTAGCCGAGCCCGGTTTAGAAACATTTCACACCCTTTATTTCCACTCTGCCACTCAGTCCTAATACGCATTTCGGCTTGATAAAGCCTTGATCACAGGTAGGAATCATTGAGGTTGATTATGCGAGTGCTCAATTAACATGTCATGTGACCTTCATACTGGCACTCCAGGTTCCAAGATGCACCGGTGTTGATAGTGCAAACGTGGGCAGTTTGACATTCTGCTGCATAGCGTTCTTTAGCCTCCGTTGCACTTTTTACATATTGCATCCAGGAATAAAAGTGTCGAGTGCACATTTAAGTAGATAAATCCCAAAGTGGCAAAAAATAACTTCGTAAGGGCGAGTTATTTCGAAACTGTCCAAGTGAGGTGTGCCCTCACTCTTCTCCCTTTCTCACCTCTGCTTCCAGAAATACCACGGCAGTCCAACTGGTCTGGCGCAGGGCGAGCGGGTCATGCCCCCAAAGGTGTATAGCACCGAACAAACAGACTCCATGCTGGGGGCCCCCAACCCTGCAGGGCGGCTCCGGCGGCAACGGGAATGGAGGATCCCGTCATTAAACATCAAAAGAAGGGTAGCTGAGCCCGGTTTAGAAACATTTCACACCCTTTATTTCCACTCTGCCACTCAGTCCTAATACGCATTTCGGCTTGATAAAGCCTTGATCACAGGTAGGAATCATTGAGGTTGATTATGCGAGTGCTCAATTAACATGTCATGTGACCTTCATACTGGCACTCCAGGTTCCAAGATGCACCGGTGTTGATAGTGCAAACGTGGGCAGTTTGACATTCTGCTGCATAGCGTTCTTTAGCCTCCGTTGCACTTTTTACATATTGCATCCAGGAATAAAAGTGTCGAGTGCACATTTAAGTAGATAAATCCCAAAGTGGCAAAAAATAACTTCGTAAGGGCGAGTTATTTCGAAACTGTCCAAGTGAGGTGTGCCCTCACTCTTCTCCCTTTCTCACCTCTGCTTCCAGAAATACCACGGCAGTCCAACTGGTCTGGCGCAGGGCGAGCGGGTCATGTCCCCAAAGGTGTATAGCACCGAACAAACAGACTCCATGCTGGGGGCCCCCAACCCTGCAGGGCGGCTCCGGCGGCAACGGGAATGGAGGATCCCGTCATTAAACATCAAAAGAAGGGTAGCCGAGCCCGGTTTAGAAACATTTCACACCCTTTATTTCCACTCTGCCACTCAGTCCTAATACGCATTTCGGCTTGATAAAGCCTTGATCACAGGTAGGAATCATTGAGGTTGATTATGCGAGTGCTCAATTAACATGTCATGTGACCTTCATACTGGCACTCCAGGTTCCAAGATGCACCGGTGTTGATAGTGCAAACGTGGGCAGTTTGACATTCTGCTGCATAGCGTTCTTTAGCCTCCGTTGCACTTTTTACATATTGCATCCAGGAATAAAAGTGTCGAGTGCACATTTAAGTAGATAAATCCCAAAGTGGCAAAAAATAACTTCGTAAGGGCGAGTTATTTCGAAACTGTCCAAGTGAGGTGTGCCCTCACTCTTCTCCCTTTCTCACCTCTGCTTCCAGAAATACCACGGCAGTCCAACTGGTCTGGCGCAGGGCGAGCGGGTCATGCCCCCAAAGGTGTATAGCACCGAACAAACAGACTCCATGCTGGGGGCCCCCAACCCTGCAGGGCGGCTCCGGCGGCAACGGGAATGGAGGATCCCGTCATTAAACATCAAAAGAAGGGTAGCCGAGCCCGGTTTAGAAACATTTCACACCCTTTATTTCCACTCTGCCACTCAGTCCTAATACGCATTTCGGCTTGATAAAGCCTTGATCACAGGTAGGAATCATTGAGGTTGATTATGCGAGTGCTCAATTAACATGTCATGTGACCTTCATACTGGCACTCCAGGTTCCAAGATGCACCGGTGTTGATAGTGCAAACGTGGGCAGTTTGACATTCTGCTGCATAGCGTTCTTTAGCCTCCGTTGCACTTTTTACATATTGCATCCAGGAATAAAAGTGTCGAGTGCACATTTAAGTAGATAAATCCCAAAGTGGCAAAAAATAACTTCGTAAGGGCGAGTTATTTCGAAACTGTCCAAGTGAGGTGTGCCCTCACTCTTCTCCCTTTCTCACCTCTGCTTCCAGAAATACCACGGCAGTCCAACTGGTCTGGCGCAGGGCGAGCGGGTCATGCCCCCAAAGGTGTATAGCACCGAACAAACAGACTCCATGCTGGGGGCCCCCAACCCTGCAGGGCGGCTCCGGCGGCAACGGGAATGGAGGATCCCGTCATTAAACATCAAAAGAAGGGTAGCCGAGCCCGGTTTAGAAACATTTCACACCCTTTATTTCCACTCTGCCACTCAGTCCTAATACGCATTTCGGCTTGATAAAGCCTTGATCACAGGTAGGATCTATATATGTGTGTGTGTGTGTATGTGTTAGGTAAAGGGCGTTTTTAGGGTTTGGGTGTCGATGTAGGGTATTGGGTGGCCTGGGTATTTTTAGGGTTTAGGGTGAGTAAAGGTTTTTGGGTGGCAAGGGTATTTTTAGGTTTAGCGTGGGTAAGGGTATTTGGGAAGCAAGGCAAGGGTATTTTTAGGGTTTAGGGTAGGTGAGGGTATTTGGGTGGCAAAGATATCTTTAGGGTTTAGGGTGGGTAGGGGTTTATGGATGTGTTGCCGGACAAAAGAAAAAAGACGACACAACTTCTGTTGGCAGTCTAGCACAGAGTTTATAGAAAGCATGCAGGAGGTCAGTCAGCTCCTTTGAACTGGGATCTAAACTTCAACTTACAATGTGGCGGACATTTTCTTTTATACCTTTGTAATCACAAATACGTCAGAAATTTTCATATTTAATCAAACGCTAGCTCAAGAACAACATTAGATCAAAAGGTAATACTTTCTACAAAAACAGCTAATCACACGTTTATGGAATGCGACTTATGTGCACTTATTATTGTTACATTTCCACACCACCGCTGCACTACCAGTGTCCTTGGCTTGTCTAGTACTTTGAAGCCGTATGTATGATGGAACAATGAGTGCCTTTCCCACGCATGCCGAAACAACGCCGTTTTTACAACGCACTTTCTACTACGAAACACACTACCAAGCATATACATAGAGTATCATTAAATGTGTCATTACCGCGCATACCATTACCAAGTATCACATCAGCACATATACTGTTACAACGTGCCGTTATAACCAATGCAGAAAAGAACTTTATTTCACAAAATGTAAAAAAAAATGAAACAAAATTCAAAAAATAACAAAATATTTACAAAATATGCTCCAGAACACATTCTACAAACAAATATAATAAATGAAACATGACACAATACGACCAATATTGAAAAAACGCATCCCTAAATATAACATTTGCAACTTAGTCCTACCTTTATTTTAACACCTTACTTTCACATTTCCCAAATAAAAATGGCTCTCGTTTTACAACAGGAAGTGAAATAAATGTTTTGGGGGTTTTTTCAAACAAAATAATAAACTACACATACACAATAAAACTCAGTGTAAAAAGTACATTCCTATGGGGCGTGGTCAACCACCGAAGAAGGCGGTCGCAAGAAGGAGTAGCTCCCGGACTAGGGCCTGGCCTTCCTATAGCATCTCTACTCTCAATGCCCCATCCACCTGGCCTCCCAAGCTAGAAGCACCCCAGACGTGAGGGGTGGTTCTCTAACCTGTGTTCTCTAATCCAGTGTCGTATTATAGTTTGGGAATGACACAGCCGCTGCACCAACGACCCTGACGCCAAATGGCGGATCCTCGCTCCTACAGCGGTCGCTGCAAACCTGCATGGCCCTCTGGTAGCTGAATCAATAGAGTGAAGGACCTCACGGAAAGCTCCTAGCCCTACTGAAAACAGCAAGACGGCTGGTCCGTGCTGTGAGGGACTGCCGGAGCGGCCTGATAGTGATCAGGCCTGGAAATATCAGGATGATGGCCCCTGCTGTCACACAATGAAGATCGGTACCCGGAATGGAGATGAGACAGCGCAAGTTGTTGTTTGGTCTGCTCCAGACAGAGTGCCTGGGGCCTGCGGAAATGGCCCAAAACTAATCCGGAGGCTGCACTTAGGCCTCTGCAGTGATCGACTGAGGCTGCCCCTGGGGCACGGAGAGCAGAGGCCCGACGGCCAGAAATACCTTGTGGATGCGGTTCGGTCTGCCCCGATGAGGGCACCCGAGTGATCTGGTGTGAGGTGGCTCTGGGGGCCCGACGCGCCGTGCTGTTGTGGATGTGAGGATTGAGACCTGCAGGAACGGTGCAAGCCACGTGGGGTGGAAGACGCACAGCCGGCCATGAGAGGTCATAGCAAGTAAGTGAGACCAGACCACTGGGCCTTCATTACACAACTCACCCAACTCCCCTGCACCACCCCGACGACCATAGACTTCGCCTCCCCCCCCCCATGGCTGTGAGGATTTGAGTCGGTGGATGCGCCAGAGGGGGGGGCACTGAGGCGGCATTTAAAATACTGGCTAAGCAGTGCACACACATGCGGAGGGAGGCCCAATCCTGATTGTGGCCGTACCCAGTCTGGCTCATGCTGCCCCTGTCGGTCTCGCTGGCCTAACCGGACGGATGACGAGAAAGTGAGCATCCCGACACACTGCATCGCGTGAAGGCACAAAACCCCCTACAATCTTCGCTGGCTCAGGGGGTGACTAGCGCCGGCGGAACTGACAGGCACAGTATAAGGCCCGTCTGAAATAGTGGAGACGGAGGAATCCTCCCAGCGCCTGCAAGCAAGTAAAATATACCCCACACTACGGTGTGTGCCCAGATCTCCCACCCTAGAGACACTACCTACAAGGCCATGGGACGGACCAAAGGAATGCAAACTGATGCGAGAGACACAGAGGGGGCACCTCAAACTGATGCGGGCACCCATCCTGGGAGCACCATAGATGAAATGATACCCCCCACCGCTAGGAGCCCTCCTCCAGATAAACTGGACATAATATTAAAGGAAATCAGGGAATCTCGCACAGTAATAGAACAACAACTAGGGTCCCTTACTACTGAAGTCACCCTAATAAGAGCAGACCACAAGAGGCTTACAGACAAAGTGAGTACCAACACAGCAACGCTACACAACCTAGCCCACTGGCGGAAGGAGCAGACTGACATAGTGGAACGACTCCAACATCAGGTCTCTGTGTTACAGGACAGGGTGGAGGACGCTGAAGGGCGTTTCCGCCGTACCAATATTCGCATAATCGGGCTACCAGAAAATAGCGAGGGCCAAAACGCAACCGTATATATAGAGACCAGGCTGCAAACGACGATAGCCCTGGAAGGGCTCTCAGAACTTTTTTGCGTGGAAAGGGCGCAGAGTCCACGGCCTATAGTAGCTAGAATACTCAACTACAGAGATCGTGACATAATTCTCCAAGCTGCACGAGAAAAGGCGCCAATCAGGCACAACAACACGTGTGTTTCATTGTTCCCGGACTACACCCTGCACGTCCAGAGGAAGCGTGCCTCATATCAAGGGATCAAACACCACCTTCAATCCCTGAATCTGAAATACGCCCTATTATATCCCGCCAGGCTCAAAATAATTTATGACCAAAAAAGTAACTTTTTTGACACTCCTGCGGAAGCTTGGGAGTGGGTGAAGCACACCTTCCCTGATCTCCCTATAAATGCGGCCCTCAGATGCCCTGCCGAGCAGGCGACACGGAGACGACAAGCCAAAGCCCGACGCACAAAGCCGCGATGATGTGAGGAGGAACTATTACCCATCTGAACAGATGCTGGAGGGTCAATGAGCAGCTATATTATCTGCAGCCACATTTCGGAAAACGAGATCACCCACAGATGAAGAATCCTCATCGGACAATACTATTCAGTCGGAATCGGACAATAGCCAACCACTCTTCCCATCTATGACACCACAACAGCAAATTACTTATTGAACTGAAGAGTTATAAGGTTATTGATAAATAAGAGTACTAGATAAGACCGCATTTTACATTCTCTTCTGTGCTAAAATGATGGTAAGACAGCTGAATTACTCAGTGGTTGGACTGCAAGTTGAATGGTATGGAGGGGTGCTAAAAAACATAGATTGTCACTTTTCTGTGCTGCAAAGTATGTGGATTGACCGAGGTATATATGGGGATACTACCGCCGCTCAGGGCAAAAGTCTCTAAAGCTTTTATAGCACACCTATGCAGAGACGCTATTGGGGTGGGCCTGAGTCGGATGGAAGTAACCACTGATGGATCATTTCATTGCGGATGATTGGGTGGGCTGGGCCCTGGGATGGATCAGCACTCTCCACCCGGGCGAACAACCTAGGACTTTCTGGGTGTCTACACTAACTGCTGCGCCTACATGGCCCCAATGGCAGCTGCACGTTCTGTGACTAAATGGTTATGTTATGTTGCAAAATATGTTTGGTCGAACAATGTTCCACAGTTGGACCGAGTATTGGGAAGATTTTGGGGGTTTATGACGGGTGCCATATACTTTTAACTTCAGCATAATAGACCTGTGTACGGCAAACGCACAGATATCACAACACAGATAGAAATTGCATAAGGCGACAACTCACCAATATAACTACATAACTTGGAATATTCGTGGGATAGGATCTATTCACAAACATTATAGAATCCATGCACAATTATCTAGGTGCAAAGCACATATAGTATTTTTACAAGAGACCCATTTGTCTGCTACAGAGGCCACAAAACTTCAAAAGAAATGGAGGGGGAAGTTATTTTGTATGACATACTCAGCGTTTGCACGAGGAGCTGTGATCTGGATTAGGGTGGGGGTTCCTTTCATTGCACAGGAAACGCGGATAGACATAAATGGCAGGTATGCTCGAATTTGTGGCACTCTATATGGCACACAACTAGTGCTCTGGAGTCTATACGCCCCGAATACAGAACAGGATACATTTCACACCCAGGTGGGAACGATACTAGCGGACTGGACTTTCTACCCCTGGATACTAGGCAGGGACTTCAATGCAGTCTTCGATATTACACTGGACCGATCCCATCCCCCACTCCCGGGCGCGACCTCAATCCGCCAGGCTAGAGCCCTAAAGACCTGGTCTCAGGGATGGTCACTGAGAGCCGTTGTAGGTATGCGCAAATACTCCTATTTCTCATTGAACCATTAATTGCACACACGAATAGGTCGCACATTCTGCAGTCCGTCACTGCCTTCATATTACCCACACGACTTATATTGGTAAAACACTCTCAGATCATAACTTACTGGAGGTAACCTTCTCCTGGGGATGTGTCCCCACCCCAGTCCCCACTTGGAGACTTGATCCCCGCCTCCTAGAGGATGGCGTTTTTCGTGCCACCATGTCATCGACCATTGACAATTATTTCACAGAAAATGCAGACACTGCCTCCTCCATAATGACAGAATGGAAAGCATTCAAAGTAGTCATACGTGGAACAGCGATTGGCTTGGTGGTAAGCGGGCGTCAAACAATCAGTCAGGACTTGAGACGTGTGGAGGAGACCTTGGGTACACTTGAGTGCAAAGTGGTTCAGAGAGCAGATAAGGCGAAGGATCTCCAAGATGCCCACATAAAATATGCGGAACTCCGTGAGCAACTGTGGGTCATAGATTTTCGCGCATACGCACAAAACATTCATACAGAGGAAGACTGATCAGGTACACTGTTAGCGGATTGATTAGAAACGCCCCCCCCCCCATCCACACCTATACTGGAGATCGTCACCCCGCTGTAAACACAAGAACTCAACTACTCAGAACGAAATTAAGAAGGCATTCTGCGAGTATTATAAGACTCTTTACTCGGCTCCACAACGAGTAGACCCACAGGAGATTGGCAACTTCCTAGACATGGTCCGCTTACCCCAAATAGATGTTGATGCAAAGAAGTCACTTGCTGCACCGATAACAACTGCTGAAATAAGAATGGCAATCAAGGAACTTCTTAATAATAAGACCCCAGGGCTAGACGGCCTACCACTGGAATTCTATGCTGCTTTTACCCCGCAGCTGGCTCCCCGGCTAGAGAGGCTATATCGAGAATCTCTACTGGCAGGATTGCTGCCTCCCACCATGGTGCAGGCCCTAGTAACCTCACTGCCAAAACCTGGCAGAGATCATACTGACCTCTCTGCATATAGACCACTCTCATTACTTAACACGGAATATAAAGTACTTAGTAAAATACTAGCTAGCCGGCTTCTCCCTCTTCTACTGAAATTAATACACTCTGATCAATGCGGTTTTTTTTCCTGCACGGAGCACATCATTAAACTTTTGCAGGTTCTGTCAAGTCATGTCTGCCTGCCTGGAGACTCTTCCTAATGCGGGGTGCTTATTACTAGATCTTCGCCAGCCTTTGATTCATTGGGTTGGGATTGCATGTTAGCCACTCTACAGAGGCTTGGGATTCCCGCTAAGTTTATTCAGTGGATCAAACTATTATACAATTCCCCAACAGCCCAGGTACGCACTGGAGCTCACATATCGCAGGCCTAAGGTGTGCAAAGAGGCATGAGGCAAGGATGTCCCCTCTCACCTATGTTATTTGTACTCGCACTCGAGCCCCTCGCATACCGTCTGCGCACTGACTCAATAGATTGGGGTATCCCTATTAAACGCACGATTCATGCATTATCGCTATACGCATACGACATAATAATCTATTCTAAAGACCTGCTGGAGAACCTGCATACAGTAGCTCATACCTTTGTTCAGTTTGAATTATTTGCGGGACTTGCCATAAATTTTGGGAAATCGCATGCATTCCCCTTCAGGGGCGATCTCCATCTGCAAACTATCCCCTTTGGAGAACATGAGATAGCCGTGGCCCCTATCACTTTCTGATATCTGGGGATACAACTATACAAAAACCCACGCGACTTGCTTGATGGGAATATACCGAAGGCAATAGGCTTGCTGCTTTCCCATGTTGCTTTTTGGACATCCCTTCCTCTTTCGGTCGCAGGCCACCTGGCAATCTCTAAAATGGTGATGCTCCTGTGAATCCTTTACTTCTTCACAAACCTGCTAGTGGTGATTCCTAGCTCACTTTTTCGGGCCTCAAACACACTTTTGGTCAATTTAATATGGGGTGCAGATCGTCGTTGCCTCAGCTTTGCGAAACGTCAGCCTCCATCGGATGCTGGAGGGATGGGGGCATCTGACTTTCAAGCGTACTGCCTGGCAGGGCAATTACAATGGCTCTCATATTGGTTGGCGGGACGAAACTTGCATGAAATAGCTTACACGGCTGGGCTGATTGACCAAGGTAAACTACATAAATTATTATGTCCAGGGGTAACAATCCCGCCATCAGCCCCGATATTACTCAAGACTGCACTCACTTATTGGAAACAAGCACTGAAATATACCACACACACCACCGCTTTGCCTCCAATATACCACTTCTCGGTCTTCCCACCCCTACGGGCACACTAACATGACGTGGGCTCACACCATGGACACAGGCTGGTGTATCGGAAGTAGGAGAATTGTTCAGGGATGGAACGTTACTTACACACGCAGACTTTATGCATGAGCAGGGGCTCACGGGGCACTTTTTATAGTACATGCCAGTCTGGTACGATATATCAAGCGACACTGGGCACCAAGCTGAATTGAACCCGACACCAATAAATTAATACACTCACTGTACTTGATGGGGACTGTCAGACACCTGATCTGTTGGTTTTACAGAGGCATCCGTGCTCACCAACATTCACCTCTCTTGGTTGCAAATGGGAAAGAGATATTAATAGAACACTCTTGGACAAAGAGTGGAATAATATATTAGAATACCCCAAGCAAGTATCCCACAACACACAACTTAAATTTATTTGGAAAAAGTACTCACCACCGCTGCAAGATCCCCGCCTCCACTCTGCCGGCCCCGTGGACAACTCGTAATACGGCGGTCTTTGGACCACCAGCACCGTGGGCTACTGGCGGGGGCAGATGCGGTTCTACGGCATTCAGACTGCAAAACTCGTAATAAGGCCCCAAGTATTTCTATCTAACATCTAACTACCTTCCCCCTGTACCTTACAATAAACATAGCCACCTATATATTTAGTAATATAAAGTAAATTGTTCTTACCTGACCGCAGCTCTTCTTCACTTCCAATCTGGACCGTGACACTGTACCAAGTGTAGAAACTTACGTACAACCTCAAGCGCCAAGCATAAAAGTAAAAACAGAAAAAGTACAATATTTGCCGTTGAACTTAATGGTAAACCATTGGAAAAAAACCATATAAAATGTTTAAAAAATATGTAACGTTACAATAAATGTGTTTATATTTTTATAAAATGTTATATTTACTATTTTTGTTACAATTTTTTATTTTTATCCTATGTTTAAATAAATAATATAAATATTACACCTTTGGATTACGTTTGGGTCTTTTCATATAATGTGTTAAAATGTAATTTTGACAAATAAATGTTTTTCAATTAATTCATATTTTAAAAATTAAAAAAGATATATTTGTTTTTAAAAATGTTTTAAATTAATTTCATTCAACTTTGTTTACTTAAATAAATTACTTTTAATTGTTAATATTCAACAACTACAATTAATACCTGAATATTAATTCACCTCCCCAACAAATACCTCTATATCCCTTACATCCCATCCCTAAATACTTTAAATTTTGATAATTTTAATATTATTATTATTTTTATAAAATTCCAAATATATATTTAAATACTAAAGTATTACAAATAATACCTGAGTATTAACACACTTCCCCACCCAATACCCCTATATCACTTGCATCTTGTCCCAAAATACTAATTTAGCAATTTTATAAAATATTTTTCAACTTAAATTAATGATTAATTTATATCAATTACAATTCATAAATATTAATACTAATGTATTAAAATTAATACAGAGTATTAATTCACTTCCCCACCCAATACCCCGTGGTAATGACACTAGTGGTAAAACACATAAGTACTATTGACACTAGTAGTAAAAAAATATGTGTGGTAATAACACCAGTTGTAAATCACATAAGTAGTAATAATACCAGTGGTATAAAAATGTGTAGTAATGACACATGCATGCAAGATATCTAGATCCAAAAATAATTGTAAACTGATGCATGGTAATGACACTAGTGGTAAAGACACAGTAGTTGTAAACAACTGCGTGGTAAAGACTAAAGCGTGGTTAAGACTATGTTGTAAAGGTACACCGTAGTGTAGACTGTGTTGTAAATGCTTAGCAATGCTCTACTCCCTACATGTCTACTGCTCAGCAAGGCCTACCCTCCCACTTGTCCTGTGCCTCTCTACTGCTTTATCAACATATTTTCTCAGAGACGTTTTCTTGCACTGCGGTCTGTGACTTTCCATTTCTGCTGTGTCTAATTATATTTCTGTATTCTACTAAAGCTTGTGTTTACTTCCCTGCCCCCAGGTCCTGACTCCAATCGTGCTTTCTGTTCTGCTACTGTAGACAGCTTAGGCCTGTATTTTTCCTTTAACACGTTCATCTGCTTGCATTGACATGAGTGGGCCTTCTTCATTTTCTACATTCATTATAACATTCCCCCCTTTAGTTGAATTGCCAACTATTTCCTCACCTTCCCTTTTGCTTGGAGTTATTAATGTGTATACATTCTCCTCAATATCCTGCATTTTATGGACCAATCAAGTAGTGAACATCCCTCCCAACTTCTGACTAACACTTTTACAACATCCTATCACTATCTGGAAGAAACAGAACATCAATAGCAATATTACAAGAACAGGCAACAAAGCTTTAAATATTTCTGGCATCCAGGATGGTACCACGTGAATCACACTGAAAACCATTTGTTGGGGCACCCCCCTTGTTCACCATCTTCTTTTGCAAGGTATGCAGATTTTGTAGGGCCTCTGTTAGTGTTCCATTATCGGCGTCATTGGCTGGAATATATGTGCAGCAGGCAGTTTGAATCTTGGCACATACTACCCCTTCCATCGCTGTCAAGTCTAGTACATATCTATGCTACATAATGATTACTTTCATGGCTCGCAACTCTTCTTTGATCGCATTGAATCCATCCTCAGTGGTGTTGATGGCTTTCATCAACTGCCAGCGGGAAATCTGGAGTCAACGTGCAGTTGCTTTTGCTTGAATCAACGGAAGGATGCTGCTGAAGAAGATTTGTGAATCATTGAACAGCCTGTGCTCTTGTGAGATGTCTTCCCAGGCTGTAGTACCAAAATACTCTGCACCTCTCTTCCTCCAATGATGGTGTAGCAATGTTGTTTGGCGGCTCATGGTATGGTCATGTATTTGAGAGATGTCTACTCCTGGAATCACCAGGGAGGGGGTATTCACAGTGACCAAAGAGCAGAGCCCTCACTAACCTGAAGGAAGTTGCATATACAGCCACTCACCACAGTTCTAGTAAAAATCCATTAGGCTGGAGGTGCCCCATTGCATGTCAGCATTATATCTTGTAACATTGCATTTGATTTTGTTTCCCAAAGGGACCTTTCCATTTCCCCATAAACACAGAGAAGAGAATGGGTTTTCTACCTGCTCAAAGAGTTGTAGTTGTTTCTACCCAAGTTAGTCTAGATATGTTCTCATCCCACTCTGTTGTGTGCTGTAGTCAGTGTGGTTCCCCTTCCATAGAGAAGGGGCCCTGCACCCAAATGTAGCACCGTGGGCCCAATGACCATGAACGTATACTGATCCATTTACTCAGAAATATGGCCTTTCCTGACAATTGTGGGGCAGGGGTGTGGCGAAGTAATTCTGGCAGAAAAGCATAGGACGGGATACCCCAAAAAATACCTGCTGCAATATTTTAGCTCTCCAGTTTTCATCCTTGTACCTCATAATCCACGTCCTGGCCATTGCATCTAACTTCACTACTAGCTCTTTGCGGTCTGTTAGGCCGTTCATGACATCTGCTAACTCTTTTTCATATTGAGTGGTATTTACAAGGAATGCTCCCTGTTTGGCCTGCAGTGGTTGCATCTGCGCTCGTATTCTGCAAAGAAAAAGGTGTAACAGACACATGGTAATATTTGGAGGTACCTCTTTGGACAAGTGCAACCTATATGAGTCGGTGGCATGTGGAATCAAAGCAAGAGGTATTAGAACTGCGTACCTATCTTCGTCTTATGCTGAGACCACATATTATCTAATAAGCAAGCATGAATACTATGGGATATATTTTTCTGTTCGGGTACTGCTCTCTGCAAGCGCACGATGTTGTTACGTAGTCCCATACTTCAAGTAAAATACCATTGCAATATAGCCACCAGCAAATGTAGCCGCCAGCAAATGTAGCGGCCAGCATCAGAAGACATAAAAGAAAAACAAAACAGCAATAAATAACTGCCCGCCAGTAGAGTCGACAAAATACTGCACTTGCGCTTTGAAGGGAGACATTGCTACTCTTGTGTCTCTCTTTCCCCCTCTTGTTCTCCTTCTGTCTGTGGAAGTGTCTGAGGCAAGGCAGGGTCCAGTCGCATGTCTGTCATATGGATCCATGGTTTCCTGCCATCCACTTTCACTGCAGTGGGGATACTCATTGTTACTGTGAAGGGGCTGTCGAATTTAGGACCCTTCCATTTGCGGACGAAATTCCGCACATAAACTTGCTGGTCAACAGGCTTCGGACTGGTCTGCTGGGCTGAGGCGGTCTTCACCTTTCGCAATACCTGTTTAGAGAAGAACTTGACAAACTTCATTAGCTCAGACAAATAACTCATTTCATCCCCTAAAACCTCAGCTGTCTTATGGGCTGGTAATGGTGATCACTTCCTGGCTGATTTCTGAGGGCGTACAAAGCTAGTTGTAGGCAGTACAGCCATTTCTTTTGCAAAGTAGCACATAGTTTGCCTATTTTATTCTTGAGGAGGCCATTCAGGTGCTCCATGATTCCATTATTTTGGGGGGTGATAAACAGATGACAGTTTATGTTGCATTGCTAGGGTGATGCAAATGTGTTGAAATATTGCATTGACAAAATGGGGCCCCTTATCGGAGCGGATTGCTTCTGTCATGCCCAACCTCGGTATCACCCCTATTATCAGAAAATTGGCTGCTGCTTTAGCATCATTAAGTACACAGGGCCTTGCCTCAATCCATCATGAAAATGGACAAACAATTACTTTAAGATACCTGTAATTGTTACATCTTTCAATCATGTTGATAAAATCTAAGTGTAGATTTTTAAATTGACCTGTTTGGCGTAGTATTGTTGAGGTGATCACCTTTAAGGTCGGCTTGGGGCTATACTGTTGACATACTGCTCATTCTGCAATGTGCATAGTGATAATGTCAAAGAGTTGTGGAATAAACCAGTCTGCCTGTAATGGATCAAGAAGATATTCTTTTGTGATGTGTGCTGGGAGGTTTAGTTACTCTAGAGCCATGTACAACAGGGCTTGTGGCATTACTGGCTTGCCTGCACTCTCTTGCCTGTAAATGAGATCTGTTGGTGACTGGTTGACAGCCTCATTGTTCCCACAGCTCCATTTCGTGAGGTAATGCTTGTTCCTCCAATTCATGCAAATGTAATTTTGAAGTTTTGGCAATGGCGGCTGGCACTGATCGGGGGTGGCAGGGCGGTGGGAGGGGGTGTAAAAAAATATACCTTATCGCCGCGTCTCTCCCCCGTCGTCTCTCCCGTCGGGCCGGAAACAGGAAACACCTAGGCTCCTCTAAGCCAATCACAACGCTACAATGCAGCGTTGTGATTGGTCTAAGCGCCGTGGTTCGGCGGTCAGATGGGGTCTGGGAGCCTGGGCATGTTCTCTACCCAGCCTGTAATGCAGCCTGGGTGGAGAACATGCAAAGTGCGCATGACTGTTTGACCGGCCCAAGACAGCTGGCCAAACATTCATGCGTACTTACAGAGTGCCACCACTCTTCCCACTGATCTGTGAGCAGAGCAGCCCTGACGCACCCCGCAAAGCTGCTGCAGCAGGAAAAAATAAAATGATAATAACTTTGACTTATTATCATTTTATTTTTCCTTTTTTTACCCTGCTGAAAAGCAGTGGGGCGACGCCCCTCCGCCTTAGCGCAGGAGCCGCCACTGTGTTTCGGAATATGGGGCAGTGATTCTGTAGCATCCTGTTGCCTGCTTATCATCATTCCTAATGTGTGTTCATCACATTGACTATAAATTGGGGATGTTATAGCTGCTTCTTTTGCTGCCCAATCTGCCAGAGCATTACCCCTGGAGATAAGGTCTTACTGATTGGTGTGCGCTGCACACTTTATCTCTGCTACTTTAGAGAGAAGTGTTAAAGCTTTTATTAATTGTGCCAATAAATCTTTATGCATCATGGGGGACCCATCAGATTGAAGAAATCCCCTCCTTTTCCATCTGTGAATGCTAAACTGTACAGTGGGGGTGACGTACGCTGACTCTGAATAAATGGTGACCTCTAGTCGCTCAGCTCAATGCAGTGCTTCAATGATGGCCACTAATACAGCCGCCTGTGCTCAGAAATGAGAAGGCAGTGGCATCTGGCTAATGATTTGTAATGTATCAGATGATCCCTGCTGTTCAGCTCTTACAACTGCTGCTCCTGAATGTCTAATCTCACTTTCCTGATCTATGACAGAGGATCCATCAACAAAGAGCAACATGCTCCTTGGATGGGCGTCCTCCCAAACCTTACTTTCTTCATCTGGTATGTAATTAGCACAGTCATGTACTTGTTCATCGTCAGTAACTGGGTGTGCAAAGAATGTTGCTGGATTAACTGTGTGACAGCGAACCACTTGTAAATATGGTACTGAAAGTATTACTTTGTATCCAGATGCCCTCTGAGTTGTGAGGGTGCTCTTATTTCTTTGTAAAATAGTAAATACTACATGCTCTACATACAGTGTTTATGGTGATCCGATCACTGTTGTGGTGCTTTTCTGGGCTGCAAATGCTGTTGTAGCCAGTGCTTGCTCACATGGGTAGTGACCTTTCACACCAGGGTCTAGCAGCCCAATGTATTAGGCAATTGGTTTGTGTCCCCTGGATGTCTTTTGACTAAGTACGGCCGTCATTGTCATTCCATTACAATGACAAAAGAGGTAGAATGGTTTGCTGTAGTCAGGTGTACCTAACACTGGAGCATTTATCATTGTGTTCTTCAGTTCCCTAAATGCTGTCTCTCATTCATCAGTCCAGTTTATTTTGTTCCCATTGGTATGGGACTCTTTTAGAGCGGTCAAAAGTGATGCAGTCAGAGTGGCATAATCAAATACCCCATTGTCTCTCATAATTGTAAAGTCTTAGGAATTGCTGCATTTGTTTTGTGGTGATGGGCTTGGGCATATTTCTGATGCTCTCTGCTTTGTCAGGTGTCACCGTCCTCCCATCTTTGGATATTATCTGTCCCAAATACTGAACTTCTGACTGCACATATTGCAATTTGTCTTTGTCAACTTTATATCTTTTTTCTGCACGCATGCAAAGGAGACCAATAGTGTCCTCCCTGCATATGATTTCAGTGGGGCTACACACCAAAATGTCGTCCACGTACCGTAAAAGGGAGCTTTTGCATTTTGCGTTTGCTAAATCCTTTTCCACTGTCCTGCTAAAGATACTCAGAGACTCACAATAGCCCTGGGGGATTCTTCTATAGCAGTACTGAGTTTGTCTGTACGTAAACCCTGTTAAATTCTGACTATCTGGGTGCAGTGGAATGCCGAAGAATGCATTTTTCAAATCAATTATTGAAAAGTAGGTGGCATCCTTAGGAATGTTTTTCAGTATGACTGATGGGTCTGGTACCACCGGAAATTCTAGGATTACTATACCATTCAGGGAGTGGAAATCTTGACTCATCCTCCAAGTTCCCCCCTTAGACTTTTTGATTGGATAAATTGGTGTATTACAGGGTGATGTTCTCTCATATATTACTCCCTGCTCATGTAACGCCTATATTGTGGGAAAGATGCCTTCTTCTCCTTCTTTGGATAAGAGATACTGACGTACCCTGGGCAGTATCGCCCCGGGTTTCATTGTTATTTTTAACAGGCTTAGCTCCTTCAATCAGTGCCACATTGTGTGGTCCCTTTGTCCACAGACTCTCTTTTACCTTTGCCAAATCCTTTTCTCTCATTGTACTGTCTTGCACGTGATTTGGCACCGTCCTGTATTGCAACTGTACTCTAATGGGAATATCCATTTGAAATACCACTGTCTCAATTGATCGGCTATCATCAAACATTTCTTCATCTGATATGTCTCTCAATTTGACTTCTGGATCCGTAAATACTACTGACACCCATGTTGCTGGTCTCCTGTCAAATGCTATCAATAATGCATAACGTGGCTTTATTTCAAGGGCCATTATCTCTCACGCCATGTCAGGTTCTTCTATGGGATCCACAGGTCACTCGGGTCTGAACAATAGTTATTTTGGTATCTGTACTGTCTTCCCCAGTAGCGCTGGTGTATGGGCTATCAAAACATATATGCCATGAAAAAGGCCTCTGTATCCACAGGAATTGCTCTGACCTGTTGTCCCAAGTCCTCATGAGCTATCAGTGACAACATCCTGCCTGGTGTAATACCAGGTGTGTAATATACCATTGACCCATCTTCCAAAAAAGAGATGCTCATATTCAGCGTACTCATCAAGTCTCTGAAGATTGACCGGTGCCTCTGGGGAATATAACAATGGTGCTTAAATTTGTGTGTCTTCTATTGTCATGCTCACTGATTCAGTAAAAGGAACCCTCCTGACAGCCCCAAAAAACCCTTGTGTGTCCATTGACTAGTGAGAAAGTGGTAGTGCTCCTTCCTTTATACAAGATTAGTGGCCCAAGTATCGATTAAAAAAACTATAGGGGCGATCTTCTATGGCTACTGTCACAGTGAGTTCCTCATCTGATCTGTGGGTTACCGATAGTATTGGACACATAATGGTTGTCTGTGGGCTCTCTCATTGTATATAGCTGTTGGTTGGTGTTCCTCTGTACATTTGGGGTTGTGCAAAAAAGGGATTACCTCCTTGTACAGTTACTCCTCCCATCTGGACCTGTGTGGGTCCACCAGTAGAATTTCTGACTACCTGGGGCATATTCTGTGGCGGGGGTCCCTATGTTACTTGTTGGGGAGCCCATTGCATCTGTTACGGCCCCATCTGCCTCTGCGGAGGGATCCACCCCTGCACTTGCTCATGGTTCTTTTTCACTCTAGATTACCTTGCAAAATGACCCATATTGCCACAATAATAATGTCCTGCCCTATATCCTCCTTGTCTTCTTCCCTGCACTGGCACTTGGCCTCCTGGAAAACCTCCTTGTCTATTTCCCATGGTACTTACTGGCTGCCCTCCTGGTGCTTGCACCTGCACTGGCGTTGTAACAGCCTTGTGTGGTGCTGCTACAAGTGCCCTTTCTGTATTTAATTTTTTAAGTTTCTATTGCACCAACTTAGCTGTGGCCCTCTCAGCCTGCTCTGTCCTTTCCTTGTCCTTTTCTTGTTTTCGCTTGAAATAATGTATTATATGGGCTTGTATTTCTGGCCACGGTTTAGCCTCTATTCCCACTACTCCGTCTAGGCTTGCTTGTATGCCCGTGGGCAGGCCCTGTTTCAATACATTATGAAATAGTATTTAATTCCCTCCAGTATTTTCCCAGTTGCATACTACTTGCTGTACAGATTGTTCTTTCATTCTGGTAATGAATTCTGTAATGTCTTCAGTCGGTTTTATGCCCTCTGCCATAGGGGCTACAATGTCTGGTCTGTCTAGGTAGGTCTGCCTGAGCGCATCCCAGACATATTGACGGTTATTGTTGAAGGGTGACCTGTCGAACTGTGTATTTAATAATGTTATTTGAGCAAATCCTGCCCTGATAAAAATTGTATTTACTTAATCTCTCACCTGAGAACTTCTCAAGGCGAGGTTCACTCCAACTGTGTTTCTCAAAGCATCCTATCAATTTTCCTGCACCCTCAGACAACGGGGTAGTGCCCTTTTTAAATTCTCTTTAACCATTTGTGGCCATGGTACATATGTGTCCAGTTGTCCACCCTTGAAAATGAGGGGTAACTGAGGTATTGGTCGAGGATTTACTGGTTTTGGGCCTAACCCGAATCTGGTCTATTACTTCGGATTACTTCAGTTGGTTTGTCTAAAGCATACTCATCGCAGACTGCAAGGCACTCTTACATATAAGGGTAGTTCCAATCTGGGTTGCCCTGTCCCTGCCATATAAAGTCTTCAGCAGTTGCTAAATCTATGGGTTGAAAAAATACTTCTGATGGATACTTCTGCCTGTGGATTCCTCACCTTATGAATACCCCTTGCGCCAGCAATCTTGCGGAAATTCTTTTCCTAGCTCTCCCACGTCAACGAGGACGTCACAATAGCACGGCTCCGCTCGCGACTCCGTATGACGTCATCGGAGCCATAAGAAGACCTCGTCGGCGTGCTGATGTCTGTTCCCTTTTTTCCGCGCCGTCGACGCGTAACGGTTTTCCAGGGACTCTCCATCTTCAACTTTGTTTCCTTGCGGCGAAGAAATGGCTACTTCTAGGAAATCCGGGTTTAAGCCTTGCAGGGAGTGCGGAGGCCATATGTCGATCACGGATCCTCACGAAAACTGTCTGTGGTGCCTTTCATCCGACCACGACGTCGAGGAGTGCCGTTCATGCAGGAAAATGAACCCGAAGGCGCTTAAAGAGCGTGAAGCAAAACTCTTTATGGCCAAAGCCAAGAAAGAAAAAAGAGGGAGAAAGCGGTCTACTTCGTCACACATGTCGAAGAAGCATAAGAAATCTAAGAAGTCCCGGCGTCATTCATCAAAGTCGAGGGCTTCGAGGTCGACTCCTCCTCCTGAGCGACTCCGGAGAAAGGACTTTGTCTCTCCTTCCCCTTCTCCGAATGCGGAGTCGCAGCATTCTCCAGCTCGGATGTCAACGGCGTCGAAGGGCTCTTCGGCGTCGAGAGGATCACCGGCGCCCTGTAAATCTCCGACGCCGGAGGAGATGTCTCCTATTCCTTTGGCTTCTCCAGTGCGGGCGCCGTCTCCACCGGCTCCGCAGGATCCGAATCCACCGCAGGAGGTCCCCGGGCAAGGAGGTACGGGTTCTTATCCTCCTTTTCCCTTGCCTGGTGCAGACCCATCGCAGTTCCTCAATGCGATGTACGGTATGTTTTCAAGGGCTAGTTTCCCATTGGGTGTGCCTTCAGGTCCCTTGGCCTACAATTTGGGTGTTCCACACCAGTATGCCCAGGCCCCCTTTATGCCCTTTATGCCATCCGCTCCGGCTTGGCACTTCCCGACACCGAGGTCGTCCACTCCGGCACCTCGAGCTCCGTCGGATGGGGAGTCGGCGTCGTCTCGGATTCGAGCGGCGTCGAACGTTGTTCCGGAGGGCCTTCCTCTTGCTCCGTTACCTCCTTCTCCGGCGCCGCGTTCGGTGCCGTCGACTCCGTTTTTGGCTCCGCCGACGCCGGTTCCGACGTCTGTGCCTAAGCAGCATTCCCGGAGGGAGACTCAAAGACTGCTAGAAGAGGAGGAGTATAGGCACAAGCAAGAACAGGAGGAAGGTGAAATAGTGGTCACTTGATGACTTTGAGGGTCTGCAAGAGGCCAGTGGCTTGGACACTTCACCAGAATATGACCTTTCATCACCAAAGGCTGGTCTACCATTGGAAAATTTGCCCTACCATGTGGTTGTGAGGAAGGCAGCTGATCTGCTGGGTCTGCAACTTCCAGCATCTGAGATAAAGGCTAACATTTTAACAGAGGTCCTTAATACGTCTTCTGTGGTCTCAGAGCCACTTTTACCATTCATAGACGCATTAACTGAGCCAATTTTGGAAGTGTGGCAGAAGCCCTTGTCTGCGCCTGCTGTCTCTAGGTCGATAGCGAGAAGATATAGGCCGGCCCCTGGAGATCCTGCTTTTCTGTCTTCCCATCCAACACCGGAGAGCTTGGTAGTACAAGCTTCATGTTCAAAGCAGTCTTCAGGTGCTTTCCCGACTACTCCTGGAGATAGGGACTCCAAAAAGATGGAGCAAGCGGCAAAAAAGGTGTTTTCGTCGGCAAGCATGGCTTTGAAGTCGACAAATGCTACTTGTCTTCTGGGAAGGTACATCCATGCTTTGATGGATACTGTGAAGCAGCTAGCTCCTAAGCTCCAGAAGATGATGGGGCTAACTTCATGGAGGTTCTTGCTGAACCACAAGCAGCTGCTCGCCAGGTGATTCAGTCTGGCATGGACACGGCTGATTCTGTTGCACGGGTAATGGGCTCTTCCGTCGCAATGTCATTCTTGAGAATGCAAATGTGAATTTATATATATGTATATGTTTGGTATGCAATGTTTGCATTTGAAAATGTGTCGGTCCGCCCGTTTGCCTCGGTTGCACGGAAAAAATGGGTGGAACTGACGTCAGCACGCCGACGAGGTCTTCTTATGGCTCCGATGACGTCATACGGAGTCGCGAGCGGAGCCGTGCTATTGTGACGTCCTCGTCGACGTGGGAGTGCTAGGAAAAGAATTTCCGTGAGATTGCTGGCGCAAGGGGTATTCATAAGGTGAGGAATCCACAGGCAGATATTGTATCCACCAGAAAAAGCGTTACCGAAGGTAAGTAACTTGTTCTTCTCAGCCATTGCTTCTTCCCTTCCTTTTTTTTAAAATAAATTTATTTTTATTATGGCAAAACAAGCTTCAGATACAAGCATATCTCAAGATATATATACAGAGCATATACAAGACATGGCTATACCAGGCCCTATAAACGCAATATACAAGTACATTGTAGGCAATGCCACACGCAACCCACTGGAATACGTCTCTAAGCCCTCCCGGAAAACCCATTCAGTACCCTTCGTGAGACCCATCACAGACCCCTGTATAATGTCCACCGCCCCCATATTTTCTCCTATTTGCTGGGGCATCCGCGGCTTTGATACACCACCTGCTCCGCACCATGACACCAGTCCATATCGCAGAGCCATGCAGCCACAGTCGGGGGTTCCGCAGCCCCCTATGCGCGTGCTATGTTCCTCTTAGCGACCCCCCCTGCCAAGGCTAGCCACAACTTTGCCCACTTCGGCCACGTGATCTCTCCCGTGACGCCGAGGATATGCCACCTGGACTCCAACAGAACCTGTGCCCCCACCACAGCCTCCATCACACGGGCGATGCCCTTCCAATACTTCTGAATCCTGGGGCAGGACCACAAAATATGAAAGAATGATCCCCTCTCGCCACAGCCCCTGGCACATAATTCGGAGCCCCGCCCTTTATACGGGCCTGCACCATTCTCGAGGCATACGACCTGTGGAGGATGCGGAGCTGGACAAGTCGAAAGCGTGCCCTGATGGCTATTTCCTTGGGACACTGGAGAGCCTCCGCCCAATCATCATCTTCCAACAAACCCACATCCGTTTTACAGGTTTCCCGCAGGGGACCCAGGCAGTCCGGAGTATTGTTTACCAGTTTTTTGTACATCAGTGACACTGCCTTCTGAATCATGGGGTCCAAAAGAAGCCTATCCTCCAATGGTGAGTATTCTGGAAGCACCGTCCCTTCTTTCAGCTGGCAATGAAGTGCCGATCGCAACTGTCTGTATCTAAGAAATTCTCCTAACCCCATTTGGAAGCCCTCCCTCAAGCTATCGAATGTCACCATTTTGCCACCTTTCCAGACGTCCCCGAGCACGTCAATACCTATAAGGCTCCACTTCCGGAAACCCTGCAGTCTGTGCACTTCTTTCAGAAAGTCTCCCTCCCATAGTGGGGTCTATTCAGTGAGTTTCAGCTCCCACCCCGTCATTCTAGTTGCTGCATGCCAGATATCTATGACCGTTTTAGTGTGTGGTGGCAGATGTACGGAGCCCCTGCCCCACAATTCCCCCAAGTAACTACGCTCACTCAAGACCAATCTTGAAGAGGACTGCCCGCCCCATGGGGGAGATCGGGAGCCCCCTCCAATGCGTCGCGTCCTCTCGCAACCTGGAGAGCTGCACCTGCAAGTTCAATTGTGTAAACTCTGCCTCAGTCTTGGTTATCCATATGCCCAAGTACTTAAAGTTATCCTGCAGCACCATCTCCGAGCATGCCGACGTCAGAACCGGAGGGCCCCCAGCTAGAGAAAAAACCAAGGACTTGTCCCAATTAATGCGGTATCCAGAATAAGAACCGAAAGATTTTATTATGTGAATGAGCCTATGGAACGTTTGTCGGGGCCGATGCGCATAAATAAGGATATCATCCGCATACAACGAAATGCGCTCTTCCCAGCCCCCCCCCCATGATCAATCCTCCTCACCACCGGGTCCCTCCTAATCCAGCGCCAGCGCAAATAGCATCGGGGACAGAGGACACCCCTGACGTTCCCTTATGCAGTGTAAAGGCTCTTGAAACGACCCCGTTAACCCGAACGCGGGCCATCGGGCCAGTGTATAACAACCGGATCCACTTTTGCAGCTGCGGGCCAATGCCCACTTTCTCCAGAACAGCGAAAAGGTATGGCCATTCGATGCTGTTGAACGCCATCCTCGCGTCTAACGAGAGGAGAGCGGCTGGAACATCAAATTGAGCCTCGTGCTCCTATGGGGCATCAATCAATCAATCACAGAATTTGTAAAGCGCACTACTTACCCACGAGGGTCTCAAGGCGCTAGGGAAAAAAGGGGGTGGGGGGTGCTGCTACTGGTCGAACAACCAGGTCTTGAGTAGCCTCCTGAAGGTCAGCAGGTCTTGGGCCTGTCGTAGGCTTAGTGGAAGGGTGTTCCAGGTCTTGGCGGCGAGGTGGGAGAAGGATCTGCCGCCGGTGGTAGTTCTTCGAATGCGAGGGACGGTGGCGAGGGAGAGGTCGGCGGAGCGGAGTTGGCGGTTGGGGACGTAGAAGAGGAGTCGTCTGTTGAGGTAGGCTGGGCCAGTCTTGTGGAGTGCCTTGTGTGCGTGGATGAGGAGTTTGAAGGAGATTCTCCTGTCGACGGGGAGCCAGTGCAGGTTCCTCAGGTGGGGGGTGATGTGGCTGTGGCGTGGTACATCGAGGATCAGGCGTGCGGAGGCGTTTTGTATGCGTTGCAGTCGCTTGATGAGCTTGGCCGGGGCTCCCGCGTAGAGGGCGTTCCCATAGTCAAGTCTGCTACTGACGAGGGCCTGGGTGACTGTTCTTCTTGTGTCTGTCGGGATCCACCTGTAGATCTTGCGAAGCATGCGGAGGGTGTTGAAGCAGGAGGATGAGACTGCGTTGACTTGCTTGGCCATGGAGAGCGTTGAGTCGAGGATGACTCCCAGGTTGCGTGCGTGGTCGGTGGGTGTCGGGGCTGCTCCCAGCATCGTTGGCCACCAGGAGTCGTCCCAGGCTGAGGGGTTGGAGCCGAGGATGAGGACCTCTGTCTTCTCCGTGTTCAGTTTTAGTCGGCTGATCTTCATCCAATCGGCGACGGCCTTCATTCCTTCATGGAGGTTGGATTTGGCGGCGAGGGGTCCTTGGTGAGGGAGAGGATCAGTTGAGTGTCGTCGGCGTAGGAGATTATGTTGAGGTCGTGCTGTCTGGCGATGCGTGCGAGCGGGGCCATGTAGATGTTGAACAGTGTTGGGCTGAGGGACGATCCCTGGGGTACGCAGCAGATGATCTCGGAGGCTTCGGATCGGAATGGTGGGAGGCGGACTCTCTGGGTTCTGCCAGCGAGGAAGGAGGTGGCCCATTCCAGGGCCTTGTCTCGGATCCCTGAGTCGTGGAGGCGTGCGCGTAGAGTGCGGTGGCAGACAGTGTCGAAGGCGGCGGAGAGGTCCAGCAGGATGAGGGCTGCGGTCTCACCGTTGTCCAGCAGGATCCTGATGTCGTCGGTGGCGGCGATGAGGGCAGTCTCAGTGCTGTGGTTGCTGCGGAACCCCGATTGGGATGGGTCCAGGATGCTGTTTTCTTCGAGGTATCGGGTTAGCTGTTTGTTGACGATCTTCTCGATGACCTTGGCTGGGAACGGAAGCAGGGAGATGGGCCGGAAGTTCTTGAGGTCTCTCGGGTCCGCCTTGGGTTTTTGAGTAGGGCGTTGATCTCTGCGTGTTTCCAGCTCTCTGGGAAGGTCGCGGTCTCGAAGGAGAGATTGATGACGTTGCACAGGTGGGGTGCGATGGAGCTGCTGGCTTTGTTGAAGATGTGGTGCGGGAAAGGGTCTGACGGGGAGCCGGAGTGTATTGTGCTCATGGTCTTGATGGTGTCCTCGATGTTCACGCTGGCCCAGGCTGGCAGGGGGTCGTGGTCGATGGTGTGCGGCGGGTCTGGTGCATCGATCTTAGTTGGGGCTGTCTGGGTGTTGAAGCTGTCGTGGATGTCGGCGATCTTGCTGTGGAAGCAGGTGGCGAGGGAATCGCACAGGGGTTGCGACGGCGGGATGTCGTTGGTGTTGGAGCTGGGTTTGGAGAGTTCCTTCACAATGTTGAAAAGCTCCTTGCTGTTGTGTGCGTTGTTGTCGAGGCGGTCTTTGAAGGAGATTCTCTTGGCGGACTTGATGAGGTGGTGGTGGTTACGGATGGCGTCTTTGTGGGCTGCGTGGCTGTCCGGTGTCTTATCACTGTGCCATTTCTTCTCTAGTTTCCGGCAGTTTGGAAGCTAGGAGTTCCGAGGTGAACCAGCTGGCTCTTTTGGTGGTGTCACTGTAGGTGAGTTTTTTCAGCGGGGCGAGGGTGTTGGCACAGTCGTCCATCCATCGTCTGAGGTTGCAGGCAGCGTCGTCGGTGTTCGATGGGTCGGAGGGAGGGCTGAGAGCGAGGGTTGCCCGAAGTTGGTCTTCGGTGACTTTGCTCCAGCAGCGGCGTGGGATCTGTTGGGTGCGGTGGTGTGTGGTGGGTTTCTGGAAGGTGAAATGGATGCAGCGGTGGTCGGTCCAGAGGAGTTCCGTGGTGTGGCTGAAGGAGACGTGGGAGCTTGAGGAGAAGATGGGGTCAAGCGTGTGGCCGGCGGAATGGGTCGGTGTTGTGACGAGCTGGCTCAGACCGAGGTTGGCGAGGTTGTTGATCAGGGTGGTGGAGTTGCTGTCGTTGTTGTTCTCCAGGTGAAAGTTCAGGTCTCCGAGGAGGATGTAGTCGGTAGAGGTCAGGGCGTGCGTGCTGATGAAGTCGGCGATGGAGTCGCTGAACTGGGGTCGGGGCCCAGGGGGTCTGTAGACAAGGGTGCCTCTAAGGGTGGTGTTGGGGTCCGTGTGGATCTGGAAGTGCATGTGTTCGGCGGTGCTGAGAGTGTCGTCGGTGCTGGTCGAGACCGTGATGGTGTTCTTGTGGACGATGGCGATTCCTCCTCCTACTGCGTTGACGCGGTCTCTGCGGGTGATCTTATAGCCGTCTGGGATGGCTATGGCGATGTCGGGGGCGGAGGAGTCGTTCATCCAGGTCTCTGTCAGGAAGGCGACGTCTGGTGATGATGTGTCGAGCAGGTCCCAGAGCTCGACGGCGTGTTTGCGTGCAGAGCGGGTGTTCAGTAGGATGCACCGGAGGTGGTTGAGGTCCTTCTTGGCGGGCGCCTCGGTGGCTCTGAGGCTGGTGTAGCTGCAGTTCCGGCAGGTGAAGGGACCATGGGTGCGTTTCGGGGCGGCCTTGAAGCAGTTGTGCGTCCGTCCGGGGTTGAGAGCGTGGAGTGTGGTGGCATCGTATCGGCGTCGGTCCTCGAGGCTGGAGCGGGGGGTGCACGGCCCAAGGGTTCTGGCGCTGGGCGCGCTCCAGGCGCGGACGGGCGCAGACGGGCTTGCCTTAGGCGCGCCTTCGGCGCGCCAGCGGCGCGGCCGCACAGCGGCCGCCATATATGGGGAGGTGGGAGGGAGGAGCAGCTGGGAGGCGGGAGGCAGGGGCAGCGAATGGGCAGTCAGGGGGGCGGGGCCGCAGGGGACGCAGCGGCGGGAGTGGAGAGAGGCAGCGAGGGGCACAGAAGGCAAAATGGACACAAGGGAGGTGGGGGCAGCGAGGGAAACAGAGGAAAAAACGGGCACAGTACAATGGGGGCAGCGAGGGACACAGAAGGCAAAAAGGACACAAGGGAGGTGGGGGCAGCGAGGGAAACGGAGGAAAAGACGGGCACAGTACAGTGGGGCAGCGAGGGAAACAGAAGGCAAAATGGACACAAGGGAGGTGGGGGCAGCGAGGGAAACAGAGGAAAAAAACGGGCACAGTACAATGGGGGCAGCGAGGGACACAGAAGGCAAAATGGACACAAGGGAGGTGGGGGCAGCGAGGGAAACAGAGGAAAAAAACGGGCACAGTACAATGGGGGCAGCGAGGGACACAGAAGGCAAAAAGGACACAAGGGAGGTGGGGGCAGCGAGGGAAACAGAGGAAAAGACGGGCACAGTACAGTGGGGGCAGCGAGGGAAACAGAAGGCAAAATGGACACAAGGGAGGTGGGGGCAGCGAGGGAAACAGAGGAAAAAAACGGGCACAGTACAATGGGGGCAGCGAGGGACACAGAAGGCAAAAAGGACACAAGGGAGGTGGGGGCAGCGAGGGAAACAGAGGAAAAGACGGGCACAGTACAGTGGGGGCAGAGAGGGAAACAGAAGGCAAAATGGACACAAGGGAGGTGGGGGCAGCGAGGGAAACAGAGGAAAAAACGGGCACAGTACAATGGGGGCAGCGAGGGACACAGAAGGCAAAATGGACACAAGGGAGGTGGGGGCAGCGAGGGAAACAGAGGAAAAAAACGGGCACAGTACAATGGGGGCAGCGAGGGACACAGAAGGCAAAAAGGACACAAGGGAGGTGGGGGCAGCGAGGGAAACAGAGGAAAAGACGGGCACAGTACAGTGGGGGCAGCGAGGGAAACAGAAGGCAAAATGGACACAAGGGAGGTGGGGGCAGCGAGGGAAACAGAGGAAAAAAACGGGCACAGTACAATGGGGGCAGCGAGGGACACAGAAGGAAAACGGGCACCGAGGCCACAAGCAGAGGGGCGAGCTTACCAGCAGCAGCAGCGGGCGGACAACACAGGCGGAGCTGTGTGGTGGGGGAGCGACCTACCTGGCAAAAGCCCGATTGATCGGGTGAATCAGAGTCTGCAGAACCGGGCCCAACCGATTCACGATAATCTTAGCTAGAACCTTAGCCTCGAAACTTAAAAGGGAGATGGGCCTGTAAGAGCTGCAGAGGTCATGCGGTTTTCCTTTTCTAAGGTGTACAACGATAGTTGCCATTCTTGTGTCTTCTGGAAGTTACCCCACTTCGGACGCTTCCTTAAACATGTCCAGCATGTAGGGGGCCAGCTTGCTCGCCACACATTTAAACAGCTCAGTGGGGAGCCCATTCGGACCCGCCGCTTTCCCAGATTGCAAGTCTCTCATGGCATTTTCTACTTCTTCCAAATGGAAATCAGACTCGAGCATCTCCCTGTCATCCGACTCGAGAGTCGGCAGAGAAATGTCGCGCAGGAATTCAGTCCATTCCGGTTCCCCCCATGTGGATTGAGACTGGTAAACGTTTTTGTAATATTTGGCAAAAATTTCCGTTAGGGCCGCCCCTGTACCACCCTGTGTCCCCTCTGTGGACTGAATCTCGGACACCCTGCGTTCCAGCCAAGCAATCAGTTTGTTGGCTTTGTCACCTAAATCATATACTCTACGTTGTGTGGTGAGCGCGTGAGCCCGAGCCGCGTTGTCGGGACGGTCTCGAAGGGATTGCTCTTTAAGTTTGAGGGAATGCTTGAGCCCCTTGACATCCCCAGAGTCCGCTGATACAGTGCGCTCCAAGGCGAGTATCTCCTGTTCGAGTTCCTTGCACCAGAGTCGGTTTTCTTTATGTTTAGCACCGCACGCCGCCTGCACAAAATCCTTCGCCACCACCTTGTACGCTTCCCAGAGGATACTAGCGGAGCTAACAGGTCCGACATTTTCACCAAAGTAAAGTTCTGTGCGGTCCCGAAATTCCTGGTCCCGAAGCATAAAGGGATCCAATCTTGGAGGGAGAGACCAGTCGCGAGCTAGCCCGTAAAGCTGCACCTCCCCCAGTGAGTGGTCGGATATTCCTCGCGCCTTATGGCGCCCACCCTGAAAGAGGCCCACCGAGGTTGTGTGTGTAAAGTTATAGTCATGCCGAGCCCCGCTGCCGTGTGCCGCAGATATATGAATATATTGTCTAGACCTGGGATTGTGGCATCTCCAGAGATCCGACAGACCCAGAGCCCTCGCGAATGAGAACAGTGGACGAGGCCCCTTTGCTCCCGATGGGAGAGTTTCCCTATCTATTTCCGGCATGAGTGTATCATTCATGTCGCCCCCCAGTAGTAACAGACCAGGCGGGAAATCCAGTAGAAGCTGACTGAGATCCGGAAGTGTAATTTCGTGAAATCGCGGGGAAATGTACACTGAACATATATTTACCACCTGCCCCTCCCAAGGTCTTGACAAAGCCGCATAACGACCCAATTGGTCGCACCATGTGCGCTGTATCACCAGAGGGATTGCATTTTTAGTGAGTATGGCCGTGCCCCTGGATCCCGATGTGAAACCAGCGTGGACCTGCAGTGTGTATCCGTACCTATTGAGGGCCAAGTAGTTGTTCCCCCTGAGGTGCATCTCCTGAAGTAGGACAATGTCTGGGGAGTGTCTGTGCAAATACTGTAAGACCATAGTGCGTTTGATTTTGTCCCCCAGGCCATTCACATTCCAGGAGAGGAATGTCAGCTTTTTGTTAGGTTGTGTGGCCATGTGTTCAGCCTACTTCAACCCCCCCTCCCCCCAACAAGTAGAGACCCCCCCCTTACGCGCGGCAAGACCAAGCTCGTCCAAGGATGTCATCTGACACACAAAATGAAGCATTATATCTGAATCAAGAACCAAACAAAAAACCACGCAAAGAGCACAACAACCCATAACAGTGACCCCCCACCCTGCAACCCTGCCTTGTAGGTCTAAAACTGCCCACATCCCAAATAGAGCGCCTGTCGCCCCAATAAACAAGAAACTAAAGTAGGGCTGTCTGGCGCCACCACACAATAGCGCCCCCTCCCGGGCACCCAACCCCACCCCTCAACACATCGTAGAGCCGGAGCATACAAACAGTGTCCCGTCCGGACGTCCCCCAAACGCCTACTTCGCTGAAATAGGAGCTCTGATATCGGGCAATCAAGACTGTACCTTAAGTCCCACAAAGTTATACAGCAGTTCACAGCAATGAGTCCTTTCCCTCACTTCCCCGGAGATCGTGCTTCACTCCCAGGGCTTCCAGACTGGGAACTCCTGGATCTGGATGCCGACCTTTCCCCATCTCTGCGTCGGGACGGAGACTCGAGAGTACGAAAGCGACTCCCACGCCAGTCCCCTTCAGTGCGACGGTTGAGCGACCGATGGGAGCCCCCATCCAGCCACTGTTGAACCTCAGCAGGCGATGTAAAGAACAGGGTCTTATCATTGTCCAGGACTTTGAGCTTGGCCGGGAAGAGCATCATGTATTTTATCCCCTTCTCTCGCAGGGCTCGTTTCACCCCATCGAACGTGCGCCTCTCCTGCTGTACTCTCAATGTGAAATCCGGGAAGAATCTCACTGTCGAATTCTCGAAGGGGAGGTCTCCACTCATTCTAGCTGCCTGCAAGATGGCATCCCGGTCTCTGAAGTTAAGGACGCGCACAATAATCGTCCGAGGAGGAGCCCCAGGCTTCGGCTTTGGGATCTGGGCCCTGTGTGCTCTCTCCACGGTAAAGAGAGTAGACAGTCTCTTAGGCTTAAGGTGGTTCAAGATAAGGTCCTCGATGAAGAGATTCATACTGGGGCGTCCGCCCCCTCAGGCACTCCCACCACCCTAATGTTGTTGCGGCGGGCCCTCCCTTCCTGTGCGTCCTGCCTCAAAGCCATCAGCTTGTGTTGATGCGCCAGTTTCTGTATGAGCTCCTCTAGCTTGCGCGTCGCAGATTGGAGCTCGCCTACGTTCTCCTCAGTCGCCGTGACCCTCTCCGAGGTTTTCCTCATGTCCGCCCTCATCAAGTTCATTTCAATAGTAACTTTATCGATTTTGGTCTCCAAGGTGTCCCCAAGACTTGGATCGCCGATATGATTGAGCCAAGGGACGGCTCCTCTCCGGCCAATTTCTCCCCAGTCGCCCTCTCCTAGGGCGTCAGTTGGCGCGGTACAGCATACTTGTCCAGTTTATTCGCCTGCACAGCAGCGGGGGCCCCTTTTGGTTTCGTCATGACCAAGTTCCCGCTGTATGGGGACACAGAGCCCCCTCACCCCCACACACACCAACTGCGGGCCACCCCCGGGACTTATCTCTGGGCGCCGAGATCCGTGGGCGCACACTTCAGGCGCGAGCTCTCCCTTTGTCGCCCGCTCCAATACATGTCACACAGCTTGCTCGCAGCACACGTGGGCCCCTCCAAGACGATCCAGAATGGGACTGGGCAAAAGGACATGCAGGGGAAGGCGCCGCTCCCTATGCCTTAGGGACCTTCACAACCCAGTACTGGGCCCACCAGTCCCTGCAGCCCAGCCGTTCCACCCAGTCGCTGATCTCTCTGCGTCACCGGCGAGTGAGGAGGCCGGCAGGAGCCTCCATGCAGCCAAAGATGGTCCCCCCGGGACTCCCCCTCAGCCCGGCCTCACCTCTGTAAACTGCACGGCGTAGTCTTGAGGGCACTGCGAGGCCTGCCATGGGGATAGCACTTGGCAGGGTCCCAGCCACCAACAGCACTCGTTCTGTGTGGCCCAGGGAGACGCGCCCCCAGATGCAGCGACGATCATAGGCCCCACACAGCAGGCCCGTATGGCGCCAGTCCCAGCCGCAATTCACAGGGGGGCAATCAGCCAGCTGAGTCCTGATCCCAGGCCCAGTGTCATCAGTGGATAGTGCAGGGGGGTCCCGTAGAGGCAGCAGCGTCTCCCGCTAGTCACACAGGGTGGGCCCCACCACCGGCCACCGCAACTCAGCTCCTCCATGCGGGCACGCCAGCGCAATGTAGGGACCACCAGCGGGCTTACCCAGGTCGATGTCAGGCCCTGGGGAGCTCAGCGCCAGCTGTCCACAGGCAACGCGGCCCCCGGGGTGCTCCTCACCGACACACAATGCAGTGTCAGCCACAGGCCCCAAGCAGCGGATCTCGCATGGCAGAGATCCCGGGCCTCGCACGCCAGGGGCAGGCAGCGTTCAGACGCGACTCCGCCCCCTCACCGTCCGGAGCTCCGCAGTAATCGCAGGGCAGGCCCCTCACCACAGCACACGGGCCGCAGCACCGTCCGAGGTCGGGGACACCTCTGCCGCCTCGGAACGTCACCGGGAGAACAGCGCTGGTCGTCTCCGTTGTCCAGCTGCCGGATCGAAGGCGGATATTGCGGGCTATGACGGGGCCCGGAAGGAGCGAAGAGGTTACGCCGCCATCTTGGCCGACGCCCCTTCCCTTCCTTTTTAGTCCATTTTGCAAATTCATCCGAAAAGAGTTGGCAATAGTAACTACCCTCTTTATATTCTATTACCTCTATGGGTGTTAGTTCCGACATACTCTTTTTTAGGATTGACTTCTTCCATGTTTCTGAGGTGTCTCTTACTGTCCTTAATGTCCCCCGCAGAGGGCGTGGGTGGAAATGATATGGGTTTACGGTTAGTGTCCTGTTCATTTGCATCCTTGGTAGGCCTGCCGTCCAACTCCCCATCTTCCTCTGCCCCCCCTACATCTTGTAACTCATTTGGGGGTTCATGATATTGTGGTGTCTCTATGTCCCTTTCCCAACCTTCTTCTTCTCTTATCCATTCCTCAGTTGCCTCTCTCAAAGTCTCAGCAGAAGTGTCTCCCAGCCTAAGAACAACATGTCCTGTAGTCCATTGTCCTCAAAGGGGAGCAGGGCTTCTAGAGCGTTCTGCCGGTCTAGCAGTGTGCTGCAATTCATTTGAGTCTGTCTCTTTGGGCCGGTTCTAAACTGGCCTGAGGTGAGGTCCAAAGGTGCCTAGTTTTACCATGATTTTTGTCTCTCCTCTTTAGGTGCAACTCTAACGGGATCTTGGTACCCTGCAGCTGGTGTCTCTCCTCATTAGGTGCAACTCTAATGGGATCTTGGTACCCTGTAGCTGGTGGAATGGGGTAAAGACCATAATGTGGGGACTTCTCTGTGGACTGTGTTATTGCCTTTTCGGGTGTTGTTGGTTTCGCATTTGTTTTTGTATTGCGGAATTTCCGCCATAATGGTGACTTCCCTTTTCTTTCTATTATACTTGAGCGAATGTAAGTCAATGTGTGTTCAATTATGCCTTCGTCGAATGTTCCTTCCTTTGGCCAATGCTGTGCGTGGCCCTTAGTACCTTTGTACCATTGTTTACAATACTTTTGTATCTTCTTGTCTGAAGGAAAAGATTTTATCATGTGTTCCAGAGGGGTCTCCATGGTCACCTAAGGAAGTGTGCGTTTCCTATGTGTAATAGAATTGATCCCTTGTTTGTTTCCCCACTGTCTTATGCCCCTTTTGGACCTGTCTCCTCTACTAATATATTTGTGTTCTATGAATATAGCTAACCTATAGTAGTGGTGAACACATATTGATCTTATGCAGTGTTACCTTACTTCACATATACTAGATTGAGGCAGAGTGGTGAACATCAAGCACACTTATCGCTAGTCTGTGTAACACTTCTTCCAAGGTTATATCTGAAGTGGGTGCATTTATGGGGGGGTCTAAAAGGATTTGTGCCTGACACAATACATGTTACATTATCATGAATATAAATGACTATTTGCGGTGCTCGAGGATGCACGCTCCCATTCATGTTTCAAACTCCTGATTTGTAAATATCTGTGAAGACTGCATCAAGAAGGGCCTCTAATATTATGAGTGACTATGTTAATTTATGAATTCCATGGGTATTACATGGACACAGGGGTTCTCCATTGGCCCATCGAGATATACATTTTAATTCACTCTCATCTGTTACCTACCAGGGTGAATTATCAGTCTCACTCATAGGGAATTACTATTAATCTTTAGGCTTGTCTTAGGATGTTTTGTTTTGATTTCCTGTGTTTTTATCTGAGATAATGTTTCCCCACTTCCAGGACACCTTAGGGGTTTGTATTGGAATACCAAAAATATTGGAAAGATCGTGCTGCCTTACTTTCTTGCTTATACCAGACTGTATAACTGCCAGGGAACCCTGCCACTTCTCTATGATTTGTCCCTTGTGATTATGCAATACTGTACTCTTTGTGTCATCCTCCTTATTCATGGAGGGCTATTTAGTTGTAACTAATGCACTTTTTGGATTCGCAACCAAGGGTCTGGCCGTGCTCGGGGCAAAGTCAATTGACACCAGCAATTCGCTGTCCTGTTACCCAACTGTCAGACTCACCAACTGATGTCTCAGTCTCGGTCGCTCTTCCTTAAAGACGCCTTCCAGATATCTTAAATCTAGGAATTTGGGAGCCGAGCATCTGACTTATTGAAAGTAAGGCCTGCCCGTGCCGATCAAATGACCGTTTCTGAACTACGTCAGACTTCACACACTTGTTACCCAGTCCTATTTCTACACTAGCCCTCCGGATCTACAGGGGATATCTGTGAGCACTCCCCAAAGGAATGTTCCTTTCAGAAGTTTCCTCCTGGGTAATACACTAGTACCTGCTAGAACACTTCCCAAAGGAGTGTCTCCTCCAGGAGCTGCCTCCTGGGTAAAGCACTACTGCCTGCTATTCTTCCCTTTTATTTCAAATGGGAATTCACACTAGCTAGTCTTCCAGTCTGTACCGGAAATCACCACACTTCGTATCATTGCATCTTGACAAAAGAAAAAAGAAAATCCCCATGCATGAATTTCTATACTATGATTGCCAAAGAATCATGCACTTTAAAATTTTAAGGTACGAAGTTCGATTTCTCCTCCCCCTGGGATCTTACCCACCCATCTTTTGAATAGACAGACTTTAGTGTAACACTCAGGACCTGATTACGATGTCGGGAGGATTTGCGTCTGCCTGACACCATCTCGGTCCTAGGACCGACCGACCTCCGGTCGGTGGTCCCGACCGGCCAATTACAATGCAACCAAACACTGCTCGGTCGCATACTCCCGTTTCTCAATGGGAGCTTGTGTTACAGCCGTAAACGGGCCGTAACACAAGCTCCCATTGAGAAATGGGAGGTGTTGTTCATCCCTGCACCCTGTTGCAGGCACCTCAAGGTGCCTGCCACAAGGTGCAGGGATCAACAGGGGGAGCACCATATGTGCCCCCTTGGCCCCCAATTGGAGGCCGCACGCACAAGGGGGCCCTGCTGGGGGCCCCCAAACACTCTTTCCGACATGGTTTCCATGTCGGGCAGGCCAGCATGGAAACCATGTCGGAAACGGTGCATCGTAACCCCAAGAGCGGAAAGGCCGGCCCTTTGGGATTACGAGCCAGCTCCGACTGGCTAACGGAGCCTGTCATAAGCCAGCCGGAATGACTGGCCGGTTTACTTTCCGATCGCATTGTAATGCGGCGGTCGGAAACTAAACCGAGCAGCCGATTACGATGCGGCCAGGAAGGCTCCTACCGTCGGTCGGAGCCTTTACGTGCCACATCGTTATCGGCCCCTTCGTGTCTGCTTACCTTTTTTTATTTTTTTTATTATTTTATTTAAAGCTTTTACAGTATGAAACCATCACAATACAATACGTAATTACATTGGCTGGATACAGTACAGTCTCACAGTGGACACATGCAAAGCATACGTTTATAACAGAGTAGATCTACATCATCGGAGCTTAATAGTAGTTAGCGGGAGCATATGCTCTTTATTCTACCTCTACATGAATGTGGATGAGTATATTTAACCTCTACCCCCTGTGGGTGGAATCTGCCAGGGTATAGCAAAGCCTGTAACCGTTCAACACTTAATTACCTTCGCAACCTTACGGCTCACCAGTTTCCTTTCCCACCAATTACTGTTGATATAATCCCCAAAAACCTTTGGGTCGATTCTGGGGGGGGTAGTAACTCACTATAATTATCTGATTGAGTGTTGCAATATAGCATGTCTTTTGCCCAGTCGTCTATGGTCAGAACAGGGCCTTTGGCACAGCGCATAGCCACTCTATGCTTGGCAAGGAGTAAGCCCATTGCTACTAATCGTCTTCCCTCTCTGCTTATTCTTTTGTTATGTCTCAGCAGAGCAAGTATTGGGTCTGGGGTAAGCGAGAGGCCTGTTACCTCGTTTAATGTGTGAAAAACCTTATCCCAGAATTCTGAGATCTTGGGGCAGTACTAGGCGACATGTAAAAACCCAGCCTCGCTTTCCATGCAGCGGGGACATGCAGCTGAATCCCACAGGCCATACCGACAGAGTCTCTCAGCTGTATAATAAACCCTATTGAGATTTTTAAAGGGGATTAGGCAGTGCCTCCCATTAAGTGAAATGTGTTTAGTCATCTCGCAGCAATATCGCCAGGTGCTGTCGTCTATAACTGTGTCCAGATCCAGTAGCGGCCCGTGGTGGGAGTGCTGCCGGGCGGTGACGTGGGGCGGGGGAGGGGCAGGGTGGGGGGTAGTAAAGTACGGAATACGGCCGTATAGAGGTAAGTAGACATATAAATAAATAAAACGAATTTCATTGCGCGCGCTGCATCGCATTTGGCAATGCAGCGCGTGCAACGAAGTTCGTTTTATTTATTTATATGTCTACTTACCTCTATACGGCCGTATTCATGCTACCCCCACCCTGCCCCTCGCCCCACGTCACCATCCGGCAGCATTCCCACCACGGGCCGCTACTGTCCAGATCTCTCTGCCAGTCCTGTCAAGCCTTTTCTTAAGTTCGGTCTCCTGGCTTCTTGTGTCAAATTATAAATAGTGGTCACCAACTTAGCGAGGGTAGTGGAGTGTAAGATGTTGGAGAGCGTTGGCATCTCCATTGACTCCTGCATAGCTTCACCTAGGAGGTCGCGTAGTGCATGCCTGACTCTGTGATATTGGTATTGTGTTAGGGAGGAGGGTTCATATCCTTCTACCAACATGTCTTCCCACTTGCGTGCCACCCCATTCTGAAAGAGGTTCCCCATCTTCGTGATGTCCAATTTCCTTAATGCTAGGACAACTTTTCTATCTCGACCAGTTGGGAACCAGGAACACCATTCTAAAGGAAAAGGGGAGTACATGAGGGCACCTGCCTGTCTATTTAGTAAATTGCGCCAAGCGTGCACTGTGGAATTTATAGAGTCTATTGTGCCAGATCTCTTAGTAGGGGTTTGAAACCGCATCTGAGGGAGAGTGTCGGGGTTGGCAGCCACCCTTTCAATGTGTAAGTGTGGAAAACTCTGTGGCCCGTGAATCCAGTATTGTGCTAGGGAGCTCAGCGCCGTTCTATAGTATAATTCTAGGTCTGGGGCTTTTAGACCACCCATAGAATATGTCCCACTTAACCCTTGGCTGCTTTTCGGCCCAGGCCAGTTTTATTAATATTGTGCGGAGTACATCAAATGTGTGCCTTGGGAGAAGCATCAGAATGTTTTGAAACAGGAACAAAAATCTAGGAAGCACTATCATTTTCATGAGTGAAATACGTCCTATCAGTGAGAGTGGCAGGCGAATCCAACGAGCAACATCCTCTTCCAGTTTGGAGATCGCCTTCCCGTAGTTGTCAGAAAGTACTATCTCAGGGTCAGTGTGCACTTGTATTCCTAAGTAACGTACAGGATCTGTGGAACATTGTAAGGGGAAGTCCAACTCCACTGGTGTCATGGATGGAGTCAGAGGGAAAATAATAGATTTGGCCGAGTTGACCTTTAAGCCCGATATTGCCCCGAAGCGTGTAACCTCAGTGAGCACTGGGGTGAGATGTCTTCCCGGATCTCTGATATATAGGAGCATATTGTCAGCATATGCGGAAATAATGAGATGATATCCAGGGAAACGCAGTCCTCTGTGCCCGTGGTATTCTCTCAATGCACATGCCAATGGCTCCGACACCAGGGCATATAGCAGGGGAGGCTACGGACCGCCCTGCCGAGTCCCTCTCAAGATTGTAATAGGGGGCGTGACAGTGTTGCCGGCAACCGGGGTATTATATAGAACTGCTACGAGTCGAAGAAAGACCTCGCCTACTCCGATGCGACGAAGCACAGCTTTCATAAATGACCACTCCACAGAGTCAAACGCCTTCTCTGCGTCTAGAAAGACAGCAGCAGCTTTGACCTCAGGGTTAATGTTCTGAATGGTGCCAAATACAGTTCTAAGATTGTACGTTAAACTACGCCCCAGGACAAAGCCGGCCTGCTCTGGACCCACCAGCAATGGTACCAACGTGGCTAGGCGGTTAGCTAATATTTTAGCAAAAGGTTTTGTGTCCACATTCAGTAGTGATAAGGGTATATAGGAAGAGCATTCATTTGGTGGCTTTCCTGGTTTCAGTAGAGTAACTATCAGAGCTTCTATCATGGTAGAGGCCATCACATCAGCTTCAATCATCTCTTCGTAGAGGGTGACTAAATGCGGTATGAGCAAATCCTTAAATGCTTTATAGAAGGTCACCGTAAGGCCATCTGAGCCAGGGGCGGTACCATCTCACATTGTTTTGAGTGCACTTCGAATCTCGCAGGGATCGAGAGGTGCTATAAGGTGTTCCCTATGAGACTTAATGAGCCATGACATTTGGATATGCTCCAAGTAACCCTTTGTGGCCTCTTCATTCGAGACTATCCGAGAGCTATACAATTCCGTGTAGTATCTGCTAAATCTATCAGCAATCAGGGATGTTTTGTGTAGTGGGCTATCGTCTTCCCCCAGTATCTCCACTATCGTACTAGATTCCCTTTTTTGGCATTGCAGAGCTGCCAGAACTGAGCCGGGCGTTCACCCTCGCCATACGTCCTAGCTATAACGTACTTGCCCAGATGTTTCACTTCTCTAGCTGCGACTTCCGGATATTCCTCTAGAGCTTCTTTAATATCCTCAAGCAATTGTGCTTCACCCCCTTGCTGATGATCCCATTCCAGGTGACCCAGCCTCTTCTCCAGGGTCGACAGTCTGTCTCTCAGTGAGCGAAGTACTCCAACATGTTTTGAAATGGCGGCTCCTCTAATAAACACCTTGAACGTCTCCCAGACCGTGGAGAAGTGGGCGACTGAGTCAATATTGTCTCCAGGTGTCTGCTTACCTGATATATTTGCGCAGTATCTATTCAATTGAGGCAGGCAGCATCTCCCTCGGGCGCAGTATGGGAAAGTCAAGATGAACTCCTGGCTGGCTCCGCTAAATGTTGCCAGACGAAAAAAAGACGACGCAACGTCTGTTGGCAATGCAGCAAAGAGTTTATAAAAAGCACACAGAAGGTCAGTCAGCTCCGTGGAACTGGAATCTGAACTTCATCTTACAATGTGGCAGTTTCTTTTATACCTTTGTAATCACAAATATGTCATACATTTGCATATTAAATCAAACGTTAGCTCAAGCACATTATATTAAAAAGTAATACTTTCTAGAAAAACAGCTGATCACACGTTTATGGAATGTGACTCATGTGCACGTGTTACTGTTACATTTCCACACCACAGCTGCACTACCGGTGTCCTTGGCTTGTCTTGTGCTTTGAAGCCTATCAATGCTCTACTCCCTGCATGTCTACTGCTCTGCAAGGCCCACCCTCCCCATTGTCCTTTCTCAGACACGTATTCTTGCAATGCGGCTCTGTGACTTTCCATTTCTGCTGTGTCTAATTATATTTCTCTATTCTACTAAAGCTCGTGTCTACTTCCCTTCCCCAGGTCCTGACTCCATCCGTGCTTTCTATTCTTCTACTGAAGACAGCTTAGGCCTGTATTTTTCCTTTAACACGTACATCTGTACACGTTTCTGCTGATGCTTGCATTGACATGAATGGCCCTTCTTCATTTTCTACCTTCATTATTACAGAGGGCAAGAGTATTTTTAGGGTTTAGAGTTGGTGGATGTTTTTAAGTGACAAGGGTATTTTTACGGTTTAGGGTAGGTAAGGGTATTTGGGTGGCAAGGGTATTTTTAGGGTTTAGGGTGGGTAAGGGTATTTGGGTGGCAAGGGTATTTTTAGGGTTTAGGGTGGGTAGGGTTTTTGAGTTGGCAAGGGTATTTTTAGGGTGTAGGGTGGGTAGGGGTTTTTGGGTGGCAAGGGAATTTTTAGGGTTTAAGTTGTGTGAGGGATTTTGGGTGGCAAAAGTATTTTTAGGGTTTAGGGTGCGTAAGGGTATTTGGGGAGCAAGAGTATTTTTTGGGTTAGGGTGGGTAGGGGTTTTTGGGTGGCAAGGGTATTTTTACTGTTTAGGGTAGGTAAGGGTATTTGGGTGGTAAGGGTATTTTTAGGGTTTAGGTTGGGTAAGAGTTTTTGGGTGGCAAGGGTATTTTTAGGGTTCAGAGTGGGTAAGGGTATTTGGGTGGCAGGGGTATTTTTAGGGTTTAGGGTGGGTAGGGGTTTTTGAGTGGCAACGGGGCATAGCTTCAGGGTAGTGTTTGGGGTTTTACACCCCCTAATAAATGTATTGTGTCAAATAGTTGGGTACATGCGCTTTCAGTCGGGCATGGCGAAGTGTCTTTCGGATTTCACCAGGAATTTTTACACAGACTAAAAACGCACACACACACACTCTCCCTCTCTCTGTTTGGAAACAGACTGAAATAAATGTTAGTTATTTCACAAAATAATGTGTTTTCTCTCCCTTAGTACCCCTACCAATCAGAATTATCCCCCTTACCACTGCCCCTTAAGCCCCTCTCTTTCCCTCTGCTTGTTGTATAATTAATTTTAACATTATGGGGTATATTTACAAAGATTTTGTTTCGGTTTGCATCACAAAAGTGACGCAAACCGACACAAAATCTTTTTTTCCCAATTTATTTTCCGGTGCAAAACTTGTTTTGCGCGCTGGAAATTCACTTGAAAGAAATGCAAAAAGCGCATAGTGCTGCTTTGCGTTACTTAGCACCAAGGTTCCATAGGTGGTGCATATGCATTCCCATGCAGCCACCCATGGTTTTTGACGCAAGACCCTATTTACTAAAAAAAAAGTTGATAGAGTTTTGCGCCCATTTCAAATGGGCACTATCAAAGAGAAATGCTTTTACTTCTCCTTTCTGTTCCAACTTTGCATGTGTGCTGCACTGTACATCACTCATACAAAGTGGGAAAACTTTTAAAGTTAGTCTAAGCATTGTATTTTGTACTGGAATGGTACCCTTCCAGTACAAAACCTATGCTAGACTCGCACAGCCACCCTTGCAATATGGTGCAAAGGTGTGTGCATGGCGCATAGCTACCTGATTGTGCACCGGCACTAGGGAGAGGGGAGTAGAGTGCCACATCTCTGTAAATATGGCGCTCTCCTGCTCTCTCCTTTTCATGCAACGCAGCATTTTTGGCCGCTGCGCTGCATGAGAATTTGGTAAATAGACCTCTATGTGCTAGTGTGATTGTTGGGAAATCTGAAGCTCACCCCCTGAATCTTAATGACCAAGCTACTTCCCTGGGTGGCTAGGGTATTTTTAGGGTTTAGGGTGCGTTGAGTTTAGGGGTTGGGCGTAAATAAGGTAAGATAAATATATATATGTGTGTGTGTGTGTGCGTGTGGGTGTGTATGTATGTATATATATATATATATATATATAATACCCTTCAAACCTCCAAAGATCGGGCGCAGATACCAATTTTACTGCTCACAAATAATTTATTTTGTGAAAATGCTGTTATGACGCGTTTTGGCCAGTCCTGGCTTTGATCACATACACACTACGTTTTAGAAAACAGACTAATATACATCACATGATGTATAAACATAAACAAAATACTGTGCAAATCACCTCAAAAGTGCAAAATTATTTTTGTTTTTGTGCAAAACAGGCAATGCAAAATGATATACAAATGTATTATAGCTCATAGCTATTAACATTTTCTAAAAAATTGATTAAATGAGCATACATAACTCTATTAAAGAAGGAGAAAATCCTATTGGATATATATCTTACATTAAGGGTTTAAATTGAGACAGTACATCTCTAACATGCCCAATGACACAGAATAATGTTTCATAGATGTTTTGCTTCAACACAGTGCTTATAAAAATTGTTATCACAGATTGGCAGCTGTGTACTATTTCCAAATGACACTACTCACAAAATTATTAAAACCAGTGTTATGGTAATTCACAACATTCCTGGATAAATCCTTTTGTGATAAATTATTAATGAGTCACAGTTATATAAATATAGCCTTCTAGGTCAATTATCTATCAAAATAGTACTAGGTTGTTAAAAGCATTTCATTTATAGTCTCACTGTTCAATACAATAGCTTCTAAAAACCCAAATTATTAAATATCATCAAATTCAAAACATATTCAATATTAGAATTATATAATTGAATCACATATAAAGTTATACTAATGCCAATAACAAATCTCATATAAAGGCCTGAATACAAAAAACTGAATAAACCAACATAATGTGATTTTATATATATATATATATATATATATATATATATATATATATAAAGAACTGTATAGGGAAATGAAGCACTTGAGTTTTTAAAACTAACTCATGAAGTAAGCATACTTTTGCATAGACATAATTCCAGAACACTCATAAAAATCTATTTGTATTCTTGATTAAAACCATTTGGAGATCTAGAATCGAGATATGAAATATATCTGGTCTCCAGCTTTCTTAACATTCGCTCTTGGTTGCCGCCCCTTACTAATTTTGGAATTGAGTCAATAACTAAGTATTTGATGCGATTTGGATTGATATTGTGTCTCTCAGCAAAGTGGCGTGCAACAGGGTAAGTTTGACCTACATTGGTGATGCCCTAAGATATTGGAGAATTTTCTTGTGGACCTGTAATTTGGTGCTCCCTACGTATTTCAATCTGCATTTGCACTCCAAGACATAAACTGCATATTAATTTTTACAAATGAATGTGCCCCAGATTTTCTGTGGTTTCTCATTGAAAGTTATGGAGTATTCATGGATATTTTTACCAAATCTACAGGCCCTACATGTGATCCACTTATAAAAAACATTTCTGGGTTGTAGCCCGCTTTTTTTCTTTACAACCTCCGGACTACTCTTCACTATGGCATCTCTCATGGATGGAGCCTTCCTACATGTAATAGATGATACTTTAGGCAGGGAGGGCCCCAATGTCACATCGCCCTGCACTAGTGGCCAATGTTTTCTCATAGTGGCCCTTATTTGTTTCTTCTGTTTACTAAATCCCAGTATTAATCTTGTGGTAGGGTCCAGTTCTCTATGGCTTTTAGTAAATAATAGCTCTTCCCTACTCTTTTGATTTGCTTTGACAAGGGCAGAATCAAGTATGTCTTTTTTATACCCTCTTTGTAGGAATCTATTGACAGTTTCCTTTTGGCCCGCAAGTACATCTACCTGGCAACTGCAGTTTCTCTTGAGGCAAAGCATTTACCCATAGGGGATGATGTTTTTAAGGTGCAGTGGGTGGAAACTGTTTGTGTGATACATAGAGTTTCCTGCAGTTATCTTTCTATACAAGCGTGTCTCAATTTTATTATGTTGAATAAAAACTTGTAAATCGAGAAATTCTATCTGGGTCTTACTAATGTGTGCCACAAATTGGAGGTTGATGGGATTAATATAACAAAAGATTCAGCCGATTCTGTAGTACCCCTCCAGACCATGAATAGGTTATCAATATATATGTAGCCAACAAACTGTGGTCAGCAATGAGCACCTGCTCCTCCTACCAGCCCATGTGTAAACATGCGTAACTGGGGGCGAAGCAGGTGCCCATCGCCGTACCGCACTTCTGGTGTAAGACCTCCCGATTAAAATAAAAGAAATTATTTTCCAGACACCACTTGATCATACATGGTAACATACAGCTATGTTCTAACATTTTTAGTGGTCTACTCTTCAAGAAATATTCAACTACATTGACCCCATCTTGGTGATTAATACTTGTGTATATCGAACAGACATCTAAGGTCATTAGCAAGTAGTCTGAGTGCCAAAGAATGTCATAGACATGTTTTAAAAAGTCTCCTGTGTCCAGAACGATGGATGGAAGATTCTTTACGAAACCTTGGAGAAACAAGTCAATAGACCGAGAGATATTTTAAAATGTGCTGTTGATAGCAGAAATAATAGGTCTCCCTGGTGGGTGTAACCTATATTTATGAACTTTGGGCAATAAATTCAGATGAGGAATCGTAGGGAAATAATTTTTTAGGAATTGCCATTCCTCATAGCTCAACAAGCCTTCATCTCTCCAGATGGATAATTGCCTATGATAATGTAAATCAATGGCTGTTGCTGTTTCAAGCTACTTTATATATATATATATATATATATATATATATATATATATATATATATATATATATATATATCATCCTACTGGTCTTTGCCAGTAGGTAGTTATACTTAGGACCTAGTTTCCATAGGAAGAGCATTTTTTGTTTTGCAAATAACTGAGGCGCTGCTTATCGAATCTTCACAAATTTTTCAAAACTTTTACTGTAGTCGGTTCAGCTGCTGTGTTGAAAGTTTCGGGGAAATCCGTCAAGCTTGACAAGAAAAAAAGGGGGTTCTCAAAACGTGTTTTCCCCATGCATTTTCCGATAGGGATTTTGACAACAACTACAGCCTGAACCGCTGAACAGAATTCCACCAAATTTGGAAGAAAACTAGATGTTGGTCCAGAAAGCGTGCTTTTTAGGTCTCGCCTACGCAGCGCGCATGCGCTGCATAGGAGGAGACCTCTTGAAATCGATTCGGTTTTTCTGCCAAAAACGTGCACGCATTGCATTGCTTTCAATGGCAACGCGTGCACGTTTGGCGATTCCCTTGCGGGTGCGAGCTTTGAAACCATCTGTTTGTAATTAACTTTCAAACAGATGGTGCTCTTGCTCGCTCCCGCAAGGGAAACGCTGTGTGTGGCTTTCCCCATCCAGAACTAGGGATGTGCTGCCACCTTGTGGCCGTTAACAGGAACATGCCAAAACCACAAGTGTCTGTGATAACCAGCCTGAATGAACTAATTAGCTCTTCCTTAATTCAAAGCCAATAGTACCTTTTTTTAAATAAAAATGTTACTACCCTTATTCTAAGCATACTTGTCTGCTAAGAACCACGGCTGTCTTAAAATTATATGTGATGGTGCAAGCACAAATGCCAGTTTCATGTATGGAATATCACCGGCGTGTTGACAACTATCGTGACTGCAAGCGACTGTCATGACGGGAAATGCATGCTAAACCTGAAATGTACACCGCGCTGTGGAAAGCACTGCATTGCTCTCTGCTCCGCTCGAACATTTATAATAACACACTTTTTAACGTAAGTAAGTAACTGCGACTTGGTCCTCGCTCGAAGGGGACTTGAGAGTAATCGTTCAGAACTTGACAGACACTTGTATGAGTGCAAATCTTGCGATTAATGTAGCTGTGGCTGGCATGATTAGTCCACGGCCATTAAACTGACTGATTGGTTCTGCCAGCGGGGCTTTCTCTCGGCGCGCACGCTGCTCGGCTCTCTACTTAAGTACCGCGTGGCTCCAATTTGTCGCAGCCGCCTGTTACTACTCGTAGTGACATCCTGTGCGCTCCACGGCCCCGCTGGCTGCTCTCTGGCTCCCACGTGCGTTGCTGTGGTTTCCTGACGCTGTAATCCGATGAGTTGCGCGTTCTAGTCTCTCCCGAGGGCGCTGTGTGGTGCAGTGGGCATTGCAGATGCCGCAGGGTGGGTGCCCGAATGAAGCTCGTAAAAGCAGCTTGCATTAGCAATATATACAATGAAAATTTAATGTTATTTCCACACTCTAATTGTTTCAAAAGCACACGTCCCCATACAAAGCTGCTCTGTGAAACGCAGAGAGAAGGCACAGCCTCTGTTCCTACAACTGTGTTTGGGATCTCACAAAATGGCTGAGAGCAGGATGCCATGCAGAGTTTTGTGAGAAAGATGCTTACATGTGGACAGCTTTGAGCCAGGTCTGTCACTCAGTTTCTCAGTGCTGGGAACTGGTTTAATAGATTTAAAGAGTTTCTTATGTTGTCAAAGACATTACTTGGTCAGGGAGGCTTTGATACAGATGGGTGAGTCGGTGGGCAGCACTGTGATTGTGAGAACATCACTCTTATCTTGCTGTACCTCGCAGCCCCTTCTCAGGCCATTTCCCTCCCAGACTTCAGTTCACAGTTATCAGTGCACACTATCTCGCAGCATGTGCAATATTTACACTTCCTCCCATTAAAGGCTTGGGTTACATTTGTAGGTGCCTCGTTCGAGTACACTACAAGCGAGGACATGCTCTGCAGCTGTTCCCAGGACAGACCCGCCCTCCTCCCCCATCGGGTGTTAGGAAGCGTTTCAGAGCGGAGTCAGACAGGGGGTGGGTGGCTGGCCCCACAAAGCCCAACCAGGGCTGCCGGTGCTTGCTGGTTCTCCAAACCACCGTAGGCTGAGGCTTGTGCCCGAGACTGCAACTCCCAGGATGCACCGGGGCGTTGAATGACAGTCCTGAACTGGAATGTGGCACCTGTGGGGAGAGGGGGGAGGCTGTCGTCGCTATTGGAAGGGGGCCGGCCTTTGGCCTGCAGCTGGTTAATGCTGGTGTCTGCCCTCCGATATTAGATAGGGCTGTCATTATTACACATATGTCATATGTGATGCACCTCCCATGAGTGTGGTAATGTGCTATCATGTTCGGTCTGGAGAGGGCCAGCTCTGCCCTGCAGCTGCGGACACGCCTCTCTAGCACAGATGTGTATACGTCTTTCGTTCTACAGATGTTCCGGCTTCTCTAGAAGTCTGCTGATGTGCAGATTTTTTCGTGCTACAGATGTGCAAACTTCTTTCTTTCGTCAGATGTGCAGACGTCTTTCTCTCCCTTACATAAGCGCCGACCGCTCTCTCCTACAGACATGCAGACAGACGTCCTTCCACAGATGTGCACTTTTTCATCCTACCTTCGTGGAGAGCCGTTGTCCCATGTACAGATGTGCAGCTCGACCTCTCTCGTGTAGATGTCACATATGCCTTTTCCTAATGAGCTGAGGCGTCTTTCCTCCTAGGAGGTAGGATGGCTCACCGGTTTAACGCTCACCGCTGACGTCTGCTGTGGCCTGCAGTTAGCAACTCAGCCTTCCATCCTTGCGAGGTCGTTAAGCCGAGTTCAGTTGACTTGTGTAATAGTAACAACAGTTGTGTGCAGCACAGATGTGCGACATGAACTGCCATATTTCAAATAAATCACGTTATTCCAGACAAGCATTGGCATAGCCAATAGGCCTCGCTTTTGGGACCTTATAAGTATTTACTTATGCAGCACAATATCCTTGGTGCAGCATCAACTGTTGCATGGCTAAACACTTATAAGGTCCCAAAGGCGAGACCTATTGGCTATGCCAATGCTTGTGATTTGGTGTCCATCCGTTCATCAGTTTTAGACATATTTAACGTTAAAAATAAAGATATCTGGGGACGTGGATCCTTGCAGAGGACTCGCGGATCCACAGTCCCCATGCCGAAATTTGAATGGCTGACAACACTTCAATCAGGAAGTGTTGGCAGCTATTTTGGGACTCTGCTTGAAGCTGAGTCCCACAAAATATGTAAAAGATAAAGAAATGAGGGTAGGAATACCCTGAGCCCACATGGACCCCACTGGGGGTTAGAAGCATTTTTTTAAATTCAGTTTTGCAACTCTTTTACAGGAAGCTCCCAGGTGGGCCAAATCCTGGGAGTAGTGTTTTTAAATTATGCGGGGGTGTGGCTACACGGCCCCTAAGCAGCCCCGGTAATCGCCACCTCCCCGGGGCAGGCCCTAACATAAGAAAGCAGGGGTGCTGCGCGGCCCCCCTCCTGGAGTCATACATGGTCCTGGGGACCATCACCCCCCATGGCTGGCACCTGCTATGTCCTAGGGTGTCCACCCCCGGGATATAGCTGTTTGCTATAGCTTGGCGGGAGCTTTACCGCTTCTGCCAAGCCATAGCAAATTCTGTGCTTCTAGCAAGCGAGAGCATAAAAAATGCTCTTACTTGCTAGAAGTGGAGCAAAATTGCTTTCACAAAGAGGGAGCTGCATGTTAGCAGCTCCCTCTCTGTAAAAGCAATGCCAGGTCCCGCAGGAGGCGGGGAGTCAGCAACAGAGTGTCTGCCCTGGGTGGGACCAGGGCACCCACAATAGAGGCCGGGCCCCAGGGGATGGGGTCCCAGGGGCCAAAGTCGGCCCGAGGAGGGGAGCACCAAGACCCTCTTCCCCCATTGCAGAAAGGCTTAGCCCCGGGGGATGGGGTAATACCTAAAAATAAATAAAATGGAAAAAAAAGGCCAGGCGAGTCGCCGGAGGCCCTGCTTTCTTTCTCCATCACTCTGCAAATGCACCTCCTGACTACTTGTTGGGGGATGAAGTTTCCTTGCCTCCTGAGGGTCCTTGAGGAGCCAGAAACTCCTCCTGTTACCTCCAGGAAGCCCCACACAGCGGGATTGCTGAGAGGTTGTCAAAGGCCATGCCCCCTTTCTCCGCCACTCTGCAAATGCGCCTCCTGGCGCACTACTGGTTGGAGGATGAAAATAGAACTAAAAAAACTTAGAAATTCACTGAAAAAAACAAAGGTTACAGGGACTATATAGTTAGGCTCAGATTTCACTTGTACAAAACCAGTAAAATTCAGCAGTTCTAGTTAGCTGAGCTAACTATAACTTGCACCCCCACAATGCACTGCTTATGACCTCACATATTACATCACTCATGACATACTCAGTGACATCACTGATGATACAGCCTCTTAGATCCAGCAGTCATGATCCCCTCCATGGATGGGAAAACTGCCGAATGCATGGAACTGGATTACCTGAACGACTATCTGGACTACCTCAATGACCAGGGGCATAGTTTGGTCAGTAAGACTGGAGGGGTGTGAGCTTCAAATTTCCCAACAATCACGCTGGCACAGAATGTTAAAATACATTATATGACAAGCAGGATGCACGAGAAGGGCTTAAGAAGCAGCGGAAAGGGAGATGAATGCGGATTGGTAGGAGTACTAAGTGAGAGAAAGCACATTATTTTATGAAATAGCCAAAATGTTTTAAGTCTTTCCAAACAGAGAGAGGGAGAGAGTGTGTGCCCGCGTTTGTGCCCGTGTGTGTAAACATTGCTAGAAAAATCCGACAGACACTGCACCATACATGAATGAAAGCACCTGTACCCAACTATTTATCTCAAAATGCATTTATTAGCGGGGTGCAACACTCCAAACACGTCCCCTGAAGCTATGCCCCTGTCAATGACGCTTTAATGCAGACCTCTCTCAGTAGCCAGTAATCACACATACGGATAGACCAAGACCTGAGGCCTCTGCCTCAGCTACATCTGTCACATCGAAACAGACAGGCTTGCCTGACCCAGAGGCTATCTGATAGAGCGGAGCTGCATCAGTTTATACAATCATTCAAGAGAGACAGAGATGCATCCAGATTGCCCTTGAAGGGATATCATTGACCCTAAATCAGATTGTGATGTACATCTCCTTAACACTTTTCACTTTCCCTGGGATGACTCTTGCAGTGCTTTGATCCTTTAAGCCCTAGATCTCAGACACCTGGCAGAGACCTATTGTCATTGTTCATGCTTGCTGGGTGAACCATTTTACGAGTCCCCTTAACAGGATGGGAGGTGTTCATACAGTATTTTACACAGCCATCGTGTTATTCTCCGCTTGCTCACCCCACTAACTCTATTGGCACTGTATCGCACCCATCAGATGCTGGACCAATGATGACGATGTGAAAGACGCTGTCACAACCCTATGCTACTATTAGTCTTCACCACTCTGCTCCCTTGCTCTCTGTTTTTTTGGCACACCCTTCAGTGATGTCGCTGTACATCTAGGTCACTGGCACACACCTTTGTCAGTTTCCAGGCCCAGGTCGAAGGAGATAGGCTCCTAGTTCACAACTAACACCAGTTCCACCCATCCCCAATTTTTTCCCATACACCATAGACCTCCCTCTGTCCTCTTCCCTCCCTTCAGTTCCTTGCCTGCACCTCCTCATCAGTTTCCCAGGTGTAGTAAGCCCACTGACTGGTCAGTCCCCTTATTCCAACAGGCTGAGTCGCTCTTTGTGGCTGTGAATCTTCCCTCACACATACAGTTGTGTGTTTTTAAATATCTTTATTGGTTTTGGATACAAGAAGGTGCGTGCATTTCAAAGATTTAGATGCTTTACATCTTATACATTACACGGCTAGCAAAACGTGAGGTGGATTCTGGTATGGCACGGCATAGCAGTAACACATGGCTTGGTCATCAATTCTGTCGGCACAAGTCTTTTCCATACAGTCACATTTGTCTGTGTGCACACTCTCCCACCCAATATAATTTTACATGCCTGTCTCATCTAAACCCCACAAGGATCAGAATCAGCAACATTACTACTCAAAACTTAACTTTACCCAGTGTCATGTTTTATTGTCTCCCATTGCAGTTCTGCCTCGTTTGCTACTCAAGCGGTCCAGGACAATTTTGTGTATTTGAATCTAGTGTTGCGTGTGTAGGTGTAAGTGTGTTCCAATGTTCGAGTCCATTTTTTTCTGCAGAAAGGCCTCAAATATTGGCCTTCAATCTAGTCATGGGGCAAAGCAACTAGCCCATCCTCATGAAAAGCGCCAATTTGTATGACCAGGAGACCAAGTGCCTGCCTCTGCCAAACGTTTGTCAGATCAAGAAAGCACCACTAACCTGAAGAGCCTGAATCCACAGAAGCGAAGATGGACCCCCAATCTCCTAAAAAGCAGTGTCTCCATGAGGCTATATGATAATTTAATTGCAGGCTACTCTCTTCTGGGAGATAGGGGAGCTATTTTCTTATTTGAAGGACCACCAGAAAGGAAGACGGGACTGCATAAACCAACTCAAAGCGAGGACCCTTCACTCATCAAATGTAGGGACAAAACTCTGCATAAAGAAAAATGACAAATGAGAAAAAGAAAAAGAAAACAACCTTTTAGTCCACTACTGACTTCATGCATGTGTTAGTATTTTCGTCCCCCCTTCTAGTACATTCTCCGTGCATAACCAAATACTCACTTACCATAAATCTCCCAATACACAGGGTAGTAATTTAAAGGAGTTACTCTCACTCCTAAAAGGATTCTTGTAGCACTCATATTCCAGAAATGCCAGGATTGATATATTCCCACAGGTAAGTAAGTACAGCACAAGTATATAAAAAAAAAGGTTCTTTTCATCAGTGCACTGACCTTGCAGGATTTTCGGCGTCAAAAGTCTCTTCCAGCTCCAAAGAGGCGTAGTCATGAATTCAGCCACAGCTGCGGCTCAAATCTTCAACAAGAACAACGGATAATAAGCAAAAAGAGGAATCGACGAATCAGGCGCGGTCATCACGTCCCGCCACAGGAGTCTTTCAGGGAAAAAGACGTGGAGTCAGCCGACTCGAAAGTGTAGCCTGAGGCCAACACACGGAAGCAGGCACAACGAAAAAGGCAACTAGACCGCATCAGGGATTTACGGCAACAGGAGACGCAGCACGATGTCTTCGCAAGAAGGGGCATGGTCCCAATCCAAATCAGGAAATGTTAGCCAAGCACCGTTGCCTGGCTAATGATGCCATTTATATATGGTTCCCAAGGGACGTAAGAAAAAGTGTCATATCTCTGTTCACGGCACTGTTGAGATTCTGGTCAAACACAGAGAAGGCACTCTACTTTCTAGGATGAAACTAATATGTACAGAACTAAGCGCACTTCTAATGTGTATATCTGCCCCCTGTAACCAAACATGCCGCTCGAGGCGTAACAACGTTAACAGGGAGTAAAAGAGGTCGTGCGAAGGTGGCTCCGGCTCTAGTGCCCTGAAAGGCATCCCAGGGCCTGGGTTAGCACCCCATATGCCAGAAACTGGGTACCAGCCTGGCCATCCTCCGTCATTAATGCCTTCAAGGGCCAAAAGGAGCCCTCTCTATAGCATTAAGCAAGGCAGTGTGCTTGCGCAAAAATGTGTGTGCCCAATTGTCCAGTTGAACATGAGTATCACAGGTGCTACAAGGAGAGAAGGTAGCCACCAAACCCTTCGCTTTAGGAGACACAGCTCCCCACAAAAATTGAAAAGACTCCTGAGCACCAAAGTTAAAAAATTATCCAGTCTTGGCAGATCCAAGGTACAGTTACCACTGACTTCCTCAGGGCTACAAGCAAACAGAACAAACCATTTAACTAAGTCATATCATACAAATCTGAACACCCATCACTATATCCTAGGTGTTAAAGAGCTGTTATGCCATACTGTATAAATACATTGTATGTTGCTAAAACTACAGGATGAAGATGTACACCCTTAGGCCAGTCCCGAACATCATGCGTAATATCATGTAAAACTAAAAGAAAACAATCCTGCAAACCAAAATCGAGATTAACATCAAGTGGCTACCGTGTAGCCATTGCCAAACATTCCAAGTGGAAACATATTCTGATAGAGACATCTAGCCACAGATTCCTTAACTTTGAATTCTCCCCAGGTGTCAGACTGGATCCGGACTTTTTTCAGCAGTACCTCTGCGGGCCGGGGGATGGCGCGGTACGGCTTCATGATGAAGTCGACTCTGGTCATATTGTCAGTGGAGCCATATAAGTGCCGCCTGGCGTGCGGGCGTCAGTTTCTTCTTTTCTGTGCTGCAACGTGGATCCGGAGAATCGGTCCCTCGGACAGTTTTCAGCCTACTTCGACAGTTTTTTGTCGTTGGGAACAGTGTACTCTTTTTTCTCAATTTCCTCAGGCTTTAAGCCTTGTGATTCCTGTGGTCGGCAAATGTCGGTTACAGACCTGCATACGGTTTGTATGTCGTGTTTGGGCGAACACCACCACACCGAGGATTGCGGCTCCTTTCAAAAGCTGAAGCCGAAGGCGCTTAAAGAGCGCCGGATGAACTTGCTGGTGGCGCGTATGTCGCGATCTTTGGAAACTTCCTGGCCCGGTCTTCGTCGTCCCAGAAAGAGGTCTGTTCGCAGGGTCGATCTAGAAGTCGAAGCGGGTCCAGAGGACGTCATTTTCCAGAGATGTCAAAAGGTAGGAAGTGGTTGAAGTTGCGGAATCCCCCGCTTTCACCGCGTAGAGACTCTGTCTTGCACTGCTCCTCCGAACGGGAGTTAAGGAGGCCTTACACATCTCCGCACCTCATCTCCCTGTCTTTGCAGGAGCTTGAGCGTTGATGGCCCAGATGAGGAAGTATTATAACTCTTTACACCTCATCTTTGGGACACCATCTCCTTCTGGAGCGCCTTTGGGCCCCAAGGAAGTAAGTGAGGCTTCGTCGGAGGGTTTGACTTCAGTGGCTGTTGGGCTTTCAGAGTTGTTGGGTCCTCCCCGATTGGCGTCAGCCGGCTCCGCTTCGGCGCAGGTATACAGTCCTTCGGGATCCCCTCCTATGGAGCCTGTTTTTGATCAGCCGACTCTGACGTTGGCGGTACCGGTGGAAGTTGTCTCTCCTCCTCCTACTGACGTCGAGGCGTCGCCTTCTCCCGGGATCGTATGGCGTCGAATGCAGAGCCGACAGTACAGATTGAGGGGAATGTGCTGTTGTTGGTTCCGTCTCAGGAGAAGACTTCTGAAAGTCACCTTGTGTCGGCTGAGATGAGACTTTTTCAGCCCATTTCTGATGCTATTACATCTCAGGTGGAGGAGAGCTGGATATCTGCTCTTGGAGAGGCTAGTGGGCTGGACTCTTCACCAGCTTTGGGGTTACTTTCTCCCCCTAGACTCACTACTGAGCAAGTTCCTCCTTTGCAGATATAGTGAGGAGAGTGGCTACAGTTTTGGACTAGTCGCTACCTAGGGTGCAGAGGTCTACCAACCCTCTGATTGAGGTCCTTTACCAAGGACAGACGGGGGAAGAGCCTGTTCTTCCGTACAGTGAGTCCCTGTTTGATATTTTATTAGGGACTTGGGCCAAGCCTGAGTCAGGGGTCTCAATGGATGAGGATATTGCTTGAAGACATTTGCCTGCACCTGGGGGCCCAGTTTGCCTCCATAGACATCCTTCCACATGTAGCCTAGTGAGTCAAGCTGCAACATCTTCACATGATGTGGATACTGCACCTAAGACTTCAGTGAATAAGGATTCTAGGAGTCAAGATGCATGTGGCAAACACATCTTTGCTTCTGCCAGCTCTGCCTTGAGATCCACCAACACGTCTTGTGTGCTGGGGCGTTTTTCCCATACTGTGTGGTATTCTTTACAGAATATGTTGCATTCTCTTCCGGATAACCTCCTATCTGAGGTTGGCGGCTTGATAAAAGATGGTCAGCAGGCAGCTAAGCTTTCAATTAGGTGTGGCATGGATACTACAGATTCTGTAGGGCATCGGCAATGGCGCTACGGCGTCATGCTTGGTTGGCAGCTTCAGGTTTTTCGGAGGCGGCACAGTCAACTTTGGTCGACATGCCATTTGATGGTGCCCATCTCTCCATCTCTTTGGGGCTCAGGCCGATGCAGCATTAAGATGCCTCTGTGATAGGCGAAGGAATACAGAGTCGTAAGTCCTCATTCTCTGTTTATATGCTATTGGGCCTTTACTTGGATTGTATAGATGATGCAAGCTCTTTCTTTATCAAGGGTTATGCCTTGTTAGGGCATTGTCATGTCCACTTTTGGAGCACCAGATGGTGTTCCTGCGAGGAGCAGATTTTTTTGTTTCAATACCATTTTTATTGGTGTCTAAAGGAGGGCTGTGTCCCTTTTTTCTTTTACCTCTGAGGATGAGCTTTACACTCAAGAGGTGTATTGAAAGAGAAGTGTCTTCCGGTTGGTAAGCTTGTCTGTTCACATGCTTCTTTGAAGCTGTTCAGTATGCTGAATTTGCGTGGCTTCTGTCTTTTAGTATTTCTTATAGAGACATATTGTTATGCCGGTTATGAGACCTAGTACATAGGGTGTATATCTGTTTTTGGATATACTCATATATTCCTTGTCAGGATAATCAGCACAGTCCTTTTTCGCTATTTAGGTACAGTGCATGTTCATTGTGGGTGCTTTACTTTATTGAAGCATTGCACTGGTAAGTCTATGTTTTGTATTCTTTCAAATACTCACACTCTTGGTTTCCTTCTTCATTGGAGGGTATATGTAATTCCTGTGTCCAGTTTTGGAACATGGTGGTTGTGTGAACTCTGTGTCTAAAGTAATCTAAGAGGCAGTGTCTGAAAAGACTTTACCTTCAGGCTGTTTTTGGCCATGCCTTACATAGTAGAACAATTTTAGGCTTTCTAAAAAGCTCTTATTTTTCTTCTTTACTTTCCTGCAATGTTCTTGACATGCATTATTCTGTCTGGGGGTTAGGTGTTACCTGTCTCCTTGAGGACATTTGTTCCTCCTCTAGTATGCATCTGTTATTCTCTGTACTCTACAGTCCTTGAGAGATCATAGTGTGAGCATATGATCTGTTGCTTCTTGAAGGAGCAAATGTGATCGTGTTTGCTTGCTGCTGGCCAGGGTTAATTTTTTATGTTTTCTTTGAGGTATTATCAACTTTTTAAGATACTTTTGTCAGACAGTATTATCTTTATGCAAGTCACCTACGGTGTTTTATTGATAGTGCGATATTCTTTTTGATGATATATCGTATGGTGTTGAGGCTGATTTTTCAGATACATTTATCTGTTGTGTATACAGGGTATACATAAGTGTGTGCATATCTGTTACACTTGGATATAGTTCATATATATATATATGTGTGTGTGTGTATATGTATATATATATATATATATATAATATTTTTTCCTAAAAAAGGGAGGGAGAAAGATTTTATTGTGGGATGAGATTGCTTCCTTTTCACCATTAATTTCAGTGTGTGATACCTGATACATATATCTTTACATATATACATATTTGTGTGTATGGGTATGTGTTATTAATTTGGCATAATTGATCAATATCTATAGCAGATTCAAGTCTGTTTGGTTGTCATCCTTATGTCTTTCCTATCATTATGTAAACCTTCGGGTGGTCATTTTGCCTAAAGAATATTTTTTGTTCCAGGGATGGACTATATTTCATCTTTCTTGGTACAAGGATTGTGTCTCCAGACCTTGCAATGAGGGTTTATTCATCTTGGTTTTAATGGGAATGAGTTCTGGAAGCCCTTCTTTCTGGACTTATTGGGACAGGCCTTCTTCAAATATTTCCCATCCCTGCCCATCCTTCCCACTCTGCGAACGACCTATGAGGCAAGGGTTATATCCTTTTTCAGTACTGGTTTTATATACTGGTGATCACTGTCTCAAGTAATGTTGGGTTTCAACAGACCATTTGGTCTTCCCACAAAGGTATTGTTTAGATGTTGCCATACCACCCATTTCCAATGGGAGTTATCGGTAGAGTGGGGGTGTTTTCTCTTTTACACTGGATTAAACACCAGTGAGCAGTGTTGATTCATTTGGTTCTTTCTTTGAAAGTATTTGTCTAGTATTATCATACCTTATATTGGCACTGTCTATATCTCACGTAATGGTGTGATTCAACAAACAGCTTGGTGTTGTTTTATAGGTTTTGTTTGGATATTACCATGCTATTCACTGCCATTGTGTAAGGTGTTTTCCCTTGCATGCTGGTTAAACACTAGGGTGCAGGGTTTTATGTAGCCCTGTGCTTCATTGATTCTTTTGATGTTTTCTTTAAAATCCATGTCTTGTATCAACATAGCATTTTATGTTTCTTCTTTATTAATGTTTCAAAGATTTTTGATCTTTTAGGAAAACTGTTTCCACAACCAGTTTCTATAGTGACTCCACATTCTGCAGTGGAAGGTTTCATAGAAGGATCTGACGTCCGCACACCAGAGGGGACTTATATGGCTCCACTAACGTCATGACCTGAGTCTATGCCATCACGTTGCTGTACAGCGCCGTCCCCTGGTGCGCAGAGGTACTGCTGACAAATTTCCGGATCCAGTCTGATGCCTGGGGAGAATTCAAAGTCAAGGAATCTGCAGCTACACTGTATCTCTACCAGATAATACGTTACTGAAGGTAAATAACTTGTTCTTCTGGTCCAGAAGAACATCAAAATATTGAAAAACCCATAGCTGATATGCAAGCAGAAGTTAAGGTAAACCAAGATGTGAAGAAAACGGGAAGGAAGGGTAGATAACCCCCATATATCATAGTCATCCATACTGTTGCAGTCCCCACTCCCAGTTACATCTTACCTAAGACTCTCGATATCATTTACAGTATCACTATTGTCGTCTATAAGTGTTGTAAATTGAGAGTAAAAATAAAAGTCCCACATCTTACCTATACTAGGTTGCGTAACTATCAGATCTGTGCAAAGCAAGTCCACATATGAATATATTATCTGTATGGGATACAAATACCTTAAATTATGCGCCCAACCATTGTGTAATTACATCATTAAAATAATAATATAAACCCCATCACCAATACAGACTATCAAAGTCTCTAATCCAGACCAATTAAATCTTTATCTAAATACTCTTAGTACAGACCGCTAATCTATTTCCATGTACCCTGTAACTGCTACAGTAAGCACAAAACTTTTCATATGCGATGTAGCCGGATGTATATAGAGAGTCTACGTATATTCATTTCTTCATGACTGCAGCTTATGCACAGTACGCCAAGGCTTATAAAAATTGTGAATAGCTATAGTAGAGGTGCTAGCTATCTACACCCGACCGATATTCCAACCAGAATACTTGTGGAGATGTCTGCATATGTGTTTGGCAGCGTCCAGCTCCAACGCCATTTTGAATTATCTACATATAGTACCTGTGTTAGACCACGTTGCCAGTCAGCTAACCAATCAACTACCACTCACGTAAGGAAGGCACACCGTGGCTGGTTGCGATCTGAGTATCATGGCCATCTTGAAACGTCAGTGTAAGTCGCACCGTATCTCAATGAAGCATCTATTTATAAGTTGACAAACAGTATACGAACACAAACCCTATCGTCACCAGGGCAGCGGAAGAAATTCAGGCATATACTGATTCAATATACATCACCGCTCTACTCAAATATAAATACAAAAAGGCCTGAAGGCGCAATACTACTGTCTCAAAAAGCATTTCATAAATGGTAATCGGACCCATTCACCAAATCCATAACCATAGCAGCCATCTTTGAATATCCAGATTGTAATCCCTTGACAAAGCATCACAAAAACGACAATGTCTTAATCTCGAGTCATTTTTCAGAATCCTAAACTGGTCCAAATGTAAACCACCTTACGCTGAGTGGTCTCAAGCATTAATTATTTCACAATCATGTGGTGTCCAACTCAATAACCACACGCAAGGCACCTTATTAGTATCATGATGCAAACATGATGGTCATCTTGACCAATATGCATGTGAAGATGTAAGTCAGTGTAGCGTATGCCCTATCCGTTTATGCGGTAATAAAATCTATCAGTCAACGACATATGTTCCCATCAGTTGAAAATTAAGTCCCTTCATGGTCCATCAGAAACTAGTTTCAGTCTTGTACATGTCCATTACGTAGTCATGATACTACCAATGAATACATCTGTTCTGTTTTCACAAGAGCCTACACTACCAGAGGTCACATAAAGTAGAATGTATACTCTACAGGCTTTACATATGTGCATCATAGATTCTTACTGGAGAGCCCCAGTATCGTTCAGGTGATTCCACTCCCTAATATAGCCTAAGTTTGCTAATCCTTATACACTGTACATATATAGTGAGGTCACCCCTGAGTAACGAAAGTAGATGAAAAGAAAAGGAAAATGTTGAAGTACCCAAGATAAGAGTGACAATTAGGAAAAGACACTGTGGAAAAGGGTCTCAATATCGATCAAGAGATGCAATATTTTCTTGGTACATTATGCCTCATAATGCTGGTTGGCTTTTCCACATTGTCACTCTTATCTTGAGTACATTAACATTGTGTCCCATCTACGGCCTCCAGGACATTAAATAATCGCCTGATGTTGTAGGAGGTATAGCGCCTAGGAATTAAGCCATTTTGGTCTTCGTGTATTAGCTCACACAAATGGGACTGGAGATGATTGGCCAGGACCTTACTGAGGATTTTATAGTCTAGGTTTAATATGGACAAGCATCTGTGTGACGACGCGTCCGTGGCATCACCTGAGGTTTTAGGAATGGACACTATTAGGGCTTCCCTGATGGTGTCAGGCAAGCTACTGCACTCCAGGGCACCCATGTACATTGCGGCCAGCCTGGATACCAGTTATGGGGCATATGTTTCGCCGAATTTGGCCGGGAGGCCATCCATACTGGGTGTCTTGCCTCGAGCCATGCCTTTAATGGCTTCTCTCATTTCCTGTTCAGTTATTGGGGCACCCAGCACTTCCCGGTCCTCCTCAGGGTTTCGCTGCAGGGTCGCTCTATTCAGGAATAGGTCTAGGCTTCTCTAAGTAAAGGAGCACCGGCCTTGTATACGGCCCGGTAGAAAGCCATGAAAACATCATGTATCTCCATTTGAGTGTAAAGCATGTCTCTTCTGGGCCCTACTATATGCGTGATAGGGGTCCTCCTACCCTCAGAGTCAGTCATGCCAGCAGCCGGCCTGCACATCCACCCTCAGTGTGCACTGTAGTAAGATAGTCCTGTCTGCTCATGGAATAGAGCTTTTCCAGTACTCCTAAGTGCTTCCCTTGCACCTCACGGAGGGAAGGCTGAGCCTCTGGGCATCCTGGGATCTCATTCCCTAGACATCTTATTTTGTCTTCTAAAATAGACAACTCTGTGCAGAGCAAGAGATCCACCCCCACTGACCTGCTAAGGCAGTATCCCGTGATGACAGACTTAAAGGCGTTCCACTCCAGGTTAGTATGAGATGCATTGTGTGTGTTTGTGTCATAATAGTCCACTATCCTGTCACCAGGGGGTACCGAAAGGTGGGCTCATATAAGTGTCTGGGTGAAAATTTCCAGCTGGAGACGGGTGCCAATTGCCCTCCTCAGTGGAGCACCATCTGTAGCAGGTTATGGTCTGACAATATGCATCCCAAGTACTCAGCTCGGGTCACCCAGGCCGCCAGACCCACCGAGCCCAGCCTCTTATCGAGCCAAACATGCAAGTCATGTACTGGAGAGTGTAATGAAAATTCGGCCCTATCTGGGTTCTGCTCTCGCCATATGTCCCTGAGTGTCCCGTGGTCCAACCAGTCTTGGAAGCCCCACGTCACCTTCACCACAGGCAAATCGGACAGGGGAGGGACAGATCTGTCCAGGGAAACATCCACTACACAGTTATATTTGCCCACCTGGAAGCATAGGAAGGTGAAGGTCATGAATGAGGATTTGGGAGAGGGCAGCCAGGAATGTCTGCTGTCTGACATTGGGAGCATAAATGCTGCCTATCAATATTCGAAGCCCACTAAGCCTCCCTACCACAATGACTTAACAGCCTCCCTCATCAATGTATTTCTTATCTACTTTCAATGGGACTCCTGGTCAGACACATATCAATGCCCCCCTGGAGAACACGGAGTACCCAGTCGCATATATCTGGCTTCTTCAGCGTCTCTGCAGTTTAGTTGTCTCCCCTGCCATCATGTGAGTCTCCTGTAGCAGAGGCCATATAAAGGCCAAGACTTTAAAACGTTTGCCAATGGAGCCCAACCCCTGGACATTCCAGGTTAGAAAGGAGAAGTGCATCAGTCTCTCCATTACAGTCTATTTTCAAGGCTCTCTCCCCCATCTGTCTCCTCCCCTCTCCCCCCACCCGCCCCTTCCCCTGGCCACCTCCTGGACCGCACCGCAGAGCAATCATGTCTCAGTGCTGGGTTCAACTATACAACCATCCCCAACTCCCTCTCACCAGGTCAGAGTAGCAACAGCTCCCCGGCCAAAATAAATGAAATAATTGAATGATAACATCCAAACCCCCCCCTCATACCAGAATGTCGTATGTGAGTTTTCTCGGCAGGGGGCGGCAGCCTCAATGCCTAACATGATGGCTGCAATGCCAGGACTCCCTACAGTAGGATAAAGTAGGATTAATCTCTTTCAGAGCTGGACCACCTGAGTCCCAGCCAGTCGTCCTAGTTCGTCCTTCCGCGGGACCGCTCATGTGCTCTGATATAGGAACAGCGTAGGGCAAGGATTCTCCCCCCTCTTTCAGTCAGGAGCATCTCCCAGAGTGAGTACAGGTTCAGAATGTGATCAGGATTATAAGTCATCCGCCAACCTAGAAGTCAACAGCGGCCCGGTGGGCAAAGTCCTTGGATAAGATCTCAGAGTCCCCATTCTCAGAGGAGGAGGTAGAGCAGCCGCTTCCAGGGGAACGGCCTGGCAATGTTTTCAGGGAGGATGCTGCATCGATCGCTGCTGCTCGTTTGCTCTCAGTCTGCCTCTGTCAGGTGCGTTCTGTCCGTGCCCCCCCCACCCCCAGCATCCCCGGCGGTGATGACCTTGCCTCAAGGCCCAGGATCCTAACTTCGGTCTGTACCAGCTTTATGGGCTCCCAGCCAATTCCAAGCTGTTGGTGGGTCATCAAAGAACAGTGTGCTGCTGTCTAGCATGATTTTAAGATGGGCAGGGTACAGGAGCTTGTACCACACTCCAGGTTCTCTCAGTTCTTTCTTGACGGCGGGGAACAATGCCCTTTGCTGCTGAACAGCCATGGTATAGTATGGGGAAATTGCCACATCAGCTTTTTCCAGTTGGAATCTGCGAGTTTCTCTGGCTTTTTGCAGGATTATGTCCCTATCCTTATAGTGCAGCAGATGGGCAACCACTGGACGAGGGGGTGCTCTTGCAAGGACTCCATGCGCCCATTCCAGCACAAAAAACTGTGACAGACCAGTAGGTGCAACCACCGTGGTTAACCAGTTCTCAAGAAATGTATCCATATTAGGCCCCTCCAACAACTCAGGAAGACCAATAATTCTGATGTTGTTGCATCTGCTGCGTCCTTCAGCATCTTCCACTCTTTTATCTAGCAGGTCTACCCAGCGGTGCAAGATGGCTATTGTCCCGTATAGCCCTTGGACCATGGGCTCCAATCCTGCAAGAGCCTCAGAGTTTCACTTCACTTTATCGGTGAGCTTGCGGTGATCATCATGGAGGATTCCCAGATCTATAGCAACTTTGTTTATCTTGCTTTCAAGTACCTCATGGGAGGCGTTCTCGGCATTTAAAATCACAGTCCAGTTTGTCAGGGCTAGCCGGTTGTTGGGTCATGTCCCTTCTGTGCAGTTTATTAGCAGTTCCGGGGCGGTCCCCCACCAACGTTGCTCTCACACTTTTTGTGTGACCCTCGCTGCCAAGATATTCACTCCCACAATCTCACTGTTAGTGCTCTTCGGCTGGGTGGATAGCTGTGTGAAAGGATTGTACTGTGCACCGAAAAGGCAAGCTAAGGGAAGATCCGGCATATGTAGCCCCCACATCTGGCGGCCACCACTTTTCACAGTGTCTCCAGGCATTAGAGCATCCGCTGCTGCATGTGCGGCCTGGACAACCTAGGGTTACCGCAGTTCATCCATACCCAGGGGGAGCAACAGTGTGTCAGGAGCGGGTAGCTCAACTTCAGCGCCCATCACCTGTGTCTCCCTCTCTGCAAATCTCACCCCTGTGGACAGATTTATCCCCAGTGAGCAGTGTTATGCTCACCAGGGTGCCCTAACCTTGTTGGTCATCCCCAGTAGGCGGCCTCCAGCTCCACTCTCAAGGGTCTACAAGCCCCCCAATCGGGCAGCCAGTCCTCACCTCTTTGCCCGCTGCATCAGTCACCAGCGTGGTGGGGGCTGCCATACCCCCACCACAATGTGCTAGCACCACTGGAGGGGGCTCCTGGCACGGTCCTCACCAGCCACGGGCTCACACAGCAGGGCTGCACTGGCACTGCCCTTGCCTGAACCGGCCAGCCCATCCGTGCTGCAAGGGAAGCCACCGCAGACTGAGGCCCAGCCAGGGGACACGAGTGCAGCTCGCCACTTTTGCGACCCTCGGATCATCACAGGTTCTTACTCCCCAGGTGTGCGAGCTCTACTTTACACTACCGCCCATGCAGGAGGGGTCTCCACCAGAGAAATTCGGCCACAGCAGTCGGTCGGCAGCTGAAAGTCTCACCACCTCCTGGGTCTGCCAGCTGCCATTCTGTATGTCACAACACAGCAAAGGTCCGGGTCCATGCTGTGTCTGCCACCAGCAGCGAGCCGTGTCCGTATTCTCCTCGTTGCCACCTTCTGTTCCCTGGGCTCAAATAGGCCCTAATGGCCAGGTCCGGTGGTCCTGGAGCTCCGGTGGCACCGTGGACTCTGCTAGTGTGCAGCCATCTTGGCTTGCAGCCACTCCCTCACACATACAGTTGTGGTGGGATACCCCTTTTTCTCTTCCCTGCAAACACAACTTTTGACCAGCAACCAGTCACTGCTCCGCACAATGCTGAAATCCATCCCCTGTTCTGGATGAACAGCTTGGATCATGGTCACTACTACCACCACACACAACTCAGTGAAATGAGGACCTTTGAGGGCCCTGTTGAGCATGATCACTCTGAATGTGAATGGCATGTTACATTATGTTAGGAAAAAGAAAGTACTGCATTACTTAAATCTAAACATACAGGCATACCACTCCTCCAGGAGACCCATTTGTCGGGAGTGAAATTCCAGAAACTGAAGAGGGACTGGGTGGGGAGAGTCATTAGCAGTTGTCACACTCCTAGCTCCCTCAGGGAGCCTCATCCTCTCATGTATTCTCGAAGAAATGTAGAGTGGCCATCCTGATAGGGAACCCCTCCCCCACAAACTCATCAAAACATGGGCAGATAAGGAGGGGAGGTACAGCTAAGTCTAACTAAAAGTGCCTAGTAAGATGACAGTGATAGGAATGTCATATGCCACAAACACTTGGGAATGGGCTTTATTTTCCAACCTATCCAGACTACTTACCGAGTTTGACTTCGTCTCCGTACTACTAGGATGGGACTTTAAGCTGGTTCTGGATCCTGATCTGGACAAATTGGACCACATGGACAATGGTAATAACGCTTCTAGGGCGCTGGTGAGTAACTTGATGGGGGACCATAATATACTTGATATCTGGCACCTTCTGCATCTGATGTCCAGAGAATACTCCTTTCTCTCATGCCCCCATTAGACTTTCTCCAGGATAGACTGCTGTCTGACATGTGGGAGAGCAGTCCCTGTGTAAAGGTGCCTTATCTCTCCTAGCTGTTTATGCTGTAAACTGCACCAAGGCTATGAATATTAAAGCATTGCTGTGTGGACAGCATCCTGCCATATGCCGGAGAGACTGGTGGTGACACTGCAGATTCAAAGTTATAAATTCATAATTGCTTCCAATGCAGGCGCCCTGATTAACCCAGAAGCTGCAGCTGCTGAAGACACCCACCTGTGGACGCCCAGCCCTCAGGCTGCCCCTGGCCTGGGAGGCCACTATTGCTGAAGATGTCTGCCGCCTTTTTGGAGCCCCACCACTGGTAAACTTTTGTGTGAGCCATCCTGCAAAGCAGGAGCTGCATCTAGCATAATGCCGGTAGCCATGCGGCCTAAACTACAAGTGGAACAGGGGACAGAGAAAGCATAGCTTTCTGCTATGCAAACTTTTATCTGATGAACTTGTAGACACCATGAAAATTCAGTGAGCAGGGGCATGATACAGAAGGGGTGTAGCATCTCTTTGAAGATCACAAACAGGATTAAAACCATGTAACTGGGAACCGTAATTGCTATGTGTAGTATTTCATTTTGCTGTGCGATTAAAGTACTTTCTTTTAACACAAAGACAAGCACTGGGCTAGACAATGTTGTTGTGTTTGTTGTTGACTTTTGAGTTCTGAGCTCTAGCCACATACACCACCCCAGTTAAGAGCTTTTAACTGCCTGCATTTGGTACCCTGAGAGTCAAGCGTGGAAACCTTGACCTCAGTGACCACTGTTGGGGCCCCGTAGCCCCTTGTCTGCCCTGTGGCCCTTTCCTCCAAACGGGGTCAGACATTGACCATTCACCGTTGTATCTCCCTAGAACTGGGCCAACTGGAACCTCATGCTGGCACATGCAAGCCTTAGCCTATAGATACCCCCGGAACAAAGATACTCTCTGATAACACATTGTCTTGCTTTACACTCCAAAATAAAAGAAATTCAGCACTCCCAAGATGAGGCAAATTAACCTTCAAAAGGCAGTTTCAAAATGAAGCGTGGGGTTTTATTAATACAACACTCTCTAAAAGGAAACCTTTCCCAGATGTCAAATGAAACAATCAAAACAACATGCAAATGTGTATGAGAATATATATATATATATATATCTATTAGAGACATCTAGCCGCAGATTCCTTAACTTTGAACTTCCCCAGGCGCCAGTCTGGTTCCGGAGATTTTTCAGCAGTATCTCTGCGTGCTGGGGTGGCATTGTACGGCTCCGTAGTGACGTCTCTGGATATGACGTCAGTGGAGCTATACAAGTCCCCTCCGGTGCGCTGACATCAGTTGTCTTCTTTTCCGTGCTGTAGCGTGGATCCAGGAGAAGTGGTTCCTCAGGCCCCTTTTTGTTTTGTGGCCTACTCAACGCCTTTCACGTCTGGAACAGTGTGCCGATGCCTTTGGGCTTTAAATCATGCGGGACCTGTGCGTAGCAGATGTCAGCGACGGATCCGCATGCCATTTGTATGTGGTGCTTAGGAGAGCACCACGACTCTGAAGATTGCGATGCCTGCAAGAAGCTGAAGCCCAAGTCGCTATGGGAACGTCGGATGAAGTTGCTGTTGGCTTGGCTGTCCAGTTCGGAGTCCAAGCGCCGATCTCCTTCCCGTTCTGAGGCTCCTGCTCGGGACAGGTCGAGGAATCGTTCCCATCGTCGTCGCTCATCAAAATCAGGTAAATCCCATCGGAAGGGATCGAAATCACGGAGGCGTTCGGCCTCGCGAGGTCGTGACGTCAGTGCTAGTTCCTCCCGGTCCTTACCTGAGACAGTTGCGCAGGAGTCGACCCCGAGTTTTCCACCATACCCTATTGAGGGGGCGACTATGGCCCAAATGGAAGTATATTTCCAAGCGTTACAAGTCTTTTTTGGGTCAACAGCTCTCCCTGGTGCGCCTTAGGGCCCCAAAGAGGTTGAAAGGCCTCTGATTGGGAGTTCACTGGCGGGTTTGCCCTCGGCGCCGATCGAGGACCCTGGCTCCGTAGCTGGAGTCACTACGACGTCGGGAAACAGCCCGGTGCGGCTCCCTATTATGACGTTGGTGGCATCCGCAGAGGGGGATTTATCACCCCCTTGACTCTAAGCGACCCCGAAGACACCTTTAAGGGTGGACGTCGATACAACGCCATCTCAACGCCGTTCGGCGCCGGAGACATCTTTAGTGGTGGACGTCGATACAACGTCTCGATGTCGGTCAACCCTGGAGACGCCATTTATTGCCAATGCGGCTTCTGCACCTTCTCCTCTACACATTGAGGATGAGGCTAACTTGGTTGCCATTTCCCCAGTGTTGCAGGAAGAGTCTGCAGATACTGGTGGAGTTGAGTGTTTGGGTGCTCTTGGCCAGCTTCCTGCAGGAAGTTCTTTGGCTTTTGGTGGGGACGTTAGTCTACAACCGTCCCCTACCTATGATTTACTTTCACCCCCTAGGATAGCGACAGAGGCTAGTGCAGCTTTTGCTGGGGTCATTAAAAAGGCTGCTGATATTTTAAAGTTGCAGCTTCCTATGGTGTCCCTGTCCTCTGATCCCTTATTGGGTCTGCTCCATCAAGGAGACACTGGGGTTGAGCCTTTACTTCCTTTTGGAGAGTTGCTATATGACATTCTTCTGGGGACTTGGGCAAGGCCAACATCAGGAGTTTTTGTTGCACACCGTCATCGACCTGCTCCAGATGATTCGGTTTGTCTTTGTCAACACTCTAAGGATACAGGGCTTGTGGTGCAGGCAGCTTCAGCTTCGCTGAATTTGGAAGCTCTTCCATTGCTTCCACCGAGCAGGGAGTCTCGGTGGTTGGAGACGTGTGGCCCAAATATGTTTACGTCCACTAGTTTGGCCCTAAGATCGTTAAACACGTCCTGTGTGTTTGGAGGGGCTTCTTTTGCCCTATGGGATTCTGTTGACCGACTACTTCCTTCTCTCCCTGAGGAAGTTAGAGCGTAACTTTTTCAGGTAATACAGGATGGTCGTGAAATGGCTAAATTCACTATCAGCTCGGCAATGGACACAACAGATTCCATTGGTAGAGCTATGGATAGATCAGTAGCTATGAGGAGGCACGCTTGGTTGCATGATTCCAGTTTTTCCGAGAATATTCAGGAGAGTCTAAAGGAGTTACCTTTTGACGGAATCAATTTATTTGATTTATTTGATAGCCATGCTGACTCCGCAGTCCAGCGCCTCATGGCTGGCAATTTGTGATTGGACCTCATCAGGTTTTGTTAATTTATCTTATGTGTCCACGGCTGTGGTCCCTATGTTAATGGCCTTCATTAAATTCGTAGTGTTGACGTGTAAAGCACTGCTTTGACTTATAATGAGAGTATTAGTCTCCGGGTTTGGGTCTTTAATTCCCGGATGGTGTTTGCAGCTAGGTAGCTGCTTTCGTTTTATTTTCAATTTTCTCTGATTAAGAGCTAGCCTTGGGTCCCTAAAGAGCTAGTCTCAAGAGATTATACCGCTTTTATGGGTATGTGACTTTATGTGGAGTATTGGTAGCGTATTTCTCTACTTTGAAATCTCTCTGTTCTACAGCCGTGTCCTACTCGTCTTGGCGTTATGTTCTTCTAAAGACTATTGTAGTGAGCTAAGAGCTCTATTTTCTTCTTGTGATAACCTTTCATAGGGTTCTGTTGCACTTTCCCGCATCTATGTGTTTTTTTTCTCCAAACCAGTGGACTCCGGGCAATATGTTTTTGCTCTTAGTGTCCTACGTGTGTATTTGAGTGCATCAGAACTTTGAATAGGTTGAGCAAGTTTGAACGTTGTTCTAGTTCAGAGTGTACATTTGCATTCTTTGGATGCTTTTCGGTTGTGAGTTCTTCCTTTAGAGTAAGGCACAGTGTCTGCTATAGACGTGATTATCATCCTCAAATATAGGTAATACCTATTCATGCTCCACGTTGTGGTGCAGTATATTGGCAGCCGAAGGTTTGCGATTGTTTCAACTTGTTCCAAAGTTATCACCAGTTTGGTGCATTCAACCATCCAGTGTTGCAAACTATTCTTTCTTTTTGGATTTTCTTGATATATGTAGTCCTGTCTGATATACATTCCCTTTCTTCTGGAGGGGATGTACTTATTTCTTTCAGCATTTCTCACTTTGTGAGGATTCATGACTGCCTTTACTTGTTTTCAGTTATACCAATTGACAGACAGCAAATTTCTTATGACAATCACCTACAGTGTTGTGGTGGTGGCATAGTACCTTCCCCTTTTTGCTGGGGGCAGTATAATTTTTTACCAAATCTCTCATTTCAGAGATGGTATACATGGTGATATATGGAGTATACATGTTCATATGTGCTGCTGTGCTTATTATATTGTCCTGTATCACAGGTGTCGTATGTACCTGTTGTTGGCAGGGCAGTACTTATATCTTGAACTGCACTTTTCTGTGCGCCCCTCCCCCCCACCTTTTTCTACATCTTTTATATTTCACATATTTATTTATTATTATTTTTAAAAAGTTCTTTCTTGTTTGCCCTGGTATTTTGAGCTTATTGGGAATCAAGGTTCTGTTCCGTCTCTCGAAATTTTATACTGAAAGTGGGCAGTTTTATATGTCCCTGTGTTTGGGCAGTATTCATTGGCCAGCAGAATTCTGTGAATGTATGGGCCAATAGGAGTATCGGGTGATACATTTCTGTATATGTTCGAGACATGTGTGCTGTGATGCACATGATTGCATACTCCTGCCATTTAGTGTGGGCACTGGATGTTTGCAAGTTGTTTTTCTTCACAGAAATATATATATATATATTTTTTTTTTGTCTATATATACATCTTTTGTCGCATTGCATGATGGTGGACGCTACTTGTATCCACACTAAATTAATCAGGACACGGGGGTATTGTTCATCTTTCCTTTGGGGAAATGGGTCCTATTACGATTTCAGCAGGACGGTTCCTTTTTATGAATCTTTATTGTCAATAACAATACAGATTATATGACTTCTGTCATGCATTTGATCCCTTTGGTCATCCAGTCTTCTTTCCCTTTTTTAAGGGTTAAGGGTTCATGTCTGTCTTCTGACAGAGATTCTTAAAGGTTTTTAACTTTTTTCCTTCAAGGTCCAACTTTTTTCGGACCCTTAAGGTTGCCTTCATTTATAAGGCTGTATGACAGAGGTCATAGTTTCTATTAAGAGCCAGCTCTTGTTTTACTATTTCCACATATACTTGGTCAGTCATTCTTCGACCGCCTACTTCTCTTTGAGAACCTTTGTGGGATTAGTTCGCAGACCCTCCTCCAGTGGAGTATAGCTATGGTCTTAATTCAAAGTTGAGAAATCTGCGGCTAGATGTTTCTATCAGATGTAAAAGTTACTTACCTTTGGTAAAGCTATATCTGGTAGAGATACAGTATAGCCGCAGATTCCATAACGCCCCACCCATCCTCCCAGCTCTGCAAAGTTCTTTTGCGATAGGGGTTATACGCTTTCAATGCTGTCTTTTTTGCCAGCGATCACTATCTCAATCTGTTTGGTCAAAACAAACTCCTCGAACTGGGCATTTAGCTTTTGTTTAAATATTCCGTTCACCACCCTTATTTCGAATGGGTGTGGTTGGTAAAGTATGAATGTACTTCTTTTGCACCCTGGTTTTTGCACCAGTGAGCAGTTGTAATTTATTTCTTATTGGTTCACATTACACCTTGACACTGGTGATGTCCATAGATCATGTACTGGTAAGACTCAACCAAACAGTTAGTGTTTTTGTTGTAGGTTCTGTTTAACTACTACCGTGCCATTCATTACTTAATGATTGGTTCATAGAGGGTATGGTCTCTCCCCTCTTATGGGTTATTCTCTAGGGCACACAGTTTCTTGTGGCCCTGTGTTAAAATTTATCTTATTGGGTATTTTTTCTAAAGTCCATGTCCAATATTTTCGTGCCATTTGTGGTTTATTTTTATCGTTGTTTCAAAGATTTTTTCTAAAAATCTTTTTGGCACACTGTTTCCACAGTCAGTTCTTGTAGTGGCTCCGCGTTCTGGCGTGGAAATGTTTCACAGTAGAAAACTGACGCCAGCGTGCCAGAGGGGACTTATATAGCTCCACTGACGTCATATCCGGAGACGACGTCACTATGGAGCCGTTCGACGACGCCCCCTGGTGCGCAGAGGTACTGCCGAAAAATTTCCGGATCCAGACTGGCGCCTGGGGGAAAATTCAAAGTTAAGGAACCTGTGGCTAGACTGTGTCTCTACCAGATATAGCGTTACCCAAGGTAAGTAACTTTTACATATATATATATATATATGTGTGTGTGTGTGTCTGTGCGCACAAGCAAGTAATAATAAAACACGTAATTCAACTGTCAAATGCAAGGGATAAAACATAAGCAGATAATAATAATAAAATACATGCAAGTAATAATGGACATCCAATGCAAGGAATAAGCACTGTCAAATGCCAGTAATAAGCACTGTCTAATGAAAGAATCAAATATAAAGAGCATGTATACACGATATGAAAACATATGAAATATATACACAGAGCAATGGAACTCATGAAATAGATACACAAGGTAAATAAAGGAAATACATCACCGAATGAGAGCCTTTAAACATTCTGGCCAGAACGACCAGGAAGCCCTTGACGTTCAGGCAGAAGTCTTGATCGGGAACAACGAAAATGCCCTGTGATAGTGCGTCCACTCCACAGGCGAGCTTCTGTCTAAGAGCCAAGATTTTCTGTCTTTAATACCTTTTACTAACATGGAGAGAGACTTCTAGAAATTCCCCCTCCCTTCATCTATTGCAAAACCAAGGCTGACCGTACCTGTCTGTGTCTAGTCCAATCACCAAAGCTGGCCAGGCTCCAGTGCTTGGCCTGAGACAGAGAAGTACATTCCTCTCTCACACTTTTAAACGCACATCCCACATGTTCTGTTCCAAGCAAGGCTGTTTTGAAAACATCTCACTCTGAAGCTGCAAACAGGCACAAAGTAAAAACATGCAATAGCTCAAAATGATGTTGTACATTCAAAATGGAGTCAATGGTCAATACACGATCCCACAATATATAATTGCATGTAGTGCTACACACATACAGCTTATATTGACAAGAAGAAGTTTAGTTTAACTAATAGTAATTTTATGACTGCAGAGATTCCACAGTTGGGGCAGAGAACTACAATAAACAAGCATTGGTAATGCATCGGTTTCGTCTATGTAATGAATAAAGAGCTGTTTTCATCAATCATCTTCTGGGAGAAGGAAAGAGCTCCCTGACAGATAGCACGGGAGTGGAGAGAATGTAGCGCAGCGGCCAAAGCTGCTGACTCTAGAGCTGGGGATCCCAGCTCGAGTCTCAGCAGCGCTGCGCAACATCCTGTGATTCTATGCAAATCACTTAATCTCTCCGGGTGATAAATTGTTATATAAATATGCTGCAAGAGTAAAAACCAAAACTTTATGAAAATATTATTCCACCAAAGCGGATGTTAACTGTATTTCGGCAGCGGGAAACTGATAAGAGAAGCTGACGAGGAACAAGCATTGGTAAATGCAGGAAAATATGCTGCAGCCAATAGAAATGGAGGAAAGGTAAGTGGAACGCACAGGAACCAATGAGAAGCCAGGAAAAAGAGGAGGCGGGATGTAAGCCCCTTTTCAGTTTATATTAAAAACAATAGATTTCTTAAGCCCAGCGCAAGCACTATGCAGGCGAAACCTAAAAATAGGACAGGCCTGCTTTTTTATGTGTGAAGACTCCACAGTTGTAAAATTACTATTAGTAAAATAAAATTTGTAGTTTATGAATACCAAAAAATAGTAAACTAACAAAAAAGTGTAAGTTTTCCTACGTGGATCAGACCCTCAGTCCTCAGATTTTCAGAACAGACATGTGGGCCCCCCTTCTCTGACCACCGCTTAATGCATGCTGTCACCTTTTAAATCAGCAATTCAAAGGGTCAGATTCATTCATCTCAATGCATCCCAATCCTCAAACATTAATCAGATTAAAGAGGACACACTCATGACCCTTCTTTCTTTGATTGCCATTTACCTTATATGGTATATCCCATTAAGGACTATCTGCCCCCTTTCACCTAACAAATCAGTAAAACCGAGTGTGACATTTACAAACCCTGTCAAACAATATTCCTTCCTCTGCCACAGACAAAGGTTTTACTAACAACTCTGAATTAGATGATCTGGTAAAGAACCACCCAGCTCGGGTAATTCATTAGAACTATACTTTCTATAGTTTAACATAGTATAATGAGCACTTGTATATATACTCCACCTGTTTTCTGCCCAACCTACTACAACCCCATGCATAATACTTAACCCAGATTATCTGATAGGTTATTTCCAAAAGTATGCTATAAGTGGAATATCCCTTTTGTGGCTTTAAATTGTACAACTTGTCAAGATCACGCTCACATCCATGTCGATAGGATTCTTACACGTTTGCTGTACATCACCGAGTGTGAAACACTGTGCAGTATCACATATTGTAGGTAAACCCATATCTTAAGCAATGTCCTCAACATAATCAGCATCAATTTGATAACAATTTTCATTGTACATACTTACAGCATTGAGAAAGCCCTAGGCCTGTGTGCCACAAAGGGGTGAAACGTGTTGGCAGTTTTACTACAAATGGTGAATGAAGATAACTATCAAGAATGAAACAACGTCACACATACATTATGATATGTTTTACTATATTTGTAAGAAGAGGGAATATATTGTCTAATGGTATTATATGGGTGGAAACTTTCCAAGTTTGTTTAGAACTGCCTTGTTTTGTGCCTTTATCCCTCGAGCTGAGCTCTACCACACTCTTGTGGTATACTATGGCATGGAGACCCCTTTTCCCTGGCTGCGTCCTGCTGTTTACTGAGATTTGCTATGTAGTACATGGGAATTTTCATAGTCTCTCTGAAGAGCCCCAATGATCTAGCTGGGCACTGCTTTGATCAGGGCTTCCATCTTTCGGCCACCTCTTTATCCCCCGCCTCCATCCCTTTCCGCTTTTCCACCCCTCTCCAGCTTGCTTAACTGAATCCTTGACACCGGCCTGACTTCCACTCATTCCCTAGAACAGCAGGTGGTCTCTGGTGTATTCAAACAACCACCCCTTCTCTCTTGTTCTTCTCTGTGTTGCCCATATTATTCTTCATTTACTGGATTTCTTCATGTACCTGATTACAGTTCACTAGGTGCCATGTTACTCAGAAATAGGAGGCAAGTTTGTGAAATATGGAATGGAATGCTTACAGTGCCTAGTAGGTTTCCTGGCAAACCCTGCTTAAGTTTCCAGTTTTCGTTTTCATGTTTTGGTCTTCATGTTTGGGCCCTCATTTTGGCTTACAGTTGTATCGCATGGCACTGTACAGTACTAGTTGGTGTCTTATGTTAATCTGCTGTATGCATGCTCTTGAAAATGCCAGCATTATAACGTCCAAACCTCATGTTTATTGAACTGAAAATAAAGAAATGCTTCAAAATAAATATTTCTACATTACTTTTCCATTACAATATGGCTTTCATGGGTGAACGTGCATCTAGGTCAGCTATCTGTGAATGCATTTGTAATGTTTAAATAAACCCATTCAAGGATGTCTCTAATGGATATGTCCACATTTGTTATAGTAATATAAACCTCTTTCTAGATGCCTGCAGCCAATGTGTCCACATGCGCACTCGCAGGGGGCCATCTAGAAATGCGTTTAAAAAAATTAAGATGGATGACCTCTGACAGTGTGGCAGTGACAGGGATTGACAAAAAGTTAATAAATAATAAAATAAAACTTAAGTGTGGGGGTTATAGTGGAATAATGGAGGCAAGGTGGTGGGCATCTTAAAAAACGTAAGCTGGAAGGGCAGGAGAAGCAACAACCAAGCTAGGGGAAGAGGGCAAGCAACAGCTGGGCTAGGGTGAGAGGGTAAGCAACACAGAGCAAGGAGGGATAGGGGAAAGTGAAGGAGGAAGCGTGACACGGGGGAGAGCGTACTTAAAAACATGTACCCCCATGGAGTGCTTAAACTAAAAGCAAAAGGTCTTTCCTTGAATGCAAGCAATGTCAGCAATGGAAGGATGCATACAAGTAAACCAATCAGAACACTGCATGACCGAAAATGATCCTGGGCAGGACACAAGAGGCGGGAGGAGAGCCATTGAATCAAGGGGAGACAACTGAGATAGGCAACAAAGCCATCCAATCAAGTGCAAGGGGCTGACACAAAGCCCACTCTATGTATATTGGAAATAACAGGTCTGACCAACAGATGTCTAAAGCGGTCTGTAGCCGAGAAGTAAAAAAATTATATAATCCAGCCTTTCTGTAAATTAAGCAGCCCCTAAAACATCCTTTACACAGCTACCAACACACACCTCCATGACCACAAGACTATCTCCATCATTCCTGTAGCAATAACCCCAATGTAAATGGCCACATAAAAGCTCCATGAAAGGCACATCATCCAAAATCTTCCTGAAATGTCATTGTTTCGTATGACAGAAAATATATATTCTACAGTCATGACAATATATTAATTGGAGACGATACCTTTGCTTCAATGGACTCCATGGCATAATTACATGAGATACTGAAAATGTTCCATGTGTATCTCAATCATTTCTGCTCATTGCCACCTTTAAAGAAGGCTACTGTGCCCTGTTGGATACATGGTGTACCCACACCTTGTAATGGGCATGGCATCACTAGTGTACACTAAACCATGTCATACCATGCCCAGCGCATTGCTGCACTACGTCCCGCCTGGCGTGTGGTCTGTAGCCGTGACGCAGCCCCACTCATGGGACCAACCACCATGAACAACACAGCCCACTGCATAGAGATGGTAAAGCACAGTCCATTTAAGTGCAATGTCTTGTATGAAGGCCCCTCTATGGCACCACCAGTCTATATACACGGTTGCCATCCTCTGATTCTGGAGAACACACAATACTAATACCATATTGTTTATTGAGATGGAAAAGCATGGCGCGCAGTCATTATACCCACAGTGGTTTGACTAGGCAGTCCCACAGCATGCCTGAGTTTTCTCACTGTTTGGGTAAGAGACACGTATCCTCTCACGTTTCACTGCAAACTTGATGGTGTGTGCAGGTTATGGGCAGGTTCAGTATTAATGTACCGTGAAAGGGTGTTGATTTCACCACCTCACAAGGCAATCCCACATTCCAGCTCTTGGGCTCTGCAACGCTATAGTGCTCTTATCCCCAGTTAAATAGACAGTGATTTCATTTGTTAGTCTTTTGTCATTGGAAATTTCCTGTTGCAGTCTATGTGCTGGGACTTGTTTATCTAAGAGGGAGTGATAGAGCTGTGCCGATGTGGTGAGAGGGTACGCCGCCACACAGCGGCCTTATTTTTGTCCTTGCCCTTAGTTTGGTTGTGCTGTGCCTGTTTTGGAGACATGTGTTTCTCCTGGCCATGTTGTGGCTTACTTCCCTGGCAAACTCTTTGCCTTTTCTGTACACAGACCTCTTCATTCTCAGTAGCGCCCCATGGTTATTAAAATGGTAGAGATCCTTTTAGCCCCTTTCTGTTTCACTTTCACAAGGCATGTTAGTAATACATATTTGTATTGTTTTTTAATCTCTTCAGGCATGAATATGCAAGATAATGAGTGTGAAGGAGTGTTGAAAACCAAGGTGGGAGTCATTAGGAAAGATGATGTTATAATCTTCTTATCAACTGCCCTTCTGCTGACAGTAGCGGTATTCATGTGCTTCTGTTTCGTATTCTATTGGCAATTCACAAGGAAAAAAACGTAAGTGGCATACTGTAATAAGAAAGTCTCTTTAAATAGAAAAACACTTTTCTTAGTTTTTGCATTCCATGGTAGTTTAATCGTCAGATTGTCTTGAAGCTATGAAACTTTTTTTAAAAACTAGAATAATACACTTTTTAAGTGCATACTTAAACATATTTAGTAAATACCGTTGAATTCACGAAATCCGGATAAAGTGTCACTTTAAGTAATAATAAAGTGCATCTAGTAGATAAAAGAAAGGTAAAAGACCCTTTATAGGCGAAGCAAAAACAAATTCTCGACCCCACCAGAGATGAAATTTCATAATAGATGGAAGCATGTGTTTACGTAGAACAAAATACATATTTATGGAAAAGATGGGCAAAAAAAAATGTCGAGGGGAAATTGTGTATGCCACACTCATTGCTGAAAAAGTTGTCTTGTAGACGGTTTTGGCTTAAAACCTTGTACATTGCTTATGATCAGAGCAACACTGAGGGCTAATTTTCCTCTCTGAGGCGTATTAAGGATTTGGCAACACCTCTTTGCATATTTCTTTAAAGTAGATCAATCCAAGCATGCTAAGGGGTTTCCACATTCCAGAGAAAGGGTTCTGATACATATGATGTATTCTCTTTAGTATTCTGCTCGCTTCTTAAAAGGAGGCGAGCCTCACAGAAAAGTAGTATGAGTTTGTTTTTGGTAGAAAATGGAGTGCTCAAACTTTCCATATCTGTGAGATCAGAGCCGGTGAAGCTGTCTCATGGCTTCACCTCATATCGCCTCAAGAGGGCACCAGCTTATAACAAATGGCCTCTAGAAGTGCCTTTTGCTGTGAAGAAAATAGTGCCAGATAATCTTGTTGTGTTGCAAACTCCGTTGGAAACGTGTTCTTGTGAGAATTTGAAATCAGTCTCCACTCCAACTTACATTTAGTGGATCATGGTATTTTGGAGCATTACATATAGAATGTTCCTCGACCAAGTGAGCAGACATGTTTCCTAATTCAATGCAGAAGGGGCACAGAGGGCTCCTTGCTGTTGCTTCTGGTGGGAAACAGATGTCTAGAAGGAAACCAGCTATTGAATACCCTGTCAGTGATGTGGTTAGTATCTCTTATGATTTCATTTTCTACTCTAGCTATTAGGGTGTGGACTGCTTTTGTTACACATGTTGACAAATCAGTGATCAATGTTTCTTTACAGACTAAAGAAATTCACAGTCCTTTGCCTTTTGAGAGGAGAAAGGGTTCTGGTATTTCACTTTTGGCAATAGTTGTTGGACCCTTAGAATACATTCCGGCCAGATCTGCTTCAATGTTGAGAACGTGTTGGCTTTGCAGTTGAGGGTGACTTTAGTCTCTTGATTCAGCTTGACTTCTGGGTTTTGTTGCATACAGAGGAGTACATCATTGTGTTAAATCATGTGGACTTGCTGGTGCAGACTCAAGAGGGGTTTATATTGTTTCTGGAAAACCAATGACAAAAAGCTAAACAAAGCTAGTACTTTTTGGATAGAGTGACTTAAGATAGGGGTTTAAGAACAGCACCTAAAAACAAGATCTTTATCCATCACATCCCTCTCACTAGGCCCTCCCACTGCAGCTTACAAGGCAGGAGGAGAGATGGTGGCCAAATAACTGCTCTGAGCAACAAGAACACACTGTGAGAGAGTGCCATGAGTCTAAAGGGGATCATCCTTCTAATCAGCCCCATTTACATTTAGATGCATCTTTTTTATATTACTGATAAGGATAGATGTAGTACTCACATACTGACCCCACTAAACCTCGTATCAATTTATCACCATCATTGGCCCAAACCCAGACGCCTGGAGCGACACCTGGTGGCCCCCGCCCTCGGAAACCCTCCAACCCCCACGGACCACGCAACCTGGGAATCAACCTGGACTCCGAGCTCAAAATGGACCGCCAGATCAACTCCGTCTCATCTTCCTGCTTCCACACCCTCCGCCTCCTTCGTAAGACCTTCAAATGGATCCCCCTCGAACACCGAAAGACCGTCACTCACGCCCTGGTCACCAGCAGACTCGACTACGGCAACACACTCTACGCCGGAATAAACAAAAACCTCACCCGCAAGCTACAGAACATCCAGAATGCCGCCGCAAGACTGGTCCTCAACCTGCCAAAACACTGCCACATCTCCCTGCACCTGCGCACACTCCACTGGCTCCCCGTCGAGGCGAGAATCACCTTCAAGATGCTCACCCACGCACACAAGGCACTCCACGGCACCGGACCAGCATACCTGAACAGCCGACTCAAATTCCACGCACCCCAAAGGACCCTACGATCAGCCCAGCTCTCCTACGCCGTGGTCCCCCGCACCAGAAAGACCAGATCGGGAGGCCGCTCCTTCTCCTTCCTCGCGGCCAAAGCATGGAACGTCCTTCCGCTCCACCTCAGACAGACAACATCGCTCCCCATCTTCACAAGAAACCTCAAAACCTGGCTCTTCGACAGACCCCCTCCTTGATGGAATGGAACCTGCACCCCCCCCCCCACCCCTAGCGCCTTGAGACCCTTACGGGTGAGTAGTCGCGCTTTAACAAACCCCTGATTGACCATTAAACATTGATCTGAAGTTGTTGTTGTTGCTCGAAAATGACAAATGGTTGAAAGATGGTTTTAAATTAAAGACCATGAAGATGAGACACATGTTATTTGGGTATAATACCAGAATATCATGGATGAAATATGGTCCGACACATATATTATCTAAATATCTACTACTAAAATATTGTATAGGTAAGTATCTATAGGTATTGAGTTACTATATTTACCTCCACATATTTGTACATTTACAATGTATATATCATCAAATTACGTGGATGTGAAGTGAAGAATAAGTCTATACCATACTCTCTCTCATATATAAATATATATATATTACTGCTCCACCAAGCACCAGCCCGGTGCACTCGTGGACGGGTGCCGATCATGCGGGGGGGCTCCCGCATATCCATTCTGCTCCACACTCCTCCGGGAAAGTTCCTCCCAAGGATCACAGCACTCCCGGGGGCAGGTTCAAAAAGACTTTATTCCGGAACCTCAGGCACAGGCGCGTTTCGGCTAACTGCCTTTGTCGATGTTTGCCACGAAACGCTTTCCGCCACCATTTTAAACATTACATATCCGTGTGGCAACACAAAGAAGGACCAATCCTTAGTGAAACTCATCAACATTCGCCGTAAATATCGGCGCCATTTTAGATTGTACACCTTTGGTTGTATGTTTATACACATTGACACAATTCCTAAGTCATAAAACAGTATGAGCATAACGATATTCTCAACGGATAAGGACCTATCGTTATATAATGTTGTGAGACAATTCTCACCTCCAAAATCACGATAAAACGGAACCCATTACATAACAGTATATACCGTAAATCTGTCAATACAGATTGCCCAAAATTATCCCCCGTTACAATTATGCCCTGAATGGGCGCTCACACATCTTACAGTCATATGACCACAGCCAAGGTATATCCTCTAACAGAATTATACTCAATCCCAGGAACTATCCTAGAAAGCATCCCAGTTGCCACCCACTAACGGTTCCTAATAAATTCCATAATGGTGTTAAGTAAAACAGAACTAAGTTTCAATCCTGATCCAATGATTCATCAAGTTCTCCATAAAATCACTAAAGAGCAATCAATATATACAAAGTCAAAGTGAAGAGACATGGCTCTAAAGAGAGAGAAAAAGAAGAAATGGAAAAAATTGAAAAAAGAGAAGAAAACAATACAGTACACATAAATGGTCCTGGGCTAACAGAATTAATTACCCGGCATAGACCAATAAACCCACCAGCAAGATCACCCAAAATGAGTCCCTCTTTCTCACTATCACATTATCTAATCAAAGAGGCAAAAGACTTAGTTACTAACATTTTCTAATCCCCCAAATGGATCGCCAGTTCCTCACTACTGTTCAGTCCTAAAGGGGCCTTAGTCTGGAGATCGATAATATACCGTGACTCTAATCGCCTAAGCTTCAGAATTCTGTCTCCTCCCCGAGTATTTGTTGGTATGTGATCAACACAAAAATAACTCAGGAGCTCCCTGTTACGCTGATGTTCCTTATTAAAATGTCGGGCAACCGGGTAAGCTTCATCTCCATTGGAGATGGTCCTCATATGCTCTAAAATTCTGATTTTCGTAGGGTGTATCGTGCTGCCTATATATCTAAGGCCGCACGGACAATTCAAGCAATAGACTGTATACGGTGTGGTACAGGTAAGGAATTTTCTAATCTTCTTGGTACCCTTCACAGAGGGAATATGATAACTCAAGACTCTTTTGCTTCCCCTGCAGGCCTTACACTTTCCACATGGAAAAAAGCCCTCTAAGGGACTCAATATAGATCTAGGTATATCTACTATCCGATGGCTATGGACCAGGGTGTTTTTCAATGAATTGGCCTTTCTGAATGTTACCAATGGATTCGATGGCAGATCACTACCTATAATATTGTCCGCCAAAAGGGTATGCCAATTTTTTTCAAAATTCTTTTGAAGTCCCCGCATTTTCAAAAACGTGGTAATGAGTCTAAATTTACCCTTTCATTTACATTGACATTACCCATGCCTTTCTCTTTTTCCTGCAGTAATTGGTCCCTCTTAAGGGCATTAACTCTATGTAGAGCTGTACGTAAAATTACATGACTATATCCCCTGATGTTAAAGCGTTGTATACATTTCTCAGCTGCCACTTGAAACTCCTGTTCATTAGAACTATTCCTTTTAATTCTCAACAGTTCCCCATAGGGGATACTGTTGATGAGATTTTGGGATGGCTGCTGGAAGCGTGGAGAACAGAATTCCCCGCCGTTTCTTTCCTATGTAATTTCGTACTTAACTTCCCTTCTTCAATGTAGCCAGTAAGATCTAAGTAGTTCACAGAAGTGTCACTAACTTCACCCGTGAACACCAGATTAACCTTATTGGTATTCAAATGTTCTACATAAGCCAGGGCTGTCTCCAATGACCCTCTCCAGACAATAAACAGGTCATCGATGTAACGATGCCAAGTGACAATCTTATCCGTCCACATACTATTGGACTCCATCCAGGCCACCTGCTCCTCCCACCAGCCCACGAAAAGATTCGCGTAGCTGGGGGCGAAACATGTGCCCATGGCCGTCCCAGAGACCTGTCTATACAACTGAGTCTGAAAGAGAAAGATATTATTATTGAGACAAAATTCAATAAAACTTAACAATAGCACATTATGCTGTAGGAATTTCAACGGCCGATTCTCCAAGAAATACTTTACCGCTCTTAACCCATCATTATGGGAAATACACGTATATAGGCTGGTAATGTCAAGTACTTCCTTCCTGGGACATCTGAATAAGATAAAGTGGGTTGAGGGGGACCTGCTAATGGTACTTGACATTACCAGCCTTTATACGTGTATTTCCCATAATGATGGGTTAAGAGCGGTAAAGTATTATGCGGACGGACAATATTATAGGTATTATAGGTAGTGATCTGCCATCGAATCCATTGGTAACATTCAGAAAGGCCAATTCATTGAAAAACAACCTGGTCCATAGCCATCGGATAGTAGATATACCTAGATCTATATTGAGTCCCTTAGAGGGCTTTTTTCCATGTGGAAAGTGTAAGGCCTGCAGGGGAAGCAAAAGAGTCTTGAGTTATCATATTCCCTCTGTGAAGGGTACCAAGAAGATTAGAAAATTCCTTACCTGTACCACACCGTATACAGTCTATTGCTTGAATTGTCCGTGCGGCCTTAGATATATAGGCAGCACGATACACCCTACGAAAATCAGAATTTTAGAGCATATGAGGGCCATCTCCAATGGAGATGAAGCTTACCCGGTTGCCCGACATTTTAATAAGGAACATCAGCGTAACAGGGAGCTCCTGAGTTATTTTTGTGTTGATCACATACCAACGAATACTCGGGGAGGAGATAGAATTCTGAAGCTTAGGCGATTAGAGTCACGGTATATTATCGATCTCCAGACTAAGGCCCCTTTAGGACTGAACAGTTTTGAGGAACTGGCGATCCATTTGGGGGATTAGAAAATGTTAGTAACTAAGTCTTTTGCCTCTTTGATTAGATAATGTGATAGTGAGAAAGAGGGACTCATTTTGGGTGATCTTGCTGGTGGGTTTATTGGTCTATGCCGGGTAATTAATTCTGTTAGCCCAGGACCATTTATGTGTACTGTATTGTTTTCTTCTCTTTTCCATTTTTTCCATTTTTTCCATTTCTTCTTTTTTCTCTCTCTTTAGAGCCATGTCTCTTCACTTTGACTTTGTATATATTGATTGCTCTTTAGTGATTTTATGGAGAACTTGACGAATCATTGGATCAGGATTGAAACTTAGTTCTGTTTTACTTAACACCATTATGGAATTTATTAGGAACCGTTAGTGGGTGGCAACTGGGATGCTTTCTAGGATAGTTCCTGGGATTGAGTATAATTCTGTTAGAGGATATACCTTGGCTGTGGTCATATGACTGTAAGATGTGTGAGCGCCCATTCAGGGCATAATTGTAACTGGGGATAATTTTGGGCAATCTGTATTGACAGGTTTACGGTATATACTGTTATGTAACGGGTTCCGTTTTATCGTGATTTTGGAGGTGAGAATTGTCTCACAACATTATATAACGATAGGTCCTTATCCGTTGAGAATATCGTTATGCTCATACTGTTTTATGACTTAGGAATTGTGTCAATGTGTATAAACATACAACCAAAGGTGTACAATCTAAAATGGCGCCGATATTTACGGCGAATGTTGATGAGTTTCACTAAGGATTGGTCCTTCTTTTGTGTTGCCACACGGATATGTAATGTTTAAAATGGTGGCGGAAAGCGTTTTGTGGCAAACATCGACAAAGGCAGTTAGCCGAAACGCGTCTGTGCCTGAGGTTCCGGAATAAAGCCTCTTTGAACCTGCCCCCGTGAGTGCTGTGATCCTTGGGAGGAACTTTCCCGGAGGAGTGTGGAGCAGAATATATATATATATATATATATATATATATATATATATATATATATATATATATATCCTCCTGAAATCTCTCCTTCTGGAGATCGTGGCTTGTTAAAGGTGGCGCGATACCGGCGGAGAAAACCAGTGATTAATTTCAAATGCGAACGGAGTCCCAATCGCGCTCTCAGGTATCGCACAAAACACCAGTACATCAAAGTAATTCCAAGGGGTTTATTAACTCCATAAACCCATCGTGACGCGTTTCGCTCCCGAAAGAGCTTGTTCACACAATGGTGCTGCAAATGACAACTGTTTACACAAGTTTCCTAGTTGTGTATAGACATAAATGACGGACCAAGTCTCTTACATTATCCTCATTTAGCGGTCGCCATTTTGTAGTAGACATAAAACCAGAAGTTTAAATGGATACAAGTCTGTACATTACAATACCACGTTCGTGGTGCTCCAGTATAAATCACATAAACATATGCATTGTCCATATAAGACTAAGTAATGTGAAAAAATTTGAAAAAAGAGCATGTCAGTGTCCCGTTGGTGGCATGCATTGAGAAGTGCTTCCACTGGTGTATTCTGGGACATGTAGTGCGGTCACGTAGAGTAAGGATGTATTTAGCTCTGCTCGTAGATCCTTGTGTGTATGGAAATACATGTGCCCTTGGTAGTGGGGTTTGGTCATATAATCAGGGACAGAAAATCTATGTCATATGTCTTGTTGTGATATAATATATTTCCCATACTATGAGCAAACAATAAGTAAACAGTAAGTTGACCCCTGATTAGTGGGCTGGTGTAATTGAAGAGACTAGGTCACATTAGTAGTCATGTGTGTCTTGGAAAGGTGCTTGAGAAAAGTAGTCAGTTGTCATGGACGGTCACCCCTATCCCCTTAACTCCAGTGTATTATACAATGTGTGCGCAACATGTGCAAATTACAAAAGACAAAAGAACAATGTCATAAAACATAATGAATAATGAATTCATAAAAACGAGAAAAAAGGATTTCTTATCTGAGAACTGGAACGTAGATGGATGGTGGTACGAAGAAAAGGGTAGGGAACCCGTTGCCGCAACAGGAGACACAGTCCCTTCCTTTCCTCCTGGGGGTAAAAGAGAATATAGGGAGAGTTATAGGCAAGGGGTATGAAAACATTAGGACCTGAGAAAGAATCTACATCACTTGTCGTGTAGGTGTATGGCCATTTCTTCATCAAGATTATGTCCATTGGGATGGCGGGTACCCATCTCAATGATGTGCCAAGACTCCCGCTGTCTTAATTTTAGTGTCCGATTCCCACCCCTCACACTGCCTACTATCTGTTCTATTGCATAGTAGCTTAGTTTGGTGCAGTCTGAGAAATGGTGAGTTGCAAAATGTCATGCGATGGGATACTGCTGATCTTTATTGGTGATCGCCCTCATGTGCTCTAGGACACGTTTTTTAGCCATGTGTGTGGTGCTGCCTACGTATCTCAATTTGCACGGACATTCTAGCACGTAGATGACGTATGTGCTGTTGCAAGTGAGGAACTGTCTGATCTCAATCATCATGTTGGTACTGGAATTCCAGAATTCTTTCTTCATGCGGCTGCTGCCACAGGCCTTGCAGTGGCCGCATGGAAAGAAACCCTGGAGGTCTATTCCTCTACTAGCCTGTGTACTTGTGATGTCACTATGCACAAGGAGGTCCTTGAGATTACGACCTCTCCTGTACGTAATACTGGGTCTAGCAGGAAGAGTGTTGCATACAACAGGGTCTCCCCTCAGTAAATTCCAGTTACGTGTGATGATTCTACGTATTTGTTCTGAGTTGCCATTGTAAGTGAGGATCAAGTGGATGTCCTCGCCCTCCGTGATATCAGTAGTGTTAGTTGTGTCGTCTCTGAGAATGAGGTCTCTCTCAACTGTCTTGACTCTCTCTACCGCTTTTTTGAGTACCCAGTTTGGATAGCCTCTTGCTAAAAACCTCTGAATCATGGTATCCTGTTCTTTGAGAAAGCCCTCCTCTGTACTGCAATTTCTCTTTGCTCTGAGCATCTCCCCGTATATATACAAATATTTACATGTATTTGTGAACAAAACTCTCTTTGAGGTGAAATGCATCATCCTTCCTACCTGTAAATAATAAACACTTTACAATCGCAAGCTTCTTCAGGGTTGGCTTCCTGGCTTCCTCGGTGGTCCTCCCGCAAGAGAGTGTGTATATATATACATATACATACACACAAACACACATATACACACACACAAACAAACCTGCAGGGTGTTTCACATTTTATAAACTGTATAAAAGGCTGCTTAAATCATGTATCTATTAGGTTGTTATAACAAGATGCATATTCATCGTGCTGGCTGTCAGAAGGCTTATGACTAGCATTAGCAGCCACTTGGATTGTTGACATTTTTAATCTTCAGCTCTATTAAAATTCGCATTTCTGTAACGAATATTTTGACCTAAATATTGTCTGACAGAAATATTTTATTCTAAATATAGTTCACAGAAATGTACCCCACTGGAGTTAATGATAGAAAATCTACACCCATAGGACCAATGTTTTTGTGAGGGATATGTAGGCCACAGTATTTATGTCTGACCATATTTTTGTTAACACTATTCTGATATGTAACTCTTGTGTGTCTAATTGTGAAGACGGTCATCAGTTGCCCGCATCTTCCTGATTTGGCAATCTAGCTTTTGCTTAATGCCTATTTAAAATACATGTTGCCTTAAGAACAGTAGTGAAGTAAAAAGAATAGGTACATCTCGACCTGGGCAAAAGCTCCGGAAGTGTCCATCGAATAAAGCTTTGTTACACCAAATAAGCATTTGCGAATAATGTAGATAAACTTGAGTTGGATTTGGGGTTCAAAGAGGAAGCAAAGACCCTCAATTTTCATTACTATTTGGCCACCACCCGGCTGCACCCCAATAGCTCTCAATGCTCGCAAACCGTACTACAGTTCTCAAAGCTGAAATACTTGTCTGCACCCCAATCACTTGTCAGCTAAGGCAGCAAACAGGACATCTGCAACAGGTTCAACAGTTTCCCCCACCTCATTTGGAATTGAGCCCACAATTGCAGCTTTCCTAGGCAGGGAATTGATTATATGGCTCAACGTCTGCAACAGTGTGTGCAGTTTTTAGGTCTCTCCTGCGATAGCACATGCACTCTCGCATGCAAGAGATATTGTATACAAACAAGGGGTTAGGAACCAGTCCATTGCTTACCATTCGTTGGCTTCTTTGTCTCTCTTATTTTCTGCCTCCTAATTGGGCGGTGTGCGCCGGCTTCCCTTCCCCTTCTTTCCTCAGGATCATGAGCCAAGTACAGATAGCTTCATCTCAATTAGGATACTTCCACTACTAGCAATGTGGTTGAGGTACTATTTTTCCTGTTACTTAGTTCTTTTTTTTCATTTTCGTCTTCTCGTTGTGCTGCGTCTTCCCTCCCACCCCAAGCCCCCACCTAGTCCATGTTGCCTCTTCCCTCCCACCTTCCTGTTGTCTGTGTTGCCTGCCCACCCTCCATAAGAAACAAGCATTGGTATAGCCAATAGGTCTCGCTTTTGGGACATTATAAGTGTTTAGCCATGCAACAGTTGATGTTGCACCAAGGATATTGTGCTGCAGAATTAAATACTTATAAGGTCCCAAAGACGAGACCTATAGGCTATGCCAATGCTTGTTTTATATGCTGGTGAAACCTTATTGCGCACTGGGGTGAAGCTGCATTAATTGGTATACATTGGAAATAGTGTGAGACCACTCAAACAATACATCCTGTAACATCACAGAGTGATTAAAAATGGTAACCTCGAGCTATCTGCTGGCAACACATTTTCAAGAAGTACATCCAAAAGGATGCACATTTTGGTTTCATGTAGTTGAACATATTCACATTCACAGCAGAATGTTGTTCACCGTTTGTAAACCATTTGTAATGAGTCAGACTGGGTTTCGCCAGATGATAGTACGGAAAGAAGGGGAGAGGAAGGGAGGAAGAGAGGGCAAGAGATGAAGAGAAGAAGAGGGAGGGCGGGGCAGAGAGACGTACTGAAAAGCAGGAGATGGGGTGAGGAAAGAGGTGGATTGAGGGAAGGACAGGCAGAAAGAACTTGATTTTATATAGTGTCTCGGACTATACTGCAGTTGTTTCTAAGCGCTGTAAATAATGGGTGTTACAATTATACAATTAATAGTACTCAAAACAGAGCTTCAGGAGCAGAATGCAGTGGAAGGGATAGGGCACGAGCGTAATTTATAGCAGGAGTAATGTGAGGTAGCAGAAGGGGCTGGGGAGAGGGAGGAAAGAGGAGAAAATGGACAAGAGCAAAACCAGAGGGGAGAGTGACAGGGCTGAGCATGCCAGCAAATGGCAACTGTAGAGTAAAATGATGCGCTATGAAAAGGGAGCGTGGAGAAGACGAGACAGGTGAGAGGACAAGAGCTAATGGGGGCGCGTAGATTAGAGGAGTTGGAAATTATGGGCACCAACGACCTGGAGAAGCAGGTGCAACTAAGAGAGGAGGACGCGCTGTAAGGTGAAAGGTCAAGACAGAAGGGAAGATAAGAAGGAGAAGGTGTAAGACAGAAAGAGAGTCCGAAAAGACGTAACAAAGAATATAGAGAGAGAAGGTGACTCAATGAAGCGTCTGGCGAGGGAAAGTAGAGAAAATAGAGAGAGAAGTTAAACGGGGAAGAAGAAAGTAGGCGAGAGTTGAGAGAAAGGGGAGGGGACAGTCACGGCGGAAAGAATACAGAAAGGAGACAGAACAGGTAGAGGACAGAAGCCACAGCACAGGGGAGGGGGAGAGAAAAGGGAGAGAAGAGAAAAGAGAGAGGAGAAAAGGCATGGGGTGGTATGAAAAAGAGAAAAAAAATGTGTGGCATAGAACGATGACACGAGAAGGAACAGCGGAGAAAAAGCTGGATGATATAAATAAGAGATGCTTTGGGGTCTGAGGAGTGCAGAGGACAGCACACAGACAACACGCAGGTATGTACAGCGGGGACGAGAAACAGACGCGCAATACATATTCAGCGCAACGGGAGAGGGGGGGCGAACGTACAGGCGCTCTGGGCGGCGGGAGCAGAAGGTGCCGGCTATTGTACAGTCAGACATCTGTTGACATCCAGGCGGAGAGTCGAAGGTAAGGAGTGAAAGATGAGGGTGGATGAAAAGGAGAAAGGGCAGATAGGAGGGTGAAAGGGATTTTAGGCAAAAGAGAGAAAAAAAAATAAAACGCATAGACAGCGGTAGATAGGGAAATGAAGGGAAGCAAAATGAAAGGTGAATGTGGAAGTCATTAGAAAAAGTAGAGAACGATAAAGGAAAATTAATGAAAATGTTTTGGGAGAGAAAAGGCGATGAAGAGACAAAGGTGAAAGCAAGAGTCTAGAAGAAACGAGGAACTGGAGAACCAAATAAAGTAAAATGCAAAAATAACTGAAAAGAGGGAGTTGGGGGAGAGTATAAGAAGTAGTAAGCGAGAAGGGGTATGAAGGACCAGGTGGAAAGAAAGGAAACAACCCTCCAAGAAAGCAAGATAAGAAAGAGTAAGGAACACGGAAATGGGAGAACGAGGAAAGAAAAATCCGAAGATAAATAAGGATGGAAGAATAAGAAAGAAACAAGAAGAAAAGTGCAGCTGCCATTGTTGCCGATTAGGAGCGGTGTTGAAGATGTGGAAACAGAGTTGGACGAGCTGCGCGACGGGACGTGTGGGCAAGGAAAGAGGCGCGCGCGCGCGCTTGGGAGAGCAGTCTGCTCTTTTTCAAAGCACATACTCGTGCTTTGGCGCGCCGCTGCGCACTCCCGCAAGGCATATGCTGCCACAAGCACGAGTATGTGCTTTGAAAAAGAGCTGCATGACGGCTAAAGGTCTCCTATGCAGCGCATGCGCGCTGCGTAGGCGAGACCTAAAAAGCACTATGACGCAGCCAGCATTGGCCGCATCATCACGCTTTTTTTACCTATCCACATCGTAACACTTTTTTAAATTAATTTTGTAGCACTTTTTTTATGACTTTTAGCCATGCTGCACCTCAGAAATGCTGCTCTACAACATGCTAAAAGACATTGGCAAAGCCAATAGCTCTCACATAGGCGAGACCTATTGACTTTGCCAATGCTCGTTTTACTATCAGTTCTAGATGATAGATATGATCGGTTGATATATTTTACTCTTGCCAGAACTGAGGGTTTCATGTTTCATGGAGGATACTCACAACAAACATGAGCACATAACACACAAAACAGTCTTAAGAGTGTAGTTTGTAACGGGGCAATCACTATCCAATATTCGCACAAATAATCACCATTGTGAATTATTTGCTTGATGCGTTATGTAGCTTCTTTTACATGTGTGTAAAAAAGTTAAGAAACAAGTGCTTCTAACATCTTTGTCACACTTCTCTCCAGTTTACATGTGTGTGCCCTGTGTTGTAAAAGCAAGAGAACAAGAGCTGGGCCCTCATGCTCTTACTTTTCTATGCTTCTTACACAAGGACGTGGAGAAGTTTGCAATTTGCTGGTATGATGAGGCAGTGGCAGTTTTTAGCCATTTACAATCTTGAGGGTTAATACCCAGGGCACTGGCTGTTTTGTAGACCTGTAGTTCTATGGAAAATACTTGTAGGATGTCACTTTGATTGTCTGGTAACAGTGAGTGTATGTACTGGTAGGGTATTACTATTGCATTTATTGTTGTTATATTCATATGACTGATGGTGAGATCATTGGTCCTTTCAGAGCATAATGATTGGCATTTGTGTATGTGTGTGTCTGTTTATGCATGCATTTGTGTTTTATTGTGGGGCTGCTACAGTCATGGCTGGGTCTAATGCACCTTGTCATTATTTTCCCATAACTCTGTTTCAGTCTTTCAACAAGTTTTTATATATTTTCCAAAACGTATGTTTTGTAAATGATCAAAGTATCATTGCTTTCAGTACTTGGCCGCGTGTGGGCTGCAAACACCGGCTGCCTTCCCATTTTGATTGATTGGTTGGTGTGTGTGTGTGTGCATGTGTGTGTGTGTGTGGTACACTTTTTACTGTGATTAATTTTCATCACCTCGTAAACCCACCCCCTGCAACACTCTAATGATGCAACCCTACAGAGTAAGGCACTACAAACCTATTAGTGCTGACACGTTGGAGAAGTGTGGCTCAATGGTTAGAGCGGCAGACCCTGATGCAGAGGTCTAGCCCGGGACCAGGGTTCAATTCCCGCCTTGGCGGTTCTTGGGCTCAATTTCCTCGGACCTGATAATTCTCGCCTCGGTGCCTACTCTAACCATGGGTCCCACTCTGCAACTCTGGGCAATAGCTTGCTTAATCTCCACAACGGCCCCAACAACGCTAGGATGCCTGGCTTCACCCTGGGGGTGCCCAGGAGTGGACACCTCACAGGGAAAGCCAGGAAGGGTTCCACAGCGGTATGTGTACAAGCGCCGAGAGACCCTTATGGGGTGATTCGTGCGCTATACAAGTACCACTACATTTACATTTTTACATTTACATTTGGAGATCCCATACAATAAAGTCCTACCAGCATTTTTGATTGCATCGGACCCTGAAACTTTAATGCAGAATATTTACCACAATAGCCCATCCACATTGAATGTGCTCACCTCACTCTGAAGCAACAATCGTGGTACAACATCGAACTGGCTGAGCTGAAGAGAACCATGCATTACTTTGAGTGTAAACAGTGTGGCTGGCAGAGACAAGAAGAGACGTCGAAGGAGCGACCATAAAGCTGTTCAAAGAGAGTCAAAAAGGCCTATGATAGGTTGTACAAAGTGGACCAAAATGTATAAGTGAAATTTCAACCCAAACAAGTGAGAGCGTCATATCCCCCTTGACATGATTAGCTCAGATGCCCAAAAACAATGTGGGGACAGTTCTATTAAGGGTTTGCGTCGGAGCAAAGTCATGTAAAGTGACGCAAAGCACTGCAAACTCTTGCTAGGGTATTTACTTTCCAGTGAAAAAGATATTTTGGGCTGCAAAAGTGCTCTTTTTCAGCGCAAAAAAAAGACTTTGTGCAGGCTTTGCATCACTTTGTGTCAAGGAGGTGTTACTTGACCGTTACTCCGCAAGCACCCATACTTATTGACACAAAGCCTGATCTACTAAGATAGGCAGACTAGGCTTTCCATCAAAAGTAATGTCTCCTTCAAGCATGTACTAACTTAAAGAAATGTTTTCATTTCTCCAAACATTCACTCATTGTATGTCTGCTGCACTGTTCAGCACACATTCACTGTATGGAATGGTTTACAGTTTGTGCAGGCATAGGATCTTGTAATGAAGGGTAGGCTTGCCGTAGGAAGCCTAAGCTAGACATCACACACATCTTCACAATGCAAAGGTGTACTTAGCACTAGGAAGCCTGTTTGTGCACCAGCACCAGAGATGAAAGCAGTAGCAGCCTACTTTTTATGAATAAATGTGGGCTCTGCACTACTGATTTCCTTTTGCACAACGGCAGAGCAGGAACTCTGGCTAAAAAATAATAAATCTGCCCCTTGTGGAATTTGTCACCAGTACGAGGACTTGCTACTGTTATTTCAATTCAAAAGCACCAACAAAAAAAGAATTCCATTGTTTGTAATTCAGTTACTTGATTGCAACATTATAAGGGAAAACGGATACTTACCAAGGTATCCTGCGGAATATTATATATTTTGATCCTTACATATCGGAAGAAGATAATAGAATTCACACCAGTTCTCTAAAAAACTTTGCGATTTGGATGGAATTTTACACATCCGATATGTATACAAACAGACGTATAAGCACTCTACAATATTAAGCCCTGATTACGTTTTAAATGTAGCTGGAACGAAACGCGTTGGCTGGATGTTGTTTAAATTGGATAAAAGGAGAGAAAGAATAAACATCTTATTTTGGATTATATATGCAGAATGGTTTTTGGACTACAAATGTCTTATTGTTCACCCCTTCGTTTGCCATCAGGTGTGACAATTCAGACTATTCCATGCCCCCAAAGCTATAAAAAGCAGGTATTCGTTATTTTTAATGTATACTGAATTAATAAACAATTGCTGTACCGCTCATCTCTAAATTATACAAACAGCGCCACCATGTAGAAGCTGTCATAAATGCTGGTGTTAAGTGCCCGTGCCAAGCACCGGAAACCACCAGCTCAAATTCAGCACTGAGCTGAAATCCATGCAGTCTTCCACACCTTGCAAAACACTTTCTTTACAAGTTCAAAACGTCCCCAATTTGCTAACACGGTTCACTTTTTAGCTATCTAATTCACTACTGGGGGTCGTTTTTATTTGGTGCCTGCGCCTATTTCCTGTCCCAGTCCGACCCTGATAATGGTTGCATTTACGGTGAATAGATTTGTTGACTGTAAAGCCTTGAAAAATAAGCAGCCGTTTGATCCAACAGTTTGTAAACTAAAAAAAGGAATTCAAAATGCAGCTAACAATCTGCAAAATGCTAAATTTCATTAACTTATTTCTCTCTTGTCTCTCACTCTCTCTCTCTCATTCTTTATCCTACGTTGGACGTTCTCTTTATATTACCTTTTTCCCCAGTGTGGGGACCAGTGTACTTGAAGTCGCACTGCCATTCAGACATGCCATTTGATAGCACCTGTCTCTTCAGAGACAAAACTGATTCGGCACAGGAGGGCTTCCAAGTAAGCAGAGCCACAGCACACTCCCTTGACCTTTCAGCACCCGTGTGGCACTATCCCAAACAGTACCACCCTTTTCAAGGCTTTGAAGGGGCATCCAGCAAGGTCAACTTCAAGGCCTGCCTCTACAACAAGAAACTTTCCAGTCTTACAAAATGGAGTTCGAGAATCTCTCCAACAATGTCCAGGCCCTCACAGGGCCGGCATTTGCGCTAGTGGCGCCCGGTGCGACAATGTTTGTTGGCATCCCCCATCCATGGTGGAGGTGGTGGCCACCCCCACCACGGATTCCCTCACCACCAACTTTTAACAGTGGCCCTCAAGTCTCCATCACCACTCTCTTTCAGCATTTAATTAGTTATGTAGCGCCACTCATACCAGTGCAGGGTGTCAGCACTTTGCATCGCACACACTTTATAGAGAGACAATCAATCATACGTGTGTAAATCAGTGTATATGAATTGTTACCTAAGCCAGAGGACTATGAGGTGTAGGAGTCACATGTCATCCATACTGGTAGGCAGTATAGTTCAAGAGTGCTTGGTCTGGAGCAGTACAAACTCAGAATTGAAAATGCAACCCCATAGTTGGGGGTTCTCTTTAATAATAAGAATCTACTCCTAACCCAATGAACCCTTTTTGCAACATTAATCTATGCTCTAATCTATACTTTGCAGTGTACATGCAGTTCTTTGATGACAGTTAATAATTCACTGTTCTATATTAGGATTTTAACTTATAAACTGCAAGTAACAAAATGATGTCTCTTAGAAAAGCAGTAACCCACTGACATTTACATTATGAGCACTTTGTGATCTGCATGGCACACGTTATTTGCAGCATGCATATTAATCTTCTGTGCTATTTTATGATCAAGGAACGCAGCAGCACGTGCTTTTAAAACCAAAATAAACTTGCAAACACGACGCCCCCTGAAGTCAGCACCCGGTGCGGTGGCACAGGTCGCACCGCCCTAGAGCCGGCCCTAGGCCCTCAGGAGCAATGCACTACTCAGTCTCCCGACACCATCTCAAACCTTTTTAGCTTGACCTTGGCTGCACATTGTCACTCGGTTGGAGGCAGGATAGATTATTACTTCGACGGGTGGCAAAGCATCACTTCAGACAGATAGGCTAGGATGGATATATCCTACCTTTCATGTCTACCCCTCTTCATATGCCACCTATACCATAGCGACGTCCACAGGACCACTTGCCCATTCTCCAAAGGGAATTCCAGGCACTTTTCAACAATGGAGCCATTGAGAGGGTGCCAGCATCGGAAATAGTGACTGGGTGCTACTCCCATTATTTTCTGATGCTGAAAAAAGATGAAGGACTTCATCCTATTTTGGACCTATGAACGTCTTCCTCAAAAAGGACAAGTTCATGATGCTCATCCTGGTCCAAGTTCTGCCTGCCCTAGACCCAGGGTGCTGGATAGTGGCATTGGACTTGAGGGACACCTATTTCCACACCCCGTCTTGCAGTCCCACGGATGTTACTTGTGGTTCCGAATGGGTCACGAACAATTTCAGTTCTCTCTGCTTCCATTTGGCCTCAACAGTGTCCCGCGGTGTTTATTAAAGTGATGGAAGTGGTCGCTGCACATCTTCGGAGGTTGGGAATACCACTCTTCCCATACCTCAATGACTGGCTATTGAAGACAGTCTCACCTCGGTCAGTCATGGACCACTTACAGATGACAGCAAACCTACTGACATCTTTGGGGTTTTCGATCAAAGTGCGAAAGTCATACCTGACTCATTTGCACAGGCTCCCCTTCATTGGAGCCATTCTGAATACAGTGATGTTTCGAGCCTTCCCTCCACATTAACGAGTCTAGGACATTTGGGCTGTGACCCTGATGTTTCAACCTTTGGCCTAGGTCTCAGTAAGCACTGGCTCTGACACTTATTGCCCTCATGGCCTCTTGCATCCTGTTATTTAAAAAAAAAATCTGTTTATTGAATTTTCTGTTACATTTTTGATATACAGTTTACATAATTTCCTACATAAAAATAGAGTTCGAGAATCTGTCCAACAATGTCCAGGCCCTCACAGGGCCGGCTTTAGCGCTAGTGGCGCCTAGTGTGACAGTTTGTTGGCATCCCCCATCCATGGTGGAGGTGATGACCACCTCCACCACTGATTCCCTCACCACCAACTTTTAACAGTGGCCCTCAAGTCTCCATCAACACTTTCTTTCAGATGCATTTAATTAGTTCTGTAGCACCACTCATACCAGTGCAGGGTGTCAGAGCACTTTGCATCGCACACACTTTATAGAGAGACAATCAATCATACGTGTGTAAATCAGTGTATAGGAATTGTTACATAAGCCAGAGGACTACGAGATGTAGGAGTCACATGTCATCCATACTGGTAGGCAGTATAGTTTAAGAGTGCTTGGTCTGGAGCAGCAGAAACTCAGAACTGAAAATGCAACCCCATAGTTGGGAGTTCTCTTAAAAATAAGAATCTATTTCTAACCAAATTAACCCTTTTTGCAACATTAATCTATGCACTAATTTATAATTTGCAGTGTGCATGCAGTTCTTTGATGACAGTTAATAATTCACTGTTCTATATTAGGATTTTAACTTATAAACTGCAAGTAACAAAATGATGTCTCTTAGAAAAGCAGTAACCCACTGACATTTACATTATGAGCACTTTGTGATCTGCATGGCACACGTTATTTGCAGCATGCATATTAATCTTCTGTGCTATTTTATGATCAAGGAACGCGGCAGCACGTGCTTTTAAAACCAAAATAAACTTGCTAACACGACGCCCCCTGAAGTCAGCACCCGGTGCGGTGGTACAGGTCGCACCGCCCTAGAGCCGGCCCTAGGCCCTCAGGAGCAATGCACTACTCAGTCTCCCGACACCATCTCAAACCTTTTAGCTTGACCTTGGCTGCACATTGTCACTCGGTTGGAGGCAGGATAGATTATTACTTCGACGGGTGGCAAAGCATCACTTCAGACAGATAGGCTAGGATGGATATATCCTACCTTTCATGTCTACCCCTCTTCATATGCCACCTATACCATAGCGACGTCCACAGGACCACTTGCCCATTCTCCAAAGGGAATTCCAGGCACTTTTCAACAATGGAGCCATTGAGAGGGTGCCAGCATCGGAAATAGTGACTGGGTGCTACTCCCATTATTTTCTGATGCTGAAAAAAGATGAAGGACTTCCTCCTATTTTGGACCTATGAACTCCTCAAAAAGGACAAGTTCATGATGCTCACAGTTCTGCCTGCCCTAGACCCAGGGTGCTGGATAGTGGCATTGGACTTGAGGGACACCTATTTCCACACCCCGTCTTGCAGTCCCACGGATGTTACTTGTGGTTCCGAATGGGTGATGAGCATTTTTAGTTCTCTTTGCTTCCCTTCGGCCTCATCAGTGTCCCTTGGTGTTTATTAAAGCGATGGAAGTGGTCGCTGCACATCTTCAGAGGTTGGGAATACCACTCTTCCCATACCGCAATGACTGGCTATTGAAGACAGTCTCACTAGGTCAGTCATGAACCACTTCCAGATGACAGCAAACCTACTGACATCTTTGGGGTTTTCGATCAAAGTGCGAAAGTCACACCTTACTCCTTCACAAAGGCTCCCCTTCATCGGAGCCATTCTGAATACAGTGAAGTTTTGAGCCTTCCCTCCACATTAACGAGTCCGGAACATTTGGGCTGTGACCCTGATGTTTCAACCTTTGGCCTAGGTCTCAGTAAGAACTGGCTCTGAGACATATTTCCCTCTTGGCCTCCAGTATCCTGTTTTTTTTTTTAAAACATCTGTTTATTGAATTTTCTGTTACATTTTTTATATACAGTTTACATAATTTCCTACATAGTAGTGCATAACATGCATTGCTTCTGTGTTATATGATTTGAGCTTCTAGTACATATCACTTGGGAGTGGACAGACAATTACGTCAAGAATTGGGGGGACTTCTGGTTTTTCTAAGGTGCAAGTAATTGAAGAAGTATTTAAAGACTCTAGTACGTGGGGGGGACTGTATAAAATGCTTATTGATTTAATACCTGATGATTTGACCAAGCATATGGATCGATGGCAAAAGCTGTTGGAGATTGATTCCGGGGACATCGAGGACTCTCTACATATGGCTCAGACTTCTCTTATGGCAACTAATTTACAAATTCAATGTTTTAAAACATGGTTCAATTTGTATATAACACCTGCCAAGATTGCTAAATGGGGTAGGGTAGCAGGCTCCACCTGCCCTCGCTGTCAACATCCAGCAGCTGACATTGTCCATATGTTTGCAACATGTCCTATACTTGAAACTTTGAAATGCAGTGTCAAAGAGTTCTTAGTGAGTATGCTTGGCACTGAAATTGAGCTTAGTCCTCAATTGATTGTACTAGGGATAGGGGACTCCTTTCTCGGAATCTAAATCATTCTTTTTATTTGTTGCTCTTACAGTTTTTAGGCTATGTTTAGCCACTCATTGGCTTGATCCTATCCCCCAACTGGTCAACAGTGGCTAGAAAGATTCCTTTCAATATATAGATTTGAAAAAGCTGTCTACGCCAGAAAAGGTCGCAAATTGAAGGCTAAAGGCCTTGTTATTTGGGCCCCTTTGATGAATTGGACTATTCTGAATGATTAGTAATGAATTTATTGTATGCTTATTACTCTGCTTTTCATTTCTTATGGTTTCTTGTTTTGTATAACATGAAGTAATTATTCGACATCTAGACTATATGTATTTAGCTGTGGGTGGGGAGAGATGAGGGTGGGGGGAGGATGTGGCATTTAAATTTAAATTGGAATTTTTTCTTGCTGTTTTATTGGATCTGGATTTAATTGTGATAAATATCAATAAAAATTTATAAAAAAAAAAAAAAAAAAGAGGTTACATAGGCGAAGACATCTGTACAAGCCACCAATTGCATATTGTTTTTACCGGCAGATCGTGTGTTTCATCCATTAGATTTCAATAAGTGAGGCATCTGTAAATGTTTCAATAAACAGCAAAACTCAGCGAAAGAAACAGCATAAAGAAAACTAAGTATTAGAGCGATAATCCCCTCCCAGACATCGGCCAACCCCACTTCATTTCTGTTTCGTCTTCATCATTTTACAGTCACAATTTACGTTCTTACCCAGTCACTTGCAAGTGTTTGAAAAGTTGATCAAATGCACTCATAATAAATAGGCAGCCAGTGCAGTCATGATTGTTTTACACATGACAATCAGTTAATTGTATACGGTAACTCTATTACAGAGGAAGGGGCCTGCTAGTGCTGACCTATGTCCACAGAAGAGATGGCATCTTAACACATCCACGCTGAGTATGTACAGGCAAAGAGTGTGCCACGACTGATGTCCCTGGCGTGATAGACAGGCTCCCTATGCTGTTTCTTATGAGGTGAAGTAATAGGGGATGGACAAATCAGAACAAATATCTAGGGGGGCCTGGCTCATTTGAAGTGTTGACTGGTCCCCGCTTACGGTGTCAGCAAGTGTGGCAGGTACGCTCGTGAATCCGGGTGCCGTGAAGGGGGAGGGATGTATAGAGTTAATGGGAACCCGCTGCTTCCCACCCCCTGACTTCAAGTTACACCAGAGTAGGCTAAGCATTGACAATAACTAAGTTTACTGGGAGGCAGGGAAGATACCTGTTCATCACCTGGTTGTGTCCCCTGAAAGTTGTGCAAAATAGCATCCCAGCTTGCTGCGATAAGGTTCTTGCGAAGGCCCAGAGTGTCCTTGGTGTGCAATGCCACACTCTCCACCCTGGCTCACACCAGCAGCGGCTGTCTCCAGGCTACCAGGCGACTGTCTCTCAGGAGTCAGGTGACTTCCATCTCTTTATGATTAGGCGTTTGGCTGGCAACATACCCAGGTCAAGGAAGCCGGAAGTGACCTTCAGCCGTTTGCCTCTCAGGTAGAGATGTAGTATGCACTCCTCCCAGATGTTCGCCAGGTGTGTCCAGTGTAGACTGCTAAAGCATTGCTGACTGAGCGCCAGTAATTGTGCAGGAATGGGCAAGCCCATAGCATGTGGAGGAGATCCTCATCAAGTACATGGCACCTAGGGCAGGCTGCATCCACTCAGTTGAAAAATCTGTTTATTTTGGCTGGGGTGAGGTGTGCTCTTTGGAGTATATAGTGTTGGACAAGGCGAAAGCGAGCATTGCGTGGGATATAGGTGGAACTACTCATTGCCTTGGTCCATTCCTTGTCGTTGGAAGGGTGACCCCTATCCACTTCCCAGTGTTGCCTAAGTGGTGTTAGCGCACTTCTGTGTGTTGGCGCAGTGAAGCGGCAAACCATTTAGTGAGGTGTCTACCCCTCCCCATGACATGTAGGTACTGGATGGTCAAGTGTGTGTCATGTTCCGTGGTCATGCCTCCCCACCTTTCCCGCAGGGCTGCAAGTAGGGAGTGATACAGCAGGAATTGACAGGCGGGCAAGTCGTTTCACTCTGTTAGTGTGTCATAGGGGAGTAGGGCCCCTTCTTGATATAGCTAGCCATCTCGCCGCCCATTGCAGTTGTGGGGCAAGGTAGTATTGCTCCATGTTGGGGACAACCAATCCTCCCCTATCTGATGGGAGATAGAGCTTAGTGAGGGCCACTCAGCAGCTGGAGTTATTCCAGATAAATTCTCTCATCATCTGTTCAAACTCACGAAAGAGAGAAGGTGAGATGTACAGAGGCAAGTTAGTAAAATAATACAGCATCTTGGGGAGTACCACTATTTCCAATAGGGCTATACGGCCCACGACTGATAGCAGGAGCGTGCGCCAAAATGCCATCTGGGATCCTAGCGCAGTGGTAGCCCTTCTCAGGTTGCCATCTAGGACGTCTTCTTATCGATGGTAGATTCTCACTCTCAGGTAAAAGGTGTCAGGCTGCCAATGGATGTGACCTCCGTTAAGAGTGGGCGCTGGGTCTGGACACCCGGGCGTAAAAGGATAGAGGCAGGACTTGTTCCAGTTAACCCGCAAGCCAGATTCGCAAAGTCTGTGAGCGTTTGGGCTAGTGCGGGCGGAATCGATCGCACATCTCTGAGGTATACCAAAATATCGTCTGCGTATAAGGAGACTGTATGTATGACATCGCCCAAGGGAATTCCCCAATGCGTTCCCCACACACGAATTGCTGCTGCAAGTGGCTCCACTGCTAGAGTGAAGAGCAGCGGGGACAGTGGGCATCCCTGTCGCGCCCCTCGGCATATGCGTATGGGTGCGGAGATGCAACATTCCGTCTTCACCCTTGCCGTCGGCTGTGTGTAGAGTAGCCGGACCAGACTGAGAAATCTGCCCGTAACGCCATATTTGGTTAGGACCACAAATAAGAAGTCTCACTCCAGGGAGTCGAAGGCTTCTGAAGGTCTAAGACCAGGCATCCAGAGTGTGGCCATTGTTGAGGGGAGTAAGTGGGTACCCTGAAGAAGCATCTCAGGTTTAGCGATGTGTTGCGAGACGGAAAAAAGCCGTTCTGGTCAGTATGGACCAGAGTTGGTACCAACGAGGCCAGTCAGTCAGCCAGAATCTTAGCTAGGATTTTTAGGTCTCGCCTACGCAGCGCGCATGCGCTGCGTAGGAAAAAGACCTTTAGCAATCTCTTCACTTTTGCAGGCAAAAACGTGCACGCGTTGCATTGCTTTCAATGGCAACGCGTGCACGTTTGGCGATTCCCTTGCGGGAGCGAGTTTTGACAGATGGTTCCTGCTCGCTCCCGCAAGGGAATCCGGCGCAGGCCCCCTCCTCTCTCCCCTCCCCCTGCTGCCTCCTCCTCTCCTCGTCAGCGCGAGGCGCACGCGCTTGTTTTTGTCATGTTGTGGGTATTTAAAATGCAGCGTTGAAGGGTGTTATAATGCTCGCAGATTTGGTTAAGTGCACACCGAGGAATTTGCTTCAACCGTTCCCTGTACAACAGGGTCAGGTGAGGACCATGTCTTCATGCAATCAAATCTCTGGCAGGAAAAAAAAGTGTTCCATTTTTGCGGCAAAGAACTTAAAGGGTTTGGTCTAACGACGCTCCAGAAAGTAACGCACCGGGGAAAACATTGCCGCAAACTGAATTAGAACCAGTTCTGTTCGCTCCCGAATATGGGACAGAACAAACCCATGTTGCTGCTCTTTTCAAAAGTTAAAGACGGGTCTAAGGTGAAAGAAAAACGAATGCCCTCCTTTTCTGCCTCGTTTTCTACATCGTTCTGTTTTCAGAGCTGAAGCGATGCTTGCTTCCCTCGTGCACACTGCATGTGCTGCTGCACAATCCCTTTGACCCGTCTTGTGTTTGTGGTGGTCTGGTTCCCTGCTTTGGTGAGGGCACAGGGTGGTTGTTCAATCACTGTATCAGAGGTGCCCAACGAGCAGAGTGAAACGGTTTTGCGACAATGTTTGCTGCCTGTGTGATAGAAAGGAGCAAGCAGGCTTTTTTTTCTTCAGCACAGAAATATGTGTGTATTGGAGAAAAAAAGAACAAAATGACTGTGAACCATTGTTATAAAATGTGTAGGAAATGCGTTATTTGAAAAGCTTAATAGAAAAATTAACAAAGATACGTGAAGCCTGGATAATTACCTAAGAAAAGAACACACCGTCTCTGCCCAACTTGTTTTACGTATTCGATGCAGAACGGGACAGCCTCCGTTTGCCTCAAACTTCGTGCCATCGTTTGTCTTTAAAAATAAGCTTTGCTCGGCTGAAAAAAACAACAGCTCACGGAAAATGCCGTTTGCTCCGTTCTGATTGTCACAGTGAATAAAAAATAGCGCAATATATATATATTTTTTTCACAAGTGCCAAGTGTTTGTGATGCAGCTTCAGGTATAGGCACTAGGTGTAGTTTTTTTTTGGGGGGCGGGGAGGGGAGAGTTTTATATAGCGCGCTAGCGAAGCTCGACCCGAAGGTATTGAAGCGCTTTACATGAGCACCAGCTGCGTTACAGATTGACACGTTCATTTTGTTAGGCATGGGGAGATTAGGGTGATTTGCCCAGAATCACAGGATGCCGAGCGTCCCTGCCGTGTAAGATTACAGTTTCATGACGTTTCTCACCCAGCAGACAGTTAATATCAAATTCGTATGACATTAAACACGGTACTTTTGTTGTATTTATTGAAAAACAGCTTTTTTCAAATGTACCAACCAAATGTACGCCCCTTGGTTTAACAGGTTCTCACTGTGAGCCACATATTAAGTCAACGGCACTTTAATATGTGGAAAATATACCTGAGATTTGAAATTGGTGGAACAACTTTTTGTGTTCACTTCATGTTTGCATTTATGACAATATCTAGCTGATTGTTGTTTTTGTCTAGCGCTCAGAAAGCCTGGAGACCGCTTTTGAGCACTAATAAAACAAACACAAACTTCTGAGACATTATATCCACATCAGAAATAAGTGCATATGCTTCGATAGTGATCGTTGGTGTTAATTCCACGAGTCTCACGTATAAGTAATAACGTGATCATGGCCCCTAGGGCTCCAGTGGAGATGCCGCTGATAACAAAAAAAGACGGTGCTCCCCAGCTCGTTACAAAACGCAGTAACCTCAAGGCGCTTTACAGGTTTGCGTTAAGGCACTTTACTACTCTGCATTCCCAGGATAAACTGATTTTTGTCAGACTCACCTTCGGGGTCTGATCTCACAATGGGCATCTCGGCAAATCCAAACAGCCCCAGACACACAACGCAGCCACAGGCGTGCTTTTGATGTCCCAGGCTGCTCACACCAGCGGAGGAGACTTCTGCAAACACACTTAGCACATGAAAGGGTGTTTGGTGCAGTCACACTGCCCAGTGCCAGGGCCGCTAGAAGCACCTTTTGTTTCCCTGGTAATCAAATTGTAAGTCTGTTGTTGCTTTACATTCTCGGCTCTAATCTTTGCTGAGTGGCTCAGACAGGGGGCAGGTGATGTCTCAATGACCACAACTACTGACTGCAGGGCGATGTCAGCATGGCTGGGGGAAGTCAGTAGGATTTCTTATAGCTCTTCCTGTCCCACTTCTGCACGCTGTGTGGAACAGGTGTCACTATATCCCAATTTAATGGTACTCCGTTTGCCGAAGGATGAACGGCTGAGGTGGCCTTTCATGGATTCTTGGACTCGTGGACTGCTCTTCACCTCCTGCGTCAGCAGAGAGCGTGCTTCTGGGAATCAGTGAATGTTCTGCTCAGAGGTCACTGCACCCGGGCCAGGCCCTGCTAAGGGTTGCACGGCTCCCGACTGCCTCCCTGCGTTAGTAGTGCCTTTATTACTGGCCCGTTAGTGGTACGTGCCGCAGCAGCTGGTGAGTTAATGGCCTGGGCTCACGGCTCATGCAGTTAGCCTCACTCAGGGATGTGCTGAGGTGACTGACCCAGTACTGCCATTACACTGGATGCTGTACATTTCCTGAAAATACAGCTAATATGGTAAAAGTGCTGTCCCAATTTGTGATGTTTGAGGCCAACAAAGACCCTCTTAGAAAAGGGTGTTGGCGGTGATAAAACATTCAGGGGCCCATTGGCTAAAAAGCAATTATTACAATCAGGAGAGTTGGGTTAGAGTCACGGCTTCCCCCACTTGAGGACCAAAGAGTGTGCTCCTGGGGCAATCACCCTTTATCTCCCTGTGCCACCACAGAAATCGTTCCTGGCCAAACTGCACAGCGCCTAGAGGTGATCCAGTTTGCACTGTGCAGGAAAAATATTTTTATTTTTACAACAAAATGTATGCAAAGCTGAGATTTATCAGGGTTGACCTGAGGTGTTTCTGGTAGAGTTGACGATAATTTAATAAATGGAACCACCTTTGGGCTGGATGGTGGTGACTGTGAGGTAAAATGTGACCTGTGACCTGTTCTGCCATGTAGCTAAAATGTGGTGTACGGGAGAGAAGTCAGTCTCAGCAGCAAGAGCGTATTCATGGCTTCCCCTCTCTGGCACAACACATGTTATTTCTGTACCTGCACAATGTGCAAAATGAGCAGAGCAACCCAATATGCAACACATGCAGGAAATATAATATTGCTCGCTGTGTAAATTGTTTACCAAAATTACCAATAATGGAGATGTATATTCCAGCAATGCCCATGACAACATATACATTTTGAAGCACAGTACATCTAGGACTTCAGAAACACTGATAGAGCAGTGGTGACAACAGTGGGACTGTGCCGTGTGACTAAACTCATCCACGCACTAAAGATTTCATGCATTCTGCCTTATAGCACCCCCTCACAAAAAGCTGTAGTAGTCTATTGATACCAATGTAAAAAGAAAGTAAATTGATTCTCAGACTGTGAGCTTTTCACAATGGACTCAATATTGACAAGAAAAAACATATTTTTCTCAAATAATTAAATTAATGACATCACCGTGAACTGTATTTGACATTACACCTGTAAACAAGCATTGGCATAGCCAATAGGTCTCGCTTTTGGGACCTTATAAGTATTTAGTTATGCAGCACAATATCCTTGGTGCAACAACATCAACTGTTGCATGGCTAAACACTTATATAAAGTCCCAAAAGCGAGACCTATTGGCTATGCCAATGCTTGTTTAATCTGTGTTCAACATGGCAAGCGGGCGATATGACCCCATTTCAGTAGGGTCTCTATCCGGCTTAGGTAGGGAAACAAGTAGTGCCTCCCGCAAGGAATTGGGGACCAGGCCGGCCTCAAGTGCGTCATTGTACAATGTATGTAAGTGTAGTATTATTGTGTGTGATTAAGTCTTGTAGAACTCAGAGGGTAGGCTGTCACGAATTTCAGCAAGTGAAATCGGTTCCTCTAGTTCTGTGTGTTGCATTTGGTCAAGGGCAGGGAGCTGCACCTGGGAAAACGGGCGGTGAATCGTACTTTGTCTAAGGTAGTGGTCGATGAGTACAGGGAACTGTAATGGCGGGTCAATTCCATGTGTATTTCATGTTGCGTGTGCAGCAGCCGGCCCATACCACCCCTTAGAGTGTGGATAGGGTGAGGTACCTGTTCCTGACGTATGAGCCATGCTAAGAGGCGACCCGCACGATCTGAGCTTGTGTGGGTGCAGGCAGAGTGTGCTGCGTAGTTTACGCATCTAAGGCGTTCCAGGAAGGCAGCGAGCTCCTCGCACTTTGCATCCAGTTGTAGAGCACACCCCGGTTTCATCATTAGCCTCGCCTCCAGTTGCAGGAGTTTCTGTTCAATTTTCCCTAGGGCATCATTGAGGTGCTTACGGATATTCCAGTTAATTCTCAAGCATCTACCCCTGATGGTCACTTTAAATGCCTCCCATTCAGTGAGTCTGTCTCCTGCAGTCCCCTCATTAAGTTCAAAGTATTCGGCTGACGCAGACCATACCGCTTCCCGGAATGGTAAATCTTCTAGGGTGGAAGTCTGGAGACGCCATGTGGGCATGAATTGCTGGGGTGTCTCCAATTTTAGGCGTAACAATTGAGGATTATGGTCAGAGTGTGTGCGGCCGAGGTATTCAATATGGCCAACCATGGGAAAGAGTGTTGGTGATCCTACTATGCAGTCGATGCGGACATGTAGCTCATGAGGTGCTGAGTAAAATTAGTATATTCTTGTGTAAGGGTTCTGCAATCATCACATGTCTACTAGTGACCAATGGCTTAGCCAGTCTCCCAATGTACGAGCTTTTGTTTCGGAGGCTGTACGTGGCAGGGGGGAAATGAACGGTCTAACGTAGTGCTGAGGACAGCATTAAAGTCTCCTCCCAGCAGCCATGGGATTCCACATTTTCCCTAACGTAGCAGAGAAGGTACGAAGAAATGATGCCTGTTCTGAATTGGGGGCATATCTTACCCCCAGTACTAGTTGCAAACCATTGAGGCGACATCTTATGAATACTATCTCCCTCCTGGGTCGGTTTTCACCTCCTCCGCGACAGAGGTGGTCCCCGCCTGTATCCAGATCAGCACCCCCCTAGCGTAGGATGAGTAACCAGCAGCGAACACCTGACCACGCCAGCGAGGACTTAATCAGTCGTTTCCTGTAGGAGGGCTACATGAGCAGACCTGTGCTTCAAGTAGGAGTAGATCGAATAACGGTGTGAGGGTGTATGCATGCCCCTTACATTCCATGTGATGATGTTTGTGTGGGCCATGACTGTATTAGCGTTTTGTGCTGCATGTTATGCAACTCTACATTATAATGGGGGCCTGTTACGTACTGTGAGTGGCATGTAAAGGGGGGGGGGTCGGTCAAGTCAGAGCAACGTCGCTTAGCTGAGAAAAAATAATAAGAAAGAAAGAAAAACAAGTGCAACATGCAGAACATTGTTAGAGCAGATGTGCAACCGGTATCCATCCAAACTGAAATGCCCAACATTGGCAACTGGTACATATCCTCAAGCGTATTGCAGAACAAAGTCCCAGATTCCCCTGTACCCCTGATGCGGTGTATGTGATGTGCCAGCTGTGAAATGTGCTTGTCTGGTCATCAAAGCAGAGCTAATGAGAAGCAGTGTCCCAGGTTTCATCACATAACGGTTGTGTGTCCCATTGGCTCTGTGTTGGCATGAATGTCGCCCACGATTGACCACTGCAACAGGGTGCGGTGTGAGTAATCCTTAGCTCAGAGGCAGGGCGTTAGTCGCTTCTCAATAAGGTCAGATGATAACGTCCGCAGTTTATGGTGTCACATCTGGTGGCATCGGTAACCCCATCCTGGTCGTGGTTACGGTTGAGGAGTAGCCTTCATTGGAGGATTTCGCAGATTCATTATCCAGGTCCGAGGTGTGGGTTTGAGTGTGTAGCGCGGCTGCCGTTTGTATGGTTCTTCTCCTCTCTGACATCACCTGCTCTAGGTTGGGTACAGCTGTGGGTGGCCTGGGGCGACCAGTGCGCCGTCTCTGACCACATCTGCGGTCTCCGGCGCCTCCGGTCATCTTCTCAACTCCGGTGGGACATGAGGACATGGTCGCATGACCTGCGCCCTCCATCCAATCCCAAGCTTCTTCAGGAGAGTCAAAGAAGAGGACATTGTCGTTGTCTACTGCTCTGAGGTGCGCCGGGAACAGCAGGGAATATTGTATATTCAGCTTACGGAGGCGGAGTTTGACAGCGAGGAAGGAGTTGCGATGCTTCTGCACAGCCAGCGTGCAGTGTGGGAATAGCATGACCGCTGCATTGCTCACATTGATCTCCTTTATTCGACGTGTTTCTCGCAGTATGCTGTCCCGATCTCTGTAATTGAGAAGGCGGAAGAGAAAGGGTCTGGGGTTGGTGCCTGGCGGCGGTCTCCGTGATTGTACACGGTGTACCCGTTCAACTGCAAATTGGGGAGACAGTGCCGTGGGAGGTACTAGTTCACGTATCTAGGCTTCAACATAGGCCACCGTGTCGTGGCCCTCGGGGAGTCCAACTACCCAAATATTGTTGCGTCGTGATCGCCCTTCAGCATACTTCACTCGATCTTCCAAGGTGGTCACGCGCTCCAACAGCGCTTGCAATAGGTTTGTGTTTTCTTGGGTGACGGGTTGCAGTTCTGCCAGCTGAAGTTCAGTGTTGCGTTGTTTGTCAGCGAGCTTGCGTTGATCTGCTCGCAGCAAGTTGAAGTCTGTGGTCACCTTGTCTATCTTGCTTTAGAGGGAGGTCCGCGTACATTCCAGTGTTGCGCCAATTCTCTCCACAGCCAAAAGAACGTTGTCCAGTTTTTCGCTAAGTGCCACCTCGGGGGACGCCGATTCCTCCTGCATGCGTTCTCCCGCCTACTCCACAGCTTCTGGAGCAGGGCGGGCTGGGATGGATGAGGTAGTGGAGCACAAACGTCACATCACTATTTGCTGGGCAGTGGGCATCTATTGGTCCGCAGCCGGCTATTGGTGTCGTACACATGAACCGGTCAGGAATAAGGTCCGTTGCGGGCTTAGGGAGCCTGCAGTGTCTCCCTCTACGGGATGCTAGTAGAGCGGGGCGACAGCTCGGTGGGGTCGCAACTTGGGCCCTTGGTTGCTATATGGGCCTAGCTCTCACTCCCTTGAAAAGTATCCCTTGAGTTACACTCCCGTACCCCTTCAGACCCTTAAGTACAGATCAGGCGCCAGCTCACCTTCTGGCCCCACATGAGGTAGAATAAAGAAAAGCGAGGCAAGAGGAGGGAGCAAAGGAAGGCGACTCAGTAGGGATAGAAAGGCAGGGGCTCTGTATCATGTTAAAAAGATGCGCCGCAGTGCATACCCCACAGCGCCGAACCCCGCGCACCACCCCACTGCCACTTCGGTGTTTATTGTGCCCCACCCCTTCGTGAAGCATCCAACATGTCTACCTTTAGACCCTTAGTGCCCTTGGCCTGAGGTGGCCGTTAGGCCCTGAGCAATGGGTCAGCCCAGTGTCTTCAACAGGTAAAGATTGTCAACACGGGTGGTATGTGTCTACAGCTCCCTACTGGTTGTAGGGTCTAACCTACCCAAAGCTGGCACCGTGTCTCTTTTCGTGCCTTCTAATAAGGACTAAGCTTGCCAGCAGCTACGGGCCTTGGTCAGTAGGGGCTCACATAGGGTACAGGCAGATTGTTCCTCTTTGGCGTGCACCTCACCAGCACGGCCTAGGCCCGAACCGACCCACGGTCTGGTGTATGTTGCGCCACAGGGGAAAAGAGCCCACATTCCATGGATGCAAGTGTTCTAGTGAAGGGCCTCCCTTGTGCTGCTCGCGGCCAGCTGGCTGCACCACCGTTTATTCAGGGCCCCCCCCCTCCCAGTAAAGAAAAGGCAAAGATCCTCCCCACCTGCTTAGTGCGGCCTGGGCCCGATACGACCCTCGGGCCGGTGCAATGCGGGCGACACTCAATTGGGGGAGTTGCGGGGGAGGCTCACCTCGTTGCAGTGATCCACCTCAGGCGACTCCTTGCATTTGTTCCACCAGGCGGCTGGAGGCACCACTCCCCGCTTAGTGTGTGGCTGGACCGGCAAGAACAGGCCTCCCACCCGGCAGTAGGTGGCACGGTCAGCGGCCGGCAGGCAGCCAGGAAACCTCCACGTCTTGTAGGCCCGGGATCTGAACCAAGCCGGGCCGTTAATCACTCACTGGGCGCAAAGTCTCTATTTGAAGGAGCAACTGCAGGTGGGTGGTGTGGGCTCCCCGGTGCTTATGCCCACCAGGCTCTCCTCTAGGCAATCTGGCAGCCAGGGCTTGCCAGCAGTTCCCGCAGACATGTGCCTTCTCTACCCGGCCGCCAGGTCTTCAACGGCTGCAACTTCTGCACAGGGCTTCAGCAGTTCAACAAGCCTCAAGTGTATTAGGGCCTGCTGGTGCGTGCCACTCAGCTTCACTTTGGCCGCCGCCACCCGCCAGGGCCTGCTCCGCTCACCAGGCCACCGCGTGGTGCGACACAGGCCAACGCAGGCCCCGACTGGCAGCTCTCCGCCTCTCACCAGGACCCGAACGCGTGATTCCACCCAAGAAGCAGCATGGGAAGGACGAGACAATATCCGTTTCTTCGGGCAAGTAGGATGGGGAAAGGAGGTCACAGCTGAGCAGGATACATGCTGGATTGGGGGTTAGGGACACGGAGCTGCAGAGGGATGCATCTGCCATCTTAGCCTACTGGCCACACCCCTATCGGCCTCCTGCATCCTGATATGCTGCTCTGCTGTAGGATCTGAAGTCTCAGTGGGCTCAGCACCAAAGAACCTATAAGATTCCATTCAGATGTCAGAGGAGACTGCAAAAGATCTGCAGTGGTGGTCGCTGGACCGCAATTAGACCAGTGACAGACTCCTCTCCATAGCCTGCCCACAGTTGTGATGGATATTTTGTTCCTGGATTGGGGAAGCCACCTGGTAGAGGTGGAGATCAGAGGACTGTCTAACGCAGAGACCCAGTGCCACATCAATCTGCTAGAGTTGTGGGTGATTCGCTTGGCAGTAAAAGGCTTCCTCCCATCTAACAAGGGGAAAGGGATGTAGGTTCTCCCGGACAACACTACCGCCATGTGTCACTACAACAAATAGGGCAGGGAGGTGTCATGGGTTCTTTGCCAGTAGGTTTTGCGTCTTTGGAACTGGCTGAGTTATAAGGGGAAACTGAGTCAGCATTGCCTAGCAGATCACAAATGCAATTATATTGAGAGATGGCACAGGGCATCTTCCAGCAATGGGGTGAAACCCTGGCTCGATCTTTTCGCTACCACCAAGAATGCACAGTGTCCAAGGTTTTGCATGTTGAAGTACTGAAGACAATTCTCCCTTGGAGATGCCTTCCGATTGGACTGGAGGTTGGGATTCCATTGTGCCTTCCTGCCTCTACCTCTCCTGCACAGAGCTCTGAAGATCAGAACGGACTGAGCTAAAGCCATCTTAACAGCCCTAAACTGACCCAGGAGACTGTAGTATCTGAACATTTTGGCCATGAGCACCTGTCCTTTGAGCTGGCTGCCACTTCAGGAGGATCTTCTGTCACAGCAGAAGGGCAGAGTCGTGCACCTGGGTGACAGCTGAATGCTTTTAATCTTCCTGCTGAGGTCATAGATGTCATTTTGGCAGCTAAGTGTCCATCTACCAAAATCATTTTTGCTGGAAGCTAGGAAAAAATTGACACTTGGTGTACTTATCGGCACATCCAACATTTGCAGACAAACCTATCCGATGTGTTATTGTTTGTTCTTTCTCTTGCTGTGACTACTGTTAAAGGTTATTTGTCAGCCCTTTTGGTCCTTCAGTCTTTCTATGTGTACAGGAGATACACATCATTTAGCATAAAGAAGTGTTTGATTTATGGCTTTGTGGTTGATTGGGCCATCCTGTTTGTGACAATGGAATACAGCTCTGCATCTTGTTTACTGTCAATAGACTTCCAGCCCCAAGGTCATGGTGGAGATCAAAACCACCTCACTTTCAGGCTCATCCTTACCGTTGCCATATTGAATTACAATTACTGTACCTTCTGCATAGAGCATGAATGGAGTCAGCTGTTCTAGGGAGTTTTGCAGGGTAAACTGAGTTTTCAGCTGTTCTAGGGCGTTTTGCAGGGTAAACTGAGTTCATGTGGACTCAGCCCCAGTTATAGCAGCACCCGAACCTTCATTGCATCTTGCCGAAGGAGGCTGTTATTGTACGCCAGTTCCTACGCCCGTAGATCATTTTCTCATGCTTTGTCAAGAATCTTGCTGAGTAATTGTCTAGACTTTCAGATACTTGACACTGTGAATGCAAGGTTAGATAATGAGTTTGCATACCTGTGTCCCAAGAGATTCAAAACAATGGCAGTAGTGATCCTTCAAAACAGCACCGGTCATTATCCCACAATTCCTATGTGCCTTGTGCCTACTCCCAGAGTTTAGACTGCCCATAAAACTCAACAATAAATAAAAACTCTTTTTGGTAGGAGGGCAACTTACTATCTGTTCATTTATTCATATATCCATTATTGTATATAGCTGTGATCACTTTAGATCCAAAGTTCATAAGTACAGTCTTTCCTTCTGTTGGGAATTATTCTCCAAGTGTTTGATTATAATCCAGTTTTTAATAATTTTTTGGCAGACCCAGCTGGTCCCAAGTACAACTGGAACATGTTCTTTGTCTCATTCTCTCTTCCTCTCACATATCTCAGATTGAAGTGTTCAAAATCCACTTTGACCTTTGACCTGAGGATAGCATCAGAGCCCTCGCTATTCTATCATAATTGGACGCATTTGCCTTGGGCCAATTTAAAGATGTTGTGCACCCCTCTTCGACCATGGCGCATTATCAGTAATGGTGATGTTTCGCCCATTTGAAATGGAAGTATAGCAGGCCTGGATGGTACAGAGAAATGGGACACCATGTAAACATATCAGTAGCTCTGCCATGAACAGACCATCATGTGGCATGATGCCCTCTATGCATGGTGTGTATAGAATCTTTATCACCATCTGTCATGCCTTCAGCAAGGGACACATTTTTCTCCCATACAGTGAACTATACAGGGACTCCGAGTTCACCCTGCACTGAGAAGTAGGATGTATTAACCCTTCGATGCGAGTCTTCACACTGTAGCAGCAGGTAAGAGATGGGTGCCTTTCCTAATGGCACAGAAGCAGTTGAAGTCAGCTAACCAGCATCTGTCTGTTACTGGGCCTTAAGTAAAATCTGGATCCTATCCTGATGTCCTTGAGTCATGGTGAACCAGAAGTGTCTGGATGTTTCCATACATGCAGTGACTCATCCATCCATTCATGCACTCAATCATTCCTCACCCATGCACTCATGCATCTTCGTATCTATCCATTAATTCATGTTTGCATTCACCAACTCACCCATCACCAGTACCTCACACAGTTACTCACCAATGAATTAAGAGGCAAGTTCCGTTACCCGCCAAAGGTATTGGGTTTAGTGCTAGTTTGTGAGGGGTGTGAGAGTGCTTCTCACTGTTTGTGACTGCTTGTTCTTGTAGGGTGTGAACGTACTGTCAGCAGTACAAGTCTAATGTGTGATGGGGTGTGCTTCTGGTAGTGTGCTACTGCTACTTTGATGGGTGAGGGAGTGATGTCAGAAGTGCAAGTCTGCTGGTGTACTATAGGTGTCTGATGTGTGACTGCTACTTTATAAGGGATGTGAGAGTACTTCCTGCTGTGTGTGACTGCTGGCCGGTGTGAGAGTGCTGCTTGTATTTAGGCTGTGTTGCCTTTTCACCGCAAAGGCGCGTGCGCATGTTCATGTGTGGGTCTGAAGCGGGTACTGCGTTCTGAGCAAAGTTCTTCTGCTTCTTCCTCTACTAAGTCAGTATGGGTCAAGAAGGCTTGCAATGCTGTTGCCTTTGCTGAATGCATGTTCTATGCTTGGGGGGGGGCGTCCTCGGGGCTGTACCGTATGTGTGTGTATTGGAAGCATGCACTGCTGCTGGCAGAAAATGAACAGCTGAAATTTGATTAAAAAATTAGGGTAACTCGAAAATATTTGAAGCAGATATTTGAATGATACTATCGCCAGCAGTCCTGAATAAAAAGCCAGGTGGCAGGCAAGAATCCTTCATTACAAGCAGCAAAGCGTCCTCTTTAGGTTTAGGCAGCGTACCACCTTGAAGTGGGTCAAGCATCATATTTCAAAGGATAAACCAGTCATTGGTGATGAGATCGTAGGCAACCGTAATAAAACTTTCAACACCCAATTTTGAATTATTATTTGTCCTAATTTGGGACATTTATTTCTTGGACTATGACAATAAGTATGTGTTTCCGGGAACACAATGGGTGCGATTATTGAAAATAAATGTATTTCAAAAGTAATTGAAGCTGAATTTTTAGAAATAATTTGTGCTGGAAATAAGGCAGATGGTGCTGATTTTGTGACATCATTTGCATTGTGCTAGAGCTGGGGTCTCCAACCTTTCCTTTAATAAGAGCTACTTATGTTAAATGTAAATCATTCCCAGCTACTAATATTATTAGTGTCGTAATAGAGACCACCTTAGACAAGATTAAATTAGTAGCCACCATATCCAAGATTACAAGGAGTGATCACCTTAGTGCACCAGGCACACTTGCCAGCAGTAATGTAAAAAAAAAAGGCTCGGTCATTATTATTAGCAATAGACCTCCTCAATGATACGAATCATCATTTAAATATCAGCTTTAAATATATTATGGAAATTCAACCATTTTTTTTCCAAACATCAGCTTATGAATTCTGAAAATACACACTTTTCAACTTTGGTATACATATATTAATTGAGCCAAGCAAAAGATTCTAGTTTAGGAGGCTAAGCTGCACACAAAAGAGCTACTTACAGGTAGCTGGAGAGCTACCGGTATCTCACGAGCTACTCGTTGGAGAAACCTGTGCTAGAATGAGTTTCATCTGTTATGTTATGATTAATGTTTTATGATCCATACTGATAGATAGGCATGTATGGTCTTATCCTCACTATGTATAACTCAAATTACTGACGCCTTCACTTGTAAGATCTTTGTAACATGAGCAGCACCACTTCTTTTCGAAGCCTATGGGATCTGTCCAACTTCACAAGACCGAACTTGTATAGTCTGTTAGTTTTTCTTTTCCCCATCCTGCATTGTCCAAATAGATTCTTAGTAATGTTTTTTTTTGTGGAAATTCGACAGGGAAAGTGTAGGATGGGACAATGAAAGGATGCATAAGGTACGACTTTATTCATTTTGAAAAATGATATAGGGCTATGTCAGATTCATAATGAGAATATTTCTCGAAAGTCCTGCTAAACCGATGGGTTTTATTTAGCCTGTTTTGCAAAGACACATTTTGCTGGAAAATGCAAAATGCAAAAATAAAGAAAACACCTTAAAAGAAAGCACTGGTAAAAGTGTTCAATTGTATTGCAAAAGAAGAACCCTCTTTGGTTGATCCAGCAATTGGATGCAGTCAAGTAAAAGTTAACAAATGTTATTGCTAAGAATGTTTACCTTCAGATTAAGAAACGTTTCTGGAATTAAGAAATCTCGAACAGGAAAGATTGAAAACTTCACAAGTTTATTTATATATTTATTGATTTATGTATTTTGCACTTTTCCAGTAGCGGCTGTACCGAAGGGTGTCAGTGCACTTTACATAAAAACCACAAGGAGTTAGAGCAAATTTAAAACTTGGTGAAAATAGATCACAAGTCAAGAAAGACGGAATAGAAATAAAATGTTTGGAAAGAGTAGGAGATTCGCCATGAGAAAAAGGGTGACAGTGAGCATGATAGAGGGTCAACTGGGCACAGGTCAGGGTGGGGAGGGAAAAGGGCAGGTAGCAAGGATGACATGGGAGTAAAGAAAAGCGATAGAAGAAGAGGCAGTATGGGGAGTTGAGGGTAGTAGAGTGTCTGTTAGAAAGTAGTACAGTAGGGGACATGTGTGATGAATAGGGTGGCGGGGTGTAGAAGGTGACGCATATAAAACTAGGTGCTGCCAAGTAGGGTGCCAAGGAGTGCTGCCAAGGAGGGTGCAAGGGAAATGGGGAAGAAGTTGGGGAGGGAAAACAGGTATGAAGGGATAGAAAGTTGAAGGAGGATGTAGGTAGTGAACAGGAGAGAGCAATGGATAGTAGGTGGACCGGAGAGGAAGTTTGGGAATTTTAGGAAGAGTGCAGGTGAGAAGAGGTGGATGAGGATGGAGAATGTTGCCTCCAACCAGCACAGAGACTCTGATTAACTCCTGACTAGCGCCTCCCCTCGGATTAACTAGTCACCTCTCCTAGAAACCTGGGGACTCGTTTCGAGCAACTATAAAACGCAAACCGTACATTCGTGTCCACCATCTTTCATATATCCTGCACCCTGCCCTCTTTTACCTTTTGTATATTATTGTGATTCCAAGCCTATTGTACATTTCTATGTTTCCTGTAAAGCGCTCTGATACCCTAACGGGTCAAGTTCGCGCTCTATAAAACACAAAAATAAAAATAAAAATAAATAAAAAGAAGGTAGTGGGGAGGGGCATGATATAAGCGAAGGAGTGAGACCGAATGAAAGAAGAGGGGAAACGATACATCGGCAGGGGAGTTAAGAGGTACAGTAATAAAAGTAGGTATAAGATTCAAAGTAAGGGATGGTTACTATGTGAATCAGTTCAGATAGCACTTAAAAAGGAAGGTTTTGAGCTTCAGGTGGGAGGTTAGCAGGTCTTCGAGGCATCGCAATACAGCAGGGAGAAAGTTCTTAACAGTGGGATCTGCTCCAGAAAAGGACTGAGCCTTGGCTAGTTTGGTTTTCAGATTTTTTTTATTGAAATCTGAGGATTTCTCTACTTCTTAGATAATTTTAATATCCTAATATTTTTAAAATCAAGCTTAGACAGTTTGATTGAGGAGAGTGGATGTCTTTTTTTTTTTTTTTCAAATACTTTATTGAATTTTCACATTAAACAAAAATAACATGTTTGGAAAAATATGCGAACTGAACCATCGACCCAATGTTACATGAGATCAAAACATAAAATCTTGCTAAAATTCAATAAGTAGTATTCCAAACCATATATAGACCAATGATAAGAAAAGAAGAAAAAAAAGAAAAAAGAAAACCCCAGAATAAATAGAAGAAAAACCGAAGAAAAGAAAGAGAATAAAAAGTAGAAAAGCCTATGCATCTAATCATCCGAAGAGACCCTGTATATAGGTACTAATATCGTTTACATAATACTGTTGATGAGTACACTGTAGACACAGGGAACGATGGTGAGCAAACACATCAAATTCAAAAACACATTATATTTTTACAAAGAATACCAACTGCATTTGTAAGTTCAAGGAGGTTTATGTGTGTTGAAGTAAATGTCCAAGGAATTCCACAAAGATCTAGACGAGGGTTTCCATGGAGAATTCTGTAGGGCAATATTGTCTGCACCCCTGAGATGGGTAACCCAGTTCATCCGTCCTTTGTATGAAGTTTTACTTGTGTTTTTCCAATTGTTAAGAACCATTTTCACTGCTGACGTAAGTAAGAGGTCTAGAAGGGCTTTGTCAATGTCATTACATGTATCAACCATTAAAAATACAGTAGATAATGTAGAGAATTCTCTTTTCAATTCACATTTGAATAGTTTAGATAGAAAATCAAAAACTTTGTCCCAAAAGGTCGACACGGATTTACAGTGTAAAATAAGATGCGCCAAGTCACCAGTTTCTGTTTTACAGTTCCAGCACAATGGATCATCACGAATACCTAAAGAGTGCAACCGAGCAGGTGTCCAAAATGCCTTGTGTAAAAGCCAACACTAAGGGGCCGATTCCGATCTCGGTCGGAGGCGCACCCAATACCATTCGGTCGGGAAAAAAGCCATGCGAATGCCTGTTTCCCGACCGATCCGTACAGCACACCGAACGAGTAAGTACGATGCGCACAACAGCACAGAATCCGGCCGAGTCGTACTCACCCAATCCAGGTCCTGTTCTCCGACCGAGGCGAATCCGGAAACGCAGAATCGAGTCGCACGGAAGGGAAAATGCAGCCCCGTCCGGCCGAACAAGTACGATGCGCTTTCCGTACGCGCCGAACCCGTCGCTACGCACGGCACGTCAAAGCATTTGGGAGAGGCGCACAAAAGCTCCGATTCGCGCCACAACACGATCCACGGCTACGAGGCGAACACGCCAGCGACGAGGATGACGCGAAGCGACGAGGACGACGCGAAGCAACGAGAAGGACGAACGACACGAACCAACCATGAATCCCTTCGTCCCGATCATACCAATATTCTACATTTACTACCGGAACAGGCACGGACGCGTACGGCGCAGAAGGTAAGTCAGACACCAACCACAAAACACATACAACACGTACACGACACATCACACACACACAGAGGGATGCAGAATTTACTTACACCAGCAACAGCAGCACCATAGGGGCGGGATGCCCATCACCAATGCCACATATGCACACAGGGGCCTGAATGCGCACCACCACCCCTACCCAGGGGGGGCCGGATGCCAACAACCACTACCACCCTCAGCCAGGGGGGTGCCAGATGCCCACCACCACTACCACCCTTACCCAGGGAGGCTGGATGCCTACCACTACTACCACCCTAAGCCAGGGGGCTGGATGCCTACCACTACTACCACCCTTGCCCAGGGGGCTGGATGCCTACCACCACTACCACCCTTACCCAGGGGGCTGGATGCCCACCACCACTACCACCCTTAGCCATGGGGGTGCCAGATGCCTACCACTACTACCACCCTAAGCCAGGGGGCTGGATGCCTACCACTACTACCACCCTAAGCCAGGGGGCTAGATGCCTACCACTACTACCACCCTTACCCAGGGGGGCTGGATGCCTACCACCACTACCACCCTTAGCCATGGGGGTGCCAGATGCCTACCACTACTACCACCCTTACCCAGGGGGGCTGGATGCCTACCACTACTACCACCCTCACCCAGGGGGGCTGGATGCCTACCACTACTACCACCCTTAGCCAGGGGGTGCCAGATGCCTACCACTACCACCCTCACCCAGGGGGGCTGGATGCCTACCACTACTACCACCCTCACCCAGGGAGGCTGGATGCCTACCACTACTACCACCCTTAGCCAGGGAGGTGCCAGATGCCTACCACCCTTACCCAGGGGGCTGGATGCCTACCACTACTACCACCCTCACCCAGGGGGCTGGATGCCTACCACTACTACCACCTCACCCAGGGGGCTGGATGCCTACCACTACTACCACCCTCACCCAGGGGGCTGGATGCCTACCACTACTACCACCCTTACCCAGGGGGGCTGGATGCCTACCACTACTACCACCCTCACCCAGGGGGGCTGGATGCCTACCACTACTACCACCCTCACCCAGGGGGGCTGGATGCCTACCACTACTACCACCCTTAGCCAGGGGGTGCCAGATGCCTACCACCACTACCACCCTTACCCAGGGGGGCTGGATGCCTACCACTACTACCACCCTCACCCAGGGGGCTGGATGCCTACCACTACTACCACCCTTAGCCAGGGGGTGCCAGATGCCTACCACTACTACCACCCTCACCCAGGGGGGCTGGATGCCTACCACTACTACCACCCTTAGCCAGGGGGTGCCAGATGCCTACCACCACTACCACCCTTACCCAGGGGGCTGGATGCCTACCACTACTACCACCCTTAGCCAGGGGGTGCCAGATGCCTACCACCACTACCACCCTTACCCAGGGGGGCTGGATGCCTACCACTACTACCACCCTTAGCCAGGGGGTGCCAGATGCCTACCACCACTACCACCCTTACCCAGGGGGGGCTGGATGCCTACCACTACTACCACCCTTAGCCAGGGGGGCTGGATGCCTACCACTACTACCACCCTAAGCCAGGGGGGCTTGATGCCTACCACTACTACCACCCTAAGCCAGGGGGGATGGATGCCTACCACTACTACCACCCTTACCCAGGGGGGGCTGGATGCCTACCACCACTACCACCCTTACCCAGGGGGGGCTGGATGCCCACCACCACTACCACCCTTACCCAGGGGGGCTGGATGCCTACCACCACTACCACCCTTACCCAGGGGGGGCTGGATGCCCACCACCACTACCACCCTTACCCAGGGGGCTGGATGCCTACCACTACTACCACCCTTAGCCAGGGGTGCCAGATGCCCACCACCACTACCACCCTTAGCCATGGGGGTGCCAGATGCCTACCACTACTACCACCCTTACCCAGGGGGGCTGGATGCCTACCACTACTACCACCCTTACCCAGGGGGCTGGATGCCTGTCACTACTACCACCTCTACCCATGGGGAGCTGGATGCCTACCACCAACACCACCCCCACTCATAGGATGGACAATGCATGACACAACCAGCACACCACAACCTAGGGAATGCAAGAAAAAGACATCCTCCCAACACCATGACAAGCGTGTGTTGACTGTGTCAAATGCCTACAACACTGAACATGACTTTGAACATACAATGTGACCCCCTAGCACATGTGCCACACATATATGTGTGTGGCCCCCACAATGCAAGCAGGCCATGACCATTGTGGCAATGGGGTCCAAACCCCCATCATCACAGTGACCAAAAGGTAAGTGTGGGGTCCATAGCTGAAGCACATTTTGAACAGTGTGGCAATGGGGTCCAAACCCCATCATCACAGTGACCAAAATGTAAGTGTGGGGTCCATAGCTGAAGCACATTTTGAACACTGTGGCAATGGGGTCCAAACCCCCATCATCACAGTGACCAAAATGTAAGTGTGGGGTCCATAGCTGAAGCACATTTTGAACAGTGTGGCAATGGGGTCCAAACCCCCATCATCACCGTGACCAAAATGTAAGTGTGGGGTCCATAGCTGAAGCACATTTTGAACATTGTGGCAATGGGGTCCAAACCCCCATCATCACAGTGACCAAAATGTAAGTGTGGGGTCCATAGCTGAAGCACATTTTGTACAGTGTGGCAATGGGGTCTAACGCCCCATCACCACAGTGACCAAAAGGTAAGTGTGGGGTCCATAGCTGAAGCACATTTTGAACATTGTGGCAATGGGGTCTAACGCCCCATCACCACAGTGACCAAAAGGTAAGTGTGGTGTCCATAGCCGAAGCACATTTTGTACAGTGTGGCAATGGGGTCTAACGCCCCATCACCACAGTGACCAAAAGGTAAGTGTGGGGTCCATAGCTGAAGCACATTTTGAACATTGTGGCAATGGGGTCCAAACCCCCATCATCACAGTGACCAAATGTAAGTGTGGGGTCCATAGCTGAAGCACATTTTGAACAGTGTGGCAATGGGGTCTAACGCCCCATCACCACAGTGACCAAAGGGTAAGTGTGGGGTCCATAGCTGAAGCACATTTTGAACATTGTGGCAATGGGGTCCAAACCCCCATCATCACAGTGACCAAAAGGTAAGTGTTGACAAAGAAAGAGCTGCAACTGCCAAACTGCATGGATGATTCCTGGTCACAGAACATAAAACACATCAGTGGCAAAGTAGTGCATGTGTCCCATTGCAACATAAATTGGGGGAGCCAAATACTGCAGTGCAAATAAGACATACCTTTGGCCATGTGCAGACAAACAACACCCATGGGGGCTGACACTGTCAACATTCATCAATGACACAATGACAGAAGTGACCATCAGAATGCAGACCCACATATTTGCACCAATGGGCACACAAATGCAGATACCCTGTGGAGACTGTAGATGTGAGGTGAACAGATACCATACCATGGCAGCAATGGGACACACAAACCATGATCATTGTGCTGACCGATGACCTAGGAGTCCCAGGGACAGCAGGGGAAACCCACCAAACGACACACAGCCAATGGCACACCCAAGATATGCCAATGCAGTGGTGCAGATGCACAAACACAAACAGGCAGACCCACACTGCACATCATACACAACAGGTGAGGGGGTGCCAGTGTCCCCAGGCAACCACACAACACATGAGGAGACCTGAATACCAATCATACAGATGTGCATACAGTGCCACACAAAGGTAACTCATGGATCCAAATCCCCTATGTGGGCAAGCAGGCATTGTCAGATGAGAGGGAGCACAAATCACACATGTCACACAGGCACGTAGGAACAGCAACTGACACAGCAAGACACAGACACACCACAGCACTACCCCCAGGGCCCCCACAATGTGGTGACCCTGGGCTGCATTACAATCCCACTGTGATGACAAAGCTAAATGTCGTTCACACTGTGAACCACAGTCATGTGTCCTGAGCAACAAACTACCATCGCACCTACACAAGCACAAATCAATCAGCATGGCCAGTAAGCCAAGGCCAACATGGAGGCAGGGGCCTAGCCGGGCAACAACTCCCATCTGCACACACTCAACACCACACCCCTCGACCTCCAACAATGTGCAGCAGTGAAGCACACATGCACTGGTGACATTGCACATGCACCCATGACTATTCCAGGGTGGTGGGTGGGAACCAAGGTGCAGAAACACATCACACATGGCCACTCAACAAGACTCCTGAATGTCTGACACACTGCACACTACGCTGTACATGGACATGACGGCAATACCACACCAACCAATGGGATCCCAGCCACAGACACACACCAATGAAGAAGCCAAGGTCACCCACAAAGAACACACATAGACAACAACCAACATTGCAGCCCGGACCCTGAGGAGTGCCAGCAGTCACACACACAACGTGTCACAATCACTGAAAGATAACACAAACTGGAAATCACATGACAGGGGCAAACAACAAGTGCCAAGGGGAAACCTGACTGTGACCCATCTGCGTCTGCACACAAACTCAGCCCTGACAGCAAACACACCTATGGGTGACACCCTGATGACCAGTAATGTGCCATGCACCCACATCACAGAGAACCCAGGGAGAAGACTTTGGGGGAACATAGGTCAACTCAGCAAGCATCACAAACAGGTACAACACTAGGGATCACAGCATGCACAGCTAAACGGAAGTGAACACACAGACATGCACATACAACACACACCTTGGGCGCAGGCAATGTCACAGGAGTACACACTGCCATGAGGGGACTCCACTCCTGTGTGAGGAAAGCTGTGCCATATGTTGCCTCAGTAGGGCCCCATCATGTCAGCTGAGCACTTGGTCACACAATCAACAATTAGCACCAAATGAGGGCTCCCGTCACATCAGCCTGGTCATGGAAGTGCCAACGAAATCATCAGCACAGATCCAACACACTTGTATAGCAATGTTGCACTGACAACACAGATGAGTCCTTCCCCATTGATGCCCAAACCTGCATGTCCAGTGGAGATGGCCACACGGTCAGGGAAGTAGACGAATTGAACAATGGCAGGCACAACAGATGTGCAGGGGTGGAAGCCACAGATGTGAAATAGCTAATCTAAGTAGGAAATCCCATTGCCAAATACTGAACACATGACACCCTCAGATGCTGCTATGGATGACATGGATACACCACAGGATAGGACACATTCCCCCTGGACCACATGGGTTCCTGCACAGTAACACTTCATTATCATGAGACCAAATATCACCATCACTGCAGCAAGGGCATGGTTAGCATCATCAACAACATGTACATCAGAAGCATAAGCACTAGAGAACAGAAAGTTGCTTTATTCAGCATATTTGTGTAATGAAAACAAAGTCCAGAAAAAACACAAAGGCCAATGGCCAGTCCATTGTCAAAGTCCAAACAGGGTGACAGTGGCAGATGTCACCCTACGCATGCCTGCACAAAACCAGGGACAATCCACTAGGAGGGGCAACCGGGGGGCAGGCCAGGCACCGCAGGGACAGGATCAGGGCTCACCAGGAGGAAGCAGGGAAGGGGTGGTGGGTGCTGGAGAGCCACTGACAACTGCAGTGGAGGTGTCTGACATGGTGTGTGCCGGCACAACTGGGGGGCATGACTCAGATGTTGTGGGTGCCGGCACGACTGCAGTGGACCCTGCAGATGGAGTGGACAGGTCCGCCACTGCAGTGCCCAAGTCAGACAGGGTGGTAGTGGACTCCACTGCAGTGCCTACCACCAGGGGAGGAGAATGGGGAACAGGCAAGGTGGGCTGGACAGAGGGGAGGACACCCTCACCACATCAGTGGCACAGACAAGTGCAGCGGGGGGTGTGGTGCCGGGAGAGCAAGTGGCAGGGGGAGAAGGCCGGATCCTCTTGGGGATGGTATATCTGTGGGTGGGGGAACCTGGGGCAGGGTGTGGTGGGGGCACCTGTGGAGTGGGGGCCTGAGGGATGGAGGAAGGAGACCTGGTGCCTGAGCTGCAGGGCGGCGGTGGGGTCTTGCTCTTACGACTCCGGGGGACTTGCGGGTGGGGGCCTCAGTCTGTCTGCGCCTGGGGGAGGGTGTCCGGGGGCGAGGGGCACTCTGCTCCGTGTGGGTGGGCTTCCTCTTCCCCTGAATGCTGGATCAGCTGGATCGGAGGGGAAGAGGCCGAGGTCACTGAGGAAGAGCCGCTGGGTCTTTGGGGTTGCAGGTGAGGCAAGGGAGGGTGCTTTGGAGGGAGAGGCAACTGAGGACTGCGCAGTGCTCGTGGATGCGTGTGTGTGTTCCAGGGCCCCATCCCCTGTGAGTCTGGTTTCAGTCCCCTGACTGTGCGTGCGTGTGCGTTTTGTTTGTGGCGTGTGTGTCTGTGTGCTGGACGTGTGTGTGCTGGTGTGTGCCTGTGCCGGTGTGTGTGTGCTTGGGACGGGTAAGGTGCTGGGGAGTGTGGATGGAGCAGAGGCAGGAGGGGTGAGGGACTGTCTGACGAGGGACACTGCTGCCGTCAGGGAGGAGTCCATGGACCTATTGCCCCTCAGTAGGTCAGACATGCCCGATGAGATGCCCTCCATGAACAACACCAGCTGAGTCAACAGAGCGGTGTGCGCATGGAGGACACTAAGCATGGCTGTCTGCCCTACATGGAGCTGGCGAAGGAGGTACACAGACTCCTCACTCAGGGCAGCAGGGGACACAGGGGCAGGGGATGCGGTGCCTGGCCCAAAGGAGACACGCTCCCGAACATGGGAGCCTCCACGGACCTGGGGAATGGGAGCCGATGGGAGGGCGGTGGTGGTGCTGGTGGTGGCGGGGACAGCAACACTAGCTGGGGTGTGGTGGCTGCTGACACCCGCCTCCATAAGGGAGTCATCCTCCGAGTTGCTCTGGTCCTCAGCTGAGGTGGATGGTGCTGAGGACTCCTCGGTGTGGCTCCCCTCGCCCTCCGTGCCACTGGGTCCCTCCGACCACTCCTCGGCTGCTGACCCAGTCTGGCTCTCCGGCTCCTCCTGGTCCATGGAGCTGTCCCCTTCCGTGGCCGTGGATGTATCTGCAAACAATGGGGAAACAGACAGACATCAGTCACCTGCACCAAACGCACACACCACTGTGAGCACAGCACATTACAGAGCAAGCCCTGGCATCATTAGTTGTACATTGCTAAAAGTGCCCTAACTGAACAGGAGAAGCCAATTGTCAGTCTGATGCCAACCATGGCACTCACATCCCACATGGCCTTGCACCCATCTGTCTGGTGTCTGTTGGATAGCAACACCCCAGTGTGGACACATGCACCAACTACACAGTAGTTGGACAGTGCAGAGGACACGGTGTAGCATGTGGACATGCACACATCACAACTCTTGCCACTGAGTCAGTACAGGTTTCCGGATGAAAGGGACGCCCAGAGTCAAATAGGAAATGCATGTGATGCATACCAGCGACAGACACCATGATGCACCCATGTCCTGATAGCCATCGCCACAATGGTGTGCATGTAGCACATGTCACTCCCCTGCAGGATCACCAATAAGTAGACACATGCCATGGCGGAGGCATGACTGCTAAGTCATACATCACTGTCTCAGTGATGTATGACTTGGCAGCCAGACAACAACACTCTGCACTGTGTCACAATAGTAGGTCATGGGGAATGCAAGTCCTGGAGCTGCACAAGTGCACATGTACATCCCCCACACAACACATCATCTTAACCCTCATCTGTCCAGGTCATACCGATTGGACATATGGGAGACCTGTGACACTACCCTCTGAACCTGAGCACCTCACAATCTGCTGTGAATGGGGAACAGCTGCCTGAACTTCACATTCGCATACCCCAGTCTGCACGGGCAGCTGATCAAACACCTATGTGACACACAAGTATCGTCTCCTATGGTCACATCTCCAGTGGCATGCTGAGCCCCTACCGAGAAACACCCCAGCAGTCCTGGCAACAAATCCACAGCACACTGACACAGAGGCAGACACCTGAGGGGTCAAATCACTGCGCACAATGTGTCAGCTGATACACGGGAGTGGGAGTACAGAGTGCATTGCATGGCCTGGAGTAGGCATGACTGTCCTGCCCCACATGAATGAGGGATGAGCCCTGGACAGTGGATAGCTGGCTATGTATGTGTGACACACGTAATCTGCACACTCCTGGGGCCCAAACATTGTTCCCACCCGCTGCATGGGTGTGTGCCACACACCCCAGGCACATGTGGTGGCTCAGCTCAGCAAGTGGACCGCATATCAAAGCAACACGCAGATTACATGTCCGAACACAGGCGTTGTGTGAACAATGGACCCACCCATGATGCCCACAACAGAGTTAGGGAAACAGATGCTGTCCCCAACCTTTAGTGAAGCAAACTGCAAGGACACAGTCCCAAGTGACACAATTCCCTGAATGTAAGGGCCACACCTGGGTATCAGATGAGGAGTGGGCAGTGCACAATAGAGGGACATGGCTCCTGGACAACATGACTGCTGTACTGTGGCAGTTGAACCAGGCCAGAGGAGGGCACATAGCATGTAATACAGAGTTCACAGTGCAGTCTTTGACTCACCCCCTCCTTGCTGCTGTCTGGCCTTCAGCTGCCCATCCAGGTCTGGAAACACCACCGCCAGGATCTGGAGCATGTGGGGGTCAGGGTCCGTGTTCCGCCCCTCCTGCGAGGAGGCGACAGCTTCAGCTGGACCCGTGCAATCCTCCGGGTCCAGCCCCGAAGGTCCTGCCACCTCTTCTGGCAGTTGCGGATCCGGCGCTTGTAGACCCCCACGGACCGGACAGCCCGGACGATGTCCTTCCAGATCTCCTGCTTCCGATGGGCATTAACCTGTCAGGATGACAAAGTGAAAAGGCCATTACTACACATGCAACATATCCGTGCATGACACAGTTGTATATACATGTCTCAATCACAGGGGCACATGATGGACACAGGCAGTGCAAAGCTGCCCATGGACAGTTTGCCAGAAGTCACTACATGGTATCATTGCATGGGAAGTAAAACCTTGTTCAAATGCACTGTCACTGCACCATACCTGTCCAGTGCATGTCACTACACACTATGGGGGGTGACAACTACTCAGTGAGCCTGCTAGCCAGTGGCGTGCAGACTTTCAGCCTTGCTAGTCAGACAAAATGCACATTCAGAAAGGCAGTGCACAGAACACTCACCTGCTCCCCTGGTGTCCCATACAGCTTGCTGTACTGTGGAAGTAGGCTGTCCAGCAGGGCCTGGTTCTCCTCAAGGCTGAAGGCTGGGGCTCTCTCCACAGTACGTGCCATTGCAGGGTCCAGAGGGGCAGAGACAGCAGCAGTGCAGTGGCAGATGTCGTCCTGGAGCATGTAGTGCAGGCAAGTGAGCTCTCAGGGGAACAGCCAGCAATATATATGTGCTGGAGAGGCAGATACTGTCCCTTGTGTCCAAAGTGATAGGTCCAAGTCGTTTGCATCTTCTGAATCTGGCCAATCCATGGAATAGCAGCACCAATTCACGCCCACAGCATCCTTCAAATCTTCAACTTCATGACATACATGATTTTGCAACATTGTTGTGGGTGACCAACTGAATTTCCAGCAACCGACTTGTTCGAATTTCGAAAACGCGTCCGTTGCCAGGCTAGGCCATTGTCAATGGGTGCGCACTGATCGGTCCATTGCGGTACAACGCGTACAGGGGTACAACGCGTACCCGCACACATTGAATGCAATGGGCCGGCCGGGGGCACCGATCGGTCCATTGCGGTACAACGCGTACAGGGGTACAACGCGTACCTGCACACTTTGAATGCAATGGGCCGGCCGGGGGCACCGATCGGTCCATTGCGGTACAACGCGTACAGGGGTACAACGCGTACCCGCACACATTGAATGCAATGGGCCGGCCGGGGGCACCGATCGGTCCATTGCTGATCAACGCGTACAGGGGTACAACGCGTACCCGCACACATTGAATGCAATGGGCCGGCCGGGGCACCGATCGGTCCATTGCGGTATCAACGCGTACAGGGGTACAACGCGTACCCGCACACATTGAATGCAATGGGCCGGCCGGGGGCACCGATCGGTCCATTGCTGATCAACGCGTACAGGGGTACAACGCGTACCCGCACACATTGAATGCAATGGGCCGGCCGGGGGCACCGATCGGTCCATTGCTGTTCAACGCATCCCTGTACAAGTGACTGGCATATGTCACCATGCCTGTCTCAGATGGACATATGCCAGCCACAGATAGCTCCCAGGGAGTGAGGGGCACACCTACAACACGACAGCCTGTCCAAACTGTATAATAAGGCATGTAAGGCTGCATTTCCTATTGTGTGTATGTTGGTGTACATGTTGTCCTGTGGGTGTCACCTGGGGGCAGCCACCCCCAGGCTGTGCACGTGTTCATGGGGACAGGATCCTGGGTGTTACGTGTACATGACCACTGTGATGTGCAACTGTTCATATCTGTGCATGTGCCATGGTCACATTTCACGGTGGTGTATGTGTATGTCATGTCACATACCCCGTGAGTCCCATGTGGGACGGTATGTTTGAGCCAGGGTGTCCCAGTGGCACAATAGTGATGGTCCTCCACAGTCTGTGTGCATGTAGTGTTTACAATGTCTCTGATTTCATGTGCACAATGGGAGACAGTCTCCACATCCACGTTGTGTGTGCATGGACTTTGATGTTGTGCGTGTGTGTGTCACAGACGTCCATGTCTGTCCTGCAGTGGCAAGTGGGACCACTACCTGTGGGGGTCATAGTTGTTTTGCTGTGGTGTATACATGATACTCCATGTAATGCCTGTGTCCATGTGGCAATACAGGGTCCCTGGGAATGTACCTGTCGTTGAGCTGTGATGCCTGGGGCACATCTGTCCTCACATGTCACTGTGGGGAGTGATTGTGACACGGCAGCAGGAGATGGGAACTGTGACACGGCCTCATGATATCCAATGGGCCAACCTGGGACTTATTGATGCCACTTGTTGAACCGTGATGACAGATGTTGGCCATGTATGTACCATACATGTCCTTACGGAACTGCACACTTCATGTAGTTGTGCCTCATAATGATGTATGTTGGGATATTGAGTGTGTTCAATGCCGCATATGTGGGGTGACTGACAATCTTGCTTTCTTCTCCTCTGCACTGCAGGGCTCCTGCTGTCCATCGACCATTCCCAGACCTGGCAACGATGGTGGAACGGGACAGCATCCGACGGTACCGCTTCACCAGGCAGCTGATTGAGGATTTGGCAGTGCAGTTGGCCCCACATTTGCAGCCTGGCCGGCCGTATCCTACAGCGCTGACCCCCAAGGTGAAGGTGATGGCAGCCCTACACTTCTTTGCCACCGGTACCTTCCAACATACTGTGGCGACTGCTGGTGGGATGTCACAGACCATGTTGAGCCGTGTGCTCCGCGATGTTTTGGCGGCAATGTTGCTATTCCTGAACCGGTACATCTATTTCCCTAGACTGCAACGACTCACTGACGTGAAGAGTGACTTCTATGCCCTGGGGAGGATGCCGCATGTCATTGGCTCCATTGATGGGACACATGTGGCTTTGGTACCACCACAGGCCCAGGAGCAGGCCTACAGGAACCGCAAGCACTACCACTCGGTCAATGCACTGGTGGTGTGTCTTGCAGATATGACCATCACACACGTGTGTGCCCGTTTCCCTGGTTCAGCACACGATGCCTTTGTGATGAGGAGTAGTCGCATCCCCAGGATGATGGCACAGATGCAGAACCAGCGTGCCTGGCTTGTCGGTGTGTACTGACTTTGTGCCATTGTGTGTGATCTGATCTGTAGTATTCCGCCCACTTTTCCAAGTCAGCTAATGTGCACTTGTCTGTCCGTAGGTGACTCGGGATACCCCAACATGCCGTGGTTGCTGACACCCCTCAGGAACCCTGTGACACCAGCCCAGATGCGCTACAATGAGGCACATGGTCGGACCAGGAGAGTGATTGAGCGGACATTTGGTCTCCTGAAGAGCCGCTTCCGCTGCCTGGACAAGACCGGAGGGTCCCTCCCATATGCCCCTGCGAAAGTGTGCAAGATTATCATCGTCTGCTGCATGCTCCACAACCTGGCAGTGCGGAAGGAGTTGCCTCTCATCCAGGATGACAATGACCAACATCCGCCACCTGTGGAGGATCCTGGCCTGGACCACGATGCCAGTGATGATGATGATGATGATGAGAGGGTGATGTCCGCACACAGCTAATCACCAACTTCTTTAGCTGAATGTGAGTATCCTGAGGTGTCATGTCAATGATGTGAGTTGGCATGATATGTGTAGGTGGTGCTCTGGTGCTGTTGGAGTGTGTCCATGGGCTACTTGACTGGATGTGTGTAGCGATGTGTGCTTACAGGTGGTCTGTACTCCCCAACAGTGTTGACATGCTAACTTGGTTCTGGGTGGGTGTCTTGTAACATGTATTGTGCATGAGTTTTGCTGTTCTGTCCTGTTCTCCATTGCTTTTGACTGTGTGTCATTTCTGTCCTTCACAGGGTACTTTCAGATTCGTTTGGTCAACTGTGTCCACCGACGACGTGATTGTACTTCCAGGGTGGTAGCTGTTGTGTCCCTACAGGTGATGTGCGCCACACCCATGGACTTCCTTCCTTCTACAGTTGTTGACTGTGTGCCCGCTGCCAGGTGGGATTACCTTGCATCTGTAGTGGTTACGACATGTTGCAACTGTGTAATAAACCTGTGCTTCACTTTGTGATGTGCGTTGTCTGTGGTCACACATTTGACTGCCATTTGCTCACTGCACCTGTGGGCTACTTGACTACAACTGGGAATAGGTGTGGTGTCTGTGCATTGCACCGTCTTCCCTGGCAACATCAGTGTAGGCAATGAGTCAGATGGCCTAGGTGTGTATGTGTTCTGTAGCCCTGGTGGTGTGTCTCCCTAATATGTGTCACGTTGCCTTTACTCACATGCCTGTGTTGTACTTGCTGTTGCAGTTCGCATACACAGTGTAATTTTGCAGTTCATCATCCCCATAACAGCACCCACGTTGGAATCACAACAGAGGCAAGTATGGTGTATTAGTGTGTTTATTGTGATACATTTGTGTGAATAGTGCATAGGATGGGTAGTGCTGTACATATATCTTGCAATCAGAAGTTCCTAGGTGAATTGAAAGTCCTGGTAGACAAAATCCCCGGTATCGGGGCCACAGTTGTCTGAGACATTGGTCCAACTTGTACTCCCCATGCAATGTGTGGGAGTTGTGTTGCCGTCAACAGGGTGAACAGTCTGTGCACAAAGGTGAACATCCAGAACAGGTTCAGGCTTCCTGGGAGTTGCGCTTGGCCATCGGCCTCTCACTTGCCCCTCCTCGGACGACCCCTCTTCTTTGGGGGGGCCCCTCAAGTACAGGCTGCTGCGGTGCAGGGGACTCTCCGCCAGAGTCATCCTCCCTCCCTGTGGCAGTTGCAGTTTGTTCAGCACCAGATGTTGTTGGCACACAGGGAGGTGTGGACTGGTTGCTGTTCATCTGGCGGAGGCATTGTAAAATGTCCCTGTGCACCGCCGTCATCTCATGCAGTGCGTCCCACTTGGACTCCACGCGGGACATGTGTGAGTCCACGCGGGACATGTGTGCGTCCAAGCGGGCATGATGGGCAGCCTGCTGCTGTTTCATGTCTCTGAGGAGCCCCACTACCTGGCTGAGATCTCCGGTGCTGGACTGGTACGCATCAGCTATGCGTACCAGTTGTGGGTCATCATGCACACCAGCAACCTCTGCAAGCAGCGACCTCTGTCTCCCACCCCTCCCACCACCCCTGCCGACATGTGCAGTGCGTGCAGTGGCACGCACAGATGACCCTGGTCCACCTTGGGGGTTGGTGGTGGTGGTGTCCATGGCCCCACGTTGGTCCAGGGTCCCTGTGCTGGTGTTGCTCCTTGTTCTGTCCATGTCGGCGGGGATGGTATTTGTGGTGACAGTCGTTGGAGGGGTGGGTGCAGGGGGTGCAGCTGGTGGTCCTGCTGGTGCTGCAGCTGGTGGTCCTGCTGGTGCTGCATGTAGACTTGCACCGGATGTGCCAGGTTGGTCTTCTTCGTCCGAGGAGGGCAGAGGCTGTACGACACCAGTGAGCTCCGCATCCTCTTGAGCCTGGGACTGGGACTCCTCAGCGTCTGCTGCTGTGTCCCCATCATCACCTGTTTTTGGGAGACACACACAATGTATGTTATGTTTCTGCAGGCATCAATGGTTGACACACCTGACAGTTGTGACTGTGCCTCTGGGTGCGGGCCTGTACATTGCATTGTCCTAAGTCGTCACAGTCAGGGGTTGATATTGGTGTGGCACATTGTCCTGCATTATTTGGGCATTACTATGTATTTGTTGGGGTGTGAACATGGTCTGCATTGGTTGTATTTGGTTGACAGCCGGCCCTCCTTCCCACCCAGCCAGTCAGTTATCCCACCATGGACTGTGCTTGCATTGCAGGGAGTGGAAGTTGTCTCTCAGGATGTCAGTCAGTGGTGTCCTGCTGTTTGTTGGTGCACAGTTGCCAGCAGGGCCTTGTGCTCCCCACAGCAGTAGCCAGTGTCAGCCATCTTGTCAGTCCTTCTCCACTCCCTGTGATGTGAGCATGGTTCAGGGTGGTGTTGATGGGACAGTTGTGGGGGTGAGCTATGTCTGTGACTGTACTCCATCATGCTATTGCCTCCACCCCACTTCCCGGCATTCCCATACTTACTTGCTTTTGTGGGGAGTTCAGTGTGTGTGGGTGTGAGGGCAATGGCAAGATGGCTGACAGTGGTGTCCTGCTGTTGGTTGGTGTGCAGTTCCCAGCATGCCCTTGTGCTCCCCACAGCAGTAGCCAGTGTCAGCCATCTTGTGTGTCCTTCTCCACTCCCTGTGATGTGAGCATGGTTCAGGGTGGTGTTGATGGGCCAGTTGTGAGGCTGAGCAATATCTGTGACTACTACTCCCATCATGCTATTGCCTCCACCCCCTTCCCAGCATGCCCATGCTTCCTTCCTTTTGACTCTGCTTCCCTGTGGGGTTTTGCTGCCTGTGCTGACAGGATGGCTGGGAGTGTTGTCCTGGCAGTTGTTTGGCTGAAAGTCCCAAGAGTGTCCCTGTGCTTCACACAACATAACCCAGGGTGGTGGTTCTTTGTGGGATCTTGAGTTAGGATGTGAGGCATTGCATTCTCCCAGGTGGGTTATGTGGAGTATGTGTTGAGGGTGTGTGTGAGGGGAGGTGCTTGTGACTATGGTCAGTGGTGCGAGTCCTCCTTCCCACCCAGCCAGCCAGATATCCCACCATGGAACGTGCTTCCATTGCAGGGAGTGGAAGTTGTCTCTCAGGATGTCAGTCAGTGGTGTCCTGCTGTTGGTTGTTGCACAGTTGCCAGCAGGGCCTTGTGCTCCCCACAGCAGTAGCCAGTGTCAGCCATCTTGTGAGTCCTTTTCCACTCCCTGTGATGTGCGCATGGTTCATGGTGGTGTTGATGGGACAGTTGTGGGGGGGCAATATGTGTGACTACGACTCCCATGATGCTATTGGCTACACTGACTTGCCCAGCATACACAGAATTCCTTTCTTTCAGTGGTCTTCACTGTGTGTTGGTGTTGTAGTGGTGGCTACATGTCTGGATGTGTTTGTTAGTTCTATTTGTGCCACTGCCTAGCTGTAGTTGTAGTTGTGTTTGTACATGTGATGACACGGTTAAATGTAACTTTGAGATGGCATGTGTTGTGTTTATCTGACTGACATACACATTTTGGGATGATTCTGTTCTTGTTGCTGTGTAATTGCTATGAGTGCATGGTTTGACTCTCCCCTTGACAGTGATGTGTGTGTGTATTGTGGCAGAATATTGTGTACATTTGTTGTGTACTCACCAGGCTCTGGGATGTTCTCTAGTCCATATACGCTCACTGGCGGAAGGATGGCCCCCACCTTCTCCTCCCAGGGCCTGAGGTATACTGGCTTGGCAGGAGGGCCACTGCCGGTGTATTGGCTCAGGAGGTAGTCTTTCTTGAGCAGGTCCCGTACCCTCCTGCGCACGTCATACCACCTGTTCTGGATGTCGGTCTTTGTGCGCAGACATGGTGATTGTGAGTTCACCCTGTTGATGATCCTCTCCCACATCTTGGTTTTCTGGGAGATGGGGGTCTGTTGGGCCAGTGTGCCAAACAGCTGTGGCTCTACCCTGAGGATCTCGTCTACCATGACTTCCAATTCACAATCTAGGAACTTGTGATTCTTCTTGGGGGGCATGGTGATGGGTGGTGATGGTGAGTGATGTGTGTGTTGGTGTGCAGGTGAGGGTGTGTGAGTGTGTGTTTTGCTGGGTGTATGTGAGGTAGGTATTTGTTGGTGTGCTGATGGTGTGTGGCTTGTGTGAGGGATGAGCTGTGGGTGTGTGGTTGCTGTCTGTTGGGTGCTGGCAGTAGAATGGCATTTGCAAAGGATCATGGTTGGGATTTGTGTCCTTTATATGGGTGGAGTTGTGGGTGTGTCTTTGTTCTCTGTCCCCACCCTCCACAGTATTTATTGGCTTTGTAATTGCTTGTTTGGCCTTTTTTTGTGTAATTTTTCCTTTGGACTGTCTGTGCATGTTGGAAACGTTCTTGTGACCGAGTCGGACCCTGCATTTGTCTCATACAGTGTTCTCCGTTTCGTTCACGCTGTGTTTGTGCAGTTTTCTATGCTGCGTACGCGTCGGTCGCGGTGTTTTGTGTTACTTCGGCTCGGTTTTGTATGCGTGTCGGTCGTACGGCTTGTCCTCCGTACGACTCGGTTGTGGTTTTCGCGCCTTGCATCGTACTTACCGGTTTGGAGTTTGCTTGTACGTTTCGGTTGGATTTGTTCCGGGTGCGTGTCGGTCGGTTCGATTCGCGTGTTTTTCCAGCCGGATTGCTGTTTTCCGTGCGGCTCGGTCGTTCAGCTTGGGTTCGGTACGTATCGGTCGGATTTTGCACGCCTTGCATCGTACTTGGCGTGTCGGGCGCCACAGGTACGTGTCGGTCGAAATAAATTCCGGCTCCGAGTCGGTCGGTGCTTTTTCCGGCCCGAATCGGAATCGACCCCTTAGTTTGAGATAATACTGGAGATATTTTATTGCTAGTTATTGAGTTCCAAACTTGTGGCCACAAAGATTCGGGTATAGGATCAGAAGTATGCAAATCCCAAAAGGCTACAAGATTGTTGTTGAGTTTGGAGGTTTTGGTGCGAAGAAGTTTATAAATATGAGAAACCTGGTGGCCCAATTTATTAATCTGTGTCACAAACATTGGTAGGGACGGTAGCGCATTATGTAATCTGGCTTTAGTTAGTGCTGCTCTTACTTTTAAAAAATTATAAAATTCGATGTTGTCTAAGTTATATCTGGTTTGAAGGTCCGCAAATGTAATTGGATACGAAGCGTGTTCTAATTGATAAGGGGAAAAAATACCTTTGGTGATCCAGGTATCAAGATTTAGACTTTTCCCTTTATATACTATTCTACGATTGAGCCATAAGGATTCTATCTTAGATCCCTTAATACTTAGCTCAAGTTTTTTGTCTATCAGCAGAAGTGCCAATTTTGTGTTTCTAAAGATAGATTTAGATCTATTCGGATAAAGCTGGTTAGAGGTGAGAAGTGACAAAGGATTGATATTATCAAGGATAGCCTTTTCTACTTCCAACCACACCGGAGTATAGTGGGCAGGGGACGAAATCCAATAGGAACCCTGCTTTGCCAGAAAAAGCTGATTGATATAGCTTAAAATCTGCTAGATTCACTCCACCCAAGGATTTATCAAGTCTCAATTTTTGATACCAATTCGAGCTTTCTTGCCACGCCATAAAAACTTTGTAAGGAGGATATCTAATTCATGGTGAAAGTCCTCCGTCAAGAGGACTGGGAGCATGCTTATAAGATAGTTAACCAAAGGAGTGATCATAATTTTCATGGTTTCTATCCTCCACCACCATGTAATAAATTTTGGTGACCAGGAATCCAAAAGTTTTGTGATCTTTTCCAATATTAACTTCTCATTGTGGTGAAGGATGTCAATAATATTACTACCAAATTCAATCCCTAAATATTTTATGTATCCCAACTGCCAAGCAGGCCCGAGTTACCTAAGACGTCTTTGGTACAGTGCACATTCAATGGTTTTACTTCCGATTTATCTTTATTAAGTTCATAGCCTGAATGAACAGAATATTCAGCAATCGTGGACATCAATGCTTTAATTGAAGGACCCGGATTTTCAGTCATTATCAGGATATCATCCGCATAGGCAGCTAATTTAACCTGAATGTTGTTAACGCTAACTCCCTTTATATCCGTATTTAACTTAATATCTTGAATTAGAGGTTCCAATGCCAACAGAAACAAAGATGGAGACAAGGTGCAGCCTTGTCTAGTACCTTGTTGGAGGGTAAAAGGTACCGAACGAGAGCCATTGATCGCAATGCGGGCTGAAGGTGTCAAATAAAGGGACATAACCATATTTATAGATGTCTCTCCCAAATTAAACGTGTGCATACATTGTTTTAGAAAGGCCGAAGAAACCCTTTCAAAGGCCTTTTCTGCATCTAATGTAATAGCAATGGCTGGATCTAGTTTAATCGCGGCATTCTCTAAAACATGGCACAGCAATCGAGTGTTATCATTAGACATACGACTCGTGAGAAATCCTACTTGAGAATTACTTATTAAACGTGGAAGGACAGTGTTAAGTCTTGTAGCTAAAATTTTTGCATAAATTTTACAGTCAACATTGATGAGCGATATTGGCCTATAGTTCTTTGGTAATAGAGGATCCTTCCCTTCTTTGGGTATAACTATTATATTGGCTTCTGTCATGGAATCCGTCGTACGCCCTTTATTAGCTATATTATTAAAAACTTTCAACATGGTCGGTTGTAATTGATCTGAAAAAGTTTTATAAAAGGTGGCTGTAAAGCCGTCTGGACCCGGAACCTTATTACCTTTCAAGGTTTTTATCGAATTCATAAGTTCCAATGCACTAATTGGTTTTCCTAACGTAAGTTTATCTGATTCAGACAGTTGGGGTAACCTAAGTCTATTTAAATATTGGGTACAATCCTCCAGATTAAGTTCCTGATCATTTTTATATAACTCCTCATAGAACGATTTAAAGGTGTTTAGAATATCTTTCCATTTTGTATAAGTCCATCATCCCCTTTGGTTTTGCTATGTTCGCCCTAAGTTGGCAGCGTATGCCCAGACGTGGGTCCCTTGCTCACTTTGCCACTGGATTCAAGATAGCCTGGCTGATGACGGCTGTAAGCCAGAAACCGGTCCCAGGATGCTTGTTTCCGGTCCAGGGAAGACATGGCTTGGCAGTTCGGGCTGGACTGTTCCCATGAGGCACAGGGTCAGACTGATTTGCATATGGCCATGTCTGAACTGGGGTGGCGGAGTGAGCTAAAGAATGATGATGGATTAAACCCAGATCAGTTAACTGGGGGTGAGTGCTTGCAATGTTCAACACTCCGTCCATCATCCCCTTTGGTTTTGCTATGTTCGCCCTAAGTTGGCAGGGTATGCCCAGACGTGGGTCCCTTGCTCACTTTGCCACTGGATTCAAGATAGTCTGGCTGATGACGGCTGTAAGCCAGAAACCGGTCCCAGGATGCTTGTTTCCGGTCCAGGGAAGACATGGCTTGGCAGTTCGGGCTGGACTGTTCCCATGAAGCACAGGGTCAGACTGATTTTTATATGGCCATGTCTGAACTGGGGTGGCGGAGTGAGCTAAAGAATGATGATGGATTAAACCCAGATCAGTTGACTGGGGGTGAGTGCTTGCAATGTTCAACACTCCGTCCATCATCCCCTTTGGTTTTGCTATGTTCGCCCTAAGTTGGCAGGGTATGCCCAGACGTGGGTCCCTTGCTCACTTTGCCACTGGATTCAAGATAGCCTGGCTGATGATGGCTGTAAGCCAGAAACCGGTCCCAGGATGCTTGTTTCCGGTCCAGGGAAGACATGGCTTGGCAGTTCGGGCTGGACTGTTCCCATGAGGCACAGGGTCAGACTGATTTGCATATGGCCATGTCTGAACTGGGGTGGTGGAGTGAGCTAAAGAATAATGATGGATTAAACCCAGATCAGTTGACTGGGGGTGAGTGCTTGCAATGTTCAACACTCCGTCCATCATCCCCTTTGGTTTTGCTATGTTCGCCCTAAGTTGGCAGGGTATGCCCAGACGTGGGTCCCTTGCTCACTTTGCCACTGGATTCAAGATAGCCTGGCTGATGACGGCTGTAAGCCAGAAACCGGTCCCAGGATGCTTGTTTCCGGTCCAGGGAAGACATGGCTTGGCAGTTCGGGCTGGACTGTTCCCATGAGGCACAGGGTCAGACTGATTTGCATATGGCCATGTCTGAACTGGGGTGGCGGAGTGAGCTAAAGAATGATGATGGATTAAACCCAGATCAGTTGACTGGGGGTGAGTGCTTGCAATGTTCAACACTCCGTCCATCATCCCCTTTGGTTTTGCTAAGTTTGATTATTGACATCCTTAATGGATGAAATAACATTCTGGTTCTGTTTATGTTTAAGATATTAAGCGAGTAATTTACCCGCTTTATTGGCTTCGCAAAGATTAAGGGCTTTAAATTTATTTACCCATACCCCTGCCCATTCACTCAGAATTTTGTTATATTCGTATTTCTTTTGCGTTAGTAAGGTGAGAATAGTATTATCTTTTAAAGAAATGGCATGGGAGGACTCCAGGGTTTTAATTTCTTGTTCTAGTTTAACTAATCCAGCGATAATGCGTTTGTTTATTTTTGATTTAATTTCAATAATTATTCCCCTAACAGTGGCCTTCAGAGCATCCCAAAGAGTATTTACGTTAGTTTCTGCAGAATCATTATGTTCAAGATAATCTATGATAGCCTCTTCAATTCTCTTTTTGTCCTCAGGATCTGATAGAACATCATTGTTAAAGCGCCATCTTTTAGGCGAAGGTTCATTGTGACTACCCGCCAATTTAACACTAATACACAAATGATCTGATACTAACCTAGGGGATATAGCTGAGTGCTCAATTAAATGTGTGAACGAGCCGGAGATAAGAATGTAATCTATTCTAGTATATGAGTTATGTGGGGCGGAATAGAAAGTATAATCTCTGGAATCCGGATGTTGGAGACGCCAGGTATCTTTGAGATTAAATTTAGAACATATAGTGTGAATTATAGCATGCGATCTGGTGGGGTGATAATTTCAAGTAGAGTGTCTATTGATTATCGGATCTAGCGGGATATTAAAATCTCCACCAACTATGATAAGATCTTCCTGGGGAAGATGTTCTATGGTACTTGAGATACCCTCCCAAAAATCTGGATCATATGTGTTAGGTCCATATATATTCACCACATGTATAAGGTCTTTTCCTTTCCTTAGGTGGGTAACCAATAATCTACCATCATTATCACGAGTCTGTGATTCCAACGAAATATTAGCCTTTTTAGCTATCAGAGTAATTACACCCTTTTTTTATGATCTGCCGGAGAGCAAGCAACTTGTGTGATCCAATTATATTTAATGAAAGTAGCATCTTCTTTAGATAGTTTTGTTTCTTGTAACAATATGATATCCCCTTTAGTTTTAGCTAAATAATCAAATATTTTACGGCGTTTGATTGCGTGATTAAGTCCTTTGACATTTAATGATACTATATTAAGATCTTCCGCTATATTGTATGACTTAGCTTGAGCCATCACCTATAATACTTAAATAAGATGTATTGAACATGTGCATCATAAAAGAAGTCCTGACTTCCAAAATAATCCCTATGTTGACGATGAACACACCAAAAATGTCAACAGCATTTATGAAATAAATAGCACGTAGGTACTCTTGTTTAATAGAGCCAAAATATAACCTAACCAATAATAAAAATAAACAGAAGACAGAGGAGAAAAGAAACAGAAAATACAAAAAAGAAATAGTAAACAACTGAGAATACCCGAAGGGCAAATCACTGCACATCCAATGACATTCCTCAACTTCTGGGCATTCTCCCCCGACCTCCCCTCACCCCCCTCCCTTCCCTCCCTTCCCACCCTTCCTTGAATACCTTGAATGTAGGAGGTGCGACGGCAGGAGCATCCCACTGTCAAACGGAGTTTCTCTTAATCTAACGTTATAAAGCCTTCCAGAGTACACCGTATACATCAAAACGAATTATATAATACAAATATACCAAATCGCTTGTCAGACTGTTAACAAGGAGAAAAGAACAATCCTTACAATTTTTAAACCTATGAAGGTGCGACAAATGTAACAAAATATACATTCCCTATAATGTAGGGACTCATCAGAGTGTATTAGACCTGACCAAGGAATTCGTAGTACACACTTAATGTGAGGAGAGGTAACCAATGAAGGTGGAACATTTAGTACATACATCCATGGGATCTCCCTAGCTGGCACCAACCTGTAAACAGAGAAGATTAGAAACATGTACATATCATGAATTCCTCTTGTTGGAAGAAGATTGAGACAAATCCATGTCCTGAGTGGGTGGGCCCTCTAGAAAGTTCGATAAGTCCATAGGATCCGTGAAATAATGGTAACAACCATTAACTATGATTCGGAATTTAGTCGGGCCGACAAAGGAGAACATAATATTTTTATCTCTAAGTTTATCACGTAATCTGAGGAAGCCTTTCCTTGTATCCACAGTAGGTTTAGAGTAGTCCTGCGTGAAAATTATTTTATGGCCATTCCAAGTGAGCTGTTTAGTTTTACGGGCATAGTTGAGGATAGCTTCAGTATGTTGAAATCTCAATGGCTTACAAATGATAGGACGAGTTGTTTGTCATGAAGCAGAGTTAAAAGTAGGAATTCTGTGTGCTCGGTCAATCTCTAGAGGGTTGGAAAGCTTTAAACCAGTAAACTGAGGTAACCAATCTTCCAAGAAAGCTAAACAAGATCCCGCAGCATCTTCGGAACCCTCCGGAACACCTAGAATTCTAATGTTACCCCTCCTATTTCTATCTTCAAGCTTGGCTGTTTGTTTTTAAAGATTAGAAGTCAAATCCCTGAGTGTCTTCAGTTCTTTGCAGGATTTGAAAGAAACATCCTCAACATCGCTAATCCTTTGTTCTGCAGATGTTATTTTAGAATTAATAGTACTCATGTCCGCACGGATGGCAGTTAGTTCTAGCTGCATAGTGTCCGTATTCTGTTTTGTGGACTTAGCTAAATCGTGAACCTCTGCTAATTTTTTAAGAATCATGTCCATGGTGCTGTTAATGTCCGCTTTGGCTTGATGGGAGAGTCAGACAAAGAAGGTTCCCCCTTATTTTTTTTGTACTGGATCCTAGACTCCTTTTCAGCCATTGTAACCACATTGACTTGAACAAAAAAGGTAAGCAGTGGGGACAACCTAATGTTATCACAGACTCCTTGGATGAGTGACAAGATGCTCCCTTTTTTTAAATAGGCGCCGTCACAGTAACTGATAGTGAATGTTATTTACGCGCCAGAACTGCAGCATTAAATGAGTAGCAAGGTGCTCCCCTTTTTAGAACAAGCGCCGACTCAGTAACTGTTGTTTACGCGCCAGGACTGCAGCATTCAACTTATCAGAAGCACTCCTCATCATCGTGCAGCCGCCATTTTTAGGTCAGGCAACAGTTGCGGTGGAATCATCAGGCATTAGCACTGTCCCTCCATGAAAAGCTGCACATGGGACTTATACGCTGCATTCACCCAGAGCGCTCATATGCTCAAAACGTTTCAGCCCTTTTCATCCCTTCATACTCTACTTTGCAGGAGAAGAGATACAACCCTGGTTTAGCCCGGCAAAGTCTCACCGTGGGAGCAAAATCAGTTGTGCAATGGAGCGCTCATCAGGAAATACAGGCGTTGCACCAAAATCACTGTTTGCACGTCTATTTCACCACACCCGATCTCATCAAGGAAATTAAAGCGATCCACTTCGTCTTACACAGCCGCCATTTTAGAGTCAGGCACCGTTCAGCTATCTGTAGCCGGCCCCGTTATTAATTGCTCCTCAAAGATTGATAGCACTGACTCCTCACGCTTGCATATCGCCTCGTTGGCAGTACGCCTTAACGCAAAGCCGGGAGGATAATCACCGCAGTGATCGTGGAGCCGCCATTTTAAGTACAGGCATCATTCGGCAAACGATCACCGCAAAGCATTGAATACTGGCTGTAGCGGTGCAAATATCTCATCAAGGGTGTGTCCGGACTATATTTCGCGGATCGGATGTTTGATGAGGCAATCAGGATCATTCGTGGGCCATTAATGACCTCCATAGACAAGTCGGCCAAAGTATGCCATTTTGAATCATCGGATCACGCAAGCGGCAAAGTTACCGACGGTAAAACTGCTTAATTCCTCACATGAAAATTAACGACGACGACACCCATAGGAGCAGCGCACCATCCGGAACCGAAGTCTGGTGTTCTGGTGTGCCGTCGATCCCATAGAATCCGGAAATCTTGCATTACATCTCCGTGAATGACAGCGAGACGGGATCAGGCAGCCGTCGGCTCTGCCGTCCAAGCCACGCCCCATCAAGAGAGTGGATGTCTTTAAAGTTAATGTATGCTAATTGGAATTTTATTCTGTCCACCAGGGGGCGTTCGTAAAGGTAACTTAGGGGGTCATTACGATGGCTGTCAGACTTTCGTCCGACCGCCATCGCTGCGGTAGTGGGACCGGCTGCCTACGAGGCGGCCTACCCACTGCATTACGATGCGACCGCCACCGCGGCGGTCGCACCGGCCATACTTTACATTGCGGTGAGTGCTGCTGGCTGCAGCACCCGCCGCAATGTAAATAGGGCACTGTTTACATTTCCCTGCACTACGTGGCAGGCACCATGCGGTGCCTGCCACATGGTGCATGGAAATGTAGGGGGCACCATAGGTGCCCCCCAACCCCCTCAAGAAAGTGCCCGGGCTGAAGTGGGCCCGCTACGGGCCCCCAAGGTCCCTTTCCGCCAACTTGTTCATGGCGGGTTAACCGCCATGAACAGGCGGGCGGAAAGGGATATCATAATCCCAACGGCAGTGCCTGGCAGGCACCGCCGCAATGTTGGACAATGTTGCTGCTCTGACAGACGGGCAGAAAAGGACCGCCTGTCGGAACCGCTTCCCCAACGCTTCCCATTGCGATGGCGGAGGGCCCGCCACCGACAAGCTGTCAGTGGCGGGCCTTCCGCCATTGTAATCAGTCCCTTAGTATTGTGGTGAAGTTATCAAATTTGTGGGTGCAAGAGATTAGGTGACCTGATGAGCGCAGGACAGCCATCAGACGGCCAGGAGAGGATTTACGGACCCCGGTGAGTGTTTCATTTCCATTGTTAAGATGCGAGAATACAAGCCATTTGACCACAAAGCAGAAGGTGGCAAAAAAGTTTGTTTTTTTACTGAAAGAAGAGATAGTCTGGCAGATTTTGCTATGCGGTTGACGTGTACTGTCACTGACAGGGTGTGATTGATCCTGAAGTCAAGAAATTTTACTTCCGGTGAAAGGCATGGATTGACATTTGCTGACTGAAGTTCCTTGAGCAACTCTTTGTTTCATTTTGGTTTTTTAATATGAGGATGAATTATCTCCTCTCTGGATTCAATAAGACGAAGTAGGTGGCCATCCGGTCTTTCAGCTTTACTAAGCAGGTGTTCAATGTGCAGTTCTCTTGTAGGGATTTCGTTTCCATGTAGATTGATGGATTTTGACACCTATGCCTTTCATGAGATCTTTCATCGGCTCCATGTATATGTTAAACAGGAAGAGAGCAAGTACAGAACTTTGTTGGTTGTATACATTGGTTTAATGGTCCAGCTGTAGTTAGTCTGGACTCTCCTGCCAAAAAACTCCAGGCTTTGTCTTGTATGCTTGGCAAGTCATCCTGTTCCTAAAAGAGTGATTTTGTTTCCATTTTTGTACAAGCTCCAATAGTCTTTGAGGAAAACTCTTCAAATCTTCAGGGATATCTCGAAGTTGTGGGTGGGTTAATACAATTCTGCTTTCTGGCTCAAACGAAAATGTCCAGTTTACAACTAATCCCCTGGAAATATAAAAGTCAACCAACATCATTCGCTCTCTTCTGGACTTCCAGCACCCTTCAACCTCAGAGGGGAAGTTCCACTGAATGAAGCAGACAAAATACTCCAACTTGTGCACTAAAATTCTTCCAGGCAAGCTAAAGCATCTTTTGTCTGACATTTAGCAGTCTTCATCGGCATAACCAGAGGCGTAGCTTCAGAGAAAGTGTTTAGGGTGTGCCACCCTGCAAATAAATGCATTCTTGGCTTGTAAGTTGGGTCTGGGGTCCCTGAGTCGGGTCTGCTCTTTCTGTGTCGGTTTTTCTCATTGTGAGCCAATAATAAAAGACAAAACAGGAACCTTTGATGTAAAGGAGAGAGAGCAAGACAGAGATACCCATGTGGTAGATGAATTTCAAAAAGTGAAACCAGATAACCAGGAATCAATACCTGCATCCATGCTTGTACAAACTGTGTGATTGTAGGCAAATATTTTATTTCACAAAGCCTCCTTTTTCTTTACTATCACAAATAAGCGCACTTATAAATACTTGAGTTCATTATGTGTGCTGTACAGGCACCACTTATGTTTGATTTAAAAGACTATAATGTCGCTCCATCTATAATAAGAATTTAGGCCACGTTTAGGGTTTTCATGACAACTGACTACTACTGGCATTGTCGCAGAGTGACAAGCCATGAATGTTTCTAAAAACTATCACTTTTAATGAATGTCTATTAATAAATTGATATAATCTTATGTACCAAGATGAAACGCTTAGCCATGTTAAAGAAATACACATTTGAATTTTGAACATTTGTATCATATTTTACATTATGTTTGTTGCATAATATACATGCCAAAAGTTTTCACGGCTCGGCTCATGCACAGACTCTTAGAGCCAAGCCAGACCCATGGCTTGGCTCTGACTCAGCTTACCCTATTAATTAATTGCCTGCACTTCCTTCTCTATGGGCGACTTGGGCGTAGTACATGGGGCCGTCACTACCTTTATAAACTGATTTAGAAAAGGCGAGGACTAGGAACATGGAACCCTGCCCACATGCACCGATTTGATAACTCTACCATCAAAGCTTATTGTAACAGAAACGAAGAGTGTGTGCAGTAAAAATACATTTTAAACAAGTGATTTGGGCAGGGACTCATAGCTGTTGAATTGTATGTGACTGTAGTCAAGAGGTCCCAGGGAGGGAGACCTCCTTTACATCACATGCAATACATCGCATGCCATTACCACACGTTTGTTACAACAACCGCGTTGTTACATCGCAAACCATTACAACGCCAGTCGTTACAACAACTTGCTGTAGGGGGCAGAAGGTGTTGGATTTAAAATCCAACACCTTCCCTACTGTTGCACAGACTGGAGTTGGAATAGTAAATTATACTATTCCAACATCCAGGGCCCCCCGACAGGAAGTCGTTGTAACGACTTGCGTTGTAATGGTATGCGATGTAACAGCGCGGTTGTTGTAACAGCCGCGTTGTAATGGCATGCGATGTAACATCACATATTCCCCAGGGAGAACTACAGGCCCAGGTGGGACAGGCAGGGGTGTTGCTTCAACAGGGGTGTTTGGGGTTTGACACCACTCAAATGCATTGTTGGTTTGGTAGTTGGGCCTGAGGGACCAGAGTTGGATCTTCTATGTCTGTGTTGGTTTTTCTTGTCTTTCTCGTTTCACTATGAGGGTTTAACTATATAGTGGCCAGTTTTCCAAAAAAGTAGTACATCTTCACCCTTAGAAGTACTCCTTGATGGATGCAAATTTGCTACTTCTGGGAATTCTGAGACTTTGGCAGTATACGGCTTGGCAAGCTGCCACAGTCTTAAGTTCCCAGGCATACTACTGGCAATGAAACAAAAGATGATGAGTTGAATGCTGGCAAATTGTCTTACTCCAGGTAGCATTTCAACTAATTTTTTTTCACACACTGTGCCACTCTTGACAGAGGCCCACCTAATGCAAAGCAATACTGAACCTGTTCCTCACTGAAACAGTCCGTGACAAATCTTGGTCATCTCACCCCTCCGCCCTGCAGCCCACTTCATTCTGTGGTCAGCATGATGTTAGTGCCAACAGTCCTGAGGTAAAAAGCTAGTTGGCAGACAAAACAAATCTTCATTGCAACCAGAAAAGTGCCCCTTTAGAGTTAGGCAGAGTCCCAGCTTGAAGTGGGACTAGAAGCATTTTTCAAAGAATAAACCAGTTAGGCCATGTTGATGAGATTGTAGGCAAGCATAATAAATAAAACTCCCAAAATTTCAACTCCTGGTTTTACAGCAAAGTAATATACTTCTGTCAGAAATGTGGTTGTTTGTTGACTGGGGTGTAAGCCCTGGTCAAGCAGCAACCACAATCATTGTCAGGGTATGGCACAAGCAAACCCCAAATTAACCTCTGCTCCCCCCCTCGATAGCTTGGCACAGAGCAGTCAGGCTTAACTCAGAGGCAATCTGTAAAGTATTTGCGCAACACTTCAAACAGTAAAATGGTGAAAACATCACAAAAAGAGCCCACAACATATTTAGAAAAATTGAGTCGTTTTAAATAAATAAATCAAGACCAAAATGACAAACATCTCATTAGTAGAACTTGAGATATTGTATTTTAAAGTTTGTAGTGAAAATAGCGGCAAAAAGCACAAAGCCCTTCTGGGGATATCTGGTCACACCGGACTGGGCCAAAGTCACAAATTCAGGCTGACTGTGATGGAGCGTGGGCCGGCCTCAGGGACCCAGTTAGGCCCACCGAACATAGTACCTTAAATCTGTGTGGCGGAGTGTTGTGTGGGTCTGTGTTGAAGATGCGATGCACAGCCAAAGCAATGCGTAGGGTCCGAGAGGCGGCGAGCCTGCGAGTAAGGTCATGTTGCATCGTCTTCGAGGATCCTGTTGACGGTGCTTGCGATGTGAAATCTGGCATCAGGGATGCAGCGCGCAGCTGGTGATGCATCGGTTCAGAGGAGCTGCAAACATGCAATGCGGAATCCTGTGTCGTCATCAAGGCTGCCGCCGACGAGAGATGCGAGGACCTGGGCTGTGGTTGCGTTATGCCGCTGAGCCAATGCATCAGTTCCATGGACTGAGGTGGGTAATACAGGTCTTTGCAACTAGTCTATTCCACGCAGCAGCAGCGATGAGTCTGTTCTGGGAAATGCACCACTCAGCCGAGAAGATGCGTCGGTTCTGCTCAGGGATATGTCGCTCACCAGAGAAGATGCATCGGTTCCACTGGTAAGCACCTTAGGCCCACTTCCAAGGGTCCAGAACTGGGGTGGCACCACTTGCCTGGGTGGATGCTTTCAGTTTGCACCTGATCCGATTCCTGGTTCAGGTGCAAAGGGATTGAAAGCCTGGTATGTCCCTGAGGCTTCAGATCAGGGGGCCAGCCAACTAGCCCTTAGAGTCACTCTGTGTTCAAGAGATGCATGTCCAGTCCTTGTCACCCAGGCACGAGGGCAGCAGGCAGCAGGTCAGCACAGTAGAGCAGGAGTTCAGCAGAGTGGCAGTCCTTCAGCAGCACAGCAGTCCTTCTTCCAGGTAAAGTATCCACAGGTCCAGAAGTGTACTGAAGTGGTGGTATCTGAGGTACTTCTTTTATAAACAGTTGTACCTTTGAAGTGGGGAGAAGCTTCTAGTGGCATACCAATGAAGTGCACAGATGCTCTCCTTTTCCTGCCATGGCTCCAGACTAACTACAGGGGCTATGCAGCCCTTTGTGTGGGGACAGGACACACCCTATTCAGTTGTGAGACTGGGTCCAGCTCCTCCCTCCCATCCTGCCAGGTTTGGGCCTTGCGAACGGTTTATTTAGTCAGGTCGCAATGGCATTTTAAACTGAACATACAGGCTCTGCAATGGTAGGCCTGAGACATGTTGAAAGGGCTCTTAAGTGGGTGGCACAACCAGTGCTGCAGTTCCACTAGTTAATAAGAACAAGGGGACCCAATGTAATGGTCAGGGACCTTGGGTATTAGTAAGTTACAAACACAATTGTCCCTGACAGGGAGAATACATGGGAACGGAGTAAATATAGACTCGGAATCAGAACTATATTAAAGCTGTCCAGCCGGACAGGGTTATTTTAATGATGCTTTCAGTTTGAAACACAAAATAAAGTGGGACACGGTCCTGCGTCCAACGCAAAACAAACAACATATAACATAAACAAAAGCTCAGGCAGGGGAATAAGCTTGTGAACTATACAGAAGATACAACAAGCCAAAATGAACAATGACACCGTTACACTTAAATAGCAAATTGGATAGTGTTTGCGGTATACTATTAGTCGACGACGTTTCGATCTCGTAAGGAAAATACTGGACATTGAATTACATGCCTAAGGAAGATTTGCCTGTAAAACAACAGAGGAGAAATGGGGGAAAAAAGGAAAAAAGCAGTAAGAAGATCAGAAGTTCTAAGTTAGCTACTTTCCCATAACTCACCCGTGGCAATTACCTCCTACTTCAGGCACTTCATACTGTTATCACTAACTCCAGCCATCGTCGGCATGTCCATTACCACCAGCATGCTTAGCCTTGTAAAACACACGCTCTTTCTACCGGGTAGGCCTTCTCGCCGGTTAGCATGTTTTGATCCGGTTTTCATATCACAACTACGTCAGCTACCACTCGCCGTCTCTTCATCCACTCCACCTCAATTTTTAGGTTTTGCATCTTTCCACCCACCAATATCATCATGATATACTTGTTTATCATACTCTAAGCCTAACACCTGGCACACAATTTCGCTGTTTGGAATGCAGACCACTTGGTCATCACCGGCACAATGTTGCTCGCTTATTTTTAGAACTTCTGATCTTCTTACTGTTTTTTCCTTTTTTTCCTCATTTCTCCTCTATTGTTTTACAGGCAAATCTTCCTCAGGCATGTAATACAATGTCCTGATGATGATCCCAGTATTTTCCTTACGGGATCGAAATGTCGTCGACTAATACTACACCGCAAACACTATCCAATTTGCTATTTAAGTGTAAAGGTGTCATTGTTCATTTTGGCTTGTTGTATCTTCTGTATAGTTCACAAGCTTATTCCCCTGCCTGAGCTTTTGTTTATGTTATATGTTTTGCGTTGGACGCAGAACTGTGTCCCACTTTATTTTGTGTTTCAAACTGAAAGCATCATTAAAATAACCCTGTCCGGCTGGACAGCTTTAATATAGTTCTGATTCCGAGTCTATATTTACTCTGTTCCCATGTATTCTCCCTGGCAGTCTCACTAGTAGCATTTAATTTACAGGCTTTGGCACATGTAGTACCACTTTATTCAATCAATCAATCTAACATGATTTGTAAAGCATAGCTAATCACCCTTGAGGGACCCCAGGTGCCGTGAACCCTGCAGTAGAGGGAGGATCAGTTGAACAACCAGGTCTTGAGCCCCTTCCTGAATTCCAGCAGAGAGGATGAGGTTCAGAGGTGCAGGGGGAAGTCATTCCAGGACTTGGCAGTGATGCAGGAGAAGGAGCGTCCGCCACTGTTGCTTCGGTGCATGCAGGGGTTGTGAGCGAGGAAAAGGGAGGCAGAGCGCAGGTGTCTGGTGGGTTGGTGGAAGTTCAGGCAGTGGTTGATGTATGCTGGTCCTTGGTTGTGCAGGGCTTTGTAGGTGTGGATCAGCATCTTGAATTGACATATCTTCTGATTGGGCGGCCAGTGTAGCTTCCTCAGGTGGGGGGTGATGTGGGTTCGTCTGGGGAGGTCAAGGATGAGTCTGGCAGTTGAATTCTGTATGGTCTGCAGTCTTTTCAGGAGGTGAGCAGTGATTCCTACGTAGAGTCAGTTGCCGTAGTCCAGCCAACTGGTGACTAGGTATTGAAAGACAGTAGTTCTTGTTTTGAAGGGGAGCCATTTGAGGGTCTTACGGAGTGTTATGTGCACGGGTTAGGCCCTAGTATCGAAGCTGTACATTTTCTTACATTGCTCTAAGTTTGCACAATAACATTTCTGCTGTGACCTTTTGCACATATTCGTGTGCGTGATAATGTTGGATTAGTTTCTCTGAAACTACTTCTGTTTATACATCTAGCTTCACATAACATTATCACAATGCCTTGGACACCATGTGCAAGGCCTCGTTATGCACAATGTACAAATTTTGTCATATCTTCATCCACGGGGCGACAGGGCTATCTACATATCCATAACATTGCTAACCTATACGTATATCACAAGGATGCTTTCTATTATAAATAATGAGCATCCCAAAAGAGTAGCAGAGGAGGCACCGAGGGTCCCTGCATGCTGAGACTTCACCATGCAGCGGTCTAACATCTCCGTGAGAGGTGTCCAGTTCGTGACCAAGGCGCGCTCCTACATTCTCTCCCACCAGGCAATAGGATTGGATCGTCCCTTGGGGGCATTCTTGGCTTCACACCTACACACACTCTAGGTACACACAGAGTAGGGTTCGCATAGTAGGAGTACGCCGGATTACTGCCTTTTATCATATGCCTGCATATATACACAGTTTTAGCACATTGGTAGAACTGTATCAACTATTTACTCTTTTGGTGATTGTAATCACTTTCATCTGCTTCTTTCTACTGATTATCACAGCACATGTATTCTATACAAGAATAATGTTGGTTCAATGAACATATTGAAAACATCCCACTGTGTATTCTCTGTATATTTCTCTGAGCACAAGTAAGCACAAGTGACTGAGCGAAAGGTTCTGATCTGTTACCACGATGCCTGAGGGGTCAGGGTTGTCATGTTCAGTGGTTGCCAGAAATTATTCGCTCCCTGGTGAGGTTCGGGGGCTTATGGTGGCACTGTGATCTAGCTGGTGTCTAAGCTAACATATCCTAGGGGGTGCTGGGAATCAGTCGGGGCACCTCACCCAAAGTTTATGTTGTCCAACAAGCACACAGATCCTACGGATTAATTGGAACTACACGACAGGAGCATGTGGCAGGCAGGTGGAGGAGACTGTGTTGATCTGGTTTTTCATGGTGAGCTTGTTGTCCAGGATGATGCCAAGGTTGCAGGCCTGGTCTGTCGGAGTTGGTGATGGTCCTAGTTTGGAAGGCCACCGGGTGTTGTTCCACAATGAGGCATTGTTCCCGAAGATCAGCACTACTAGGGATGTATAAGTAAATTAAATATGCCAATTGGGGATAAGCTATATTATCATGTTTGGAGGAGGAGAGAGCACAAACTTTAGCACTGGTAAGCAGTGGTAAAGTGTTCAGAGTCCTCATACCAGCAAAAACAAGGTTAGAAACAGTGGAAGAGGAAGTCAAAAAGTTGGGGGTAAGACCACTCTAAGGCTGATAGGTCAAACAACTTCCTTTTTCAAGGATATAGATTGTCGCAATACATCTATCCAACTGGATATGGATAGTAGCAACACAACAATCCAAGTGTTACTTGCAAAATACTTATTTCATATCTCAGCTATGAGGAGCTTTTAGTGCCTCCCATCTCAATCCCTGGTCCTCTCAGCTCACCCCACTGAGCATCAAATGAAATGTCCTCTAAGTCACCACTTGGTCCAGGCCTCCTAAAGCTACTGGCTCCACTAAGCCTAGAGGAACCCTTTCTGTGAAGGGAAACAAAGCTATGGAGTTCAATGCAAACACATGCCTCGTCTGGCATATCCAAAGGTCTTCCCTTCTGTCACCCTGTGCATTCTGTGACCAGTCTTTGAAATAGAACCTGGCAGCCACAGGCCACCTGAGACCAAAATGAGGTTTGACCACAGATAGAAATATGTATTCCTTTTGGAATGCATTCCAGTTGGGCTTAGGTTAGACATAATGTATAATCCCAAACTGATATAAAGGTAAAAGAAACATGGCTTCACCACTGGTATTCTCAGTTCACAACACCTAAAGGCTGTGAATTTGATTTTGGTAGGACTTTCCAGTAAAGAACTACAGGCCTAAGGTTTAATTACATTTTATACAATAGGACTACATCCTTAAGAAATGGACCAGGATAAATGTTGAATCTAAAATAACATCCTGTGTATCTGAAAGAAACACGTTAGTTATAGATTCCTTACCTTAGAATTACCCCCAAGGCGTCAGACTGGATCTGGAAAGTTTTCGTCAGCAGTACCTCTGCGCGTCTGAAGGTGGCGTCGGTCGACTCCGCGTTTGTCGTCGTGGTCGCCGGGATGATGTCACGGCAGCTACTTAGACGCCGCCCTCGCGCGCTGACGTCAGTTCTTTCTTTTTCCGCGCCAGCCAGCGCAGATCCGGAAAGAGCGGTACCTCAGTCATTTTTTGATTAACTTTTTCTTGACTTTTGTCGACTTCTTTCTTCGAGTCTCCGTCTCCGAAAAGGTGCACGAGGGATGCCCGGCTTCAAGGTTTGCGGTTCCTGTAGCCGACTGATGTCGGTAACGGATCCGCAACGCGTGTGTCTTTTCTGCCTGGAGCGCGACCACGACCCCAAGTCGTGCTCCGACTGCCGGTCGATGGCGCCGAAGGCTTTGCGGGAGCGGTCCCGACAGCTGCTTGAACATCGGCAGTCGGCTCCGTGCCGTTCGAGGTCCCGGTCGAGAGGGAGGTCGAGGGACCGGTCGCGGAGCCACCACCATTCCGGTTCGAAATCATCGAAGTCTTCGCACTCGGGTAAGTCGAAGCACAAGAAGAAGTCGAAGAAGCATCGTCGCTCTTCGACTTCTCGTCGGTCGGCCGATCCGACGAGGCACGCGGGTGGTGCCCCTCCCGCGGCTCCGCGTGCGGAGCCTGCAGAGCCGACTCCGAGTTTTCCCCCATTTCCAGGACCCGGAGCGACTCCCGCCCAGCTTCGTACGTTCTACGAGGCGATGCATGCCATCTTTGGGCGAACCGAAACCGCCGGCGCGGCTTCGGACCCAGCGGACTCGGTTGGGGGGCCTAGGTCTTCGCTGCCGGCGGCTCCGGCCCCGACACCGCAGGACCCCCTTGGTTCCAGACCTGGATCCGGATCGGCACCGGTTGACCTCGTTACGCCTCCACCGGCGCCGCTTCCGACGGCACCACTACCGCGTCCGATGCCGGTTGGCCCCCCGGCCGGCGTCGACCCCGGCTTCCATCCTGATGTGAACACGGAGCTGGACCAGCGTCGTCCGGCGCCGGATCCGGCGCCGGGTGGGGTTTTCATGCCCCTATTCACTCCTGAGGTCCCTTTTCAACCACAGTGGCACCCAGAGGATCATGAAGAGGACTGGGAGGGGTCAGGTGACCCTTTAACTGACCAGTTGGAAAGTGAACAGGACTAGAGAGAGGAACTGGGGGATGCCAGTGGTTTGGTCACCTCCCCTGACCTTGGCATGTTGTCTCCTCCTACTGTGGCTACGGAGGAGGGAGCGTCATACGCAGTGGTGTTGCGTAGGGCGGCCGAGGCTCTCAACCTCGAGCTTCCTACGGTGGCGGTCAGGACTAACCTCCTGACGGAGGTGCTTCAGCCGGCTGCGAGCTCTTCGGAGCCCTTGCTGCCGTTCAACGAGGCCCTCACCGACGTCCTTTTGGGCACCTTGTCCAAGCCCAACACGGGGGCTCCTGTGGATAGGATGATTGCCTGACGCCACCGCCCAGCTCCAGGCGACCCCACTTTCCTCTCCCAACATCCCACCCCGGAGAGCTTGGTTGTCCAAGCCTCCGCTTCCAAAAGCGCATTCCCTACCGCTCCCCCGGAAAGGGAATCCAAGAAGCTGGATCACATTGGGAAGAAGATTTTCTCTTCCGCCAGCTTAGGACTGGGGTCGGTAAACACTGCATGTCTCTTGGGCCGTTATTCCCACTCCGTGTGGGATACGGTGGTGCAGGTGCTGCCTCAGTGCCTGGAGGAGGAGGCCCGGACAGTGCTCTCTCAGGCTGTGGCCGCCGGGAGAGATGCAGCAAAGTTTGCCATACGTTGTGGGCTGGACACCGCCGACTCTCTGGGCAGGACCATTTCAACGTCAGTAGCGCTTCGGCGCTATGCCTGGATGAGGTCAACTGGCTTTTCAGGGGATGTCCAGAACACCTTGATGGACATGCCCTTTGATGGCCGTCGCCTTTTTGGCGACAAAGCAGACAACGCTCTAGAGCATTTCAAGGACTCACGGGCTACGCCCAAGTCCTTGGGCCTCTCCACCCGCCCTGCGCAGTCTGCTTTTCGCCCCTTTCGTGGCTACGGAAGGGGTACCCCGCTACGTTCCGCCCAGCGCCACAGGCGGCAGCAAGTTACCCAACCTTCACGCGGCCGGGGACGTGGGAACAACCGTCGTGGTTCCGGGGGCCAGCGGGCGGGCCAGTCCACCAACCCCCCCCTCCGCAGCAGCCTCCAAACCCTCCTAGTCCGACCTTTCAGGCCCATCAAACGCCAGTGGGCGGCAGGATTCGCCATCACCTCCCCCACTGGCGCACCATCACGTCGGACAGGTGGGTTTTGCAGATAGTCCGAAGGGGCTACTCCCTCCCCTTCGAGACTACCCCTCCAGCCATGCCACCAAGATACCACCGCATGTCGGAGGATCATCTGACCCTTCTCCAGCAGGAAGTTACGGCTCTCTTGGCCAAGGGAGCCATCGAGCGCATTCCTGTCCCAGAAGTAGGTCGTGGTTGTTACTCCCACTACTTTCTGGTCCCCAAGAAGGACAAGGGCCTGCGTCCTATCTTGGATCTCAGGGACATCAACCGCTTCCTCCGGAAGAAGAAGTTCAAGATGTTGATGCTTGCTCAGGTCTTGTCTGCCCTCGACCCGCAAGGCTGGTTGGTAGCGTTGGACTTGCAGGACACTTATTTTCACATCCCCGTCCTGCCAGGCCACCGGCGTTACCGACGGTTCACGGTAGGCCACGAGCATTTTCAATTTACTGTGCTCCCCTTTGGCCTTACCAGCGCCCCTCAGTGTTCACAAAAGTGATGGCGGTGGTTGCAGCTTGTCTGCGCAGATCAGGGGTTTCAGTCTTCCCATATCTCGACGACTGGCTGTTGAAGGCGGGCTCGCCCCAGGCAGTCGTCTCCCACCTACAGACTACGGGCGACCTCCTGCATTCGCTGGGGTTTTCCATCAATGTGCCGAAGTCACACCTGATTCCCTCTCAGAAGCTCCTTTTCATCGGAGCGGTTCTGGACACAACACGGTTTTGGGTCTATCCTCCCGAGCAGCGACTCCGGGATATTCGGGCTATGATTCCGATCTTTCAGCCTCTATCCCGGGTTTCGGTCAGAATGACTCTGAGGCTGCTGGGCCTCATGGCCTCCTGCATCCTGCTGGTGGATCATGCCAGATGGCATATGCGGGCTCTGCAGGGGGACCTGAAGTTCCAGTGGGCGCAGCATCAGGGGAATCTGTCCGATTGCGTCCAGATCTCGGAGGGCACTGCACGTCAACTGCAGTGGTGGCTCACGAACCAGGATTGGGTTGATGGCAGATCCCTCTCCCTTCCCCAACCAGACCACACTGTGGTGATGGACATGTCCCTTCTGGGATGGGGCGGTCACATGGGAGAGGCGGAGATCAGAGGCCTCTGGTCTCCGGCGGAGTCCGGGCTCCATATCAACCTTCTGGAGCTCCGGGCGATTCGTCTTGCACTCAAGGCATTCCTTCCCTCTGTCCGGGGAAGAGTAGTGCAGGTGTTCACGGACAACACCACCGCCATGTGGTACTGCAACAAACAGGGCGGGGTGGGGTCGTGGACCCTATGTCAGGAGGCCCTCCGCCTCTGGACATGGCTGGAACATCAGGGCATGTCCCTGATGGTTCAACACCTGGCAGGTTCCCTGAACGCCAGGGTGGACGAACTCAGCCGCAGGTGCATGATGGATCACGAATGGCGTCTCCACTCGGAGGTGGTGCAAGGTCTCTTTCAACAATGGGGAGAGCCTTGGTTAGATCTATTCGCCACCGAAGAGAACGCGCAATGTCAGCAATTCTGCGCGTTGGAATTTCCAAGGCGGCCCTCGCTAGGCGACCCCTTTCGTCGCGAGTGGAGTTGCGGTCTGTTGTAAGCCTTTCCGCCTATACCACTTCTGCCCAGAGTGCTGAAGATCAAGCGCGACCGGGCACAAGTCATTCTTGTGGCTCCGGACTGGGCACGAAGAGTCTGGTATCCCGAGCTACTCAACATGGCCATCGATCCTCCGATCAGACTGCCTCTTCGGGAGGATCTTCTGTTGCAGCAGCAGGGGACGGTCCTCCACCCGAACCTGTCCAGTCTCCACCTCCTTGCGTGGAGATTGAGCGGCGGCAGTTGACCTGCCTCCCGAAGTCTGTGACGTAATCTTGGCAGCCAGGCATCCCTCCACTAAGACGGTATACGCCTGCCGGTGGAACAAATTTGTGGCATGGTGCACAGCAAAGGCTGTGGATCCCCTTTCTGCCCCTCTTTCTGAAGTACTCTTGTTCCTTCTCTCCTTGGCCCAGCAGGGCTCTGCTCTGGGCACTGTCAAAGGCTATCTGTCAGCCATCTCTGCTTTCCTTCGGCTGCCAGATCAGCCTTCTCTTTTCAAGTCCCCGGTAGTTAACCGTGTCTTAAAAGGCTTAACACATCTTTTTCCTCCAATCCCCTTCGTTATGCCTCAGTGGGACTTGAATCTTGTGCTAACTTATCTAATGTGTGCTCCCTTTGAGCCGCTTCATAGCTGTCCCTTACGGCTCTTAACTCTTAAGACTGCTTTCCTGGTAGCCATCACTTCTGCTAGAAGGGTGAGCGAGCTCCAGGCCCTTTCTTCAAAACCTCCTTTCCTTTCTGTCCATCCGGATAAGGTGGTTCTCTGAACCCGTCCATCCTTTCTTCCTAAGGTGGTCACTGCCTTCCACATTGGGCAGACCATTACCTTGCCCACCTTCTTTCCGCCTCCACACCCTTCGAAGGAGGAAGAGAGGCTTCACCGTCTGGACCCAAAACGTGCACTCTCCTTCTATCTGGATCGCACCAAACAGTTCCGGGTGGATGATCAACTTTTTGTTGGCTAGGTGGGCGCAAAGAAGGGTCAGGCCATACACAAACACACCATTTCAAGGTGGGTCATGTTGTGTATTAAAGCCTGTTACTCTCTGGCTAAAAAAGAGCCTCCAGTAGGGCTACGCGCTCACTCCACCAGGGCAACGGCAGCCACTACTGCCTTGGGAAGAGGAGTTCCTCTAAATTACATCTGTCAGGCAGCTACGTGGGCATCACTGCACACGTTTACGAAACACTACTGTCTGGACAGTCAAGTCCGGAGAGACGGCTTCTTTGGCCATTCTGTTCTCCAGGACTTTCTGGTGTGATCTTGGTTCCCAGACCCACCACCGGGGTTGGTATTGCTAGGGTATCTATTCTAAGGTAAGGAATCTATAACTAACGTGTTTCTTTCAGATGAACAAGTTACTTACCTTCGGTAACAATATATCTGTAAGAAACATTAGTTAGTTAAAGATTCCTTACCGCCCCACCCATCCTCCCCGTTCTGCAAACTGATTTCTTGGGTTAAGGTCATCCTTTCAGGGCCCTAGTTTTGTGCACCAATGGTCAGTGTCTTGCATGGCTCTGCGTTTCTGGCGCGGAAAGTCGTGTACAGAACGGACGTCAGCGCACAAGGGCGGCGTCTAAGTAGCTGCCGCGACATCATCCCGGCGACCACGACGCCGACGACGAACGCGGAGTCGACCGACGCCACCTTCCGACGCGCAGAGGTACTGCTGACAAAAGAACTTTCCGGATCCAGTCTGACGCCTGGGGGGTAATTCTAAGGTAAGGAATCTATAACTAACTAATGTTTCTTACAGATATATCATTACCGAAGGTAAGTAACTTGTTCTTTAGGAGGAGCTAAGGGAAACATGCGCTTCACCCCAATTGCTATATTCTCTGTGCTCCATGCAGCTGCACAAGGGTCTAGAACACATACATTTGTCTTACCAGATTGACTGTTACAACACTTAGAAAATCAAAAACAGTTTCCCTTTAAACTGAGTGCAAGTGGCTGAGAGTCTTCAGAAGGTCATAGGCAGTACAGAGGTGAAAATACCAGATCTCAAGAGCAAAATACTGGGGATCGGAGAATAGCAAAACTAGCTTACGACTGTTAGTTTCAACATCCAATGCAATATAAGTCAATGCAAAGTTCAGCTTTGGCCAGAGTGTCTATGTTAAAATACTACCGGGTTGAAAGCGAAGGTAGCTTGAAGAATCTAACAAGTTGTGCGGCAACAGGACTGCGTCTACTGCTTTGACACTGCAGATTTGACTTGGTTGCGAAGTAGTATTTTTCTAATTCTCCATCTGGCACATAATAGGCACACAAGGATCTTTTTTGCTCCTACCTTTACTTTCTTTTTACTGATGTATAGACGAGGCCCCTCTGAAAGGGTCCATCCCTCTTTAGGCTCCCTTTTGTTTCTGCCTTTATTTCCTCTGTCTTCTAGACCTGCATGTTGACATATTTCTCTCTACCTCTTACTCACTCGCTTAGGCTCCTATAGCCCTGTCCTTCCCACGTTCCTTGTTCCCTATGGTGCCTCACCTTACCTGCTGTTACTCTCTCTTGATGCCCTCACTATTTTGTGGCCATGTCTTGATATATTTCAACAAGCCACTGTTTCATCTGTGAGAGAACTGTTCTGAGTACACTAAGCCAGAAGTTCTTTAAGGTCAACTTTACAGTGAAATGGGACCATGCAGGAGATGAAGGTCAGAGGTTGTAAAATAGAGAAGGATAAGGTAAGAAAGGGTGCCACAATATTGTACAACACTTCTTCAGGCTTTGATATATTTCACTCAGCCTCTCACATCTCTGTGCCCCTTCTCTTCCCCATAGCCAAATCTAGTAAAGACTCACACTACAGTGTTTTTTCCAAGGATGGACGGTCCAACACTGTGTTGTGGCTGGCCACAAATAATTTTCGGGACATGTGACACTCAATAGCTTGTAGTCATGCTTGCTACGCTATCAGAAAAACAATGTGTCTTTTGTTCTTTCGATGCTGGTCTTTTCTGTGTCTAGGGTATTCTAGATAACTTATAGTGGGAGTTTTAGAGAAGAAATACCCTTGTAGGTATGTTCTGTCTAATTTAAAAAAAAAGAAATGTGCACTAAAGTCATAACCCACTATGGTGTCAAAGTTAGTATGCATCTTGGTTGTTTTTCAGTGCATGCAAATTTATTAACAAAATAAATAACATGTATTTCAACTGTTTTAGGTGCTGGGCAACAGATATAGTTAAAGAATATTCAAGCAAACCATCGGAAAAAAAAATTGTACGCTGCTAACATGTTTCGTAGAAAAAGCACGACTTCTGATAAAAACCTCATTGTTGATAAAAACCTACTACCTGATAAGAACCTCATTCCTGACAAAAACATTATAATTGAAAAAACTATGGATCTGGAAAAAAATCTTCTAGAAAAAGACACCCCTCTTGAAGCAAATGACCTTTCTGAGAAGAAGGAGTTGCCTGAAAGCCAAATGCCTGATGAAAAAACTATGCCTTTCATCGACATGGCGGATGCTGGCGACATGAAGCACCCTGGATCAAGCATGCCTATTAGGGATGCCACACCTCCTAGAACCAGCTTGCCGCCTGAAAACAGAAGCCCTCTTGGAAACGTCAGTTCTCCTGAAAAAAGCAGTTCTTTCGAAAAAAACATAATTGCAGAAAAATTCATGCTTCATGAAAAAAGCAGATTTACTGGAAAAAAGTTGATCAACAAAGTGATAACACACAGAGAGATAGGAAAGTGAATTTTCTTAGACCTCCCAGTATAGTTTCTTCACCCGAAAGGGATTCTCATTCACCAATGTTGCCCAAGGGGAAAGGGAATATAACTTACAAAGAGAACTCCAGTTCAGTCTCCGACAGCTCATCCTATACAGTGCAAGCCCATAAAATCCCATCGTCCCACCAGCACTCCTCAAGATTAAAATCACCCATGTCATCAGGGTCGTTCACCGGCTTAGGGGATGTGGATGAATGTCAGTCTCCAGACTGTCCAGGCTGCACTTGTTCACCCACCAGAAGTTACAAAAGTCCACATGGCACCAATGTCCATTTTGAAACAATGGATGAAGACAGAGATTCTCCTAATAATTTCAAGTATCGTAGAACATCGTCCTCTCTACCATCTGAAGGCCCCACGCCTGCTGGGCTGTTTCCACAAGGAAAACCAAAAGCTTTGACACGTTCACGGTATCAACTTTCTGAGTACTCTGAAGGCAAAACCAAGTTCCCCTCACTCGTCCGCCCATGAAACATACTTCTTTTACAGTAAATTTTGACAATAGTTTAAAGTGACAGGCTAATATGCATTATCTTAATGTTAGATCTGTAAAATGGAACTGCATGGACAATATGCTTGAGTTGAGTAAATATATTCTAAAGCTTGCTGTTATTCTACTGGTTTTGTCCTTAGAATGTGATAGAGCTTGGAGAACCTTTTTGCTTTGGTGGGTGTTGAATAAAGTGGTGTATTCAGCCAGCCACTGGGGAAATTGTAAAGTTTCTCTCCAGCACTGTCTAAGTAGTAGGGAATATGTTCAATTTAGCCAATAAATAAACAAAAGGGAAAATAGACTAAAAGATCATTTACCAGAAAACGGCTAAATACTAATGATGCTACCTGACTAGTGGGTAGAAAATAGCAATGTAATTATCAACGTTTACCTGGCAAAATAACAGGAATTATATCAAATTTAACCAAGAGCTAAGCAAATAGAAAAGAAAGTTCTCTAATTACAAGGAGCTCAACTAAATTCCAAAAGTTATTTATTATTTGGCTGTAGAGAGATAATCAGCAAAACCTAACTTTTTTTTTAATAACAAATTTTATTAGGTTATTTTGCAATATGTAGGGGTCGCAGCCCCACCATGACCAAAGAGATGTACTTTTAGTTTGTATCAATAAAACCTAACTTTTAACAAGGTCAGTAGCAGTTTATCTGGCTGTCAGATAAATAACTTTTTCTATTTATCCTGTTGCAGGTTAAATAGCAGAAACTATGTACTATTACCCTGATGTTCTGGAACTATTAACATGGCCACTGGTTAAATAGCAGCTCTCATACCCTGGTAAAGAGTAAACAAAGATCACAATTTTCCCATTGGCCAGTTAACTAGTAGATATTTCATAGTATTCACTTGATAGCTGACTAAATGCAGAGCTTCTGCACTGTTTGGCCCATGTCACCAGCTAAATAGCTGAGATTCAATACTTTTTACCCAGCGGCTGAATAAATATAAGATATTCTGTACTATTTGACCAGTAGCCATGCAAATAGAAAAACACTACTTTTATCTAGCTACGAGCTCTATAGCAGAGATTCTATAGTGTTAACCATTGTTAATGGCAGGGCACACTTACTTTACCTCCTCATTCTTCTTGAGAGAGGGATGATAAGGGTGACCTCACTGGAAAGTCTCACCACTCTCCTGCAGATTTACTGAGAGGAAAGTAAGAGACACCAAGCAATGTACTAAGAAGTTGCACAAGATGGCAGATAGAAGTATCTAAGAAAAGAAAAAACAAACACATTGCAGAAAACAACTCTTATAATATGCAATCAAAAAATAGAAATAAAAACAGAGAAAAATCCTAACACAAGAATGCTAACTAGATCTCAGAAGAAAAGACTATCAAAATCACTAACACAAAAATTCAAACTGGAACACAGATAGCAGAAACAAGGAAATGAGGTGCAGTGGGAGAAGAACGTGACAAGTCGGATCCCTGAATGTTGAGACATGCATAGGATCAGACTTTGAGATTTTATATAGGAAACCAATGCTGACACCTTCCAATGACACAGGAAACCACCATCTTGTATATGTAAGATATGTAGAATTATACTTCCTGTTACTGAGAATCATGTTGTTTTGCCCGCTGACCACAAGATGTCCCAGACTTCTAAAAGCACCAATTGCAAACTTCTTTCCCTTTTTTCATTGTTCAAAGAAGTATGGCCTCAAAAAGTTGGAGTATCGCCTGCAGGTAAATATACTTGTGATGGATACATCTGCCTGTGGATTCCTCACCTTTTGAATTACCCCATGCGCAGCATTCCACTGAAACTTTTTTCATAGCTCTCCCACATCGACGAGGACGACACAATGGAACAGCTCCGCACGTGACTCCGCGTGACATCATCAGAGCCCTAAGAAGACCTCGTCGGCGTGCTGACGTCAGTGAGGAATCCACAGGCAGATACTGTATCCACCAGAAAAAGCGTTACTGAAGGTAAGTAACTTGTTCTTCTGATGGATACATCTGCCTGTGGATTCCTCACCTTTTGTTCCCTTTTTTCCGTGCCATCGACGCGTAACGGTTTTCTAGGACTCTTCATTTCTTGGTAGTCTACATTGTTACAGTTGTCCGTAAACTGTTTCTCTGCGCTGGCTACTTAGAAGAAGCCCGGTTTTAAACCCTGTAGGGAATGTGGGGGGCCATATGTCTGTCACGGACCCCCACTAAGATTGCCTTTGGTGTTTGTCGACGGACCACGACATCGAGGAATGTTTTTCGTGCCGTCGGATGAATCCGAAGGCACTTAAAGAAAGAGAGGCAAAGTTGTTTATGGCCCGGGCGAAGAAGGAGAAGAGAGGTCGGAAGAGCACTAAGTCGAGGTCGAAGTCGCCGACTCCACACACCTCGAGGTAGTCCAAAAAGCACAAGAAAAAGAGGCGACGTGGGTCCAAGCATCGCTCTTTGAAGGAGAAGTTGTCGAAGTCGGCGTCCCCGGTACAGCGGCGTCATAGGAAGGATGACGTCTCGCCTTCTCCTTCAACGCAAGTGACTCCGGTGCATTCTCCGATGCCGAGGGACTCTCCGGTGCCAAGGGAAGTGTCTCCTACATCTCCGGCCTCTCCGATCCAGAATCCGGTGTCGGCGACGCAGCAGCCAGAACCTACCTAATGGCCTCCGCCTATTCCTGATCAGGCGGTTCCGGATCCGTACTCACCTTTCCCAGCTCCAGGTGCGGATCCTTTGCATTTCCTAAATGCGATGTATGGCCTGTTTGCTAGGGCGGTTAACCCATCCGGCGTGCCTGGTGGCCCTATGGGACCACCTTCTTATAATTTGGGTGTTCTCCAACATTATGCCCAGGCATCCTTCATGCCCTTCATGCAGATGGCTCCGTCTTGGGCTCTCCCGACGCCGAGGTTCTCAAGGCCGATTCCATCCCAGGAGGGAAGGCTGGACTACTCTCCAGTGCCGTTGGGCTCCGGTATGGCGCCGTCTCGACTTTGTGCGGTGCCACCTGCTACTCCTGAAGGGCTTCCATCGACGCCGGCTCCGAGGTCACCGGCGCCACATCTGGCGCCGCCAATGCCGATTCCTAAGTTGCAATTAAGGAGGGAGGCTCAGAGGCTTCTGGAAGAGGAGGAAGCAAGCTGAGGAAGGAGAGATATTTGATGCTGTGGATGACTTTGAAGGGCTTCAAGAGGCCAGTGGGCTAGACACTTCACCAGAGTGGGAGCTCTCTTCTCCCAAAGCTCTTCCTTCTCAAGAGGTGGCCTCTTACCACTCAGTTATAAGGAAGGCAGCTGACCTTCTGGATTTACAGTTGCCCACTGCGGAGGTCAGATCTAACATTCTTACTGAGGTTCTGCACTCCCCTTCATCAGCGGTGGAGCCTTTGCTTCCGTTCAACGAAGCCTTGACGGAGCCAATTTTGGAGGTTTGGGTTTGGCAGAAGCCAATGTCTCCCCTGGCAGAGTCCAGAACAGTGGCAAGGTGTTATAAGGTTGCACCTGGGGATGCATTTTTATCATCTCATCCCTCACCTGAAAGCTTGGTGGTTCAAGCTTCATGTTTCTCAAAGCAATCGGCAGGTTCCTTCCCCTCCACTACGGGGGATAGGGATTCCTAGAAGCTGGAACAGTCTGCTAAGAAAGTGCTTTCATCAGCTAGCATGGCTTTTAAATCTACTAATGCCACATGCCTGTTAGGGCAGTATATCAATGCTTTGATGGACACAGTTAAGGAGCTAGCTCCTACGCTGCCAGACAGGGGCGGCTGGCATGGCTCGCGGGTGGGGGTGCAGGAGGATCACGCAGGGGGTCGTGGGGGAATTGTTGTGATTGGTGAGCACCCAGGCTCCCCTGACCAATCACAACGCTGCAGCAGTGTTGTGATTGGTTTTGAGCGTACTGGTTTGACACTCAACCAGGGAATGGGGGCCTGGGCTTGTTCTGCATTGCAGCCTGCATGGAGAAGGGGATAGTGGGCATGACTGGTTTGGGGCAGCCCGAGAGGGCCGACCAAACAGTCATTGCGCACTTGAGTGGGCAAACCACTTCGTACCCTGCCCTGGTTAAAGAGCAGAGCAGCCGCGCCCACTCACCCGCCCGCAAAGCAGCAGGAAGCAGCCTAAAATGATAATAACACAAAGGGGCATATTATCAAGGGGCCGCGATAAGATTATCGCCGCTTTAGCGTCCGTTTTCGGGCGAAAGCGGCAATAATATTATCGCTATATTAACTAAGGACACGCTAGCGCGTGTTTCCTTGCCTTAGCGCCCGTTGTCAGCACGCCTGCATCGCTAATGAGATGCAAAGGAGGCGTGCCTGACAAAACCTCACGTGAAAATATCGCTAACCCAGCTTCGCGATATTATCAACGAGGGTAGCGATATTTGAAATCGCGTTAACTATGCCTTAACGCTGGAATTTAACGTCTGTTAAATTCCAGACTAAGGCATACCTAACATGGGGGGTGGATTGTGTGACTAAGACCACAGGCCCTATCATCAAGGATATCGCTGTTTTCCATGGAACATCGCTGGAAAACCAGCGATGTTCCATGGAAAACACCGCTATCGCTGGAATAATTATCGACATTGCGCTAAGCGTTGTTAATACAGCGCTAGCATGGCGATAATTTCCAGCGATAGCCGGCGATAACTGATCTCACGCTAAGCGCGGCCAGCGATAATTTTCGCTGCCGCTTGATAATATGCCCCAAAGTTATTATCATTTTAGGTTTCTGCTTCCCACTGCTTAAAAGCAGTGGGGCGACGCTCCTCCACCATAGCGGAGGAGCCGCCCCTGCTGCCAGAAGATGTTCAAGGTCACTTCATGGAGGTGCTGGCGGATAACCAGGCGGCAGCCCATCAGGTGATCCAGTCGGGTCTCGGTACGGCGGACTCAGTTGCCAGGGTGATGGGCTCTTCGTGGCAACCAGGAGGAGGAGTGGTTGAGGTTATCAGGATTCTCTCCGGACGTTCCGGCCACGCTGCTGGATCTTTCCTTTGATGGCTCCAGGCTCTTTGGGGCAAAGGCGGACTCAGCTCTGCAACGTTTTAAAGGATAGCAGGGCTATCGCTAGATCCTTAGGCTTGCAGTCCCAGCCTAGGGGCTTTGGATACCAGATATTTCGGGGCTTTGGGAAGGTGGGTCCATTTCGAGGCCGTCTGCAACAGCAACAGAACCCTCTGTATAAGTCATACACAGGAAAGGGAAGAGGTCGTCTGCGAGGGGCCGCTCCCCAACAGGTCTCTTCCTCTTCCTCTTCCTCCTCCTCCTCCCCTGTCCCCCCCACTGGTTCCGCAGGGAAGCAGCTCTAGATCCCCCATCTTGGAGCATGTTGGACCCGTAGGAGGCCGGGTGTCCCATTTTCTACAAAATTGGAAATCTGTTACATCAGATTTTTGGGTTTTAAATATTGTAGAAAATGGGTGCGCCCTTCCTTTCCAGGAGTTTTCCCTTCCTTTCCCCCTTTGTCAAGATTGGTGTTCACAGGACCATCTGTTGATCCTGCAGCAGGAGGTTCTTTCTTTGTTACAGAAAGGTGCGATAGAGGTGGTTCTGGAGCAGGAAAGGGGTCAGGGATGCTACTCCTGGTATTTCCTGATCTCCAAAAATGGACAGTCGATTGAGACCAATCCTAGACCTCAGGATCTTGAATTTTTATCTCAAACAGGAGAAATTTAAGATATTGACCCTAACTCAGGTTCTTCTGCACTGCAGCAGGAAGACTGGATGGTTTCGATCGATTTACAGGATGCGTATTTTCACATTCACAACCTGAAGTCGCATCAGAAGTATCTCAGTTTTACGGTGGGGTCTCAACACTACCAGTTTGCGGTCCTTCCATTCAGTCTTACATCCGCAACACGGGTCTTCACAAAGGTGATGGCGGTGGTACCGGCACATCTCAGGAGGTTGGGGATTCCTGTTTTCCCCTATCTGGAGGACTGGCTGCTCAAAGCAAAGCCGCTGGAGATGGTGCTGCATCATTAGCAACTGACAACGCGTCTGTTGTTCAACTTGGGTTTTTTGATAAATGTACCCAAATCTCACCTGGTGCCCTCTCAGCGCAACCTGTTCATAGGGGCAGTACTGGACACTACAGTGAGTTATGCCTTCCCGCCGCCTCAGAGGATTCTGGACATAGAGGCTATGATTCCACTGTTTCAAAATGGAGCGACTGTTCCAGTCCTAAAGGTTCTGCGCCTACTCGGTCTTTGCGCTTCCTGCATACTGTTGGTCAACCATGCACGCTGGCACATGAGGGCACTTCAGTGGTGCCTCTGCAGGCAGTGGTTTCAACACAACGGAGATCTCAGGGAGGTGGTCAAAATCTCCAGAGACACTGCAGCCAAGCTGTCTTGGTGGTGTGTTCCGGGCAACCTGTCTCAAGGGAAGCCTTTTCAACCTTCTTCTTCGTTGGCCACAGTGATAATGGATGCCTCCACTATGGGGTGGGGTACTCATCTGGGGGATCTGGAGATCAAGGGTCTTTGGTCTCCAGAGGAGATATTGCTTCACATCAATCTTCTGGAATTGCGGGCAATATGTTTGGCTCTCAAGGCCTTTCATCCCTCCCTTCGCAGTCAGTCAGGCAGTTTTGGTCCTGACGGACAACACTACCACGATGTGGTACATCAACAAACAGGGAGGAGTGGGGACATATCGTCTCTGCAGAGAGGCTCTGCGACTCTGGTCCTGGGCTCAGCACCATCAGGTTTGTATAGTTGCAAATCATCTGGCCAGGGTGCTGAATGTGCGTGCGGACAGTCTCAGTCTGCAATACTCAGCCGATCACGAGTGGCGTCTTCATCCGAAGGTGGTCCATCACATTTTCAGAATGTAGGGGTTTCCTCAGTTGGACCTGTTTGCTACTCCCGAGAACACGCACTGCCCGTCGTTCTGCAGTTTCCAGTATCCGTTGCGGTTCTGAGGAAGATTCGCCAAGACCGGGCCCAAGTCATATTGAATGCCCGGATTGGCCAAGAAGGGTGTGGTACACAGATCTCCTTCACCTCTTATTGCACCTTCCGCTCTGTCTCCCTCTCAGGGCAGACCTCCTCTCGCAGTCGCAGGGGCAGGTTCTACACCCCCACCTCCAGAGCCTGCACCTTCCTGCCTGGAGATTGCACAGGGCAACTCGAGTTCTTTCTCTCTCCCACCGAATGTGGTGGGCGTTATATTATTGGCCAGAAGACACTCCACTAAATCTGGCTATTCCAGTAGGTGGGCCAGGTTTGTTAAATGGTGTGGAGAGAGTTCAATTGATCCTCTAAAGGCCCATTTGTCTGATATTCTTAGATTTTCTCTTTCTTTGGCTCAGCAGGGTTGTGCTGTAGTCACTGTTAAGGGCTACTTGTCGGCCTTGTCAGCCTTTCTTTGTTTGCCAGACCAGCCATCATTGTTTAAGTCTCCTATAGTCATGAGATTCATTAAGGGTCTCACTAATAGATTTCCTCTCACTCCTTTTGTTATGCCACAATGGGATTTAAATTTGGTTCTTACTTTCCTAATGGGGTCTCCTTTCGAGCCCCTACATAGTTGTCCGTTGAGACTTGTTTCATTCAAGGTAATTTTTCTGGTTGTGATTACCTCTGCTAGGAGGGTAAGTGAGTTACAGGCTCTTAGTTCTAAGCCTCCTTTCACCTCTATCCATGCAGACAAGATGGTTCTTAGGACCAGAGATGCTTTCCTGCCTAATGTGGTCACACCCTTCCACCTAGGGCAATCTATTACTTTACCCACCTTCTATCCTCCCCCTCCCCCTCCCTCTTCTAAGGAGGAGAAGAGACTTCACCACCTGGATCCTAAGAGGGCGGTCAGCTTCTATTTGGACAGAACTAAGGCCTTCAGGCTGGACGATCAGCTCTTCATTGGTTACGTGGGAAAGATGAAGGACAAGGCTGTCCACAAGAGAACACTGTCCAAGTAGATTATCCTATGCATCAAGATCTGCTACACCTTGGTCAAGAAGGAGCCTCCTGAAGGTATTCAAGCTCATTCCACTAGAGCAAAATCTACTTCTTCAACTTTGGCTAGAGGTTTCCCTGTTGTAGACATGTGCAAGGCAGCAACTTGGGCCTTTCTCCACACTTTTGCAGACGCATTACTGCTTGGACTCAGAGGTGAGGAGTGACGGCCATTTTGCACATTCGGTGTTGCAGGATTTTTTGGTGTAGGTGGGTGGGCACCCTCCTCCGGGAGCAAGACTGCTTGGGGATTCAATTCAAAAGGTGAGGAATCCACAGGCAGATGTATCCAATAGAAGAACAAGTTACTTACCTTCGGTAACGCTTTTTCTAATGGATACAGTATCTGCCTGTGGATTCGTCACTGACCCACCCGCCTCCCTGTTGCCTGTCTACTGATACCAAAAAGATTCTTGTTATGAAGTTCTTATATTTCATTGTCATTCATGATGTTGTGATGTTTTTGCTGAGAATTGTCTTCCCCATGGAATTCCCAGTTTTCTCTTTTCTCTATTTGGGAGTTTTATGTATAATTGAAAGTTGTTGTATGCATTGTATACTTGTGTAAATGTTGTCAGTTCACCCGCTCGCCTTGAAGGCACGGAAAATACGTGTGGAACTGATGTCAGCACGCGGACGAAGTCTTCTTATAGCTCCGATGACGTCACGTGGAGTCGCCTGCTAAGCCGTTCCATTGTGACGTCCTCATCGACGTGGGAGAGCTATGAAAAAGTTTACGTGGAATGCTGCGCAAGGGGTAATTCAAAAGGGGAGGAATCCACAGGCAGATACAGTATCCACCAGAAAAAGCGTTACCGAAGGTAAGTAACTTGTTCTTCTTTTCCCTAAGAGTCTTGTATTTCTTTACAGTGCCTCTTGCAAGCATGTGTGATTAGCAGCTCCCGTTTGTCAAAGCAACCTAGCAGGGTCTGCAAAGACTTATGCTTTCAGTCCTCATTTGATGGGGTACGTGAAGACTTGCAGCTCCTATTCTATGAAGCATAACAACCATCTGTCAGGGAAATAGTAAAGTTTATTTGCCAATTACCTAACAGCTGAACAAATAGTACAGAAGCTTTACAGCTAGATACATTGTGAAGTTCATGTGCTATTTGATCTGCCACCAGCAAAATATTGTAGGACCTTTGCCATTTACCCATACTCTTGCCACTAGCTAAATAGTGCGGACCTATTATCCTAATTAGTGTCCACCACCTAAATGAGGATTCTCACTGGCCAAATAAAACAGAATACTTGCTGTTTACTGAATCTTTGACCAAATGGTACAGGATCTCTATTTACTTAGGCGCCTGCTAAATAGTACAGACTTCATTTATGTTTATACAACACACAGCTCCTTCAATGTGCATCTCTCCAGCCACTTGTGGTATCATATTCAATTTATACCCCATGCAGACTGGAGCAGCTAGTGAAGGAAACTGCTAAATATATTCTTCCAAAACACCAACTATGTGGTCGATACAAAGATTTCACTTCATGGCTGGAGTATAAATATGGACTTTTCATTTTATTATCAAAATCTCCTTTTAATTCTTATAAATTTGAAAAGGTTGTAGATGAATGTATACACTTGTATAAATAGTACATTTTTCATCATCTTACTGACATACTGTGTTTCAAGCAGCTCATAATCACACTTCCTCAGGATCTTAAAGAAGCAAAAAATAAAAACAATATTATACTGCAGAGCCGGGACATCTGCAGACAGTTGTGCGTTTTACAAATTTTTAATTTATTAATTTATACTCAGACACGTTTTATTTAAATTAACTGAATTCCAAGCATTAGTATAACAATAGCAAATAAATCATACATGTAGTAATATTCTTCCAGTCAGTGGTTTGAGTCTCCATCTGTACGCTTACGTTTGTCGATACCAGTTATATAAAACAATTATGACTGGGAATTTGATAAGCAATCTAACAAAATTTCTTCGTGGCAGACTGCAAAAATGCAAAGCTACAGTTTGGAGACACTACAGGAAATGACTTTCAAAAACATATTACATTAACAGTTAACCTGTTGCAATATCCTTTTCCATAAATAGTACTTTTGAAACATTACTTGATACAATATTTGTATAAGAGTCAAACCTAAAAGATTCGCAAAAAACAGACATTTATGAGTCCTTATTAATTCCTTTGGGACAAAGGGAAGTAAAATGGCCAATCCATTTACATTTACTTCTTCTAAAATTCAGTAATATCTCGTAATTGTCACAATACCTTAAATCTGGCACCTTTCCCTCAGACGCTTCACAGAAATGTAGTGCTGTGGCATAGTTTGAATCACTTTTCTCTGTTCCCTGAACTTGTTCAGCTTTCGAATAGTACTATTAACATATATATTATTACAGGGCAAACCACTATATACACAGGAAAGGTAGAAATATACTTAAGGAAAAGCTTAATGTTGTATTTCTTCGCCATGAGCCCATCATTTTCAATATACTGTTGCCATTATTACCATATCAACATATTTTACGTTGCCCACATGAAAAGTTCAAGGGAGAAAAAATGCTTTATGATCTTTTTTGCTGACAAGTAGTGGCTATAAGCTGACATATATCCAAAGTTAAGAAGTTTACTGAAGGTTTCAGAAGGTGATTGTAGAAGAATCGAATTCATTTCCTGTGTCAATAGATGACAATACTTCTGAAGGGTCTTTCTAATTTCCCAATGATCATTATTAGCTTTGAATGCTTTAAGAATTTGTTTCCTATTTTCATCTGTTGCTTGACTCCTTCTGTTCTTAAACAGCAGAGTATCTCTCTTAAATGTTTGACTCTAATTAATGTGTCTTTTATTAGTTTATATTTATGCTTGCAGTTAACAAAATGGGCAGTCACTTTAGACGTTTCCTTCATATTACCTTTCTCACTAGTGCAATTTCATATCGCTCTCAGTATTTATCATATAGGGTGCTTTGCTTTAAAAACAAAGGATGTATGTGGGTCAGCAGTAGTTTGAGGAAAAGAGGAATGGGATAAGAGAGAGAAAAACAGAGGCACCAGATATCATCACCTCACTTGTTTTTCCTGGCAGTCACAACCTGCTCTGTAGTTGCATGGCTATCTACAACAAGATAATACTCTTTTAATTACACTTCATTAGTTCTACTATGTCACATGATATGCCTCTGAATGATGTCTCCCTAACCCATGCTTTGGAGTTGATGACAACTCTGTGACTTCACTCAGGTGAAAGAGAGGAATAAGATTTAGAAATACTATATAGAATAACCTAAACTCTAATTCACATTCTGTATCCTACAAGTAATTTCAGCTGGTTAGAAGAAAGATCCTTAACTCACCTAATTCATGATCTGCAGCATAATGACTATACATTAATATTACGCTTTTCACTTCTGCAAGATGCATTCTTTTCCCCACCACCAGTTATTCCTCTACACTATATCATGAGAAATAAACAAATTCCATACAATAGAATTTGTAATCGTAAAAGGATGACCATGGGTCATGACAACAGCAACTGGGAAGGAATGTTTACTATAACTAACAAATGGACTTACGGTGAGACGCCAGATTCGAAAGCGGGAGACGGCACGTATCAAGGTGCCTCTCTGCCATATACTCGGGGGCTTGTGATGAGCCTGGCTCACCCCTAAATAGTTGGGGTTCCATTGAGGAATAGGCTGTGATTTACACCAGGAATCTAGACGTTTCCATATGATGTTTTTCGGCATGCTTCAGGCCTAAATATATTGAAAGCCAAACATATCATGCCCTGATGAAGTCCATGGATAGGGGACGAAACGCATTGTCTGTTCTGTGTTATTCAGATGAAAAATAAAGATTATTTTGGACGCAACTGGGAAGGAAAGAACTAACTTCTTGTGGAAATTTGATTGTGCGGTGCACTTCATAATTATATGTTGAACTTTTTCGGATCCTCTGATCGCTCCTTGGAAACGGCGGGAGCAGTGGATGTGCACACAACATGCCTCTACATAATTTATATTGGAACTTGGTTGGGAGAATAAGGAGGGAGGTGCGATTGCTATAAAGGCCCGCTGTTTCATTGTGTTGTATAACTAACAAGTTGCATGTTAAGTAAGTACTCCACTGCTGTTAATCCACCACTGTGGCACGTAGAGGTATAAAGTAAAGTTAAGTTCAAGGTAACCAACCAAAAGTGTGGTTCCAAGTGAAAAAAAATACTAGAGTCTACCTCTGAAATAGTCCTAATATGGAATATTTGTTTAAGGAAAAAGGGTGGCATGAATCTCCATGTAAAATTACATTGGCAGATGTGTCCTTCAAAAAGAAAGAATGTTCTATCAAGTTAACATTATTCGCTGCACCCTGCTCATGGAGGTTCCTGAGACTACAGTTGGCCCCAAGGTCTGTCTGTCAGAATTTTCTCCTCTAGAGATAAATATGCTAACTCTTTCATGGCATCAATAAAATCTGGTGCACCGACTGACTCTTGCCCCCCTTGCATCATGATCATGGACAGGTGTCTTGTGGCACCTAAGTTAGTTTAATTATGCAATAAATCACTGGACACTGCATGACTCCCTTCTAACCTAAAACGTGTTTATAACACCCTTTCTTACAAAGCCATCTTTAAATAAGGCTATTCTTACAAACTATAGGTCTGTCTCTCTGCTTCCTTATGTTTCTAAGATAATAGAAAACATGCAGAGCATTAATTAACCTTGTATCTGGAAAAGACTTGTGACATATTTACTAACATTTGGTGCGCTGAGCTGCTCTGCGTCAAATGGAGATGGCAGGAATGCACCATATTTCCTTAGATATGGCTCATCCTGTTCTCTCACTGCTCTGGTGCACTCAGTGATGCCTAGTGCCAACGCAGGCACCCTTGTGCCATAGTGCAAGGTTGCCTGTGTTACAGGCAGGATTGTTTTTGGCATGAAGGGATAACTTTCTGAACAAAAACAATGCTCAGAGGCATTTTCCTCTTTCTGCGTGTGCTGCAGAATGCTTATGCTTTTCTCCGGGGCACCCCTTTATTGGGGTAGCGGTCTGCATTTTAATAGTATTCATTTATTCATTGCAATATTCAAGTCAAGAAATACAATTCTCTGTGGCTGAGCTTCACCGTGACTCTGATATCATGACAATTGCCATTAGGAAATGCCAAAAATTACAACAGACCTTTCTCTTCCTTGCAAATAATAAAAATGCCATTAATGAACCCCAAGCAAGTGACCACAAGTTGTCTATACCCTCAACCAAGTGACCACATTCATATAATCCACTTAATTTATTCTCGGGGATTGATTCGCTCCAAGCTTCCCCTGCTCAGACTGATGTATCTGACTCTTATGAGATAGGTAATCAGATAGCTGACGCTTTTAAAATAAATATTGTGAACATTCAGGTATTTTAAAAAAATACTACTTATCCATTTTCTTCTTCATCTGTTCCACTTTTACCTAACACTTTGGCTTCATGGCTAGTTTCTACAAAATATCTGTTGCATAATCCTAGTTAGGCGAGAGCAATTATTAATGCCTCTCTCCTAGAAGGTCAGGTCTCAGAAGTTTTGGAAAAAGCCTCTGTGACCCGCTAATTAATGACTGGCATAGACCCAGAAGATCTTTTAAATTATAGGGCCATCTCTCAATTGCCTTTTGTGGCTAAACTTTTACAAAAAGTAGTTTTCCAGAAATTGTCTACTTATGTAAAAACTAATGGCCCAGACAGGTTTTCACTCTGACCACAGCACTTACAGTAGTTTTGGTGCTTGACGATCTGAGGTGTGCTGCAGATATCAATATTCCTGCTGCCACTGTAAGTCACTACATGCTCTCCAGAGTTGTCCATCTTAAAAATGAAGGGCCTAGCCTTAGCACCGCCCTCTGACATTTTATCAAACAGAAACTTTCAAATTTTCTGTCCTTCTTTCCAGTCCACAGTCCAGTGGTGCGGGTGCAAGCGTGGAGCTCCTAACGGGGTTCAGCCTTATCTCCTATATTATTACATGTATACACTATCCGTTTGGCCATCTCATACCATGATTTGGGCTTATTCTATTTTTATATGCTGACACCTAAACTAATGTGAAATTCAAAGGAGCCTCACAACTTGGGGGCTGCCTTTTTAATGTCCACTCCCGGATGTCCTCCACTCTGAATGGCTGCATTAGAAGACCAACATATCGAACTCCAGATAAAGCAGGAGGACTTAGAAAACAGAAGCAGAAGAAACAACCTCCAGATCAGAGGCATACCTAAGGGAGCAGAGGGCCCAGACATCATGGCATGTACAGCGGAACTGCTTCACGTCATTAGAGGTGATGATGATGCATCCCCGCCAGATCTGGATAGGGCTCATCGAGTAGCTACACCCCCAGGATGCCCTGAACTTGTGCCAGACATCCTAACCAGGGTACACTTCTTTACAAAAAAGGAAGCAATACTGCAGGCCTCACAAAGCAAATCAGAATTGAAGTACACAATTCAACTCTATCAAGACATTTCCCCAGTAACGCTGCGAAGGTGCAGAGACTTTAAGCCAATGACAGATAAGGGCCACCCCTTCACCTTAATCTTCACCTGGGAGGGCAAACGCCGGGTAATGCGCTCCTTACAAGAAGCCAAGCAACTCTTGCAGCTCCCCATGTCCTCTATGGAGGCCAGTGCCTCCTCTCTGCAAGCTTCAATTAGGGAACCTACATGCCCTGAATGGTCCACGGTATTTAGGCCATGACGGGGGCCAGGACTAGGGAACAGTCCTCCGGTCAGACTAAGCAAGACATCATAAAACACCTCCGAACCTTGAAGGGCGGGAAGTCGCCCACTCTTTCCTCAGCAGCCTCTGAATAACACCATCTACTCACTGGAAGTACCTGAAGCAGACACTTCAAGCGAAACTCGATCGAACCATCTGCTCATTAAACTAGTCATAAATATGGAGAAGCAAACCTAAAGTACCGATTCAAAAGTGAACAACCACATGGGTGAGATCCACATTTGTACAGTGACACTCGCCACTGTCTGCAGATATATCCTAGCCTAACTTCCAATGGAGGCTCTATGATTACACGCGATGAGGGGCCACTCCACTTGCCCGGACACAGGCTGGCAGCGGAGTATGGGACCTTTGAACTGAGACGTATACTTTCTTCTAAACCCGCCCTAACCAACCCTACCCCTAAGAGAGTGACATCTCTGGAATTAACCGTGCACCGGCATTGGATTCATTCTTGGACTGGAATTGAACTTGTTGGCCTCTTATTGTTATTAATCTTTCTTTTCTCCATCTCTCTTTTCCTCTTTCTCAATCTAGTGGAGGATGGGAGAGGCACACAACCCTGAAACAGTCAGCCCTCATGACGGTATTATGCGAATTGTGGGTCATATTGAGGATCTTACCTACTGGAATAGGCCTAACTCCTATTATTATGGATTCAGATAGAATCTCCGGGGGGAGATGGCTGCTGGTTGGGGTTAACCCCTACATAGACCAACTCTACATCTCTAGAAACCACACCCCACATTAACAATTGCCACTACTCCTTGTGTAAAAATGCTTTCCCTCAATATAAAGGGCCTAAACGCCCCCAACAAAGGAAGCCAGATCTGGCGCTACTTATTACACCAGGATCCAGATATCATTTTTTTGCAGGAGATGCACCTCCTGCAATCTGACACCCACCGAATGGCCCACCTCAGGTACCCAACGCAATACAGGGCATCCTCCCCAACTAAGACAGCCGAGTCGCAATATTATGCAAGGCAGGAATAAGTTGAGGTAAACCACAGGTGGTAAGACGCAGGGAGGGTAGATACATCAAACTTGACGTACAAATTGGGGCACAATCACTCTCCCTTCTCAATTTATATGCACCCAACCAAGCACAAGATCTCTTTCTTAAGGATCTACTGAGAGACGAGGTGAAGCAGGAAGGAAACCAACTCATACTTAGGGGAGATTTTAACTTCATCGAGCACGGAATTGCGCCGCTTACTGCCCGAACACGGAGCACTTTTATCAAATACCTTCATAACTACCACGGAACGGCATAACGGAGGCAATTGTTTTTCCTCCTACTTTCTTGGACCATCCATTTGTACATACACTTGGAGGCTCTTTACCTCCTAATTTCTCTGTCCTGCGACGGACTTGATGTACTTTGGACGCGCACTGTACCTTGCGGCGCACTTATTCATACTCGCCTTGCCCTGAAGAAGCCCATGTTTGGGCGAAACGCGTTGGCTGTCTTGAATACCATTTATGAATAAAAACAACTAAAGATTACAAGCTACGACGTGGAATCGATATTTAACTTATTTATTGTATATAGCTTTGAAGTGTTATTTTGCATATATTGCCTCTCATACCCCTGTGAATAATATTGAGATGTTAACTTCGTATGGGACCCAGAATTGGACCTTAGTGCGAGTTCCTTTCAGGGAACTGGGGCGATATCTGCTGCACTGAAGCGAGCTATCACAGACCTCGGACTTATAGATGCCTGGCACTACCACTTTCCCAATGCATGAAATTACTCTCACTACTCACACGTACACCGCTCATATTCCCGCATAGATTATTTGTTCCTCTCTCATTCATTAGTGTGGGACATAACTTCTGTCTCCATGTCTGACATCTCCATCTCAGACCATGCCCATTTGGAATTACTATTGCAAAAACGTACTCACCCATCCCGGCATAGCCCTCGTTGGCGACTACCCCCTCATATCTTGCACGATCCTGTTGACGTGGCAGGACTCCGGACGGCGATCTCAGCCTATTTTACATCCAAAAAACCTCCCTGAAACCCCATATCCAGTCATATGGGATGCGTTCAAGGCAACCACCAGGGGAGTCATCACGTCTATTGCGATAGCGCACGGTCGGGAGGCTCGACTGGTGGAGGCCAAGCTGGCTAGCGACATAAAAGCTCTGGAGAGACTAGACCATTTGACACCCTCCCAAACCAATAAACAACACCTTGCTATGCTGCGGGGTCAATTAAGAGCACACAGAACAAATAGGGCAGAACGCACGTTACTGGCACTGAAACAAAAGTATTACGATGGGGGGACAAAGTGGGATCTATCTTGGCACGCAGGCTGAGACGGAGGACGGCAAAGGCACACATCGCTAAAATCAAAATTGCAGAAGACACTTGGGCCATTACTGAACAGGACAAACTGAAAGCCTTCCATACATTTTATTCTACCCTGTATGATAGAGGACCCTCAAACCCGGGCGAGACACATTCAAAACTCTCTAACTGTTCGTGGACCCCCTAGACAAACAACACGCACAACTCCTCGAGGAGCCAATCACACTAGAAGAGCTCCAACGAGCTCTGAAAGACCTACCTGTAGGCAAAACACCGGGCCCAGATGGCCTGCCGGTCCACTTCTACTGCATGTTCCTCCCACAAATTCAAGACCAACTATTGCGTCTCTTTAACTCATTTACAGATATTACGGGCTCGATGCCTACAATGGCCACGGCAGAAATAAAGCTCATCCCCAAACCTGGCACGGACCATGCCCTATGATCTTCGTATCGCCCTATTACACTTCTCAATACAGATGCAAAACTCTACACAAAGATTCTGGCTAACCACCTAGAATCATATCTCCCGGGTCTAATTGACCCCGATCAAGTCGGATTCATTCAACAACGCCAAGGGGCTGACAACGTGCGACGGATAGCTCACTTGGTAGAGAAGGCACACCGTCGGAACATCCCCGCCTGTCTATTATCACTAGATGCTGAAAAAGCATTTGTTCAGGTAGATTGGGACTTCTTGAGGGCGGTTCTCCAGAGGATAGGACTGGGACCCACAATGGTCTCCAGGATAATGGCATCATTCACCTCTCCCCAAGCGCAGGTCAGGGTTAATGGACAGCTCATGCAACTGATACACATACACAGGGGCACTAGACAGGGCTGCCCACTCTCCCCCCTGCTCTTTGCTCTTGTAGTAGATCCATTAGCCATAGTTATTCAGCAATCAGGGGACATTAGCGGTATCCCTTTTGGGGGCACTGACCACAAGATAGCACTATTTGCAGACGACCTACTACTCACTTTGTCAAAACTCAAAACTTCTTTGCCAGCCCTTATAAAAATCCTAAAATCATTCGAAGAGGCCTACAGCCTTAAAATTAACCTCACTAAATCTTGGGCACTGAATCTAACCATTCCCAACGAAGATATCCCGAAACTGCAATCTCTCACCCCCTTTCAATGGGCAACACACTCAATAAGATATCTTGGACTTAATCTAACTTCCACATTGTCCATTTGGACGCAGGCAAACTGGCCCGAATATAGAAGAGCAGTCCTCGAGGTCCTGAGAACCTGGAAGTCACTGCCGATATCATGGCTAGGGCGGCTCAATGCAATCAAAATGTCCGTCCTCCCAAAAATACTATATTTATTTCAAACGCTCCCCACTCCAATACCGCAAGCCTCCATACAATGCTTACACCAAGACCTAACCACTTTCATATGGGGAGGAAAATGGCCAAGATTCCCAAACAAACTCCTTATGCTACCTCGACACAGAGGTGGGTTAGTGTGTCCCAATCTTCTAGAATACTATTGGGCGTCACATCTCCAATACATCTCGGAGTGGGTAGTCTGCGAGAGCAAGAAGCATTGGCTACATATGGACCGGGCGGTAGCCTGCAGATCCATGTGGGACTTAGCATGGCTTCCACAGGGGTCTCGACCGCGCAGCGCATACATAGCCACCCCCACGAAGACAGTGTTGGAAATCTGGGATAGGGTCGCAATCTCCAGGAGCCTTACTTACTTTCCATCCCCTAATACACCCTTGGCACGCAACCTGAAATTCCCACAAGAAAGCAGCACCCAGCCCACAAGAGCAGTGAGGGGGAGTCCCCTGAAACAGGCAAAACCCAGGAAAAAAGCAGCCAGAGAGCCAGAAACTGTGAGCAATGGCCACAAAGGGAACAAACCCCAACAGCAGAGGATGCAGCCCGAGAAAACCGTTCCTGGCCAGGCAAGACGAATATGGGCAGAGTGGACACAGCCATCCCCCCACCGTGTCCACCACAGGCCCCTAGCAGTCTTGGAGATGCCAAAACCGTGCCGTCGCTGAATGCACAGAGGCCCCACAAAGCAACAAGAGCCCACCAGTGCCACGAGATAGCAGCACCCAGCCCGTACGCTCCGCTAAGCGGATATCGAACCAAGGGCCATAGGGGCAAAGCAGCCCAGGGGACACCAAAAGTACACCGCATATCCTGCCGTGCCACAAGCAGTAACACAGCCACACACCCAACCCGGCCGGAGGAAGACACAGCAACCCACCGGCCGGACAAACTAAACCCCGGCGACAGGCCACGTCCACCCCGGCCAGAGGAAAGCACTGCAGAGCTTCGGCTGGGAGAACAAAGCAACCTCGTAACAAAGGAAAAGTCTGCTGCACTGCGAGCAGATGTCCCACGGGCTGAAGAAGAGCCGATATCGTACCAGGATGAAGGCTAACATGTCAGAACACACATACCAAAGAAGGAGCAGCAGCATCACACACCGCAGGAAACACCAGCAAGCTGTCAGCACCTCACAAGGCGGCTGCACTGCAGGCCCCGAGGAGGAAGCATGCCGAAAAGAGCAGCAGCAACACCCAATCCAGCCAGAACCGCATGGCAAGGAAGAAGCAGCCACACGAGCCTTAGGAGCACACGCACTGTGCGACCCAAAGCCAGTTAACAGCAGCTGACCTTACACGGACAAAGCAGAGCCGACAGGCAACCAGGAAGCGATGCGACCGGCCCTCCAACCCCGGAGGTGGACTCAGCAGAGAAACAGAACCCAGAAGAGACACCCTCTCCCCGGCAACCTGCACACACCCACAAGCAGGCTGGAGGTAAGCCCGTCAGAAAGAAATGGAACCAGGGAGGAGCCCCAATCCGCCTCTCATAGGCAGACACGCCGCCCCGTTACCTGAATCACCGGCTCCCACAGCATGCCAGATGAGAACGCGGAAGCCGGTCCCCGCGACCCCCATAACACCGCCGGCACCACGCAGCCAGGAACAAAGCTGCCATGAAACGCTGGAGCACGTACACAGCGCGTGCTCGAAGTTTGGAAAGGCACAAAAAAGTAACAGGAAGTATGGATGGGGGTAGGGATTTTTATCTATGGGAAAGGATTGTGATTGGAGGCACAGGGGCCTCAATGAGTGAGTCATGATGGCGAGAATGACAAAGGGGTAATGAGGTTTGGGTACATGAGGGATGGATTCAGAAAAGGTTGCTTGGGAGATCATAGTAGTAAAATAAGGTTTCCTTATAGTAAATATATTGAAAACAACACCAAAACATACTGCAACCAATTACACTTTCAAAGTCTGTGCTCATTTTAAAATGGGGTGGCGGATCGAGCTAAAGAATGATGATGGATTAAATCCAGATCAGTTGACTGGGGGTGAGTGCTTGCAATGGTCAACACTCCGTCCATCATCCCCTTTGGTTTTGCATTGTTCGCCCTAAGTTGGCAGGGTATGCCCAGACGTGGGTCCCTTGCTCACTTTGCCACTGGATTCAAGCTAGCCTGGCTGGTGAGAGCTGTTAGCCCGAAACCTGTCCCAGGATGCTTGTTTCCGGTCCAGGGAAGACATGGCTTGGCAGTTCGGGCTGGACTGTTCCCATGAGGCACAGGGTGAAGACTGATTTGCATATAGCTGTGTCTGAACTGGGGTGGCAAAGTGAGCTAAAGAATGATGATGGATTCAACCCAGATCTGTGACTGGGGGTGAGTGTTTGAAAAGTTTCAGCACTCCGTCCATCATCTCCTTGTGTTTGCTTTGTCTGTAGAGAGCAGCCTGGAAATGGCATTTGAAAGAGAACTGGTTCTGAAGCCTTAGACAGTGGCTCCACATTCCAGTCTGGAAAATGTGTATAGAAATGGGATTTTAACCACCCCACTTTGACCAAGTAAAAGAGACCAAGCAAAGTACTAATCTACTAATCTACGAGGAGATGCCCACCATATTCCCGCACGTTGAGAACACAGATGAAGCGGACAGCGAGTTAGGACTGATGCATGCTGCAAAAGGGTCCCTCTGTTCCTCTTTGCAGATCCCAAGAGAACTGTATCATGATTGAACCAAAGCGAAGATTTCTGTCTCGCCCAGCAGCCACCATCAACTTGAGATATTTGGGCTGCTACTGCAAGTGTGAAAAACAAACACTCTGTCACTGTTGAAGCAGGAAGCCATGGGTGGCCCAGAGGCCCCAACTGCCACAATTACATCACTGTGAGGAAACTCAACTGGGAGGCCACATCTTCTATATCCAATCCTAAGATAGGTGTGACCACGCAGACCTGCCCAGTCGCGGCTCGCGGGGTGGGGTGTAACGGGGGGGGGTCGCGCGGGGGTGGGGGCCAGGGGGGGGAGTTTTAATATAAAATAAAAATCTTACCTGGTCCGCGCCGCCTCGGGTCCGTTGGCGCCTTCAACAGCCGCATCACTGCTGGCAAGTGGCAACCCCTCTCAGCCAATCCTGGCGCTGCTCCAGCAGCGCCAGGATTGACTTAGAGCAGGGTTACTCGCCGCCCACCTGCCCATTAGGAGACCGAGGTTTGAGCCTTTGCTCAACCCTCGCTCTCCTAATGGGCATGCGCCAGCCTGAGCAGACACTAGTGCGCATGACTGGGCACGGCGGAAAAATTCGCCGACCTTCACAAGTCATGCACACTTGTGCTGCTGCCTGCCCGTGGTCTGACAATGCCTGTCAGTCAACATGACGCCGGACCGCCCACCCCCTTCAGACTCTGAAGGGGGTGGGCGGTCCGACGTCATGCTGACTGACATGATTGTCAGTTCTCCCTCGCGTCTCTGAACTGAAGTAAACTGAGAGTTTACTTAAGTTCAGAGACGCCGAGGGAGCTGCGGGCGCGGGCGGCTTGTGGGGCAACTCCCCAGCGCCCTAATGGATGAACCGCCACTGGACCTGCCCAGGGATGTCACTCCTCAAACCCTGGGCCTAAAATGGCTGTTGATGCAGCCCCTTGTCAGGGTGGGATCACAACCTAAACCAGGCACTTGCCACATTGCGTGAACTGCAATGCAACCAAGAACAGGTAAATGTGGGGCTTAGCCCGCGTAAGACTTTTTAATCAACAGCTGAAAAAGAACCAAATTGCTTCATTAACAACCGAGACTGTTTTCAGTTATTTGCACATGCGCCTCTCAAAGAGAACCAGTGGTCAAAACCAACAACCGACTAAATGTACGTAGGAATAGTAGGAAAAGAGCCTTGCTCTTAATAGAATCTATGATCACTATCATAGAATATATCAATAATAAACCGCCCTATAGGCCCGAAAAAATAGAGTCCTGAGGATAAAGGGGGAAAACCCCTAAATAACCATCTGACAGTTATCAGATACTATTATCTATCCTCCAAGGAAAAAGAGAACCCGAGGACCAAAACAGACAAGAACAAGACAAAAGCCTTGTGAACCGTGTTCTTCACATCAATAAGAAATATAAGTAAAGAAATGTCCTGATAAAATCCATAAAGAAGGATTCCCAGGACTCATCCCTAAAACACTAAGATGAATGAACCTCAATACAAAACTGAAGACATAATCCGTACACCATGAAAGGAGAACAATAATACCTCCCTGCTACAAGGAATATTTGCTTGAACAAAATGACCACCCGAAGGTTACATCATATATTGTAAAGATGTTACAAAAATAACACCAACAGCTTTGACTCTGGTAAAGGTTTCCAGCAAGTATGGTTGCTGGCCAATGTCACCTGCCAGACCACAAAGATCTACAAAGCTGTCCCCGCATGGTCCTCAGAGCCATAGCCCGGCAGTCTGAACATGACCGCGAGTCATGGACACCTTGAGGCTACAAAGGGAAATGAGGAAAGAGAAGCGACCGCATCTCACATTAAAAATCCACTTTCTGTTTTCTTCCTCTCTTTTTTGTTTTTTTTTAAACAAACATGTGTAACACATGCACACAGCCATGTATACACTGAATACATAATGGCGAAACAGAACTGAGAAACCAGTTCCAAACACTTTATGATATTATTGAAAAGGATACTGCACCTAACAACAAAACCACCTTAGGTCCCAAAAGTATCATAACCACAGGTAACCTGGCATTATGATAATGCCTACTGTAAAATCAAAACTTTTCCAGCAGCAAGCACCTGCGATCACACTTGTGATCCAAAAAACAACAAAAAAATGTGTTTTTTGTTTTGATTGTTAGTCCACTGGTACAGATATATATATATATATATATATATATATATATATATATATATATATATAAACAACTATATATATATATCATTTACCTTTCTTCAAGAAGCAGCAGTCATGAATTCTCCAGGACTGTTCAGTACCGAAAGGAAAATTAGATACATACTTCAAAAGACCGGTAATTTCTAACCTTAGACAGAAAAACATATGCAGAAACATTGAAGGAGAGTAAGAGTACCTTCTTATTTGAAAAAGATCTTCTACTATGTAGCGCATGACTGAAAACAGCCTTTTTTTTTTTTTTTTTCTCTTTTCAATTCTTTTTTCACATGACATAATTTCTATTGCTGTATAAACTAGGAGGAGGGAGAGTCAGGAAGGGGTGATTTGTTTTTCATATTTTATAGTGGCTTTGTTTGCAAATGGCCTAATCTGTCTGGTATGCCACAATTTGCCTGCATTGTGTTCTGGACTATTAAATCGAAGACATTGTCTCATCTTCATCATCCTACTTTCAACGCACAGTCAATAGCTTTCTGGCTTTTGTATCTTTGGACTCTTATTTCGAGACGCTGTTTTGTGACCATCAATATTTACGATTCTCTAATGCCAGCAGGACAATAATTCAATATGAAGATTCATCAATATCTCAACCAAGCATGTGGCCAGAATTGGTTTTGGGGCTGTTACGGTGGATCTGGTGTGACAGGGTGTTGCAATGCTGAGCTCTGGTAAAGGTCTTCTACAACCACTCACCTCATGTGACAGTACCCAGCTCAGTCTTGCAAGTGGATGAATAAGTAAGCATTTCTGTCTACACGTGTCCTTGGGTGTCTAGATAGACCTGTTTTTAGAATGAAGCCTTTCCAACACTCTGAGCATTGATAAGGCTTCTCATCTGTGTGTATGATTTGGTGAATTTTAGGACTCCCTCTAACTGCCCACAATCTGAGCAGTGATACGTTTTATCACATGTGTGTATTCTTTGGTGACAATTAACATTTCCTTTCTGACTGAACCTTTTTCCACATTATGTGCACTGAGAAGGAGTCTCTCCTGTATGAGTTCTAAGGTGTCTAGCTAGGATATGTGGGCGACTGAAGCCTGCCCCACATTCAGTGCACTGATAAGGTTTCTCACCTGTATGTGTTCTCTTGTGCTTAGTAAGGCTTCCTCTGTCACAGAAGCTAGTCCCTCAATCAGTGCACCGATAAGGTTTCTCACCAGTATGTACTCTTTGGTGAATAGTAAGAGTGCTTTTCATATTAAACCTTTTACCACATTCAGTGCACTGATAAGGTTTCTCACCAGTATGTACTCTTTGGTGAATAGTAAGAGCGCCTTTTATATTAAACCTTTTACCACATTCAGTGCACTGATAAGGTTTCTCATCTGTGTGTATTCTCTGGTGAACAGTAAGACTTGCTTTCAAACTGAACCTTTTCCCACATTCAGTGCATTGATATGGTTTCACTCCTGTGTGCACCCTCTGGTGAGTTGTAAGATTTCCTTCCGCACTGAACTTTTTCCCACATTCTATGCACTCATAAGGAGTCTCTCTTGTATGAGTTCTAATGTGTCCAGCTAGGATATGTGGGCGACTGAAGTGTGTCCCACATTCACTGCACTGATAAGGTTTTTCACCTGTATGTATTCTCTGGTGCTTAGTAAGGCTTCCTTTGTCACTGAGGCTAGTCCCACATTCAGTGCAATGAAAAGGTTTCTCACCAGTGTGTACTCTCTGGTGAGTAGTAAGATTTCCTTTTACAATAAACCTTTTACCACATTCAGGGCACTGATAAGGTTTCTCACCTGTATGTATTCTCTGGTGTTTAGTAAGGCTTCCTCTGTCGCAGAAGGTAGCCCCACATTCTGTGCACTGATAAGGTTTCTCACCTGTATGTGTTCTCTGGTGTTTAGTAAGGTTTCCTCTGTCACAGTAGGTAGCCTCACATTCAGTGCACGGATAAGGTTTCTCGCCAGTGTGTACTCTCTGGTGAATAGCAAAAGTTCCTTTTACATGAAACCTTTTACCGCATTCAGTGCATTTATAAGGTTTCTCGCCTGTGTGTACTCTCTGGTGAATAGTAAGGCTTCTTTTCACAGAGAACCTTTTTCCACATTCAATGCACTGAAAAGGTTTCTCTTCTGTATATCTTCTTTGGTGCCGAATTAAACATCCTTTATCACTAAAGTTAATCCCACATTCAGTGCACTGATGCGGTTTCACGCCTGTGTGCACTCTCTGATGAGTTGTAAAATTTGCTTCACTATTGAATCTTTTCCCACATTCGCTGCATTGGTAAGGTTTCTCACCTGTATGGGTTCTATGGTGGACGGTAAGAGTTTGTATGCAGATGAAGCCTGCCCCCACATTCAACACATTCATGAGGCTTTTCACCTGTATGTCTTTTCTGATGATTATTAAGACTGCCTTTCGTAATAAAGGCAGCAGCACACTCAGTGCACTGATACGGTTTCACTCCTGTGTGCACTCGCTGATGAATCATAAGATTTGTTTTATGAATAAACCTTTTGTTACATTCTGAGCACTGATATGGTTTGTCACCCGAGTGTGTTTTCTGATGAATATTAAGGCTATCTTTTCGACTGAACTTTTTCCCACATTCAGTGCACTGATGAGGTTTAACCCCTGTATGTGTCCGATGGTGCATAATAAGAGCGACTTTCTGACAGAACCTTTTACCACATTCAAAGCACTGAAAGGGTTTTTCGCCAGTGTGTGCTCTCTCGTGATTAGTAAGATGGTCTCTCCTACTGAACCGTTTGCCACATTCTGAGCATTGATAACATTTTTCATCTGAATGTGATCTTCGGTGAATAGTAAGACTTCTTTTCCCTTTGAACCTTTTCCCACATTCTGAACATAGATAAGGTTTCTCAACAGCGTGCGCTATCTGGTGGAGAGACATATGTGATTTCTTACTGAATCTTTCCCCACATTCACTGAATTGATAAGGTTTCTAATCTGTATGTTTTCTAAGACAATTTGTAAAATGTCCTTTCTCTGATGGTACTCACACTCTGATGAGGTTTTTCACCTGAGAGCCCTCTCCTGTGATTGGTACGACTTTCAGATGAACCTTCTTCCATGTTCTGAGCATCGTTAATGTTCTCGTCTATACGAATTCTCTTTCTCACTGAAATTCGTTCAGGTCTCTCACCTGTATGGTTTCCTGTTTGACTGAAACATTTCCGACGTTCAGCGCACTGATAAAGATTGCCACCAACTCGTAATGTGTGTACTCTGGTGAATAGTATCAAGTCCTTCCTTTCTTACACTTGGAGCATTGATATGGTTGCCAGTGTGAGTTTGCAGATGCCGGTTACACGTTCACTTTCCTTGAAGCTATTTTCATATTCAATACATTGATACGTTTTCTCTGGAGTACAGCTTCTTTGATTGACAGAAAGTCTTTTTGTGTGACTGACGCTTTCCAACAAAGTTTATTTAAATTAACCTTGTTTTAGATTTGAAATATGTTTGTGATATCATTGTGAATAATAGTCTTTTCTTTTTAAACCATGGTTAAATAGTTTTCTTTTGTTTTCCTTCGAGTGTCTGATGTGTAAAATGTATTGACTATGTGACACAGAGAATTGATTATGTCCCATTTGTCATTAATATATCGCTCGGCAGTGCAAGGCACGCAATGACTTTAACTGAATTTCAGTTTTCAAGTTCCAGGGATATATCACGTTTCAATAAGAACGAACTCCCAATGCTTGGAACATTTGTCATCCAGGGCTGCCTCCAATTTAGGGCAAGACCTTGTTCAGTTTCAATGCTTATTTCGCCTCCTGCTGGGACATCTGTCTCCGGGCAACAACACGGGATCTCTCCGGGGATCCGGCAGGAGGAGCGTCACTGCCAGGGATCCACTGGGGGGACCTCACGATAGCATCAAGCACCAAGGCTCACCATGAAAACAGCCTTAAATGATTCAAACACTATCTCTTACACAGTCTAAGGCATTGAGCTTATACCACCATGTTCCAAGATTGAACAAAGGAATTACCTATGCCTTTAAAAAAAGGAGGGATCTACGAACCTTTGTATTCTAAGAATACAATCATGGTTGTTCAAAATCGAAAAACTCATAATACATAAGCAGTCCGCTTCAAGTAAAGAAAACAAACTGCACAATATACCCTGGTTAGAAAAAACTAGATGATAGTGAAAGGTAGCATCAAATAAAAATAATGTCTATGAGCCTACCTAATGGCCCCTAAAGGGCATATAATATAGTCCAAGAAGGACCAATCCAATAGCAAACAAGTAGACTGCGTAAGTAGTGCACATACAAACTATACAATAGCCAACCAATACTCCACATAGAGTAAGGCGTATACCATAAAAGGTATGAACTCTTGAGACTAAGCTCCTCATCAGAGTAAAATGAAAGAACAAAACAGCTATGCAGCTGCAAAGACCATCCAGAGATCAAAAACCGGAGGCAAACACTCTCTCAATAAGAAAGAAGTAGTGTTTAATACTGCAACACAACAACAGCATAGGCAGGAAATAATCCTTTACCTAACTTAAAGATCCACGACCATGTCTGCATATAAAGGGAAGCAAAAGACCTGAAAAGGCTATACTACAAGTACTCAGCTCCCGCAACAAAGCGTGTTTGCAAAGACCAGCAGAACAAGCCATAACACCAGCAATAGAATACGTGGTAAAAAAGAAATATACAGAGTGAGTTAACTCAGGTGCAAAGGAGGAAATTCCGCAGAAAAAAATGGGATCCTCCAACCACACAAACTGAAAAAGGAAGGAGGAGACAGGCTATGGGTCTGACCCTCCCCGACTAGCCCTAAACCTACGTAGGGCCGCATCCACTTGGGCTCCAAAAAGATGAGCCCCATCATATGGCATGTCAATCAAGACTGACTGGACAGCTTCCGAAAATCCAGACGTCCGGAGCCATGCATGTCGTCGCAATGCCACAGCAGTTGCCATGGCCCGTCCAATTGAGTCAGTGGAATTCATTCCACATTTGATGAGCAGTTTGGCTGCTTGACGGCCATCTGAAACCAACTGTTGCAACTTGCCCCTGTTAGCCTCAGGGAACAAGGGTAAACATTGACTCAAAGATTTCCATATAGTATTGCAGAGGTCTTCAATCTGTGGGGCGTGACCCCCAGGGGGGTCCGTGGAGTCCTGGGAAGGGGGTCATGCATTCCCCAGCTTCCATTGTCCCTGCAATCCAAAATGTTTACTTTCCCTTTGGAAAAAGACGTCCATCCTGGGATGATAATTTAGATCATTATCAGCTGCTTGCCTGAATGAAATGCAAATGTGCCTTATCAGTTAATCTGCAAGTGTAAAGGATGCTTGGGAGCAGTTCTGGCTTTAATTGATCAAATTACTCCAAGCTTTGCAATGACAAAGATTTGGTTTTTTGAGTAGAAGTGCAAAGAGTTAACAACTGGGTTGTGAAGTGCTTGCTTTTAATTTTAACTGCATTTACACAGCACTTAGTACCCCTAAAGAGGTGTTGAAGGGACAGTTTTATGTAAAAAAAGAAATTGCATTACATACGCTCTGGTATTACTTAAATCTACATTTTAGAAGCATCATTTTATCCTAAAACTATTTGCACGTTTTGCAGCATTCTATCTTACACTGTGTGTAATGCAAGTACAAAATAATGACTTACATATTCACAGTGCTTTCTGGCACAGGCTGTGACCTCGTCGCACTAAAAATACACATCACTATTCTCCATTGCACCAATCAAGATTTAATTCTATGGCTCTCTGGTTACACACAGACTTCTGCAGTGCATTAACTTATAGAGGTTTCATAATGTACTACAGTGCATTTCCCACTGAGTAACAAGTTTTTTAAATTTATTTTTCATTTACGCTGCCCATTATTTTATAGGGATACCTGATGGTGAAAGACCTAAAAAAAGGTACAGAATATTTTGGGACTTATTTATGAGAGGCCTGCATCTCCAGAGCATCACTTTTTTTGACGCTCCGGTGGCGCAAGCGTCTCAACCATACCTAAGAGGCAGTGCAAAGTCACCCTGCATGGCTTTGCATGGTCTCATAGATATGGAATAAGTCACTGTTTTGCCTTACTCTGCGTCAAGGAGGTGTTCCATGGGTTTTCGTGGGGTTCCCACGCAACACCCATGGATTTTGATGCTGCCCCATATTTACAAGATCACATAAACCTGGGGTAGCTCCAAAAATGGACGTCTCCCCAGTGAAGGCGTAATGAGGAGAAATTTTTTCATTTCTCCTCGTTTTTTCGTTTTTCCATGTGTGCTGCATTCTGCAGCTAACATAGAAAGAGGAAAACGCTTCTCAGGATTGTTTTTGTGAAGGAAGATGCCCCTTCCTGTACAAAAACAATTGTGCCTATGTTGGTGCTAGGCAGCAATTTGTGTGCCTACGGAAGGGAAACTGACTGGAATGCACAGTATTTCATACATACAGTGCATACCTGCCCTTTTACATTGGTGTAGGGCAGCGCCACAAGAAGACTTGCAGCGCTGCCCTACGCCAATTCCTCATGAATGAGGCCCTTTGCTTTTAGCTACACCCTTGACTGCACCCCCACGCTCACTGACCTTTGGTTTGCTAAACACTGTACAATATTATTTCCCCACTGTAAAAAATCATTTGCTGTGGTAATTGGCGGCATTTATAGTTGTCGATGGTAAGGAGTACCAGGTTCTAGAAATTTTTGTCAGAAAGGGGTCCTTACGCCTAAAAATGTTTGGCAAGGGGGTATTGGCATCAAAACGTTTGAAGACCTCTGGGGTATGGAGAAAGCATCCAAGGACGCAGACCGTTTTAGTGGAGTGTTAAGCCGCACATTCCTGCAAAGATCCTGTTCCCTGGTTTCTTTAGCAAGAGGGGAATGAGGGAGGTTATCCATCTCAGGGGACGCCGTAATGGCTTGGACCACAACGCTGTGGTGGGTCAGCTGCCGAACAATGCAAGCGGGGTCACCCGGGGCAGGACGGTGTGTGGGCAATGATGCCGTCCACTGGCACACCTGACTCCGGTTTTGCCCATGCCCCCAACATAATGTCAGTAAGGGCCTCACAGAAAGGGAGCACCGGCTCAACCCCAGATTGGCCGGGATGTAGAACCACAATAAGAGGGTCTATAGTTTTTCCCCAGTAGGCAGAGTAAGATGCAAGACTTCCGAGGCAAGGCCCGGAGGTGACAAAAGAGAGGAAGCAGGGAACAAATCTAGCCCGCTAGCTTCACCTAGCTCCGCAATCCAGTTGTCCAGCCCAGAAGGGGCCACTGGCTGCTCCAAGGGTGCCATCTCCTTACAACCTTCCCCTAATAGGTCTTGTGGATCCGCCACAGAATTGGCTGGTGTTGCATATGGCTTCATAAACAATGTCGAACAACGTCGAGGTGACATTGAACGGCGTCGAGGCGACACTGTGCTGACGTCCACCTCAGAAGGAGAAGAAACTATCCGAAGTCGCGGCGAAGCCTGCTCCACAGTGCACACTGACACCAGATCAGAGTCTACCAGTGACGCTATGACCGAAATGGTGACCGGTGTCGCGGCGGAGTCGAGCGCCATTGGTGGCCCCAAAGGACCGTGCACCGGCGCCTCAGCAGAGGCTGGAACTGCCGCCGAGGGCGAACCCGTCGGTGATGATGCAGTTACGGTATCTACGACCTCCTTGGGGCCCGCATGCGCTCCAGAGGGAGAAGAGGGCCCAAAGACCAGATGGAGAGCTTCTTTAGTACTCTTGTACTCTTGTATCTGCTTCCAGGTCGCTCTGGCTCCAGGGAAAACCCGGAGGCTCGATAGCGACGCTGAAGCGGGAGTCTCAGCACTAGGCCGAGAAACACCCACATCACGAGACGAAGACACCATCGAGGATCGGGCCTTCGACGTTTTGTGACACCGCTTACCTGTTGCCAGAATCCACAATTCCCAAGCACAGCTAAGTGTAAAAACCCAGCTTTTGCACTACTGAATTTGAAGCAAGCGACCAGGAGGGTGTTCTGTTCTCATATTTAGCCATTAATAATTGGGTGGCATATGATCTCTGTAAATATTTAAAAGGCATTACTTTGTATCCACAGTTGAATGGAATACACCAACTTCCCTGCAACCGTATTGCAGGCAAAGTCTGTTAGATTAGGACCAGTTTCGTTTATCCAATGTTGTTTAGCCTTTATTTTCTCTATAGGCCGTGCATTGTTAATTTCAACATACGTATATGATACCATTATTGTGTGACTTTCCCTTTCTATTATCTTAGTGACAATATTGTATTCTGTTGGTGAATGTGGGAATGTCTGCCAAGCAGCCTATGCTGCATGCCTTAGTCTAAAATAAGCCCATATATGTAGCACTGTGTCACACAATATTTTCTTTGAAAGCATATAGTGTTACTCTGGGGGTGAAATATCCCCAAATCTGGTTAATCCCAGTTTTCTGAGTGTAGCCGGCATACCATCATACATGTGGGTGGCAGACACACAGGGCCTGCTTTAGGGCAGTGCAACCTGTGGTACCGCACTGGGTGCCAAGCTTGGTTGGGGGGGCACTGTGTTCTGAAATGTTTTATGGGTTTAAATGCACCAGCTGCAGAGTTCTTTCTGCGTCCAGAAATTTTGAGGGAACAATAAAAATGTCAAGATAACTCTGGTGAATAATGTACCGGCTAGAGAGAGATTGGAGTTTTGCCTAGTGGCAGTTTTGACTCATTATAAAGTAGCACAGAGGGTTACTATGCCTTGTGCAAAGAACGTGTACCGGGCAGATAATATAATGTAGATAGCTCAGTTGGTTACTCCTTTTGTTACTGAGATCATTTTGTTTCTTGCAAGTCTTTCATTATTCTAATGTTGCTAAAAATGATTTGTTTGGGTAGAAACAAATTCTTATTAGGAAAGCCAACCTCAAACACTGTGTTACATTTAATTATAAATCTAGAGTAAGAAGACCAAGCACTCTTAAACTATACTGCCTAACAGTATGGATGACACGTGACTCCCACACCTTGCAGTCCTCATTGTCTTGTGTGACATTTTCTATACACTGATTTACACATGTATGATTCATTGTCTCTGTATAATGTGTGTGTACTGTAAAGTGCTCTGACACCTTACACTGGTATGGGAAGCGCTATAACACAAACAAAATATATGTGAGAGTCGGGCTATGAAGAGATGAAGGGCATTCTTGAAGGGTGGTAGTGAGGGAATCCATGGACAAGGAGGTAATTGGGTAAGCCAACAAGCATTGTCGCACCGGGTGCCACCAGCACTAAAGCCAACCCTGTAGACACGGGTTGTCAGTAGTAGGGATTAGCAGGGAACAGACGTGCTGTGTTCAGTGTCTTGTCCATACTGTGTCATGCAGGTAGTATGGTGTGGACTGTATTACAAAGAGGAAATAACGATTAGAAATAAAGATGTTTCTTCTCATTACGCCATGCACCAGCATGCACACCATTTTGGCACAAATCCATGTCTTCATCTGTCTTTAAATATGGGTTTGTGTCAAAATCCATTGGGTGTATGCACAGGAATGCCCATACGCCAACCATGAAAAGCCTACCTGATGCAAAGTAATGCAATGCAGTGGAATGAGCTGTGTTATATTACTTTTTCTTACAAAACCCAGCGGAAAATGTTTACAAATCTGGGTCCAAGATAATGGATGGTGTTTACTGTCCATTGCATAGGATAGTCTAGCGTGGATGTGGTCATGGCTGTGGTTAGTGGTGACAGCAAACTTTGCTTGGTTTAGAACAAATTTGTCCTGCCATTACTTTTCTGACTATTTGATGTTATTGAATACTTTGGGATGTGTGATTTCAGTTGTGTTTGTTTCACCTTGATTGATGAGCCATTTGAAGTGGTTAGTATCATCTGACCTTGGAACCAGTGCTGGAGTGTAAGAAAGTAGGATCTGCTTTTATGGTTACCCCCACTTTTTGCATGATGTAATGCGGTTTCTGACTAGTCTGACTGGGATCCTGTTAATCAGGACCCCAGTCTCTGTGCTTTCTTCCCTAAATTGGTATGGTAAGTACTTAGGTACATCCCAGATTGGACACTGGTGTACCCTTATCAGTCCCTAGTATATGGTACTGAGGTACCCAGGGCATAGGTACACCAGGGGTCCCACATGGGCTGAAGCATGTATTATGCCACCCATGAGGGACCACTCAAACTGTAACTACAGACCTGCCATTGCAGCCTGTGTAAGTTGGTGCTAGCACCACTTACGACAGATATAGGTTTACCTAAATCTAGGGTCACTGCACTTAAAACCTATAAGTTACCCCTAAAGCAGGCCTTTCAATCCTAAAGGCAGGGTGCTTGGTTCTAAGTGTGAGGGTGCCCCTGCATGAGCAGGACACCCCTACAGCCTACGGAGTCCATTCTCCCGGGTTGTAAGTGAGACAGCCATATAACATATAGAGGGGCACCACATCATTACGCGATGACCATCTCGAAACTGGCTGTAACGTACCCTATCATATTAGGTATAAAACATATTGGAATCATACCCCCACACCGTAAACTGTGTGGGAGATATCATTCCATGCACTGTAAAGCTCCTCCGGGAGGCCCTCAGTGCTCCCGGTACCAGTCTTCTAGACCCGGAAAGCACAACATGGCTGCTGCCGACCAGAGACACGATTCTGCCCTCCTGCTGCTGAGCCAAGCTCGAGCAGGGGAAGGCAAAACAATAGGTATCCTGTCACAGGGAGGTGTGACCACCTCCCAGACAGGGTTTAGTGTATTGGGGCCGGGTGGGAGCGCTTGCTAGCACCACTCAGTCTGCTTGAAGGGTACATTTGGTGCCCTCCTTGCATAGTCCAGTTCAAACCAACTCAGGAAGCCATTGGCTTCCGCTATGGTGCAAAACTGGACAAAGGACATGGGAGTATCCCCCACTGTCTGACCCCTCCACTGGGAGGGAACCCTGAATCGTTCCAACCCTTTCCATAGGGTACTTAAGGACTTATCTGAGGGTGGGTCCCTAGATTCGTCGTGGGACAAGATTCAATTCAAGACACCACTTCTTCTTCAACTGTCTGGGCACTCTGGATTTTGATGGACTTAGCTCTGGGCATCAAGGCTGCAACTGGGAAGACTCCTGCTGCTCCTGATCTCGTCGCCCTGCTCATATGCTGCAACATCCGTGCCTGTGCACCATACAGGAACCTTCCAAGGCCTGTGGACAACCAAGACACCTGAAGGAATCTCCCTTGAAGTGAAGGAGTCACTTCCCTGCATCTGCAAGCACCGCAACTAAGCTGACCGGTCTGCAGATCCTGGGCTCCCACGGACTCCGAAAGGCTCAGCAACACAGGTGGTGGTTCTACACATCCCTCAAGGCCTGCCTGTCCTCGCACCAAGTTTGAGGCCAGTATCCCTCGTCGGAGCCGCAGGAACTGAACCCCTGTGCACTGCGTCGACTTGCAGTTGCAGAGGCTTGTTGGCTTCCTTCCACCAAGGTCTTCGGGCTCCAAGTAGCCCCAATCTTAAGCATCTCCAGTGACCAAAATCTTCATCCTTACCACATCACTTGCACCGTGGGACTGCATCTTTAGTGAGCTGCTCGAGGACCTCTTGAGACTCCAGTGCCTCCAGCCTGTGGGTCCTCTTGAGTGTCATCTTTGAATTCTTTGGGCTCCCTTGCTTGATCGGAGCCTGCCCTGACTCCCCTGCTTTTGGTGAGTCACCTGGACCTTGCTGGTCCCGACACTGCACCTTCTTCGCTTTCCACATTGTTTGCAGTTGCCAAAGCTTGTTGGTGCTCCCGACAGACACCGACCCCTCAACTCTCGACATCCGATGTGGGACAGCTCGTGAATGGCTACTGGTCTTCCACAGCATCGCCTGGTCTTCACAGCTGCAGCTCCAAGGTCACCGTCAACTCTCCTACAACACCCGACATCGGTGGGCATTCGTCTTCCGTGCCTCCTGGTCACTCCTGAGTGGCATAGACTCTGTCCCCTCTGCTTGCAGGTACTTCTCAATTTGAATCCACCTTCGGGTTCCAGGACACTTTCACCTTCCCCAGCAGCTGCATCTTCCTGAAGTCCTCCATTGGGTTCGACTATGGTTTCCGACGCCACTTCACACCTATGCACCCGGCTTCCCTGGTGTAGGTATCCTGGGTCCTAGGGTATCCAAGGGTGGGGTGGCTTTCCAACCTTCTGTCTTTCACGGGGTTTCTTCAGGGTCCACTGGGAAGGGTCCTTCTTCTTTAAAATTGCAACAGCGACTTACCCATCGACTTGCATTGATCCCGCGGTGTTCCCACTCTGCACACGGTCTCCGTGGGTCTCCTGGTTACTTACCTTGGGTAGTTCCTTGGGTCCCCAGCACTTCTGCGTCTTCTAGGTATAGTCTTGACTCGAGTCATGGTTCACATACCACTATTTTAGTATATGGTTTGGTCTCCCCCTGGTGACTACTGTGTATTACGTGCTACTTACCTGTTTCTATTGAAAAGTATTGTGTGCATTGTGTATATCTACGACTAGGAGATATCAGTATGTGTTAGTGAGTGTCTTATAATAAATACCTATTTTTATAAATACACTGTGTGGTTCTTTTTCACTTAATCTATACCTATATGATTATGTTCTGGTAATACAAGCTGCTTTACACTCCTTCTGGACTAAGCCTGAAGGCTGCTCTCCACAGCTACCACTTAGAGAGCTTTCTAAGGTTGTCTAAGACCACTAAAATCACTATAAGGGTTGTCTGGATTGGTGCAAGGTGCCCACTTACATAAGTGTACACCATATACCAAGCCAGCTTCTCACATGGAGTTACACAGGACAAGGGGAAATGTTCAATGGATGGATATGTGGAATGAGTTCCAATTGGGGCTGACATTGCATTGGGTGGTATTTCATATGGTAAGTATTTCAGCTTGGCTTGGCGAATGTCTACATCATTTAGCTTGCACATCTCCCTATGATGTAGGTTGGATATGTGTTTGTTAGTTATTTGTTTATCCACACATGGAGGGTGTTAAATTGTCATACCTTTTTTAGAAATCTTTATGGACATGTGTCCATTTTAGTGTCTGTACCTTACACCTACTTTATCTAAATGAGAGAAATATGCTGTTGCTGCTGTGTTTGTTTTCGTGACTTACACATTTCCCACATATGCATGGCACTTGGTTATGCTATTGGTTGTCCCTGATATGCTTCAGGCCACAGGTCCTGTGCACATAGAGGTTTTGAGGCATGTGCAAAGTGGATTGTGTCACAGGGCCCCAGTCTTTCAGAGGTCCCCCTGGTAGATGCAAACCTATTCTACAGAGAGTCTTTAGGTTGTGACATTTGAATGCTTCTCACACTGATTATTTGGAATCCCATGCACCTGACATTACCTTTTAACGTGGGTGATGTGTGAGAGTCCATTATAGAGATTTAGCAGAGAAGGTGTGTTTCAGTTTCATGACACATCCATACAGATGTATCTTTGATATCACAACAGGACCTGACATGTGAGCAATGTGAGGTGTCACAGAGATTAATAGCTGTGATATTGATGAGGAGGTGTTGTTGTGTTACACAATTTAATGCACACATCACTATCCCTGACTATTCGATGTAAATAAATGTTGATTTTGGTAGAGTGTGCCTGTGCAGTGTCAGTGACCTGGCAAAAGAGGACATCATAGAGTTGTAATTGGATCATACATTCAGACGTATTCTGAACAGGGGATCAATCAACAAAGAGGGGACCGTAGGGCTTTTTATAGAGGTCCAGCATACATGTCCTGTCAACCAGTAAGAGAAGAGGGTATGCAGTTCCTCAAACAGAGTGGAGAGAGGGAGGGAAGTCTAAAGGCCACTGACTATGTGTTCAGTCAGTGTCACTGGAAAGGAGGAGGAGAGGAATTCCTCCTGTCGGAACTAGGGTCCTCACACACCCAGCCAGCTAGGTGTCATGCTTCATCATATGGACCTGCTCCTCGTCGGGTCGGCTCTGCAATACCCGACGGACACCCGTAAAGGGGCTCTTTAGCGGAGATCTTCTGTTCCTTGCCATTTGGTGCAGTGGGTGTGAGGGGTCTAGGTAGTGTAGATGTGGTGACAAGGTGATTAAAACAGGTCAGATAGTCCAAAAAGCTTTTTATTCAGGCTGGCTATCCACCTGATTAAAAACAGAAAAAGAGTGGCAGCTTTCTGACATGAAGGTTCAGCCTAGCTATGCTCAACTCTACAGGTCAACATGTTTCATGCCTATTGGTCTGAACAGGGGCCCACAAAATATCTTTGGCCCAGGGACCACAAACCCCTTGACATGTCCATGGCGGGGCATCTATTTGCTTAGGAGTCAATGGAAACGGGTAAGAGTGTGCCTTACCATCGGTTGTGCCCACGACGGTGTTGGTTTCGGACTTCATCAAGCAAGAACAGCAGTGGCAGGATGTGTAGGATCAGCTCCATGGTGGCACAGGACATGTGAAGCTGAGTACAGGTGAGTTTCAGCCTTATATCCCTCCCTTTCCGCCAGCTCCGATGTGGAGGTTTGACCACCACAGTCATATTGGCAGGCACATTGTGAATTTGCTGGTGGTAACACTGGCGGTCTACCCTCCGACAGACACATTGGCCTATCCCACCCCCACTTTGGTCGAGATTTCCTGGCGGCGGTATTGTGATGATCTTTCTTCTATGAAACTGCATGCATCGTAATAAGGCAGTCGGACCACCAACTTGGTGGCGGTGATTCTGATGCCGTTTTGATGGTGGTACCATTACCAACAAACTTGTAATCAGGCCCTTAATTATTTAACTCAAAATTGAGTTAATAGTGCTGTAATTGTTTTTTGTTCTACATTTAAAATGCATATATACAATCAATTTACAATCACATTTGACATAAAAATATTTGTGCTGGGCGTGACTACGAGTGTCAAGATGGCGGTCACACTCTAAGAGTGCCCCGGACCCCTCCGTCATCCGCTCGTATCCTAGTCGAGTTTTGGGGGCAGCGGACGCTTCTAGCCACCTTGCTGTGACCCAGTAATCCGCTCAGGTGAGTCGTGCCACTGGTGGCTGTCGAGATCGACTGCGGGTGCTGACTAGCCGGACCGCAACCCATGTGCAAGGTGGTGGCGCCTAGAGGTGAATCCAATGCCGGCCTATTGTCTAGAGCTGCCGCGGTCCCTGTTGCCAACCAGGCAACTGGGGAGGCCTCTGCCAGTCTGCCCCCGCCTCGTCCTTGCCCTGAGGCCTGCGTGGTGACCCAAGAGAAAGGATCCGAGCGGTCGCCCTGTTCCTTCTGAGAAGGGCTGGCCTGTGCGGGTGTTCTTTCGGCGGCCACAGGGGGCTGATGGCGGCTGCACTCTGCGGAGGCACCTCCTGCGACCGCGTCCCGGTAGGTGAGGAGATTGGAGTGGCGGGAGATGGACTGGGCCAATCCCCTGCTGCTGAGAGGGGAGCCAGTGAGGAGCTCATTACTCCCTGGATGTAGCTCCTGTCAGAGACGCTTTGGACTCGTTTATCTCTGCGGTGGTGCCCCCCTGGGACGGCAAAGATGCCCAGGCGGAGCCCACTCATCCTTTGGGGCTCCTCTGGCCCATTAAAACCCAGGCATTGGTGCAGACATTGGAGTGATCCCATAAAGACTTGGGCCCATGGTCGTTGCCGGACTCCGGTGAGACGGTTGCGGGCCTGTTGCTTCCTCATGCAGACGCCCACAAGGGCCTGGCTAGATTAGCTGAAGCAGTGGCCCCCTCCGGTCCCCCGCGGCTGGTGCGCATCATTCCCCGGGTGACAGACCATGTGCTGGTCTCTTTTGGACTGCAGGGGGCGCACACAACATGAGTCACTGAAGTGATCAATATAGAGCTGCCCCACAGACACTCGGACACGGGGTGGTCGCACCCCGGACTTTAGCAGCACTGGCCTCCTATTCTCACCCTGGAGATCCGGCTCTTGGATTTAGGAGTGTGGGCCCCCTGCGGACCCCTCTTAGTGAGGGTGCACATCTGGTGGATGGGGAGCTGTCTGGATGGCGGGGTAGCCCTGAGAATTCTGGCCTGGAACTTCACATCTATTCAGCTGGCCCACCCCTTCGGCCTTGTCCTGGGGGGGAGGATCTTCGAGGAGAGATACACTAGAGCGGGCCCGGGGGAGGGAGAGGAGAAGAGGCCTCTGACGTCCCAAGCCCTTAGATCTTCACTGGTCCTGGCCATGCTGTCCCCTCTTGAGTGTGAACTGTGTTGCTGGGATTGCCCCCCTCCCCTCCATCAACTAACCATGGGCAAAGACAAAGCGGTGAAGCCACCTCCGTCTCAAACTCGTATGGACCAGTGCACCACGGGCTGCTCCAACAATAGTGAGGTCGCTCCGGCTAAGACCCCTATGCCAGAAGGAGACCTCGCCACAATCCTCCACGCCATACGCAACTCGCAGGACTCCATAGGGGAGGTGCGTGTAGATGTGGTCCTCATAAGGCAAGGTCTCCGCAACGCCACAGTCAGAATTTCGGAGGCCGAATCCCGTCTGTCAACCGTGGATGATGATGTTGTGACACTGAAGGAGCAGGTCTCGTGGGGCCGCTCCCATACAAGTGAGTTCCATCGGCGTGCAGAGGATGCTTAAAACCGCTCCCGGCAGAACAATCTTCGTTTCTTGGGCATCCCCGAGGGAGCAGAGCCCACGCAAGCCGCAACCTTAATGGAGACCTGGATCAAGTAATGGATGCCCTCCGACCACCTCTCGGCATAGTTCGTTGTGGAGCGGGCCCATCGAGCTCTCATGCCTGAGCTGCCGCTGGGAGCCCCGCACAGACCGATTATTACCCACATCCTTAACTTTAAGGACAGAGACGCCATCTTGCAAGAGGCCCGCTCTCATCCTAACCTCTCCTATCAAGAAAGCAAGGTTATGATCTTCCCTGATTACACCAGAGAGGTGCAAGCACAGCCTCGATCATACAATGCAGTCAAACAAAAGCTGCAGGCCCTCAACCTCCTGAACCAGCTCCTGTTCCCAGCCTGCCTCAGGGTGGTCTTCAGCATCAAAAGTGATTTCTTCGACACCCCAGAGGCAGCTACGGAAGAGCGACCTCTCAACCTGTGTAACACTACTTCCTCTTCCCCATTGCGGACACATCCTAGATCTGCGACAGGTGGGGCTGCTAAGTCTCAGAGGAGACGCACCCACTCCTGCAGAGGGCGCAACACCCGAAGAGTGGCTTCTTCATCGCCCATGGCGGCCGTGTGGGACATGTCCGGATCCCCTGTGACCGCCGGCATGGACTATCGCAAGATCTGGAGTCAGGCTCTGGGGCACTATGAAGATGATCTACTACCCCTCCAGCAGCTGGTGCAAAGGACACTGATCTTTCCCAGAGCCCAGTGATCTGACAAGGGGGGCCCCCGTGGTAACGGATGAGGCTTCACGCCTGCCTTGACACCCACAGACAGTCCCAGACTCCTGAAACTCTCAAGATCCTGCATTATGGAGGGGGGCACCACTCTGCTCCCAAATCACTCTAGTTGGTTTTAATTTCTGTTTTAGGGTGACAGATGCTTCGGAGAAAGAAGTATGGGGTGAAGGTTTGTTAGGGGGGACTGTTGGGGAATCTGTTTACTTGTTGTTGTATCTCTTCCTTTTGTCTACAGCACTCAACACAATATTTCCGAACCACACACTTATGGATCACATAGGCCGGAGATGCCCCTGCGCCTGTCTCCAGGACCTGACAGCCAGGTGCCCACGTACGCCCCAGATAGGGGGACTCACTCACTTCGTTAGTAACAATCATGACCTCAACCCATTTTGATTTGGAACCCCTTCAGATCCTTTCATGGAATGTCAATGGGCTCTTAGACCGTGTAAAATGCACTGCAGTCCTAAAATATTCACAGAGGTCCCTCCCTAGTGCCCTAATGCTGCAGGAAACACATCTCCTAGGAAATCACTGTCCATTCCTAGCACGCCAAGGGTACGATAGGATCTTCCATGCTGGGTTCGTGCCAGGCTCACGTGGTGTGGCGATTCTCCTGCGCCGCTCCTTCCCTTTTATGGTCACCCGGGACATAGAGGACTCCTAGGGACACTTTGTGGCTCTCACAGGTAGAGTAGGGGGACATACCCTTAATCTTGTCTCGGTTTATGTACCCCCGGCAGCCCTTGAGCCCTCCCGCTGAGATCTCGCAGACTTGCTGTCGTCCTTCCCCCAGGGAGTTACGGTGATCGGAGGGGACTTTAATCCAGCCCTGACCCCTGCCTGCGATGCTACTGGAACCGCCTCCCCTTGCCGGCGCACAGGTGCTAAACGCCTCTCGGAGTGGGCATCCAGATTTGGCTTATGCGATGTGTGAAGAACGTGGAATTCATGACTGCGCCAGTACATCACACCTGCGCTGCACATCACACTCACTCCCGCATTGACTTGATATTTATGCCCACCCATGAATGTCGCGTGGTCGCTAGTATTCAAATTCTCGCCCGAGAAATCTCTGACCACTCGCCCCTCCTCCTTTGGCTGGGAGGCCTCACAGGCGCACTTTGTCCCATATGGCGGCTCAATGCCTGGTTTCTCCAAGATAAGGTCTATAAACAGGTGCTGGGTGAGGAGCTTAAGCGCTACTTCCAAAGTAACGATGGCACGGTCAATCTCCTGGTACGTTGTGGACGGCTGGGAAGGCCACTGTCAGAAGCTTTGCTAAAGGATATCTCAAAAAGAACCACTTGGCACAAGAAGAGCACCTCTTCTGGCTAGAGGCTCGTGCCCTCCGCCTGGGGCGGGCCACGAGCGTGGCAGACCGGGAGGTCTTGTCCCAACAGCTCGAACTCCTGCGTGAAGAAATACGTCATATTTTCCTAGAATTGGCTAAGCAAACATGGAGGTCTTCTACAACTCGAGTCTACGGCTGGGGAGACTAGAATGGCAAGCTTCTTTACTGGCTTGCGTAATGCCCCCTGGCCAATCAGATAATTCCGGAGATTTTCAACGCGGATGGGTGAACTCAGCACGCTTCCACCGCCATTGCGCAGACCTATGCTGAATACTATAGGCGCCTTTATTCAGCGGCCTCGTCCTTGGGTTCAGAACCCAACCCCTACTTTTTACGAGATGTACCTCTGCCACAGCTCTTCCAAGCCGACGCCCATCCACTAGATCTGCCCATTTCTTGTGAAGAGATTGGCGCAGCCATCTCCACAGTAACAACTGGAAAGACCCCAGGCCCAGATGGATATCCGGCAGAGTACTATTTAGCGTTCAAGGATATCTTGACACCACGACTTCATGCTCTTTATGCGAAGCGGTGGAGAAAGGTGCCTTTTCGGCAGACATCCATATTGCCATGATCGTAGTACTTCACAAAGCACACCCTCCATCATCCTCCTGCTCGGACTACCGTCTGATCTCGCTTATTAACACCAGGGTCAAAATTTACGCCACGGTCCTAGCCACCAATGTTAAATCTGTTCTCACCACTCTGATACACCCTGATCAATGTGGCTTCATGCCCATGGCAGCACGAGGCATTGCTTGCGATACCTGCATGTTGAATTGGCCCATCGTCAGCTCCTCCCACTCTACTTGGCCCTGCTACTGATAGACTTCGAGAAAGCCTTCGATATGGTGGGCTGGCGATATTTGGAGGGTGTGCTGGTAAGAGCAGGCTTTGGCCCACCCTTACAGGGGTTCATTCGCGTGCTCTACTCCCATTGGTTCGAGTCTTGATAAATGGTGTCCTCTCCGACGACTTTCCCATTTGATGGGGAACAAGGTAAGGCTGCCACCTATCCCCCCTTCTCTTTGCCCTTGCGATAGAGCCACTTGCCTGACTTATCAGATGCGATGTTCCAGTACGGTGTGGCAATGGAGTGACTCCCATGAAGATCGTATCGCGCTTTACACGGATGAAGTCCTTCTGTTCATGGCAGATCGCACTCAAACGGGCCCCCATTGCCTACATATCCTCCAGCTTTCTGGGGAAGTGTCGGGTCTACGACTTAACCAGGCCAAATCGATCCTGGTACCCCTATACGTTTCTTGTGACTGTGTGACATGGCAATCCGACATACCAGTCAGACGCCTTAGTTTTCGCTACCTGGGGATCTGGGTGGCACTCCACCCGGAACTTACCTGGTCCCTTAACCTCACCCCGCTGCTAAAGAAAACCAAGGAAGACCTCTATAAATGGCAGTCCCATCCCTTGAATCCTCTGGGAAAGATCACCTTGTACAAGATAATGATCCTCCCCCGATTTTTGTATGTGCTGCAAAATCTACCTCTACATCTCCTTCGCCATTGTTTTCACACCCTAGACAAAATGGCCACAACATTTCTCTGGGGTAACTCAATGCCACGCCTGACCCTCGCCCAATGGCAATGGGCCCCCTGTGATGGTGGACTGGGGATGACCAACCTTTTCCTCTATTATGTCGCAGCTCATCTCCTAGTGATTAATGACTGGTTCTCAGGGGTATGGTCTGATCCAGCCTACCAGCTGGAGCTTAGGAACCTGGGGTTCTCTCCGATACAGGCAATGGTCTATGGCTCCCCGATTCCCCACGCGATTCCGGCAATGACTCCAGCGGTCCTCCTCGAGTTGCGTTCCGTGCTTCAATACACCCGCTGGGATGCTAAACTCACACATTTGAAAGAGACGTTTAGTAATAGATTAGTTACCTTAGAATTACCCCCAGGCATAAGACTGGATCCGGAGAATTTTTCTCTTAGCAGTACCCCTGCGCGTCGGTAGGTGGCATCGGTCGACTACCTGTCCGTCATCGGCATCTTGGTCGCCAGGATGATGTTGCGGTGCCTACTTAGATGCCGCCCCTGTGTGCTGACGTCAGTTCTTTCTTTTTCCATGCCAGCCTAGCGCAGATCCGGAGAGAGCTTGGCCCTTAGTCACTTTTTGACAAAACTTTTTTCGACTTTTGTCGACTTCTTTGTTCGAGTCATCCACTCCTGGTGTGCGAGGGATGTCCCGTTGGCCCTGCGAGGTCTGTCACAAACTGATGTCTGTGACGGACCCGCACCTCGTGTGCCTTTGGTATCTGGAGCGCGACCACGACCCGAACTCATGCTCTGACTGCCGGGCAAGGAATCCAAAGTCTTTGCGGGAGCGGTCCCGAAAACTCTTGGAGGCCCGGCAGCCAGCTCTGCATCGCTCCCGCTCAAGGCGAAGGTCTCGAGACCGCTCGCGGAGCCATCACACCTCATCTAAGTCTTCACACTCCTCGGGTAAGTCGAAGCACAAGAAGAAGGCGAAGAAGCACCGTCACTCTTCGCCTTCTCCCCATCAGTCGGCTGACACGACGCAGGATCGGGAGCGTTGTCGCTGTAAGGCTCCATCTTAGGAGCCTCCTTCAGGGACGACTCCGCTCCTCCCTCCTTTTCCGGGAGCCGGGGCGTCCCCTGCTCAGCTTCATACGTTCTACGAAGCCCTCCACTCCATCTTTGGGCAGCCTGACTCCGCAGGTGCGCCTTCGAGCCCCGTGGAGCCGGTGGGGTGTCCTGGGCCTTTGATGCCAGCGGCTTTGGCCACGGCACCGGAGGGCCCCCGTGGATCCAGACCTGGATCGGATTGCGCCATCGACCTTACGCGACCTTCCCTGGCGCCGATCCCGACGACATCGCCCCCGGAGTCGGCCGTGCCCCCGGCCGACGCCGTCCCCATCCTCTCCCCAGAGATGGACCCGGAGTTTACCGATGTCGGCCGATGTCGAATCCGATGCCGGAGGGTACTTTTGTTCCCTTGTTCATCCCAGGTGTTCCCTTTCGCCCTGAAGGTGGTGATGAGGATTGGGAGGGGTCACTGGCATTACACAACTTGGGGATGTTTGGCTGGGGCACCACCTGCGCACATTTCAAGACTTACAAGGCCTGTACTCCCTTAATTTTACTTAGTTCTATAAATACCACACTCCCCGAGTTCAGTCCACTGGAGGCCAAACTCCTTATGAGTGGCTTAGGGAGGGGAGGGGTGTCCCAGATCTACCGCTCTCTTATTAACAACTCCCAGTCACCTTCGATCACCTAAGGGCACGTTGGGATCTGTGGCTGGGCCCCTGGAGGACGAAGACTAGAGAGATGCACTTATAGCCCCCCGAGTGATCACCATCTCAGCCAGAATGAGGTTGATCCAGATTTATTATCTTCACTGCGCCTATCTCACTCCAACCAGACTGCACTGGGCTGGATTCCTCCAGACTCCAAGTTGCCTGGGGTGTACGGAAGCGCCTGCGGACTTTTACCACATCAGCTGGTTCTCCACTGCTCTAACCAAATACTGGCTGGATGTAGTGAACGACCTTAATGAGGTTCTGTGTGGGATGTCCCATCCACTCACTTGGTCCTTATCTTGGGAGTCCTGGAGGGCTTGGGAGGCTCTTGGGCTGACAGAGCATTTCTGGGTACAGCCACCATGGTGGCCAAGCATGACATAGCGGCCAAATGAAAAGACCCTGCCCCCAACAGTGTCACGCTGGCGTAGGGGGCTGAATTGGTGCACCATGCAGGAAAAACCTGTATATGAGGCGAGAGGGTGTCCAGCAAAATATGATAGAGTATGGGGCACATGGCTGAGACTAGTAGGCTAAAGGAAATATGTTTTTGTTCCTACTGTCTCTGTGACTCCGGTCTTCTATCTGTCAGACTGTAATGCAAATGCAGCTGTTAGCCGACTATCAAATAATAATTGTGAACTGTACCGTATGCTATTGTGCTATGAATTATCATATCCTTGTTTTAAAATCAAATAAAGTTGATTTTCAAAAAATATATATATTTTTGCTATTTTTTTCAAGTTTAAGAAAGATTTTTAAAATGTTCTATATATTTTAGAATGGTGCCAACTCAGTCACAGAGGTGGAGAGCCAATGTGAAAAAAATTACAAAAAATATCTTTATATAAAATATTGTAAATTAATTTCATATATTTATTTTAAACGTACAACAAATTAAAAATAACTTATATGTAAATCTAAAATGTAATTATTTTGAATATATGAAATTAAACTGAGATTATTTTTTTGAAGTTTAAATTTTTAAAAATTCCACCTAAAGTAAAATCATGTTATTTATTGTAATTATGTTTTAATAATTATTAATAATTATTAAAAGTGATGTATATAATTCATTAAAAGTTATTTAATTATATTTTAATAACAAATAATGTTCCATTCATTTTTACATTCGAAAAGGCTAATAAAATAAGTTAAAATACAACTTTTTTTATTTTAAGATAACTTTTCAAATTAAATTACATTTATATGTATAACTATTTATTCATATTTTTAACTAACATTTAATTTAATTTAGCATTATTCTCTGTGTGGTTTTATTTTAAGCTCCTGACTCCATTATTTTCTATGGGAGGATGTTGCATTACCAGTGGCAATGTGGTTGCATTTTCAGTGTGTGGTGCTGGACATACTTCAGCTCTGAGCTGGAGTACATTTACTACTTGTTAGAAATGGGATCTCTGGTTGGATAAGGCTTGCGCCAAAGCCAGGCAGAGACCACCACTCTAGTCAGGGCGAGGGAGTTACACGCCGAAGATAACCCCTGCTCACCCCCTTGGTAGCTTGGCACGAGCAGTCAGGCTTATCCCGGAGGCCATGTGTAAAGCATTTGCGCACGCACACAGCAACAACATACCAGGCACACCACAAAAGGAACTCCACACAAGGTTATATCAAAAATAGCCTTTGTATTGTCATAACACATTAGAATAGTACTCACATAATATACATGGTGCCACCTGGCACTAGGTCATATCTACAAGGGATTATTTACACCTGACAGGGCCCACTGGACCACTGTCAGAACCAGCACAAAGTGAACTTAGTAAAAGTAAGACATATCATAAACGTACAACCAGTAATCACTGGTCACCACTGTACTCAGCATCATCCTGTCACATAAACCACATTATGCACAGTATCACATAGGCCCCAAATCCATTGTACGCCAACCTCATCAGTCTAACATATTAGACCCTAACCTCCTAAGTATCACTCACATTAGGGGCATAAATCACAGTGGAGGATAACCTCCCAAGCATAAACCATATTATGCAAATAACCTCATACATAAACCACAGTTAGAGGCATCAAACAGGGTGCGTAAATCATACTACATGAATCACATTTCCTAGCACCACATACATCACATTAGCACATAGTCTCCTAATAAAGACCATAGTAGAGGCATTAATCACATTAGGGCCTGGCGCTAGGGCTGGGCGGAATTGGCGTAGCGCCACTACGCAGAATTTTGGAAAAAATGTGTGGAAAACGAGCGCACGTCCTGAGGGTCCGTGTGCCCGGGACAGGGGTCCCTCGTGCCCGGGCAGGCTCCCCGATCTCCCCGGCCTGGCTGGGTTTCAGTCAGGGCCTGGGGTTTGGGAGCCCCCGTCCTGCGGCCTGCCAAGTGTCCATCTGCCTGGGACAAGGGTCCCTGGTGCAGCGCCCCGGAGACCTGCAAGGGCAGGCGGGAGCTCTACAGCTATGGCTCGGCTCGGGGCAGGCGGATGGGAGTCCTTTCGGTCCCGGCCATCTGGTCGCACCAATCCCCTCGGCCATCTGGTCGCACGCAATGCTTTCCAATGGGGCGACCAGATGGCCGGGCCGCCCTGGAAGTCCCGATGGGGGCTCATTCGCCTCCCTGATCCCAGCCAGGGCTCCAGGAGGTCGGGCACGTCCGGGCCTAGGGTCCCCCGAGTCTCTCAGTGCGCACAGGTTCCCAGAAAGAGGGGTAGCCTTCCTCCGAATTACTAGGGGCAGGGTATGCCGGGACACCCCTCCCGGGCTGGCGGTTCTCAGCCGGGGACCAGATGGGCTGGGCCCGGACGACACCTCCCCTCCGTCCGGGGGGCTCCCTCCTCCGGCCCTCGGCGTGGCAAAGTGCCCGGTACGGGCTCCATGGGTCCCAGGCAGTCCTCCCCCGGGCGTCTGGGCCCCAGGAGCGCCTGTGGGCCTCCCCATGCCTGAGGCCCAGCGTGGGGTCTCAGAGCCCCCCCCGAGCCCTGCAGCCCCGGAGCCCTGCAGCCCCCGAGCCCTGCAGCCCCCAAGCCCTGCAGCCCCCGCGCCCTGCAAGGGCAGGCGGGAGCCCTCCCGCGAAGGCTCGGGGCAGGCAGATTGGCGTTATTTCGGTACCCGGCCATCTGGTCGCACCAATCCCCTCGGCCATCTGATCGCACGCAATGCTTTCCAATGGGGCGACCAGATGGCCGGGCCGGCCTGGAAATCCCGATGAGGGCTCATTCGCCTCCCCGATCCCAGCCAGGGCTCCAGGAGGTCGGGGGCCTCCGTGCCTAGGGTCCCCTGAGTCTGGCGGTGCGCACGGGTTCCCAGAAAGAGAGGTAGCCTTCCTCCGGATTACTAGGGGCAGGGTATGCCGGAACACCCCTCCTGGGCTGGCGGTTCTTTGCCGGGGACCAGATGGGCTATGCCCGGACATCACCTCCCCTCCGTCCGGAGGGCTCCCTCCTCTGGCCCACGGCGTGGCAAAGTGCCCGGGACGGGCTCCATGGGTCCCGGGCAGTCCTACCCCGGGCGTCCGGGCCCGAGAGCTCCGGTGGTCCTCCCCGTGCCTGAGGCCCAGCCGGGTGTCCCTGAGCCCCCCTGGACGCGGAGCCCCCGAGCCCTGCGTGGGCAGGCGGGAGCCCTACCGTGAAGGCTCGGGGCGGGCAGATGGGAGTCCTTTCGGTCCCGGCCATCTGGGCGCACCTTTCCCCTCGGCCATCTGGTCGCACGCAATGCTTTCCAATGGGGCGACCAGATGGCCGGGCCGCCCTGGAAGTCCCGATGAGGGCTCATTTGCCTCCCCGATCCCATAGGTCCGCGCATAGGGTCCCCTCAGTCTTGAGGTGCGCACAGGTTACCAGAAAGGGGGGTAGCCTTCCTCCGGATTACTAGGGACAAGGTACTCTGGGACCCCTCTCGGCCTAGCGGTCCTCAGCCGGTATTGGACGGGCCAGGATGCCGCCCCAGCCCTGGGTCCGTCCCTGGGCCTGTCGCGTGGCAGGCTGCCCTGGATGGGGTCCGGCGGGCCCGGGGAGCCTCTCCCTGCTGGGCTGGGTCCAGGGGCCCCGGGGAGGGCGGCCTCCCCACCCCACCCCAGGCTCCGTCCTCGGTCCTGCTGCATGGCAGGGTGCCCGAACGAGGTCCCGCAGGCCCGGGGAGGCTTCCCCTTTGCCTCTGGGCCCAGGAGCCCCGCCGGTCCCCGGCTCGGGTGTTCCAGCCCTGCGCCCCGTCCCCCGGCCTGCTGCCCTGCCAAAGGCCCAGAACGGGGTTCCATCATGCTCCCCTTGCTCGGCTGGGTTCAGGGGCTCCCTGCGGCCCCGGGGAGGGTGGCCTCCCCACCCCGGGCTTCGTCCTCAGTCCCGCTGCTTGGCAGGGTGCCTGGGATGGTGTCCGGCTGGGTCCAGGGGTCCTGCCGGGCCCCAGGTCGGGTGCTCCGGCCCTGGGCCCCGTCCTCCGGCCTGCCGCTCTGCCAAAGGCCTGGGACGTGGTTCCGTTGTGCCTGGGGAGCCTCCCCTTGCTTGGCTGGGTTCAGGAGCTCCGGTCGGGGCCCCTGAGGGCCCCGGGGAGGGCGGCCTCCCCACCCCGGGCTCCGTCCTTGGTCCTGCCGCGTGGCAGGGTGCCCGGGACGGGGTCCGGAGGGCCCGGGGAGGCGTCCCCTGCGCCGCTGGGCCTGGGAGCCCCTGCTGGGTCCAGGGGCCCCGTTGGGCCCCGGGTCGGTTGCTCCAGCCCTGGGCCCCGTCCCCCGGCCTGCTGCTCCACCAAGGGCCCAGGACAGGGGTCAGTCGGTCCCGTGCAGGCCTCCCCTGCTTGTCAAGGTGTCCGCAGGCCCCGGGTCGGAGGGCCCGTCGGGTCCCCCTCGCAGCCTCCATGGCTGGGGCCCAGCTGGGGTCCTGGGCCTCCGGTCCCCCATGCCCCGGCGCCCGCTCACTCTTTCGTTGGGGCACAGAGCAACCAGATGGCTTCCCTTTTGTGCCCGGCCATCTGGTCGCACCTATCCCCTCGGCCATATGGTCGCACGCAATGCTTTCCTATGGGGTGACCAGATGGCCGGGCTTCCCTGGAAGTCCCGATGAGGGCTCATTTGCCTCCCCTATCCCAGCGAGGGCTCCAGGAGGTCGGGTACTTTTGCGCCTTGGGTCCCCTCTGTCACCTCGTGTGCACGGATTACAAGAAAGGGGGGTAATTTTCCTCCGGATTACTAGGGAGAGGGTCAATCAGACCTCCGTGAGGTCCGGCGATTCTGAAACAGGGGAAGGCAGCACTCGAGCCCGCCCGCCGGGGCCCCCAGGGGCCCGGGTACGCACCTGCCTCTCAGCCCCTTCCCGATGGTCCTTTTTCTCCGAGTTTGCTCAGTCAGACCTCCGTGAGGTCCGGCGATGCTGAGACAGGGGAAGGCAGCACCCAGGCCCACCCGCCGGGGCCCCCAGGGGCCCGGGTACGCACCTGCCTCTCAGCCCCTTCCCGATGGTCCTTTTTCTCCAAGTTTGCTCAGTCAGACCTCCGTGAGGTCCGGCGATGCTGAGATGGGGGAAGGCAGCACCCGGGCCCGCCCGCCGGCGCCCCCAGAGGCCCGGGTACGCACCTGCCTCTCAGCCCCTTCCCGATGGTCCTTTTTCTCCGAGTTTGCTCAGTCAGACCTCCGTGAGGTCCGGCGATGCTGAGATGGGGGAAGGCAGCACCCGGGCCCGCCCGCCGGGGCCCCCAGAGGCCCAGGTACGCACCTGCCTCTCAGCCCCTTCCCGATGGTCCTTTTTCTCCGAGTTTGCTCAGTCAGACCTCCGTGAGGTCCGGCGATGCTGAGACAGGGGAAGGCAGCACCCGGGCCCACCCGCCGGGGCCGCCAGGGGCCCGAGTACGCACCTGCCTCTCAGCCCCTTCCCGATGGTCCTTTTTCTCCGAGTTTGCTCAGTCAGACCTCCGTGAGGTCCGGCGATGCTGAGACTCCCTGCCCCAGTCGGGCAGGGAGGCGAGCAGCAGCCCCGGGGAAGGAGCCTCCGAGCGGCTGCCTCGGTGCGCCTGGCCACGCCTCGCCGGACTGCAAGGGTGACTGGGTACGGCAGCCTCCCAGGCCATCTGGGCGCTGGGTCGTCCCGGACCATCTGGTCGCCTGGCCGAGCGACCAGATGGCCCTGCGGGCCGGGTGACCAGATGGCCCTGCGGGCTGGTTGACCAGATGGCCGGCCTGCCGGCTGGCCGGCCTGACTCCAACTTTTGTCCTTCCCCAAAGTTCTGTAAGCCCCCACTATGTGGGGGCTTAATAGTCGAGAAAAATGGGCTCCCCGGGCAGGCCGTCGGGGAGAGGACGTGGCCTAAGCTTAACCCTCCTTGGTTCCGGCTGAGGGTCCGGGTGCTGGGGACCGGGGGGTCCCCCAGGGCCCGGGGAGGCTCTCCCCAGCCTGGCTAGGGTTCGGAAGCTGGGACCGGGCCCGGGGCTTGAGCTCCGTCCGGCAGGCCCTGGGGTGCGGGAGCCCCCCATCCTGCAAGCCAGCTGAGGGTCTGGGCGCTGGGGACTGGGGTCCACCGGGGCCCGGGGAGGCTCTCCCCAGCCTGGCTAGGGTTCAGAAGCTGGGACAGGGCCTGGGGCTCGAGCTCCGTCTGGTGGGCCCTGGGGTGCGGGAGCCCCCCATCCTGCAAGCCAGCTGAGGGTCTGGGTGCTGGGGACTGGGGTCCACCGGGGCCCGGGGAGGCTCTCCCCAGCCTGGCTAGAGTTCTAAAGCTGGGACAGGGCCTGGGGCTCGAGCTCCGTCTGGTGGGCCCCGGGGTGTGGGAGCCCCCATCTTGCAAGCCATCAGAGTGTCCGGGCACTGGTTACGGGGGTCCATCAGGGCCCGGGGAGGCTCTCCCCAGCCTGGCTAGGGTTCTGAAGCTGGGTCCGGGCCTGGGGCTTGAGCTCCATCCGGCAGGCCCCGGGGTGTGGGAGCCCCCATCCTGCAAGCCATCAGAGGGTCCGGGCGCTGGTTACGGGGGTCCATCAGGGCCCGGGGAGGCTCTCCCCAGCCTGGCTAGGGTTCTGAAGCTGGGTCCGGGCCTAGGGCATGAGCTCCATCCGGCAGGCCCCGGGGTGTGGGAGCCCCCGTCCTGCAAGCCATCAGAGGGTCCGGGCGCTGGTTACGGGGGTCCATCAGGGCCCGGGGAGGCTCTCCCCGGCCTGGCTAGGGTTCGGAAGCTAGGACCGGGCCCCGGGGCTTGTGCTCTGTCCGGCGGGCCCCGGGGTGCGGGAGCCTCCCATCCTGCAAGCCAGCCGAGGGTCCGGGCGCTGGGGACGGGGGTCCACCGGGGTCCGGGGAGGCTCTCCCCGGCCTTGCTAGGGTTCGGAAGCTGGGACCGGGGCTCGTGCTCGTGGTTCAGGAGCACTTTGTTTTCCAAGCTCCTCTTCCCCTTTTGTCAGGTGGGGGCTAGGTACTCAGACACACCACAGGGGGCAGAGCCAGCATTCACTAGGGCAGGCACCTTCCTATTCAGAGTCAGGGGATTACCCCTCCCACTACTTTTAGCCCAGAGGTCCTATTCAGCCCAGCGCTGACTCACCCTGCCCCTCCTGGAGCCACACACACCACCCAGCCCCTGTCACTCACAAAGCCAGACATGCAATTCACATCAGGCAGGCAGACACATAGCACACAGAAATGCCAACTTCTAAAAGTGGCATTTCTAAAATAACCACCATAAATCTGCGCACACCAGGGTGCGGGAGCCCCCAATCCTGCAAGCCTGCCGAGGGTCCGGCCGCTGGGGACGGGGGTCCACCGGGGCCCGGGGAGGCTCTCCCCGGCCTGGATAGGGTTCGGAAGCTGGGACCGGGCCCGGGGCTCGTGCTCCGTCCCAGGGTGCGGGAGCCCCCCGTCCTGCAAGCCAGCCAAGGGTCCGGGCGCTGGGGACGGTGGGGGCGGTCCACCGGGGCCCGGGGAGGCGCTCCCCGGCCTGGCTAGCGTTCGGAAGCTGGGACCGGGCCCGGGGCTTGTGCTGCGTCCCAGGCTGCGGGAGCCCCCCATCCTGGAAGCCAGCCGAGGGTCCGGGCGCTGGTGACGGGGGTCCACCGGGGCCCAGGGAGGCTCTCCCCAGCCTGGCTAGGGTTCGGAAGCTGGGACCGGGCCCGGGGCTCATGCTGCGTCCCAGGGTCCCAGGGTGAGGGAGCCCCCCCGTCCTGGAATCCAGCCAAGGGTCCGGGGGCTGGTGACGGGGGTCCACCGGGGCCCGGGGAGGCTCTCCCCGGCCTGGCTAGGGTTCAGAAGCTGGGACCGGGGCTCGTGCTCCGTCCGGCGGGCCCCGGGGTGCGGGAGCCCCCCGTCCTGCAAGCCAGATGAGGGTCCGGGCGCTGGGGAAGGGTGTCCACCGGGGCCCAGGGAGGCTCTCCCGGCCTGGCTAGGGTTCGGAAGCTGGGACCGGGCCCGGGGATCGTGCTCCGTCCGGCGTGCCCCGGGGTGCGGGAGCCCCCCGTCCTGCAAGCCAGCCGAGGGTCCGGGCGCTGGGGACGGGGGTCCACCAGGGCCCGGGGAGGCTCTCCCCGGCTTGGCTGCTTTCAGAAGCAGGGACCGGGCCGGGGAGCTGGGCTGGCTGGCTTTATCCGCTACGCTGGCGGAGCAGAGTTTTCTGCCCACCCCTACCTGGCGCCCTATTAACCTCACAGTCCCCCTGGCCAACTGGCCTTCTCAAAGGGGCTCAAATGCCCTGTGTCCAAAATGTCAGGGCGGCTGCCATGCAGCAGAAGTCAAGGGTGCGCCATTGCGCAGACCTAAACATTGCAGCTGGCACTAAGTGCTGCACAGCTGTGAATGTGTGGGGCAAAGGAGTGCATCTCACTCCTAACTCACCAGGCATGTCCCCAAAGAAAGAATGGCCTAAACGATGCAGCTGCCCACTACTTGCTGGTCAGCTGTGAGGTAATAAGGCCTGGCACCACTGTGCCCTCCAAACAGATATGCACAACGTTGCAGCTGCCCGCGCTGGTGCGGTGCAGCTGAGAATCATGGGAAGGGGCCCTGGCACTACTGTGCCCTCGTGGCCCCACTGGGGCTTTTAAATTAACTTTGCCCCCATAACGTTGCAGCTGCCCTCTAGCAAAATGGGGCAGCTGTAGAAAATGGCCAACACGGGGAAGCACGGGCACCACTGGCCCTCGGGACCCCCACTGGGGCCCTTAAACAAAATATGGCCCACGTCGTTGGAGCGACCCCCTATCAGGCGGGGGCCACTCAGGAAATAGGCCGGAACACGGGATCCAACACCGTGCCTCACAAGGCATCACAACACGGACGAAGCCCCTACTCACCGGGGCTTGCGTGGGGACTCCGCTCCTCTCTTCCTGGTAACCTGCGGGGCTCCCACAGCTCACGGGGGCCCGCTCGCGAAGCCATCGACCTCCGGACTGGCACTCCACCTGGTCCCTTCTCTGGACATCCTCTCCGGCACCGGGGCGAAGGCAGGACTCTCTCCGCTCTCCTGTGGACACGGGGCCGGGCTTCCCTCGCTAATGCGGAAGTCCCGCCCCAAGTCAGGCACCACGCTGCCTGACTTCCTCTCCGGCCGCGCTGCGATTGGCTGCCTCCGGCCGGTGCATTTCCACTCAGATCGGGCTGCGGCGGTGAAACGCGGGGTGGGCTCCCGCTTTAATTTAAAACTATTGGCGGGGTGGGCACCCACCAAAAAGGCACCATAATGCGGGGTGGGCACCCGCCAAATAGATAAAAGCAAAATGCGGCATTAAAGTGGGGTGGGCACCCGCGATTTAGATATAAAAATGAGCGGGGTGGGCACCCGCGATTTTGATATCAAAATGAGCGGGGTGGGCACCCGCGATTTTAGGAAAACGCGGGGTGGGCACCCGCAATTAAGGTATAACGGGGGAATCCCTCCGATGGGGATTCCCTCACCAAGGGCTGCAGCTCAGCGCTGCGCAGCCCCCAGGCTCTCCCTCTCCTTTGGGGAAAGTTAGGATGAAGCGCTCACAGGGCGCAGAAGACAGCAAAAAGGTCCTGAAGGTCCTGGACTGCAAAAGAAGAAGGAAAAGGGTCCCATCAAATCCTTTAGGCATCAAGGGGCAATGCAGGACCCAGGGAGGCAAGCCCTCATGGCAGCCCCCCCTGGGCCCCAGCAGCAGCACGCCCCAGTAGGAACAGCACACCAAGACTGCACTGAACATTTTCATGGGGTCACAGCCCCTACTTTTATACACCAATTTCCTTTGTCTTAGGTGCAGGGTTTGGGGGAACTAGATACAACTGGTTCAGGAGCACTTTGTTTTCCAAGCTCCTCTTCCCCTTTTGTCAGGTGGGGGCTAGGTACTCAGACACACCACAGGGGGCAGAGCCAGCATTCACTAGGGCAGGCACCTTCCTATTCAGAGTCAGGGGATTACCCCTCCCACTACTTTTAGCCCAGAGGTCCTATTCAGCCCAGCGCTGACTCACCCTGCCCCTCCTGGAGCCACACACACCACCCAGCCCCTGTCACTCACAAAGCCAGACATGCAATTCACATCAGGCAGGCAGACACATAGCACACAGAAATGCCAACTTCTAAAAGTGGCATTTCTAAAATAACCACCATAAATCTGCGCACACCATTGCGCAGCATTTATTCACACAATTTCATACATACCAGACTTGACCACACTGCTCCTCTCATCACAGGAATTACCACTGACACACACTGATCAGGGAATCCCCCATGCATTCCTATGGGAGGGCAGGCCAAGCTCACCAATGTAACACAGAGAGCGCACGCACTTTCCACTGGACCACAGTGCGAAAGTGCCCAGAGGCCTAAAATCACCAACACCAGGTTACAGACAAGGCAAAAAGTTCAGGGGTGAACCTGCCAAAAAGGGCCAAGTCCAACACTACTGTTTTGCGTCCTAATGGCTGTAGTAACTTTAGAAGTTCAGTTTGTAAATAGGAATGGACTTCCTTCCCTAACACTCCCTTATCCCCCTCCTTACTCCTCCCTAAACCACACCTATTTTGTAGTAAGTATGCCATATTTTTTAATCACTTCCTCTGGTCCCTACTACATTTAGTACTAAATAGTAAACTTACATGGGTGAGTATCTTCCCATAGAAAAGATAGACGAGGTGGAAATGGAGATTTACATTTGTAGGTTTATGAATAGCATTTTGTAGTACTTTAGCAGTAGTGGCTGGCAGGCAATGAGGGTGGAGAGGGGGATGGCAGGGGGAGGGGTGGACAAAATAATAATTTTAAAAAATATCACTTACCTCGTCTGTCGGCCCCTCTCTCCTCCACTTCTCCGGAACCAGGAAGCCACCAGGCTCCGCATAGCCAATCACAATGCTGCAATACAATGTTGTGATTGGTCTGAGCACCGTGGATTGGCGCTCAGATTGGGACTGGGAGCCCGGGCATGTTCCCCACCAGTTCTGTGTAATGCAGCCTGGTGGGGAACGTGCAAAGTGCACATGACTGTTTGGCCGGGCGTAGGATGGCCGGCCAAGCAGTCATGCCCAGTTGGAGTGTGCAAACCACTCCTCCCCCTGTGCCTCCAGCCCAGCCCCGCCCTAACCCAGCCCCGAACCTGAGAAAAATAAAATGATAATAACTAAGTTGTTATCATTTTATTTTCCCTGCTCAAAGAGCAGTGGGGCGACGCTCCTCCGCCTTAGTGGAGAAGCTGCCTCTGTACTTTAGTAGTACTATTGTAGTACTTCTAAACGAACTACAGAAGGAAGTTTGTACATAGGCACCATTGTATTACTTCTTACAGATGTCTTTCTGGTGATCACATATGGTCTTGCAGCTAGCTACGCTGTCAAGCCAGGCCTACAAACCAATGAAATTTAAAAACTGAGTTTGTCAGCGGCGGTAACCTAAACCCTTGCTTACTACTGTAATCTGTGAAAATCTATTTTATAAGATACTTGTCTACTGGTTTTAACACAGTGTAATACAATCCACCCATAAATACTTATTGGCTTTAACGTATGCTTTTCCACAATAAATAATTCAGGCCAACTGACTTTAACTGGCATAACATTTTAGAATAAAGAGTGTAGACCTATGGCATCTGACATAACTTTTCTTAATGAATCAGTCAGGCCTACGGCTTTGATCAGTGGCTTGTCACCATAATCAACTCAAGCCCACCATATTGAACATAATCTGAGCATTATAAACATGATTTTTCTGTGGAAGCACAAAACGTCTGCCCAATCAAATCCAGTAGTGACGAAAATCAGTAAGTGGGCTGAGCTAAATCACCATTCTCAGTAGTACTTCTTAAAGCTCTGTTTCTCTTGGTCACAGGAATCATAGCAAAATTTGCACTGTCAAGCCACACCTAAAAATTGTAAGTATTAAGCTGCCAGCTGAGTGAATAGCCAGCTGCCTAAAGTGAAAGCACAAAGCGATACAAAAGGGGATGATGGACGGAACGTTTGAGCCAATCAAACACTCACCCCCAGTCAACTGATCTGGGTTTAATCCATCATCATTCTTTAGCTCACTCCACCACCCCAGTTCAGACATGGCCATATGCAAATCAGTCTGACCCTGTGCCTCATGGGAACAGTCCAGCCCGAACTGCCAAGCCATGTCTTCCCTGGACCGGAAACAAGCATCCTAGGACCGGTTTCTGGCATTCCAGCCATCATCAGCCAGGCTTGCTTGAATCCAGTGGCAAAGTGAGCAAGGGACCCACGTCTGGGCATACCCCCGCCAACTTAGGGCGAACAAAGCGATACAAAAGGGGATGATGGACGGAACGTTTGAGCCAATCAAACACTCACCCCCAGTCAACTGATCTGGGTTTAATCCATCATCATTCTTTAGCTCACTCCACCACCCCAGTTCAGACATGGCCATATGCAAATCAGTCTGACCCTGTGCCTCATGGGAACAGTCCAGCCCGAACTGCCAAGCCATGTCTTCCCTGGACCGGAAACAAGCATCCTAGGACCGGTTTCTGGCATTCCAGCCATCATCAGCCAGGCTTGCTTGAATCCAGTGGCAAAGTGAGCAAGGGACCCACGTCTGGGCATACCCCCGCCAACTTAGGGCGAACAAAGCGATACAAAAGGGGATGATGGACGGAACGTTTGAGCCAATCAAACACTCACCCCCAGTCAACTGATCTGGGTTTAATCCATCATCATTCTTTAGCTCACTCCACCACCCCAGTTCAGACATGGCCATATGCAAATCAGTCTGACCCTGTGCCTCATGGGAACAGTCCAGCCCGAACTGCCAAGCCATGTCTTCCCTGGACCGGTAACAAGCATCCTAGGACCGGTTTCTGGCATTCCAGCCATCATCAGCCAGGCTTGCTTGAATCCAGTGGCAAAGTGAGCAAGGGACCCACGTCTGGGCATACCCCGCCAACTTAGGGCGAACAAAGCGATACAAAAGGGGATGATGGACGGAACGTTTGAGCCAATCAAACACTCACCCCCAGTCAACTGATCTGGGTTTAATCCATCATCATTCTTTAGCTCACTCCACCACCCCAGTTCAGACATGGCCATATGCAAATCAGTCTGACCCTGTGCCTCATGGGAACAGTCCAGCCCGAACTGCCAAGCCATGTCTTCCCTGGACCGGAAACAAGCATCCTAGGACCGGTTTCTGGCATTCCAGCCATCATCAGCCAGGCTTGCTTGAATCCAGTGGCAAAGTGAGCAAGGGACCCACGTCTGGGCATACCCCCGCCAACTTAGGGCGAACAAAGCGATACAAAAGGGGATGATGGACGGAACGTTTGAGCCAATCAAACACTCACCCCCAGTCAACTGATCTGGGTTTAATCCATCATCATTCTTTAGCTCACTCCACCACCCCAGTTCAGACATGGCCATATGCAAATCAGTCTGACCCTGTGCCTCATGGGAACAGTCCAGCCCGAACTGCCAAGCCATGTCTTCCCTGGACCGGAAACAAGCATCCTAGGACCGGTTTCTGGCATTCCAGCCATCATCAGCCAGGCTTGCTTGAATCCAGTGGCAAAGTGAGCAAGGGACCCACGACTGGGCATACCCCCGCCAACTTAGGGCGAACAAAGCGATACAAAAGGGGATGATGGACGGAACGTTTGAGCCAATCAAACACTCACCCCCAGTCAACTGATCTGGGTTTAATCCATCATCATTCTTTAGCTCACTCCACCACCCCAGTTCAGACATGGCCATATGCAAATCAGTCTGACCCTGTGCCTCATGGGAACAGTCCAGCCCGAACTGCCAAGCCATGTCTTCCCTGGACCGGAAACAAGCATCCTAGGACCGGTTTCTGGCATTCCAGCCATCATCAGCCAGGCTTGCTTGAATCCAGTGGCAAAGTGAGCAAGGGACCCACGTCTGGGCATACCCCCGCCAACTTAGGGCGAACAAAGCGATACAAAAGGGGATGATGGACGGAACGTTTGAGCCAATCAAACACTCACCCCCAGTCAACTGATCTGGGTTTAATCCATCATCATTCTTTAGCTCACTCCACCACCCCAGTTCAGACATGGCCATATGCAAATCAGTCTGACCCTGTGCCTCATGGGAACAGTCCAGCCCGAACTGCCAAGCCATGTCTTCCCTGGACCGGAAACAAGCATCCTAGGACCGGTTTCTGGCATTCCAGCCATCATCAGCCAGGCTTGCTTGAATCCAGTGGCAAAGTGAGCAAGGGACCCACGTCTGGGCATACCCCCGCCAACTTAGGGCGAACAAAGCGATACAAAAGGGGATGATGGACGGAACGTTTGAGCCAATCAAACACTCACCCCCAGTCAACTGATCTGGGTTTAATCCATCATCATTCTTTAGCTCACTCCACCACCCCAGTTCAGACATGGCCATATGCAAATCAGTCTGACCCTGTGCCTCATGGGAACAGTCCAGCCCGAACTGCCAAGCCATGTCTTCCCTGGACCGGAAACAAGCATCCTAGGACCGGTTTCTGGCATTCCAGCCATCATCAGCCAGGCTTGCTTGAATCCAGTGGCAAAGTGAGCAAGGGACCCACGTCTGGGCATACCCCCGCCAACTTAGGGCGAACAAAGCGATACAAAAGGGGATGATGGACGGAACGCTTGAGCCAATCAAACACTCACCCCCAGTCAACTGATCTGGGTTTAATCCATCATCATTCTTTAGCTCACTCCACCACCCCAGTTCAGACATGGCCATATGCAAATCAGTCTGACCCTGTGCCTCATGGGAACAGTCCAGCCCGAACTGCCAAGCCATGTCTTCCCTGGACCGGAAACAAGCATCCTAGGACCGGTTTCTGGCATTCCAGCCATCATCAGCCAGGCTTGCTTGAATCCAGTGGCAAAGTGAGCAAGGGACCCACGTCTGGGCATACCCCCGCCAACTTAGGGCGAACAAAGCGATACAAAAGGGGATGATGGACGGAACGTTTGAGCCAATCAAACACTCACCCCCAGTCAACTGATCTGGGTTTAATCCATCATCATTCTTTAGCTCACTCCACCACCCCAGTTCAGACATGGCCATATGCAAATCAGTCTGACCCTGTGCCTCATGGGAACAGTCCAGCCCGAACTGCCAAGCCATGTCTTCCCTGGACCGGAAACAAGCATCCTAGGACCGGTTTCTGGCATTCCAGCCATCATCAGCCAGGCTTGCTTGAATCCAGTGGCAAAGTGAGCAAGGGACCCACGTCTGGGCATACCCCCGCCAACTTAGGGCGAACAAAGCGATACAAAAGGGGATGATGGACGGAACGTTTGAGCCAATCAAACACTCACCCCCAGTCAACTGATCTGGGTTTAATCCATCATCATTCTTTAGCTCACTCCACCACCCCAGTTCAGACATGGCCATATGCAAATCAGTCTGACCCTGTGCCTCATGGGAACAGTCCAGCCCGAACTGCCAAGCCATGTCTTCCCTGGACCGGAAACAAGCATCCTAGGACCGGTTTCTGGCATTCCAGCCATCATCAGCCAGGCTTGCTTGAATCCAGTGGCAAAGTGAGCAAGGGACCCACGACTGGGCATACCCCCGCCAACTTAGGGCGAACAAAGCGATACAAAAGGGGATGATGGACGGAACGTTTGAGCCAATCAAACACTCACCCCCAGTCAACTGATCTGGGTTTAATCCATCATCATTCTTTAGCTCACTCCACCACCCCAGTTCAGACATGGCCATATGCAAATCAGTCTGACCCTGTGCCTCATGGGAACAGTCCAGCCCGAACTGCCAAGCCATGTCTTCCCTGGACCGGAAACAAGCATCCTAGGACCGGTTTCTGGCATTCCAGCCATCATCAGCCAGGCTTGCTTGAATCCAGTGGCAAAGTGAGCAAGGGACCCACGTCTGGGCATACCCCCGCCAACTTAGGGCGAACAAAGCGATACAAAAGGGGATGATGGACGGAACGTTTGAGCCAATCAAACACTCACCCCCAGTCAACTGATCTGGGTTTAATCCATCATCATTCTTTAGCTCACTCCACCACCCCAGTTCAGACATGGCCATATGCAAATCAGTCTGACCCTGTGCCTCATGGGAACAGTCCAGCCCGAACTGCCAAGCCATGTCTTCCCTGGACCGGAAACAAGCATCCTAGGACCGGTTTCTGGCATTCCAGCCATCATCAGCCAGGCTTGCTTGAATCCAGTGGCAAAGTGAGCAAGGGACCCACGTCTGGGCATACCCCCGCCAACTTAGGGGCGAACAAAGCGATACAAAAGGGGATGATGGACGGAACGTTTGAGCCAATCAAACACTCACCCCCAGTCAACTGATCTGGGTTTAATCCATCATCATTCTTTAGCTCACTCCACCACCCCAGTTCAGACATGGCCATATGCAAATCAGTCTGACCCTGTGCCTCATGGGAACAGTCCAGCCCGAACTGCCAAGCCATGTCTTCCCTGGACCGGAAACAAGCATCCTAGGACCGGTTTCTGGCATTCCAGCCATCATCAGCCAGGCTTGCTTGAATCCAGTGGCAAAGTGAGCAAGGGACCCACGTCTGGGCATACCCCCGCCAACTTAGGGCGAACAAAGCGATACAAAAGGGGATGATGGACGGAACGTTTGAGCCAATCAAACACTCACCCCCAGTCAACTGATCTGGGTTTAATCCATCATCATTCTTTAGCTCACTCCACCACCCCAGTTCAGACATGGCCATATGCAAATCAGTCTGACCCTGTGCCTCATGGGAACAGTCCAGCCCGAACTGCCAAGCCATGTCTTCCCTGGACCGGAAACAAGCATCCTAGGACCGGTTTCTGGCATTCCAGCCATCATCAGCCAGGCTTGCTTGAATCCAGTGGCAAAGTGAGCAAGGGACCCACGTCTGGGCATACCCCCGCCAACTTAGGGCGAACAAAGCGATACAAAAGGGGATGATGGACGGAACGTTTGAGCCAATCAAACACTCACCCCCAGTCAACTGATCTGGGTTTAATCCATCATCATTCTTTAGCTCACTCCACCACCCCAGTTCAGACATGGCCATATGCAAATCAGTCTGACCCTGTGCCTCATGGGAACAGTCCAGCCCGAACTGCCAAGCCATGTCTTCCCTGGACCGGAAACAAGCATCCTAGGACCGGTTTCTGGCATTCCAGCCATCATCAGCCAGGCTTGCTTGAATCCAGTGGCAAAGTGAGCAAGGGACCCACGTCTGGGCATACCCCCGCCAACTTAGGGCGAACAAAGCGATACAAAAGGGGATGATGGACGGAACGTTTGAGCCAATCAAACACTCACCCCCAGTCAACTGATCTGGGTTTAATCCATCATCATTCTTTAGCTCACTCCACCACCCCAGTTCAGACATGGCCATATGCAAATCAGTCTGACCCTGTGCCTCATGGGAACAGTCCAGCCCGAACTGCCAAGCCATGTCTTCCCTGGACCGGAAACAAGCATCCTAGGACCGGTTTCTGGCATTCCAGCCATCATCAGCCAGGCTTGCTTGAATCCAGTGGCAAAGTGAGCAAGGGACCCACGTCTGGGCATACCCCCGCCAACTTAGGGCGAACAAAGCGATACAAAAGGGGATGATGGACGGAACGTTTGAGCCAATCAAACACTCACCCCCAGTCAACTGATCTGGGTTTAATCCATCATCATTCTTTAGCTCACTCCACCACCCCAGTTCAGACATGGCCATATGCAAATCAGTCTGACCCTGTGCCTCATGGGAACAGTCCAGCCCGAACTGCCAAGCCATGTCTTCCCTGGACCGGAAACAAGCATCCTAGGACCGGTTTCTGGCATTCCAGCCATCATCAGCCAGGCTTGCTTGAATCCAGTGGCAAAGTGAGCAAGGGACCCACGTCTGGGCATACCCCCGCCAACTTAGGGCGAACAAAGCGATACAAAAGGGGATGATGGACGGAACGTTTGAGCCAATCAAACACTCACCCCCAGTCAACTGATCTGGGTTTAATCCATCATCATTCTTTAGCTCACTCCACCACCCCAGTTCAGACATGGCCATATGCAAATCAGTCTGACCCTGTGCCTCATGGGAACAGTCCAGCCCGAACTGCCAAGCCATGTCTTCCCTGGACCGGAAACAAGCATCCTAGGACCGGTTTCTGGCATTCCAGCCATCATCAGCCAGGCTTGCTTGAATCCAGTGGCAAAGTGAGCAAGGGACCCACGTCTGGGCATACCCCCGCCAACTTAGGGCGAACAAAGCGATACAAAAGGGGATGATGGACGGAACGTTTGAGCCAATCAAACACTCACCCCCAGTCAACTGATCTGGGTTTAATCCATCATCATTCTTTAGCTCACTCCACCACCCCAGTTCAGACATGGCCATATGCAAATCAGTCTGACCCTGTGCCTCATGGGAACAGTCCAGCCCGAACTGCCAAGCCATGTCTTCCCTGGACCGGAAACAAGCATCCTAGGACCGGTTTCTGGCATTCCAGCCATCATCAGCCAGGCTTGCTTGAATCCAGTGGCAAAGTGAGCAAGGGACCCACGTCTGGGCATACCCCCGCCAACTTAGGGCGAACAAAGCGATACAAAAGGGGATGATGGACGGAACGTTTGAGCCAATCAAACACTCACCCCCAGTCAACTGATCTGGGTTTAATCCATCATCATTCTTTAGCTCACTCCACCACCCCAGTTCAGACATGGCCATATGCAAATCAGTCTGACCCTGTGCCTCATGGGAACAGTCCAGCCCGAACTGCCAAGCCATGTCTTCCCTGGACCGGAAACAAGCATCCTAGGACCGGTTTCTGGCATTCCAGCCATCATCAGCCAGGCTTGCTTGAATCCAGTGGCAAAGTGAGCAAGGGACCCACGTCTGGGCATACCCCCGCCAACTTAGGGCGAACAAAGCGATACAAAAGGGGATGATGGACGGAACGTTTGAGCCAATCAAACACTCACCCCCAGTCAACTGATCTGGGTTTAATCCATCATCATTCTTTAGCTCACTCCACCACCCCAGTTCAGACATGGCCATATGCAAATCAGTCTGACCCTGTGCCTCATGGGAACAGTCCAGCCCGAACTGCCAAGCCATGTCTTCCCTGGACCGGAAACAAGCATCCTAGGACCGGTTTCTGGCATTCCAGCCATCATCAGCCAGGCTTGCTTGAATCCAGTGGCAAAGTGAGCAAGGGACCCACGTCTGGGCATACCCCCGCCAACTTAGGGCGAACAAAGCGATACAAAAGGGGATGATGGACGGAACGTTTGAGCCAATCAAACACTCACCCCCAGTCAACTGATCTGGGTTTAATCCATCATCATTCTTTAGCTCACTCCACCACCCCAGTTCAGACATGGCCATATGCAAATCAGTCTGACCCTGTGCCTCATGGGAACAGTCCAGCCCGAACTGCCAAGCCATGTCTTCCCTGGACCGGAAACAAGCATCCTAGGACCGGTTTCTGGCATTCCAGCCATCATCAGCCAGGCTTGCTTGAATCCAGTGGCAAAGTGAGCAAGGGACCCACGTCTGGGCATACCCCCGCCAACTTAGGGCGAACAAAGCGATACAAAAGGGGATGATGGACGGAACGTTTGAGCCAATCAAACACTCACCCCCAGTCAACTGATCTGGGTTTAATCCATCATCATTCTTTAGCTCACTCCACCACCCCAGTTCAGACATGGCCATATGCAAATCAGTCTGACCCTGTGCCTCATGGGAACAGTCCAGCCCGAACTGCCAAGCCATGTCTTCCCTGGACCGGAAACAAGCATCCTAGGACCGGTTTCTGGCATTCCAGCCATCATCAGCCAGGCTTGCTTGAATCCAGTGGCAAAGTGAGCAAGGGACCCACGTCTGGGCATACCCCCGCCAACTTAGGGCGAACAAAGCGATACAAAAGGGGATGATGGACGGAACGTTTGAGCCAATCAAACACTCACCCCCAGTCAACTGATCTGGGTTTAATCCATCATCATTCTTTAGCTCACTCCACCACCCCAGTTCAGACATGGCCATATGCAAATCAGTCTGACCCTGTGCCTCATGGGAACAGTCCAGCCCGAACTGCCAAGCCATGTCTTCCCTGGACCGGAAACAAGCATCCTAGGACCGGTTTCTGGCATTCCAGCCATCATCAGCCAGGCTTGCTTGAATCCAGTGGCAAAGTGAGCAAGGGACCCACGTCTGGGCATACCCCCGCCAACTTAGGGCGAACAAAGCGATACAAAAGGGGATGATGGACGGAACGTTTGAGCCAATCAAACACTCACCCCCAGTCAACTGATCTGGGTTTAATCCATCATCATTCTTTAGCTCACTCCACCACCCCAGTTCAGACATGGCCATATGCAAATCAGTCTGACCCTGTGCCTCATGGGAACAGTCCAGCCCGAACTGCCAAGCCATGTCTTCCCTGGACCGGAAACAAGCATCCTAGGACCGGTTTCTGGCATTCCAGCCATCATCAGCCAGGCTTGCTTGAATCCAGTGGCAAAGTGAGCAAGGGACCCACGTCTGGGCATACCCCCGCCAACTTAGGGCGAACAAAGCGATACAAAAGGGGATGATGGACGGAACGTTTGAGCCAATCAAACACTCACCCCCAGTCAACTGATCTGGGTTTAATCCATCATCATTCTTTAGCTCACTCCACCACCCCAGTTCAGACATGGCCATATGCAAATCAGTCTGACCCTGTGCCTCATGGGAACAGTCCAGCCCGAACTGCCAAGCCATGTCTTCCCTGGACCGGAAACAAGCATCCTAGGACCGGTTTCTGGCATTCCAGCCATCATCAGCCAGGCTTGCTTGAATCCAGTGGCAAAGTGAGCAAGGGACCCACGTCTGGGCATACCCCCGCCAACTTAGGGCGAACAAAGCGATACAAAAGGGGATGATGGACGGAACGTTTGAGCCAATCAAACACTCACCCCCAGTCAACTGATCTGGGTTTAATCCATCATCATTCTTTAGCTCACTCCACCACCCCAGTTCAGACATGGCCATATGCAAATCAGTCTGACCCTGTGCCTCATGGGAACAGTCCAGCCCGAACTGCCAAGCCATGTCTTCCCTGGACCGGAAACAAGCATCCTAGGACCGGTTTCTGGCATTCCAGCCATCATCAGCCAGGCTTGCTTGAATCCAGTGGCAAAGTGAGCAAGGGACCCACGTCTGGGCATACCCCCGCCAACTTAGGGCGAACAAAGCGATACAAAAGGGGATGATGGACGGAACGTTTGAGCCAATCAAACACTCACCCCCAGTCAACTGATCTGGGTTTAATCCATCATCATTCTTTAGCTCACTCCACCACCCCAGTTCAGACATGGCCATATGCAAATCAGTCTGACCCTGTGCCTCATGGGAACAGTCCAGCCCGAACTGCCAAGCCATGTCTTCCCTGGACCGGAAACAAGCATCCTAGGACCGGTTTCTGGCATTCCAGCCATCATCAGCCAGGCTTGCTTGAATCCAGTGGCAAAGTGAGCAAGGGACCCACGTCTGGGCATACCCCCGCCAACTTAGGGCGAACAAAGCGATACAAAAGGGGATGATGGACGGAACGTTTGAGCCAATCAAACACTCACCCCCAGTCAACTGATCTGGGTTTAATCCATCATCATTCTTTAGCTCACTCCACCACCCCAGTTCAGACATGGCCATATGCAAATCAGTCTGACCCTGTGCCTCATGGGAACAGTCCAGCCCAGCCCCGCCCTAACCCAGCCCCGAACCTGAGAAAAATAAAATGATAATAACTAAGTTGTTATCATTTTATTTTCCCTGCTCAAAGAGCAGTGGGGCGACGCTCCTCCGCCTTAGTGGAGAAGCTGCCTCTGTACTTTAGTAGTACTATTGTAGTACTTCTAAACGAACTACAGAAGGAAGTTTGTACATAGGCACCATTGTATTACTTCTTACAGATGTCTTTCTGGTGATCACATATGGTCTTGCAGCTAGCTACGCTGTCAAGCCAGGCCTACAAACCAATGAAATTTAAAAAACTGAGTTTGTCAGCGGCGGTAACCTAAACCCTTGCTTACTACTGTAATCTGTGAAAATCTATTTTATAAGATACTTGTCTACTGGTTTTAACACAGTGTAATACAATCCACCCATAAATACTTATTGGCTTTAACGTATGCTTTTCCACAATAAATAATTCAGGCCAACTGACTTTAACTGGCATAACATTTTAGAATAAAGAGTGTAGACCTATGGCATCTGACATAACTTTTCTTAATGAATCAGTCAGGCCTACGGCTTTGATCAGTGGCTTGTCACCATAATCAACTCAAGCCCACCATATTGAACATAATCTGAGCATTATAAACATGATTTTTCTGTGGAAGCACAAAACGTCTGCCCAATCAAATCCAGTAGTGACGAAAATCAGTAAGTGGGCTGAGCTAAATCACCATTCTCAGTAGTACTTCTTAAAGCTCTGTTTCTCTTGGTCACAGGAATCATAGCAAAATTTGCACTGTCAAGCCACACCTAAAAATTGTAAGTATTAAGCTGCCAGCTGAGTGAATAGCCAGCTGCCTAAAGTGAAAGCACAGGCACTAGAATGAGGTGAAAGAGCTTTCAGATTAACTTGAACATTACTTTCATTGGTTGCATGTTTCTTTTTTGACAGCAGATGGCAGCACATGATAGGATTTCACTTTATTTAATGTTATAGTTCTGTGGGTTTCATGCATCCGGAAGTGCGTTTTCGATTCTGGTTTTGAACTTAATAGTACTTTATGTTGCATATATTTGTGTTTCTTGTCTTGGAAAAACATTCATGTGATCTATACATCACAAAGCCCTCTGCAAAGACTTAGGGCCTTATTAGGGCCGCGCCGACAGGAGGACCGCAAAGCCTGTAGTGCACCCGCCTGCCGGATTACGAGTGAAATCCATGGCGGGCGGTCAGTGCTGTGGCAGTCTCACGGCGGGGGTCTGTTAGGCTCATAGGAGAGTCTAAAATGCAGACCGCCGCCGTGAGAGTTCCGACTGCACATTCCTGCAAGGTGTGGCATGCACCATGTTGTGCATGCCACACCCTGCAGGAACAGGGGTGCAATTCCAGGGGGGCACAACATGTACCCCCCCTGCATCAACCCCAAGGCCCAAGTGCGGCAGAGGGCCATGTTAGGGCCCCGTTAGTTGCCTCTCCACCACCTTTTCATGGCGTGCTCACCGCCATGAAATGGGGGGTGGACAGGCAACTCATAATATGCTCAGTGGTGCTGCAGCAGCACCGTCAGCATATTACTGCTCCTGACCATTGCGCCACCGCCGCGGGATTCAGGATCCGCAGTGGTGGCGATGGTTGGACCGCCACCGTGAGTACAGCGGTTCTGTGGACTGCCATACTCATGATAAGGCCCTTAAAGAAACTGCAAACATGTATTTCTCAACTAAAAACATGGTTACTGCAAGGACACCATTCACTTACCCTTCCTCTATTTATATGAGTGGGAACGAGAGCAGAAGCCAGTGAGTGAAGAAGAGACCCAGCTAAGCAGCAGAAACGTGGAAAAAGTGGAAATATCACTTTGGGAGAGGAATAACCACAGATATATGCTTCTTTTATATTAGTACAAAATTGGGCTCATATGTTCACATCTTACTGCTATGCTGCCCTAAGCAAAGTTCTAACAAAAAATAACTACCTGTTAGCCCCACCTTCTAAACAAATGTCCCCCGAACGCCAACCACCCCCTCCTTCTGAACAACATAACTTATTTTATTTTTTTTGCAGATTTATATAGCACAAACTTGACCCGAAGGTATTGGAGCGCTTTACATGAGCACCAGTTACGTTACACTAGGTCACATTCATTTTTGGTAGGAACAGGGAGATTAAGGGGGATATTCACAAGAACATGCGCTAAACATCTCCAGAAAATGTTAACGCAACTTTACACATCTCAGTCTATCGCGGGAAAATAACCCTGTGTTAACCCGGAATTCACAACACGACGGTACCATGCGATAGTCCTCCGAAAACGCGGCCAATGTCCGCGAAACAACCACCGCGACGGAGTCAAAAATACAAACCCCAACACCAAAAAACATGCGATGAGCCCATTCGCGATGAGGAAATCAGCGATAAGCAGCGCCAGGCCTGCCATACACACACGGCAGGCGGGAAAATCACTACAAAAGGAGAAAAAACACACAAACACAAAATGACCAACACCGAAGCACCATGGAGGCAGCCGAAGCAGGCGCAGAGGACGAGCGGAACCCCACAAGCACCCCGGACGACCAGCCTGGGACCTCGGTGACAGGGAAGGGCAAGGACAAGAAGAAGAGGAAGACGAAGTTCAGTCCGCAGGAGAATAGGATCCTGGTCACGGAGGTGATAGAACACCATCAACAGCTGTTCGTCGCCTCCAATGTGTCATTGGGCACCAAAACTGGATTATGGCGGTCCATCGTGGACAAGGTGAATGCCGTCGGAGAGCACAAGAGGTCAATGGACGAGGTCAAGAGGCGATGGATTGACATCAAGCGCAAGACCAAGGAGAAACTCGCAGGCAACCAGAAGGCAGCAATGCAGACTGGAGGTGGGAGCCCAGCGCCACAGCTGGAGCTGGATGACATGGAGGAGCTGGTGTCGACAGTCATCAGTGTGGAGACCGTGGCAGGAGTCGGGGCACCGGACACTGCTCAACATGACACAACACAACGGCAACAGGGTGAGTAACCACCAGGTACTGGGGGGACGGGGGGAGATGGCCACAATGGCACACATGCACAACCAAGCAGAGCACAGTGCACACCCACAATGACTCTGGATCATGGCCCTGATCTACACACTGTCACAATGTACATTGCCATGCTGTCTGAATGTCAACATGTACCATGCGGCCACATACATGTGGACACATTGTAACACAGCATCTCCCCTTCACATTGCAGGGGCACCGTCAACGCCACCTGCAGAGCAGTCCCAGCCACTCTTCACTGATGACGAGGAGGACACCACCAGCATCGACACCCAAGCCCTCCAAGACATCATGAAACTCATCCGCCAATCACCTCCAGGACCAGGGCAGCCCAGCTGCATCGAGGAGACCCCACCCACTCCACAAACCACCCAGCAAGAGGCACCCACAACCCCAGCTGTCTCCCAACACCCCCCCCGAACAACACATGGCCTTCCAACGCCATGTGTTGGAGGGCCAGAGGGAGATGGCTGAGAAGGTGCGGGTGGGGTTCGACCTCATGGCTACCAAACTCGACGCCATCCATGGGTGTCTGAGTCCCATCAGGGACCACCTCCAGTCCCTAACGGACACCCACACGCCGCTCCATGGTCTCCAACGAGCCCTGGCTGACATCGCTGGAGTCATGACTCGGAGACAAGAACACCTGTCCGCTCAGAGTGGCTCCAGCGATCTCAGCCGTGAGATGGCACACATGCGGAGGCTCATCGAGGACATGGTGCGGATGGAGGCGGAAAGGATGGCAGCCACCGCTGCACATCAGCGAAATGTAGCTGGGATCTACCATGCCCTGCATGTCCTCATCATGGCATTGCTGCCACAAGGCGTGGCGCAGATGAATGCTGCTGCCCCTACACCATCCACATCTCCGCCCCCTGGTGTGTCCATGCCTCACAGTGTGGCAGACATTTCCACTCCGGCACCTGATGTGTCACTGCCACACAGTGTGGCCGACAATCCACCTCCGGCCCCTGATGTGTCAGTGGCACACAGTGCTGCAGCCGGAACTGCACCACCCACAGGTGGGGCAGGGCACACATCCGAGGACGAGGACGTGGCTGGCTTTGGGATCAGAAGGAGGCATTAGCATTCATTTCCGCCACCTGGCCTGTTGCTCCTTGGTGCCGCACATGGCCCCATGACCTTCCACTGACCCCCGATACACTCTGCGGCACTCACCTTGGACCGCGACATGGACTGCCATATCCTGTTTGGTGACCAATGACACGGCGACCAGACTGCGGACTGTACTCTTCATCATCCTCTGTACTTGTCATTCCCCGATGGACTCTGGCTGGCCCTCCACGGGCCCATATTGTGAAGTGGGGTTGGCATGGCCCTGTACTGCTCCAGCTGCTAAACTCCACTGGATGTGCAATAAACATTCAGAAACGCACTGCTGTGTCATGTCTTTCATCATTCAAGTATGAATGTGCGGATGTATGTAGGGTCAGTGATTCCCCCTAACGTCAATGATGCTCATCTAGTGGGATTCCAGTGACAGTGTGCTACATTGCCGATTGCGTTCCGGGTGCCGTAGACACTACAACAGGGACACACGCATTAGTCACTTCCTTGCCCGTACATGGACTGCACCACGCCCAGAGCCCCCGAGTCATTGTTGCAAGCCCTGCGCTGGCCCGGCGTACGCCAAGCCAGACCACTCCGCTTACGCTCCGAGGGGGGGTCCACATAACCACATGTCGCAGGTCTACACGCTGGTGGTCTGCAGGTCACTAGTCTAGTTGTCAGCATGTCACGGCCACTCCCTGAGGGCAGGTTTGCACACACACCACACCCATCCGGCGCAGGCGTCACAGGCCATGTGACCCCGAGAATATAAGGGGCCGGCAACGTCACATTCCCTACTGCTGGAGGTGACTGGATGACGGACGTTCCACGGGGCTCGATCATGAAGGGCCCATGAGTTGTTGCGCACAGGGTTTGTGGCACCCGAGGCCTTGCGGCCGCACGGGCCTACCACCATGTGACGCTGACTGGGGTTGCAAAGGGTTAGTGGCCCCGAAATTGCTGAGCAGGTGTGCAGCCTGCGATGATGACGTGTGCAGTGATGTGGTCTCTGCCATTGATGCCTCAGGACTCAGCGCCATGTGTGGAACCTGCTGGGCCGTGGTGTGGGTCCGCATGATGTGGAGCATGCCATGGTGGCGGGACCGGGGCGTGGAGCTTGCACGGGCACGTGGTGTGCCCACTGGTGGACACACCGTTGGCAGCAGGTGAGCAGTGGGGCCTAGGTGCGCAAGGGCGGACAGCCAGCGCTGGCCGGCGGGAGGGGGTAGGGTGCGGCTGCATGTGTGCGCAGGGACGGACAGGCGTTGTTGCCGTGTGCAGTGAGATGGACTCTGCCATGATTGACTCTTGCCTCGATTACAGATTGCAGACCTGGTGGCTTGCAGTGTATACCCGTACTTGGTTGGAGACACACCAGTGGCAGCAGGTGAGCAGTGGTGCCTGGGTGCGCGGGGGCGGCAGTGTCCCTCCTTCTCTCTCTCTCTCTCCCTTCCTTTCCTTCTCTCTCTCTCTCTGCCTTCCTCTCCTTCTCTCTCTCTCTCTCCCTTCCTTTCCTTCTCTCTCTCTCTCTGCCTTCCTCTCCTTCTCTCTCTCTCTCTCTCTCTCCCTTCCTTTCCTTCTCTGTCTCTCTCTGCCTTCCTTTCCTTCTCTCTCTCTCTCCCCTCTCTTCCTTTCTCTCTCTCCTTCTCCCTCTCCCTTTCTTTCTCTCTCTCTCTTTCTCTCTCTGCCTTTCTTTCCTTCTTTGTTTCTCTGTGTCTCGCTCCTTTGATGTGCGCATGACACACGTTCTGATTTTGTGCTTTATTTTCCAGGCTGTGACATCAGGATTGTCCCGGACGGACCCGACCGGAGTCTTCCGCATTGGTGTTTTGTGTTGTATTTCAATAAAGTTTTTGGTTGTTACTTCAATGATGAGTGACTGTTTCTTGTTCTTCTGACCACACGTGTGTTTCTTGTTGTCATTGTGCGACATCATGCGCTTTTTGTGGCTCTTGTGTCGTGCACGGTATGTGTTTGTCAGGTGGGGTCTGGGGGGGGCTGGGAGTGGGGGCGGTGGGTGTTGTGGCCCTCTTGGGTCTCCGAGCTGCATGATCATTGTATCCATGGCATCTGTGGGTCTTCCGATGTGGCTCTGTGCTGGGCTCCCTTTCGTACTGCAGGTAGTCGCCCTGCTTTACACCAGCAGAAGCCAGGTGTTAAATCCCTGCTGCTACTGCGGCTTATCGCCTGTTTTTGGTTCGCATCGCAGATCTGGCAGTTCATTGTGAAAGTGGTGTTGTGGTGTTTTTTGTGTGTTTTTGCACGGCAACGCCTACTCTGCATCTCATTAGGGTTAGTTGGTGGTGTCACCCGGGGAGATAAGTTTTGCGGCAGTTATCGCGGGAATACTGGCGATGTCTGCAGTTTGCACTCGCTTGTGAATGGGGCGTTAAATCTTTCTCCACTTTTGATGCGTTAGGGTGGCGATAACTCGGCGATAAGTCCTTGTGAATATGCCCCTAAGTGATTTGCCCAGAATCACAGGATGTTGAGCCAAAGCTGAGGCTCCCCAACTCCAAATTCGGCAGCCGCAGCTCTAGCGGTAAGGCTACATCCTCTCCCCAACTTCTAACCAACGTTATGTCTTCCAGCCCCCAAACGTTTCCCTTCCAACTCCTGACGCTTCTTTTTACTTGTCTAGCCTGCTCTAAACGGGACCAGGCCTCACATTTCCTTCCGTCGCTCCCAATTTCTCCCACTATCCTTTAATCGCTCCCCAAATGTACTTTCTTTGAACAGCACAGTGTTACCTTTCAGCGGCAATCATACAGACGGTAAATCCCCGCCTGACCTAATGCCCAAAGGCCCTTGCCATGTATGTACCAGGTCGCAAGGAAGACTTTTATGTGCAGCCGGAAGCCGGCTCGATGATGTCAACATGGTGGCAGCAGGCCTGCCCCTTCATTGCCCTGCGTCCATTGCCAGCCCCTCTCCTCGTCACCTCGGGGGGAGAAGGCCATTTCCTCCCCTACGCCCGGGGCCCAGGAAGAGGCATAATCACAGTCATGCTTGTCTTCTAAACGAAAGACCGCTTTTATTCAGGAACAATTTGGGCTCACATGTTTACATTATACGGCGATAGCAGACAAAGTAAAGTGTCTCAAATAAGGTTCTAAAGAATAATAACTAAAACTCTACACCCTCTGTTAAAGAAAAGCAACACCTATGTCAATCAACACCTGAAAGGGTTTATTAAGGAAAGAAAAATAACCAGCCTGTGGATCAAAGGTCCAGCCAGCCAATTGTTCTCTAGAAAGATGGAATGCAATCTGTTAGGTATGCAAATGTAAGAAAAACGTGACAGAGTTAAACCAAAGAAGCATACAGGTGTCCCAATGCTGATCTCATGAGAAAATAAGAAGACGACTGTGAGAAGTTGGCCTGGCATATGCTGTCCACTAATTATAGTGGACACCTTGCACCAGTCCAAACAACCCCTTATTGGAGATAGGTTAAAGACAACCTTATTGAAAGCTATCCTAGTGGTAGCTATGGAGAGCAGCCTTCAGGCTAAGTCTTGAAGGAATGTAAAGCAGCTTGTTTTACCAGTCTATAATCTCTTGAGTGATCAAATGAAAGAGCACCACACCAGGTATATATTCAAAATATATGTATTTATTGCTAAACACACCCCTCTAGTCTCTTTATGAGGCTAGAGTTCGAAGTACACAAGTTATAAGTTATTTAAACACAGTAATAGCACAAATACACGTTTGGGCCCTAGGGGCGTACCAAACCATATACCAATAAAGTGGTATAAGAACCACGACTGAGCTAGACACTAGACCTAGAGCCTCTAGAAGTGCTTGGACCACAAGGAACCACCCAAGGTAGTGACACAGGGGACCCACGGGGGACGCGTGCAGTGTAAATACACAGCCGCGAGACGCCGTTAACTTCTATGGAGAAAGTCGCGATTAGGAAATTAAAGAAAAGGGACACTTAAAGGAGGACTTGGAGCAAACCCTTTGAGAACTAGGTCGTTCTAGAGTCTCTACCCACGGGAGCACCGGAGTACTCTTGTTACCTCACCCAGGGAGGCCGGGTGCATAGGTGCCTTTCGGGGTCGGGTTACGTCGTCGATTTGAATGGCGATCTGCTGCAAAGTGCTGCTGGCGACCAAGTGGAAAGTGTCCGGGTGGATCCAAGAGTGGATCGGAGATCTGAAGAACCTGAAAGCAGAGGGGACCGAGTCTGGGTCACTAGCCAGTGACCAGGAAGGCGATGAGCGGATGCCCACCGATGTCGAGTGCTTCAGGTAGGTTGACGGTCGTCTTGACTCTTCAGCCACGAGGTCCAGGAGGCGTTGTCGGCAACCAAGAGCAGGATTCGGGCTGGTACACGATGTCTGTCGAGTGCTGAGGTGTCGGCGACCGGATTGGACCCAACAAGCCTTGGCAACGGCAAGTCTCGATGTAGATGAAGAATGACGATGATGCAGACCAGCAAGGTCTGACGAACTCACCCAGCGAGGGTAAGTGAGGGCAGGCCTGGAGCAACCAGGGAGCCCAAGAAGAAAAGGATTGGCCTTCGTGAAGGGCTACTAGACAACGGGCTAGCGACCGCGAAGGAGCCTTGAGACGGTGCACGTGGAGCTGGCTCACAGGACACTCGTGGAGTGGAGGCCAGTGATCTTTGGTGCAGTTGGTGCTGGAGGCTAGGGCTACTCGGAGCCCAAAGCACGACTTCATGGGAGACCCAGAAGAGGATGCACTAGCAAATGCGTGTGGTGTCCAGGGGTCACGGTTCCACGTTACCCACGACAGCTACGGGCCTCAGCTTTGCTGGGGACTCAGGGCAGCCTCGGGGAGGTCTGGAAATCCACCTCTGGTGATGCAAAGACTTCGGTGTCCGACGGGAGCTTAGGCGATGCAGACCGGACAATTGCTTCTTTGGTGCCTGCCAAGCAGGGGAGTCACTCCTTGACCCCAAGGGAGATTCTTCTGTCCTCTAGTCTTGAGTAGAGCGTCGAAGGTCCAGGATTCAGTGTCAGAGTTTCGTCCAGGGATAATCTAAAGTCCTAAGGACTGGGTTCCTATACTTATACTAAGTTTAGGGGTTGGACTACTCTGTGGCCCCACCTATGGGTGGGTCAGGGCAGAGGGGTGGCTACACCCCTTTCCCTTTGTCCAGTTCACGCCAAAGCAGGGGCTGCAAGCCCCTGATCCGGTTTGAACTGGGGTATGCACAGGGACACCAAGTGTGCCCCCAGTGCAGGACTTCAAAGCACCAGAAAGTGCTCCCGCCCAGCCCCAATACACACTATCCTGTCTGGGGAGGTGGTCACACCTCCCTGGGACAGGAAACCTATTGTCCAGGCCTCCCCTGCCGGAGTTTCGTCCAGCAGCAGGAGGCCAGACTTGTGTCTGTGGCAGCAGCATCCATTTTGTGATGCCAGGGCTTTAGAAAGAAGTTACCGGCCAGGCCAGGGTTAACATGTCTCTCCCTCTAGAAGGGTGGAATGCTACTCCCGCCGCCAGAATTGGCGGGGGTAGTATTCCAAGATGTTTGACACCAAACACGACATGTTTCGGTGCAGCCATTCCAAAGTTAGCATTTAACGCGAGGTTATAATGCGCTTAAGAGTATATGGTCAAGCTGCACTACAAACAGCATCAGAGAAGGGTCTCCGAACGCTGCAGAGGGGCCCTGCTCATGCAGGGGCACCCTCTCACATAGGAACCACGCACTCTGCCTTCAGGATTGATAAGGCCTGCCATAGGAGTGACTTATAGGTTTATATGTGTGTATGTTTATAGTGATATAGGTATCATGCATGCACCACCTTACCCAGGCTGCAGTAGCAGACCTGTGGTGTCAGATTGGATGGCCTTCCAGGGGTGGCACAATACATGCTGCAGCCCCTGGTAGGCCTCTGAGGTACCTATGCCCTTGGTACATAGTATACCATATACTAGGGACTTATAAGGGCACTCCAGATTCCAATCAGAGATGTGCCTAAGGCACATGGAAACCTTTTTACAGAGAAAGCAGATAGACTGGGGCCCTGAATAGCAGGATCCCAGTCCAACTAAGTCATAAACCAGTAAAACACCATAAAAAAAGTGGGGGCAACCATATAGTCAGATTCCACCTTCCTACATACCCACCCCCCAAACAAAAGGAGATAAGGCTAACCTTGGCCAGTTGAGCCTTCATTGACTAAGTGACCATATAAGGAAGCACCTGCACTAGCATGGTTGCCCCCTGTCTTATGGTCCACTAAGCAATCCCTCACCCTAAGGGTATGAGAGGGTCTCCACCATGGGGAATCACTACCTGTGGTGTGCTTAGGTAAAGTACAAGGCTGGTGAGGTGTCTGAGTAGGGAAGTGAGGCCCTAGGAATGTTGGTCTCAGCTTCCTCAGATCACTGGTCACCATGTATGCCTGTCTTTCCATGACTGAGTTGCACTTTGCTCTAAGGGTCAACCTTTGGCTGCCTACAGCTGGGGGTTGGGTCCCTTTGGATGGACTGCTGGGGGACATGGCAGGTTTGGAACCTTCTGGTCCCAGGTTTGCCCTTGCCTACCAGAGTCCTTCTGGGGAGGTCCCTACATAAAGGTATGGGGGATCCCTCAGTGTGTAGAGGAATTGTCACCTGGCTAGGGCTACTAGACTGGGTGCCCCTAATCTGCTGATGGGGGTTCCTCTGGACAGGGGGCCCTGGGGGTCCACTGACCTCCCTGACCTCTGCAGCCCTGGGCTGGCTGAGGCAGGGTAGAGAGGGGCAGGTTACCTGCTCCAGACTGGGTACCACCTTGGAAGGGTCCTCTGCCATCAGGGGTGTGGCCAGGCCAGGCCTGACTACCTCTGGGGCAGTTCCTTCACTAGGGGTAGGGTCAGTTCCCTGAGGAGGCTGACCCTTACCTACTGTCTGGAGGGAAGAAGACTTTTCTTCAACCCTTGTGCTCTCTTTTGGGGGAGAGTGGGCCATTCTTCCAGGCTCCATCTCTCCAAAATCTTGGGCTGGGGCTGTGGCCATCACAGCCCCACTAACCTTTACAGGGACGCCCAGCATCCTGAGATGGGTTTGGTGTTCAACTTCAGCCCAGGCTGAAATTTCCAGATCATTGCCCATCAGGCAATCTACAGGTAGGGTTGGGGACACTGCCACTCTTTTTGGGCCTGTGACCCCTCCCAGCTGAGATTGACTATGGCCATGGGGTGATCTGTTCTGACACCATCAATGTTGGTCACCTGGTATTTAAACTCAGGTAAGAGCTGGTGAGGGGGGACTAGTTTCCCTGCCACCATGGTGACACTAGCCCCTGTGTCCCTAAATGCCACAGCTTTCTGACCATTAATTAGTGGCTCCAATCTGTACCTGCCCAATGCTGTGGGACCCATGGTAAAGGTGGCAAATCCTATACCACCATCAGAGTCAGAGGAGTCTGTCGAGGGGTCCCTGTCTAAACTAGGGCCCACCTCTGTTCCTCTTGCAAAAGCACCTAACTTTTTGGGTGCACTACTCCCAACTGGAGGATTACTACTGGTAGTACCAGGAGGGGTGGTAGTAGTTGTGGGAGGAACATTTTCTTTATTGCCAATCCTGGGGCAACTGGGATCAGTTTTCCAGTGCCCAGGTTTTTTACAGACATGGCAATATGGTTTCTTTTCAGGAGAGGAAGGAGTTTGGGACCCACCCCCAGAAGAGGAATTTTGGGGCCCTGTAGGGGACTTATCCTTAGATTTATCCCCACCTTTCTCTTGGGACTTACTAGAATCTTTCTTCTGGTCACCACCCTGATTTTTAGTTTTTACTCTGGTTCTGACCCATTTGTCTGCCTTCTTTCCCAATTCTTGGGGAGAGGTCAGATCAGAGTCCACCAGATACTGGTGCAAAAGCTGGTTTTTACAATTATTAAGGATCTGCTCCCTCATAATCAAATTGTACAATCCTAAAAAGTCCTGCACTTTGTTGCCATGTATCCAACCTTCCAGAGCCTTAGTAGCACAATCTACAAAATCAACCCAGTCTTGAGTCTGAGCTTTTTGGGTGTCTCTGAACTTCAACCTATACTGTTCAGTGGTTAGGCCAAACCCATCTATCAGAGCACTCTTCAAGACTGTGTAATTGTCAGCATCCTCTTCTCTTACAGTGAGGAGCTTGTCTCTACCTTTGTCTGCAAAGGAGAGCCACAAGATTGCTGCCCACTGCTTCTGGGGGACCCTCTGAACTTTACAGGCCCTCTCCAGTGCAGTTATCCATTTGTGGATGTCATCCCCACTCTGGTAGGGAGGGACAATCTTGTTTAGGTTTCTATGGTCATAAGACCTTTCCCTATCTTTAGGGATATTGTTGCCACCATGGGACTCTAGTCCCAACTTTTTCTCTCTTTGTAGAGATCTAGGGACTCCCTGTCTATAGCCAGTTGCTGTTTTCTGAGTTCAAGCTGAGCTTCCTCATATTGAATCAGCCTCTTTCTCCTCTCATGAGAGGATTCCCTCCTATGAGAGGAGACAGAGGTCCCTATTGAGGTGCCAGAGTGGTTAGACTCCTGAGAAGGAGATCTAGACCTTCTGGGCACACTCACAATCCTTCCTGGGGGACAAAGTGGAGGTCATTCTGAGCCTCCTCCTCATCCACAGGAGGAATTGGGTTATCCAGGTCAGGGTCATTGTCACCCTCCTGGTCAGTTCCAGAGGGGGGGCTGGGGGTATTGCTACCCCTGGATCCATCCTCATCTTCTGCCCCACCCTCTGCTCCTACCCCTTCAGTCCCTAAGGGCCTGCTGAGATCATAAGCCTCCAACATCTCTCTAAGATGTTGGGTGGTGGGACTTTGTCCTGTCTTCAGTTTCCTCAAGTTACATAATGCTCTCAATTCCAAGAATGGGAGTGTATCATATTTGGAGGGAAGAAGCCCAGGGGCTTCTGGCAAGGACTCACTGGGTCCTGGCTTTGAAGACATCACTAGTGAGGTGTGGTGTATGCACTACCTACTCTAGTGTGGCCTACTAAACTCTCTTGAGTTGTAGAAAGGGTGTGCTATCCCTTAACACACAACTCTAAGTTCAGTAGAACTTACTGTATTCTAAGCTTAATTTATATGTACCTTAGGTACCTTTAGTGGTTTTCAGTTGATCAATTCAATTGAGATTATCTGGTAAAACAATAGCAAGCTGGAATCCCACACGCTGCACACCAATGTGAGAAGTTGGCCTGGCATATGCTGTCCACTAATTATAGTGGGCACCTTGCACCAGTCCAAACAACCCCTTATTGGAGATAGGTTAAAGACAACCTTATTGAAAGCTATCCTAGTGGTAGCTATGGAGAGCAGCCTTCAGGCTAAGTCTTGAAGGAATGTAAAGCAGCTTGTTTTACCAGTCTATAATCTCTTGAGTGATCAAATGAAAGAGCACCACACCAGGTATATATTCAAAATATATGTATTTATTGCTAAACACACCCCTCTAGTCTCTTTATGAGGCTAGAGTTCAAGTACACAAGTTATAAGTTATTTAAACACAGTAATAGCACAAATACACGTTTGGGCCCTAGGGGGTACCAAACCATATACCAATAAAGTGGTATAAGAACCACGACTGAGCTAGACACTAGGCCTAGAGCCTCTAGAAGTGCTTGGACCACAAGGAACCACCCAAGGTAGTGACACAGGGGACCCACGGGGGACGCGTGCAGTGTAAATACACAGCCGCGAGACGCCGTTAACTTCTATGGAGAAAGTCGCGATTAGGAAATTAAAGAAAAGGGACACTTAAAGGAGGACTTGGAGCAAACCCTTTGAGAACTAGGTCGTTCTAGAGTCTCTACCCACGGGAGCACCGGAGTACTCTTGTTACCTCACCCAGGGAGGCCGGGTGCATAGGTGCCTTTCGGGGTCGGGTTTCGTCGTCGATTTGAATGGCGATCTGCTGCAAAGTGCTGCTGGCGACCAAGTGGAAAGTGTCCGGGTGGATCCAAGAGTGGATCGGAGATCTGAAGAACCTGAAAGCAGAGGGGACAGAGTCTGGGTCACTAGCCAGTGACCAGGAAGGCGATGAGCGGATGCCCACCGATGTCGAGTGCTTCAGGTAGGTTGACGGTCGTCTTGACTCTTCAGCTACGAGGTTCAGGAGGCGTTGTCGGTGACCAGGAGCAGGATTCGGGCTGGTACACGATGTCTGTCGAGTGCTGAGGTGTCGGCGACCGGATTGGACCCAACAAGCCTTGGCAACGGCAAGTCTCGATGTAGATGAAGAATGACAATGATGCAGACCAGCAAGGTCTGAGGAACTCACCCAGCGAGGGTAAGTGAGGACAGGCCTGGAGCAACCAGGGAGCCCAAGAAGAAAAGGATTGGCCTTCGTGAAGGGCTACTAGCCAACGGGCTAGCAACCGCGAAGGAGCCTCGAGACGGTGCACGTGGAGCTGGCTCACAGGACACTCGTGGAGTGTAGGCCAGTGATCTTCGGTGCAGTTGGTGCTGGAGGCTAGGGCTACTCGGAGCCCAAAGCACGACTTCGTGGGAGACCCAGAAGAGGATGCACTAGCAAATGCGTGCGGTGTCCAGGGGTCAAGGTTCTACGTTACCCACGACAGCTACGGGCCTCAGCTTTGCTGGGGACTCAGGGCAGCCTCGGGGAGGTCTGGAAATCCACCTCTGGTGATGCAAAGACTTCGGCGTCCGACGGGAGCTTAGGCGATGCAGACCAGACAATTGCTTCTTTGGTGCCTGCCAAGCAGGGGAGTCACTCCTTGACCCCAAGGGAGATTCTTCTGTCCTCTAGTCTTGAGTAGAGCGTCGAAGGTCCAGGATTCAGTGTCAGAGTTTCGTCCAGGGATAATCTAAAGTCCTAAGGACTGGGTTCCTATACTTATACTAAGTTTAGGGGTTGGACTACTCTGTGGCCCCACCTATGGGTGGGTCAGGGCAGAGGGGTGGCTACACCCCTTTCCCTTTGTCCAGTTCGTGCCAAAGCAGGGGCTGCAAGCCCCTGATCCGGTTTGAACTGGGGTATGCACAGGGACACCAAGTGTGCCCCCAGTGCAGGACTTCAAAGCACCCGAAAGTGCTCCCGCCCAGCCCCAATACACACTATCCTGTCTGGGGAGGTGGTCACACCTCCCTGGGACAGGAAACCTATTGTCCAGGCCTCCCCTGCCGGAGTTTCGTCCAGCAGCAGGAGGCCAGACTTGTGTCTGTGGCAGCAGCATCCATTTTGTGATGCCAGGGCTTTAGAAAGAAGTTACCGGCCAGGCCAGGGTTAACATGTCTCTCCCTCTAGAAGGGTGGAATGCTACCCCCGCCGCCAGAATTGGCGGGGGGTAGTATTCCAAGATGTTTGACACCAAACACGACATGTTTCGGTGCAGCCATTCCAAAGTTAGCATTTAACGCGAGGTTATAATGCGCTTAAGAGTATATGGTCAGGCTGCACTACAAACAGCATCAGAGAAGGGTCTCCGAACGCTGCGGAGGGGCCCTGCTCATGCAGGGGCACCCTCTCACATAGGAACCACGCACTCTGCCTTCAGGATTGATAAGGCCTGCCATAGGAGTGACTTATAGGTTTATATGTGTGTATGTTTATAGTGATATAGGTAACCTATATCACAGTAAGGGGTGCATGCACCACCTTACCCAGGCTGCAGTAGCAGACCTGTGGTGTCAGTTTGGATGGCCTTCCAGGGGTGGCACAATACATGCTGCAGCCCCTGGTAGGCCTCTGAGGTACCTATGCCCTTGGTACATAGTATACCATATACTAGGGACTTATAAGGGCACTCCAGATTCCAATCAGAGATGTGCCTAAGGCACATGGAAACCTTTTTACAGAGAAAGCAGATAGACTGGGGCCCTGAATAGCAGGATCCCAGTCCAACTAAGTCATAAACCAGTGAAACACCATAAAAAAAGTGGGGGCAACCATATAGTCAGATTCCACCTTCCTACAACGACCAGCAGGTGGAACAAGCTCGGAAACATTTCGGCTGAGCACGCTAATGTATGCTTTCTCGTCTCTGAAGCCAAGATGTGATAGAGGGGCTCAAAACGTCTGGCATGGGCACTGCCTTTAGGCATTTTTTGGTATAGGCAGAAAAAAATGGCTGAAGGAGATTACAGTTGTGCTAATGAAACTGTCACCTCTAAACAACTGTCCACCCATCTGTCACCCACCCCGCTTCCTTATCAACAAGATAACTTCTAACCAACTTTGGGGCAGATTTACAAGCCCCTTCCGACAACTTTACGCCGCCGTTGCGTCACTTCTGTGATGCAGTGGCGTCGTAAACAATGCGCCACATTGCGACATATTTACAACGTGACGCATCTAGGGAGATGCGTCACGTTGTAAAGCCCTGCGCTACATTATACCTGTGTCAGGTATAATGTATGCAGGGTGGGCGTTCCCACGCAGGAAAGCCTCGTAAAAGTGACGCAGTGAAATCTACAAGATTTCACTGAGTCACTTTTACGACACCACTGCATCAAAACCTTGCGCCTGCTTGAAGCAGGCGTAAGGAGTGACGCAGCATGTTAGGAATAGGCATTCCTAACCATTGCTGGAGTTGCGTCATACTTGCGACACGACTCCAGCAATGCGCTGCCCTCACGCCGAAAAGATGCATCACGCATCTGTCTATCCTTGCGCCACGGTGCGCCGCATTGTAAATGCGGCACATCCATGGTGGCGCAAGGGTTTTATTACCTGACGCAATTTAACTGGCGCATCCCTGCTAATATGCAGGGATGCGCCAGTTCTTGTAAATCTGCCCCAATATGTCTACCGGCTCCTGTATGTGCTGTAGCTTAGTTCAGTATTCTAGCCTAGTTTAATACAAGTGGAATGTTACCTAGGTCATCTATGACCTAGTTGTGTTCTCAACATGTCTTGTATCTAAAGTTCTATCATTTGAATGTGAGGCAGTTACACTCTAACGGAGGAGATGCCAAGAAGGGTTGATGGTCTGTTACGATGAATTTGAATAAAACTTCCTGGAAACGACCACTGGAGTGTTTCTTTAATTGAGAACTTTACACTATGCTCTCCATCCAGACACTTCTCTATGCTTCTCACGTGTTCCCACACCAGGACTGGGCCTACCTTTCTTTCTCTCTCTCTCTCTCCCTCCTCCCTCACTTCCTTTAACTGCCACCCAAATTTATTTTCTGTGAATCATCACACCACCACGGAAAAACCCTCACATGAGGTATTCTTTGTATTACACTCCTTGTCTCAAACTTGTTTACGTTGCTAATCATCCAACATCTCAGCCAATTTCTCAAAATTCAGCAGCATCATTTTAATTGGTTTTCCTACACATCTTAAAGAGTGACTGTCTCTAATAATAAACTGTTTGATGTGAGCCGATGGTTTTCCTGCTCAACACCAGCACTTATCTGTCAACATCAGTACTTATGACAGCCTGCCACATGGTGACACTGTTTCCCTAATTTAGAGATCCGAACAACAACAGCTGTTTATTAACTCAATACACATTAGAAATGAATAATACCTGCTACCTAACCTAAGCCATCCTTATACCTGTGGACGCCTGGACTAGTTTGAATAGTCACACATGTAGGAATGTGATGGTTAGTAGTTGTGCTTATACTGCCATTGACAGCACTAGCAGGGTTAATGGGAGGTGCAAGCAGTGGTGGCCTCCTGACGAGGGCCCTGGCACTTACTTTTTTTTTTTTTTTTTAATTTAGCACTGTAGTTAGACTAACCCAATCTCATTCTTTGAAGTGAGGCTCTTCTATTTGTAAGTGTTACATGTATCCAGGAATGTGCACATGGCCTCTTTGCATGCTTTGTGATCTGGTATGCCCATACCCTAGCACACAGCACCGGTGACAAAGGAATTTAAGAATGACTTGCTTATATCACAATGTCTGCAGGTCGATGTGGCGATGGCTCTGCCATGGCTCCTTCACACAGTGCTCATTACCCCACCCCTACTCGTCAAACTACTCTTGGAACCATAGTCCATGGCCCCAATACTGAATCGGTGCATGACCTAACTAACAAATTATCTCATGGCAAGAAAGATGCAGTGCAGAGCGAAGAGGTGCTTGCTTCTTTGCTGCAATGGCACAGAAGTGCACAAGCCCTTCCTGTCTCCTAGCAACAGTGCTATGACTATGAAGCATAATGAGGGACTTTAATTTTCATTTTGAACAATAGGTATTAATCGATTTGTTCTACAATAGCAATGCTAACAAAAGTTGATTTCAATGTCAGAGTAAAGGATCTCACCAGGGTCTTCATACTGGCTGACACTTAAGAGGAGATTAGGACACAGATAATCCAGAGGTGCTGATCTGCCAAGCTATGCCATCATTCTATGGTAGTAAGGTGACCGCTCCAACAAAACTGATGGGGCGCTCTCAAGATCTATCATGTATCACAGCAAGCCAGATAAATGTCTTTGGGGTATTGTTCAAACAGGAGCCCGCTTGACACAAAAGAGTTTCCTAGCATGAATGGCCTTTAAAGTTCTAGTCAGAGTGTGAGGCACACCTGAAGTGAGAATGGGGTGGTTACTGTGGTGGCGTATTCTTTCGTTGAGTGGCCTCATCTGCAAAAGGATATGCTTGCTTAATGTAAAATATTGGATATTAGCTGGGGAGGTTGTAGATCCTTCCCAAGTAACAAGTCCAAAATCGTATCAGGTTGTAGGAAGGTGGAATCTGACTATATGGTTGCCCCCACTTTTTTTATGGTGTTTTGCTGGTTTATGACTTAGTTGGACTGGGATCCTGCTATTCAGGGCCCCAGTCTATCTGCTCTCTCTAAACGACATGGAGTGCACTCTAGGTGCACTAGTGATTGGATACTGTGGTGCCTTATGAGTCCCTAGTATATGGTACCTTAGGTGCCAAGGGCATAGGTACTTCACAGGCCTACCAGGGGCTGCAGCATGTGTTATGCCACCCCTGGGAAGCAGTCTAAATCTGACACCACAGGCCTGCTACTGCAGCCTGGGTGAGGTGGTGCTAGCACTCCTCACTGAGATATAGGTTTCCTATATCTCTCTTGCACACACATATAAACCTATCAGTCACCCCTAAGGCAGGCCCTATCAATCCTGAGGGCAGGGTGCTTGGCTTCTATGTGAGGGGGTGCCTCTGCATGAGCAGGGCCCCTCTGCAGTTCTCAGAGTCCATTCTCTGGTGCTGTTTGTGGATGCGGTTAAACCATATACTCTTAAGTGCATTATATCCTCGCGGTAAATGCTAACTTTGGAATGGCTGCATCAAAACATGTCGTGTTTGGTGTCAAACATCTTGGAATACTACCCCCCGCCAATCTTGGCGGCGGGGGTAGCATTCCACCCTTTTAGAGGGATAAGACATGTACCTGCTGTGGAAACGCGGTAGAATCCTAAAGAGCCCTGGCATCACAAAATGGATGCCACCAGTCACAGACACTGGGCTGCCCTCCTGCTGATGACCGAAACTCGCAGTGGAGGAAGCCCAACAATAGGCATCCTGTCACAGGGAGGTGTAACCACCTCCCAGACAGGGTTTAGTGTATTGGGGCTGGGTGGGTGCACTCTTAGCGTGCTTTGAAGTCCTGCACTGGGGGAGCAGAAGGCTCCTCTGTGCATATGCCAGTTCAAACCAGCTCAGGGGCTACCTGCCCCTGCTCTGGCGCGAAACTGGACAAAGGGAAGTGGGTGTAGCCACCCCTCCCTTGACCCTCCCATAGGTGGGGTCATAGAGCTAGTCCATCCCCTCTTTTAGTATAAGAGGGGGAACCTTGCCATTGCAAAGCAGATAACCCCTGGACGACGCTCTACAGAAGAATCCTGGCCCTTCGACGTTCCACTACCTTTGGAAGACAGAAGAATCTCCCTTGGAGTCAAGGAGTGACTCCCCTGCTTGGCAGGCACCAAAAACGACAACGACGGTCGCAAACTACGCCGCTCCCGCCGGAGTCCGAAGTCCCTGCAGCCCAAGAAGTGGATTTCCTGACCTCTCCCAGGCCATCGTGAGTCCCCAGCGAAGCTGAGGCAAGTGGACCCCACGAGTAACGAGGAACCGCGACCCCTGGGTACCGTGCACTATTGTCGAGTGCAACCCCTTCGCAACGTTCTACGAACCTGTGCTTTGGACCACGTGTGGTCCCGACCCCCAGCAGGAATCCCTCCGAAGATCAGAGGCCTACACCGTCCCGAGTGACCGTGGGCCCCTGTTGAGTGATTCCGCCCGAGGTGTCTTCGCGATCCCTTGCCCGCTGGCTTGTGGGTCCCCAGAAGACTTCTTAAAGAAACCAAAGGGCTCCCCTGGTTGCTCCAGGCCTGCCCTGACTTACCCTCGCTGGGTGAGTCCCACAGACCTTGCTGGTCTGCACCCTCGACTTTTCTTCATCTCCCCAAGACTTGCTGCTGCCAAGGCTTGTTGGCTCCTATCGAGTTGCCGACACCGCAGTCAGCCGCAGACGTCGAGGGACACACCGAATCCAGCTCCTGGTTGTCGTCGACACCTCCTGGACCACGTGGCTGAAGAGTCAAGGCACCCGCAACCGACCTGAAGCGACCGACGACGGTGGGCATCCATCTTCCTTGCCCCGGGTCACTGCCAAGTGACTTTGAACACTGTCCCCTCTGCTTTCAGGTCATCCTTCTTCAGAATCCAGGCTTGGATTCCACCGGACACTTCTTCAGCTCCCGCAAGCAGCAAGTCTTCTTTGTTCGCCATTGAAAACGACGCCGCGACCCGACACCAAAGGACACCTGTGCACCCGGCTTCCCTGGGTGAGGTAACTCCAGCACTACGGTGCTCCTGTGGGTGTGGGCCCTAGAACTACTTACCCTGTAAGTGACTTGCTTGTAGGTTCTCCCGAAGTATCCTAAAACTCTTTATTTCCAACCGCGACTTGCCCCATTGAAGTTAACGGCGATTCGCGCCTGTGTATCCACACTGCACGCGTCCCCCGTGGGTCATTTACTTACCTGCCTTGGGTGGTTTCGTGAGGCCCCAGCACTTCTGAAGGCCCTAGGCCTTGTCTCCTTGCAAGTCGTTGTTTCTAAGTCTCTTACTTAGTATATGGTCTGGTACGCCCCTAGGGCCCCAGCCATATTTTGTGCTTAACTTATTGTGAAACGTTGATTTGTGCATATGTTTGTCTTCTAATCTCATAAAGAGATTAGTAGAGAGTTATTTAGAAATAAATACATATATATTTGATATATATACCTGTGTGGTGTCTTTTCATTTGGTGATTCAAGAGATTATATGGTAAAACAAGCTGCTTTACATTCCTCCGAGACTTAGCCTGAAGGCTGCTCTCCACAGCTACCACTAGGATAGCTTTCTTTAAAAGGTTGTCTTAAACCTATCTACCATAAGAGTCGATTTGCCCTGGTGCAAGGTGTCCACTTTAATTAGTGAACAGCATATACCAGGCCAACTTCTCACACAGGTCGAACACATAAGTTCAAGAAATAAACCTGTGCTCAACCCCTCATAGCTATGGCACAAAGCAGACAGACTTAACTGAAGTATTTAGCAGTACCAAAACAGTTACAAAGTTAAAAAACAACACAATAAAAATCCCAAAACAAAATTTTAAAGAATCAAGAAACAGTTAATAAGAAAAATTACACTAAAATGGTTAAAATCGGGGGACAAGAGATATTATTATTTTTTGAATTTTAAGGAGCACAAAAGCGCCAAGAAAAAGTAAGGTGCCAGTCCAACGTCACTGTTCAAGGCTGACTGAGACCTAAGCAGGATTTCAGGATGATCGTGATGATGGAGCAGAGGTCAGATACACCAAGAGGGTTATCCCAGTCATTTATTTTTTTTAAGTCAAAATCTTCCAGCTGACGAGGCTGAAGACTGTATCCCATGTAGTCCTCTCAAAACTATTGGTCGAGGTCCAGCTGAAGCCAATGGTTTTAGCTAAAAAAAACCCTGAGCAGGAAAATTCAAATTACGGGCCCACTGTAAACCTCTTTTCCACTAAATAGATTTGACACATTTGCCTAGTCAATATTTCTATGCTTATTCTCTTTATTTGGAGTGCAAAATCTTTTATCTCTTCATAGAGGGCCCATTAAAGGTCCAGAGGTCTTGGAAGTTGAAACTTTCTAAGTTCCACTTTTTCTAACTTTTAGGAGTAGCTTTGGAGTAGCTCCTCTTAGTCACCTCTAAGGCTCCCAGGACCTCAATGACAGCACTTAGGGCCCATGGGTTTTTCTGTACCCTTCGATGTGGATCCGCAGCAGCTCTTTGTGCTCTTCAGTGCATTGCGTAGAGATGTTACCCCCAAATAATTCAGGCTTTAAAACCCTGTTGCTCATGCAACGGACAGATGAAAAATTTCAAAACTCTCAAAAGGCCTATCAGTGGTTCCTAGGGCCAAAGCTTGATTCAAAGTAGTGCGTCTAATGTGGCCTCATGCACTCCAAGGCATTCAAAAAGCATAAGGTCAGGCGTTTTTATTCGCTGCGATGAGCATCGGGCTAGATGCCGGTCACAGTCAAGGTCAACAAAGGAAAGGAAGAGGAAGCACCAGAGGAGAAAGAGTTAAAGATTCCTTTCGGCAAAGGTCAGAATCTCAAGATAGGTCACCTTGATGCAATCTGAATTGGAGCTCATGGTCATCACTGTGCCCAAGGAGCCTTCTTCAGTGGCACCGCCTACTCCGGTGCCCACTTCTGTTCCTGATCTGGGCCGTTGGCTGCCTCCTTCATATGTGGTTTTACTTGAGCCCATTACAACTCACCTGATCAATTTGCTTGCACTCTGGGTGCCTTTACCTAATACTGAAAGCTTTCCTCCCATCTCTTTGAGGCTTATCTATTTAGATCTTGACAGACAATGCAACTATGATATGTTATATCACCAAGCAGGGAGGAGTAGGGCTCACCTTCTGTGTCGGGAAGCATTGATATTCCAGTCTTTTGCACGGTTTAGCCTGGCTGCCAACCACGTGGCAAGTTACCTAAACACCAGAGCTGACAGCCTGAGTTGGTGTCACTGTGTCAACCATGAGTGGCGTCTCTACTTGGAGGTGGTCCAGACCATCTCTACCCCAAGGGGCACCCCTCAGGTGGATCTTTCGCCACTTACTTGAACATGCACTGCCCACAGTTCTGTGCCCTCCCATTCCTATTGCAGGGAGCCGTGGGTTACACGTTCCAGTTGAGGTTACATTTTTCACTTCAATATGCATTTCTTCCCATACCTTTGATACTTCAGGTGTTGGTGAAGAATCGCCAGAATTAGGCTCAAACCTTGATGACCACCCCAGACTTGCCAGGAGAGGTGTGATATCCATACTTCCGTAGACACTCCTGGTGATCCCCACTCCATTTTCCTCTCACACCGGACCTCCTCTCCCAGTCGGAGAGGAAGGTACTGCATTTCATTCTCCAGATCCTCCACCTTAATGAAGGGAGATTGAGTGGGGAACTTGAGCTCCTCCCAGCTGCTGCCAGAGATGGTTGATGTCATACTTTCAGCTTGTCTGAAAGAATAGATCTGTTGCTTTGTGTGTGGAACATAATGTCGACCCTTTGGAGGCATATCTGCTGGAGGACCTTTGCCTTGCTCTGTCACAAGTACAGCAAGGGTGTGCAGGGGGCATCATTAAAGGATACTTCTCTGCCTTGTAAGCATTCATTTGGCTTCCTGATCAACCTTCCTTATTCATATCACTAGTTGTGGTCAGGTACGTGAAGGGACTCATGTTCCCACCTAGGTTTTTTTTTATATCCCAATGGGATTTGAACTTTGTTTCCCATGCTTTGATGGAAGCTCATTTTGAGCCAGTTTACAGTTGACAGGCACATTAACGTACTTTCAAAATTGTTTTTCTTGTGGCAATTTCTTCAGTGAGATGCATCAGTCAGCAGCAGGCTCTGTGTGCCCGACCGCCTTTCACGTGCTTCTAACCAAACAAACTATTCCTGAGTTCTAAAGCACGCCCTGTGCCTTCCCATATTGGTGACCCCATTGTATCTAGGTCAGTCCATCACCCTTCCTTCCTTTTACCCTCTGCCATCCACCAAGGAGGAGGAGAAACTACACCAGCTAAATACCAGTTACTATATTGACCACACAAAGGAGATCAGGTCTGAGGACCAGCTCTTTGTGGGGGATATAAGCAACAAAAAGGGAACAGTGGCCCAGAAAAGGACTTTATCACTATGGATTAATCTGCACAGACATTTTGTTATGCCCTTGCCAAAAAGGGAATCTGAGCTCATTCAAATAGAACAAATTTATCAATTTCAGCTCGTCAGAGGGGCCACAGAGGCTGACATTTGTCTCGTGGCGACATGGGTATCTCTTTACACTTTTGCTAATCACAATTGCTTGGATTCCGTTGTGAGAAGGGAGGACCATTTCAAATGTTCTAAGCTCCAGGATTTCCTTGGCTGGCCATTCCTTCAGGCCCATCACTCAGGGGCTGGGAACGGCACTGCTTTGGAAGCTAATCAATAGGTAAGAAATCAGCAGATAAAGGTATCCAGCAGATGAGAATGTTACTTACCTTCACTAATGATCTTTTTAATCTCTGCCTCAAAATTTCCTGAAAGAGTGGTCTTTCCTATACACAGCCACCCAGTGTGGAGGCGCATCCACAAATTTAGCACTCTGGCAGATGGACTTTTCCACATCATCACCGATCTTGCAACCAGTGGAATGTCACTATGAGTTGGAATAACAGAAGGGTTTGGTGAGAGAACACCAATGATTCCCTTACAAAACACCGCAAGCCGGCAATGGGGACAGAGTGTGATGAATTAGATAAACCTGAAGAAAACAAGAACAAGGCTAGTCACTAAAGGTTCCATGGCCAAAGCTATTAAACTTGATGAGGCAATTCAAATCCCAGGTCAAGACATGTCCTGGGCACCATCACCCAGATAACACAAAGAAAACGTTTATGAACATCAGACACCATGTTCCTGGTGAAGGCTCATAATTGGTTATTCTTGCATTATTATGCCAGGCTCTTCTTTGAGTTCAACGCACGTACCTAGCACCTGTCTGCCATCAAAAGATATTAAAGGCTTTAAGGCCTGGTAGAAGGAGTGGATGCAATGGTTTTAGACACGGTCTTGCAGTGTCACATCTTTCAAACAACTGATGAAGAGCACGAACCAGCTCAAATTATCATGGAGAAGTGCCGTACAAAACCAATGTTAGGAAGCAGTGATTTTTGCAGCACCATGGCAAGGAAGTATCAGTTAGTCATGAGGGATGAGTTCTCTCCAGATTTTCCAAGGCAGAATAGGTGGAATTGACAATTGCAGAAAACATCCTCCCTAAACTATAACTATCTAGGACTTTGATCATGGGTTTTGGGATGGGAATGTTCCCTGCATGGTAAACAAGCATGCATCCCTTCCCTGAGTGAAACTGGTATTCTGACTTTTCTTTTGACCCTAGCATAATGCTAATCTAACATAAGCGCAGGGTTCTAGGTCTGTCCATGGTAATGCAAGGTTCAGACCCTGTCCTGGGACCTAGAGGAGTGCACCAAGCATGCACTTATAGTGGGCCTTAGACTACCCCCCATGCCCTGGGTGCGTCACGTGAAGGGGTGATGACATCATACCACATTTTGAAAATCCGTACTGTGATGTGACCAAACCTTTTTCTCTGTATCAAGGAGAAGCGAGCCTATTTGCCCCTCTAATGTGACGTTCTGCTATTATGTGAAACCCAGAATCTTGAGCTGACATCCCATGTGCATGGGGAGTGCACGTATTGTTATATAAACGGAGTCTCTAACTCGGCTCTACAGGTTTGTTTTCACACCCACGGGTGACACAAGTGAACTTAATCCAATGTACCAGCGCTGAATGTGAAAGACAGGTTATTGTTGCCCCACAGAAGCCCACCCAATATATAAATGAGGTGGTGTCAGTGCTTTTTGGTTACTAACAGGGAGAAGTGGTAATCCAAACAATCATTCATTAATGATTTACACACTCAAGCTCACTAGAAAAGGAATATGTATTTCAACATATTTATTTTAAAATATTTATCTTTAAAAATGCCACGAACTAGCGCACATAGTATTGGTAACATCACTTAAGGTAATAAAAATTAGCTAAGCTTTTTAATAGCAGTGAGAACAGGGAAAATATTAACATCACAATTTATAGCCCTTAAACCCTCACTGTGCTATCTCTAAGTGCTATGCTAGTTCTAGCAGATGACTAAATAATATGCCTGAGTTTCGTAGGTGGTGCCATACCTGGACAAGAGGGTTTGTTGTCTGTTTAGAATAGCTTGACAGCTATTTTGAGCACAAGGCCAAGAGCTAGGAGATTGTGTCTACGAGAGACCACATCCTGGCACTAGTTCATGAAGGCAGAATGGACTGCTTTGCAGAGCCTCGGGGAGTCTTGCTGAAGGCTTCTGCAGTCGAGATGGAATCTGGTCCTGTGCTAATCTAGATCAGCGATCTGCGTCTGTGACCTGGGCGAAGTTTCTCTCCTTACGAAGTGGTCAAGTGGTAGTCCTTTTCTATTGTATCTTGTCTAATATGGAATATGCAACGTCACTTTAGGAATGTTTTGACATAATCACATACATCCGTGGATGTACTAATAAGGTAAAAATATGTCAAATATAGACAACATTACTTGGGTTACGGTTCCTATATGACCTTGAAAAAGGCACCTGTCCCAGACTGATGTCACACTGGGGGTTTTGTTGATGCCTACATCTGAATGACTTGACACTTTCACAGTTCTTGTAAAGATAGGCACAGACGACATCTGCATCAAAGGCAGACATGTTGATGATTCTGCATAATTTGATGAAAAATGGCAGCCTCCACTGTCAAAGATAAGAGCCTCCCTGGTCTAAGATTGCGACATTCATTACCTTGGATAGATTGAGGGCCAAAGATAAACAAGCTGGACAGGCTAACTAAAATGGAGATTATAGCTAAAATGGAACCTGTCCTGTATGTGTTTAAGAAATCAAAAACTAAAAGTAAGAAGCCTAAAAGCAAGTGATTAAAATAGATAAAATAATAGAATTATGTAGGGAAACTGTCATTAGATTTATGACATTTCTGGAATAATGTCTAAGCAAAATAGTCACTATATTATTACTGAATGGGTTTTTGATTGATCTTGCTTATCGGATGTATTCATTATACATTTACAAAATAAAAGCACTGCCAGAAACATGCGTTTCAATGAGCTAACAATTTATCATTTGTTACATATTCAATACCACGTCTTCAATCTGAAAAGAAAAAGGAGTCTCTGTGCTGGAAGACATGATCAGTGCAACAGTATGTGTAGTGAGAATGTAGCCCATGAATGGTAATATGAATTGAGCATTGTGAGTCTGAGTGCTGGGGTCATTTTCGATACTCTAGTTTAGTATGGCATATGGCCCAAGATGGAGAATGAGAATAGCTTTCCTAGGACAGTGGCAGTGTATTGCCTTCATTCCTGCTACTGGAAGGTGGAGACTCAGACTTTAAAGAGACAGAGGATGGAGACTTGGCTACCTTTAGAAATTCAATGAGGACCGTGTTAGCAAAACGTTGGTGATTAGTTCTTTCCGAAGACTGCCATTTGGTAGATGGTTGAGAGGGTTGGGCCTGCAGTTTATGGGGAGGACATGCCCTTTTTTCTGTCTCAGATTACTGCTTCAGATGATAGCCAAGTGCTGAGATATCACACTTTATTGTGCCCTTGTTTTGGGTATTCCTGCTTGGAGCCAGTCCTATTGCTACCTTCCGTCAAAACCAGCACCTAGCACAAAGGCTGTGTCTGGGAAGGAACCAAAAATGCATTTGAAAGACAACCACCCGAAACAAGTTCTGAAACCGTAGACAGTAGAATCATATTCCCTGTCTGTAAAATGTGAATGAAGAGGGAACCAAACCACCCACATTGTTCCAGTTCCAAGTTGGTCTTGACCAAGGAAAGGAGTGCTCTGCAGAGTAATTGAAGATCTGCTGGGTAACCAGGGCTGGTATCTGTCTGACAGTCAGTTTCCCAGAGATGAGGAAATATCATCTAGAATCAGTGCTTCTTGGAGGAGCTGAGGGTCTGCCTGAAGTGCTAAAAAGAATGCCTACCTGCTGAGAGAGGAAAAGAGTGTGCCTTGCCCTGCACATGGAAAGACAGTTCAGGAGGCGAATCCCAGCATGTTCGTGTCATGAGGAACACCCAGAGAAAGCTGAATATGACAGACAGCAAAGCCAGGAGTTGTAACCTGTGCTTTGAAGGGTTCCCCCATGTGAGCTGCAATAAGACTTTCCACCAATAATTGCCACTGTGTCGCCCAGCGATCTGTAGGGGGCTATAGATGCTGTTGCAGCTGCTACTGGCATTGGGAAATGTTAGACCTGTGAGTCTTAGAATGGTCTCCCCCACACATTTTGCATGCTTACCTCCTCTTTTTGCTGATTCTTTTTGTTGATCTTAGGACTCTGAGCACTTTACCACTGCTGGACAATGCTAAAATGAACCTGCTTCTCCCCTAAACATGGTTACATTGGTTTATCCACAATTAGGTTATTTAATGTATCTGTATGTCCCTAGTAGAGTGCACTCCCAGTACCCAGTGCCTGTAAATTAAATGCTACTAGTGAGGCTGCAGCATTTATTGTGTCACCTACACCAGTAACCCTTTAAACATGTCTCAGGCCTGCCACTGCAAAGCCTGTGTGTGCAGTTTTACTGCCATGTTGACTTGGCATTGAAAACCCCTTGCCAAGCCTTAAACTCACCTTTTATTACACATAAGTAGGCTTTCCTGTTTTCAGTTTCTATTTTTGGTAAATTCTGGTGGGGTTTTTTCAGTGTTTTCAAGTGATTTCAATACCTTAAAAAAACAGTTGTTATCAGTGGTTACACATTTTCACACCATTAAAAACAACAGAAACAGTGTTTTTCAGGTGTTTATGGAACGTTTTGCTTTTATTATTGCTTGCTTTCTGCACGATAGTGCATGGTATATAGACAGTGTATGTACAGTGTATACAAGGTCCAAATACATTTTTGCAAATTAAACTTATTGTAGTACACCGTACAATACTTCTTCAGTGAGGCTTTGGTCATGTGCGCTCGATCTTTCCTTCTCATGTAAACTTTTTTCTGTGAAAAGGCCCTCTCAACATTGGCACTTGAGACAGGCAACGCCAAAACAGCCAATACACAATTTGCTAACTCTGGCCACTGACATAGCTTTCCATGCCAATACTGGTGCACTTGAAGATTGCGATTCTCTGGGCAGGTTCTGCAACATTTGCATTAAACTGGGCGCTTATGCCCTCAGAGTTATTGAAGCAGTCAAAAATGAAGCAGCACGTTTGAAACTACGGAGAAGATTCCCTTTACGGAAGGGATCTAGAACTTGTACAGAGTACCACAGTGAGGTTTCATTGACTTCAAATGCCATGGTTGGTGAAGGGACATTTCTATGCATCATTGCAAGCCATTTCTCATACATTGTAAAATAAAAGCTCCTGAATTGCTCTTCAACATTGCTTTGCTTACCAAGTGGCAAGCACTCTAACATGGAACATGTTGCAGTGCCAAATTCACTAAAGGTGTCGCCCAGCCTGCTCTCAAGGAGATGTTTCACATCTACATCAATTATGCTGCACACTTGGCAGACAAGAATGTTTTCAGACTCTAATTTTTTTATTATGTCCACCACAGCAGTTATGTTTTCCTGTAAAAATCTAAGAATGCAGTAGAGTTTTCTTTTCTTTTAACATCACTATCAATATGTGACCAAAGATCCTCACATTTCTTGCCTTTGGCATCATTACTCATCAAAAAGTCTGTAAACGGTTTCCACATGGATAATATAGCATTCACAGCCCCTTCCCTTGGACTGAGAACCATCAGCTAAGTGTAAGTGACACAGTTGGGATGACTCATTCTTTGATGCCACACAAAGCACAAACTGAGAAATATTTGCGTTTTAGTTCCTGCGCATAACAAAACAGTGCATCAAAATGGACTAAAAAGTCAAAAGCATTCTTCATTAACGATGAAGATTGTAAGGGTGCTTTCGGCATACCATCTAACAAGTGGCAATGATCTCTTATAGGGAAGCACTTCAGCTCAGGTATCAGTTTTGACAGGTCATCAAACAACTTTTTCATAATTTGAATGAGGGGGAACCCCCGACACATCCGGTACTGCACACTATTCTACATATGGGGGCGGGCGACATCTAGTTACCTGGCTCTATAAGGCTGTCAGGGAACTGCTTCTTAAGCCACTGCACACGTTACGACAGAAATGGGGAAAATGAGGTGGGAAGGGCATTCAACGATAAAGAATGGGAGAAGGCACTAGAATACCCCAAAAAGGTCTCCAGGAACGCGCGATTCAAAAACATACAATTTAACATTTTCCACAGAGCGTACCTCATGCCCCAACGCCTACATCGTTTTTACCCGGACACACACTTTGCATGTCCCCGATGTCAGACCCGAGAAGCTGACTTTAAACACATGTTTTGGGATTGTCCCACTATCCAACAGTATTGGAATAAAATTCACCAGACACTCCGAGCGACGACACACATCATGAACATCACTACATGGGAGTCGTGCACCCTCGGGATATTCCGCAGGCAGAAATCCGAAAAAGTGCAGGGTCGTTTCGCATCCCTAGCTATCCTTTTGGTGAAAAGGGGGCTGGCCATGTATTGGGGGGCCCCGGAGGGGCCCCCGGAAGCAGCCTGGGTGGTTGCGGTGCGAAAATGGGGTGCAGAAGAAGAGGTGTTGCCGGATGAGGAAGTGAAGGGAACGCGCAAACACCCCATATCTCTAGACTGGGCACAGATATTACACCAATTTAGATACAAAACCACACCAGCGGAAGCACCTGAGCCCTCGCCACTCCAGACACCACACTTATCCCCGATCGAACCGACAGCAGCTCGCAATAGACTGAGCCCGAGGACCTAAGATAGACGCCCTACCCGGGTCAACCCAGTAGGCCCCACACACCGAGCCAAGACTGCCCGTAACTGCCCGAAATGGTTCCTTCCCACATGTACACGATCACACTCGGACGTCCCACTACGACCAGCCACATATTGGACTTCAGCAATACATATCCCCGCCGCCCCCCTTACAACTTTCCCGGTTTACCCCCCAAGTTTGAAGTTAATACTATCCATCGGCAGTTCCATAGCCGGTGATCATCCACAGGGAATGTATCCCTTACCTATCACACTACATAGCGCCCATACGTCAGTATGGGAATAGGCATACCTCCGGACTTCCGGGGAACGTGCCCAACCAGGCTCTTACGCATGTCTATTAAAGTACTCGGACCTACTGAACAGGTAGCACCCAGAATGTACCTCCGAGAAATGTTACTTGTACACTGCATGAACAGTTATTGCAAACTAGACCGTCAGTAGATATTTTCTTCTTTGTCCTTATTGCGAGCACGTATCGCTCTATTATGACTGTACTATGCCAATCTGCTATGTATGATGTTAAAAACCAATAAACAAATTTAAACAAAAAAAAAATCAAACAACTTTTTCATATACGTAGCTGAGTCACTGCAAATACAAACAATATCACTCCAATCTTTGTTGAACTTGGAAAGAACCTTTTTGCAGCAGCATTTCAAGTGACACTGCGTTCCATGTTTTCCAAAAGTCTGGTGTCATGTTTTCACCACCATCCCAGATGCTTGGTGATATCACTCTTTTCACATATACTTGTCACTATACCTTGCATTGAATGTTTAAAGCCTGAGGTGTTGGCAATTCACCTACTATCAATACTGACTCACTAGAATCTGGGGTTGATTTATCAAGGGTTTTTACCCATTCTCTGTGGGTAAATGTGATGGCACATATTGGGAAAAATTCTTATGAAACCAGCCATTTTACCTATCAGTGAAAGAATCAAACGCAGCCAAAATATCAAATATGATTTTGATATTTCCTGATTCTATACAGTTTATAAAATAATTAAACAAGACCTAAAACATGCTTCTAAACCCTGCAACTTTAGACCAAAGACCATAAAACTGAAAAAATCAAAAGGAAGAAGAAACAATATTTTAGTGACATCCCTAAACAACAAAACTCAAGCAGAATAATGTTAGCCCAGTCTTTCTTGCTGCTACCTTGTATAACAAAGTTACATTGTGTTGGGCCCTTCAGGAAGAAACAAAAATGACTCTTTCACTCTCCTTTTCCTTTCTTTGAATGACATTTAGTTTGTGGTTGTGCAGGTGTTTTTTCAGTGTTTATATATTTACACTGGTGGGGGCTATTTCCCTCTCTGTGGGGTTTTATCAGTTATTATAGGTTTAAACCTAAAACCGGACAGCCTACACATAAGTCACCCCTAAGGTAGGCCCTAGGGCTGGGTGCTGTGTAAGTAAAAGGTAGGATATGTACTTTTAGGTTTTGCATGTCCTGGTAGTGAAGAACACAAACATTTATTTTTCACTACTGTGAGGCCTACTCCTCTCATAGGTTAACATTGGGAATTCCTTATCACACTTTTAAGCTATAATTCATTCCTGATTGAGAAGGAGTTTCTCTGTCATGTTTCATATTGTTGGAATGGTAATGATAATCCTCTTTACTGGTAAAGTTGGATGTAACATTACTGTTGGACCTGTCCCTTTTTGCAGGGTAATCCCCAAACACTTTGCCTTCCTCCTGTATTTTTTCTGACCTGTTTTTGTTGGCTTTAGGACTCTGGGCACTTTACCACTGCTATTCAGTGCTAAAGTGCATGTGCTCTCTCCTTTAAACATGGTATGATTGGCATATTTAATTTACTTGTAAGTCCCTTGTACAGTGGTGTCCTATGCCGTGTAGTTTCCACTAATTAGTAGGAACTACACGTTTGTGGACGACATAAACTTTGGCATGGTGCCAGACTGATTCCTGGCACCCCCACAAGATATGTTGTCCCATAGACCAGCTAGTTCACAGTGCCACCATAAGTCCCCCTGAACCTAGACAGGAAGCGAACAGTTCTGGCAACCACTGAACATGACAACCCTGTTCCCTCAGTAACTGTGATGACAGATCTAGAACCTTTCACTCATACACTCGTGCTCTCTTTTGCTAAGAGAAATATACAAAGAATACACGGAGGGACCTTTTCAGTGTTTATTGAACCAACATGATTCTTATATAGAATGTATGCACTGCAAGGATCAATAGACAGAAGCAGAGGAAAGTTATAAGAAGTAACAGGACAGTGAACAAAACAAAAAGTGCCACCATTGTACTGAAACAAAGTATATATGCATGCATACGAAATGATATAACAATCTGGCGCACTCCTACCATGCGGACCCTAACCTACGTGTCTAGGATGTATGTTCTTCCAAGAATCCCCTTACTGGACGATCCAACCCCCATTACCTGGTGGGTAAGAATGGTGGGCCCCGACTTGGTCACGAGCTGGACACCCCTCACGCAGATGTCAGTCAGCTGCTGGGCGGAAGCATCAGCATGTAGAGACCTCTCGATGTCAGCAGATGTGCCCCCTCTGACTATACCCAGAAACAGATGTTTATTTATAGAAAAAGGCATTCTTGCCTAGGGCTGAAATTGTGATCAGGCTGCCAATGTTTGTGTGTTACTGATAGCTGTGTCGCCATATGAATGAAAATAACAAGCACATTTGCACATTAGGAGTCCCACAGGGGTCCACCCTATCACCTACTCACTTCAACCTGTTCATGGAGCCTTTAACCGAAATTCAGAAATTCTCCAACTTCAAATACCACATGTATGCTGATGACACCCAACTGTACCTAAAAATCTCCTCCCCTGAAGGGGATAATGGGCGATTCCCTTCAGACAGTTGTGCAAAGCCCACTTTTGCCAGAGGGAACTACTTAATGACTTTGTGCTACTGGATTTGAATATCTGGCATGAAATATCTGATTTGGCTGTAATTGACCGCCATGACAGCGATTATTTCCCTATTTTATTATTATGGGACAAGGTAGCAAATAGGGGAGTGAGTCTCTAGCTATACATGATTCCATAAATCCGAGGGTGGTCTGTAAGAATAAGCGAATGGTCAAATGGGAGGCTTTTTCTAAATCTGAGGAAATATTAGCTAAGTTCTGCAAACTAGTCCTGTAAGAATTTAGGGGCCGGATGTATGAAAAACAGAATTAGCGATTCCTAAATAGCGATTTTTACCGAATCGCTAATTACGAATCGCAAACCACAATGTAGCAAAAAAATCGCTAATAATTAGCGATTCCTTAAAATTTGCAATCCTGAATACCGAATCGCAAATACAGAATCGGTATTAGCGAAATCGCAATTTTAAGAAATCACAAATTAGCGAATCTGCCATCCAGGTGCAGTCTGATGACATCACATGCAGGAAGTGACCCCACCCATGCTGTTTCAGAGTGCCTGAGGCTGTGGGAGAGGCACAGAGCAGGAGCACACATCCAGGAGCTGAACAGGAGTGCTCAGGCAGGCACCAACTGACAGAATGGACACACAGGAGAAGGGAAAGGAGCCTGCAAAAAGGAAGAGAAAGCACAAATTTAGTGAAAAGGAGTTGGAAGTCCTCATAGAGGAAGTAGTGAAGACCCATGATCTACTATTTGGAAAAAAATCACTGCATGTTCCAGAATCGAAGAAGAGAAAGATCTGGCTGGAAATACAAGCCAACGTCAATGCTATTGGGGTCACACAACGCTCCATCGACGACCTAAAGAAGCGCTGGTATGACTTGCGCTCCAGGGCGAAAGACAGGGTTGCAAAGAGGCTGAAGGAAGCCAAAAAAACAGGTGGAGGACCATCCACAGAGCCAGCAACAATACCCCTGGAGGACATGGTGGAGTCCACCCTCCAGCCTGAGAGCATAAGTGGCATAGGAGAAGTGGACAGCTCAGCCACAGACAACACCAGACAAGGTAAGATGCATGCACAATTTCTCCTGAACCTTCACCCTCCCAAATCCCCAATCACACATGAGCAAGTAAGATTGCCACTCCAGCCCACATTTTGTTAACAACCTGCAATGCATCATGGGAGATGCAGTCCCAAACATCAAATAGCAAAGCAGTGACACAGGTGAACACAATCGCAGGGGACTCACACCAGTCAATAACCATGCGGAGAACTTTTAGTGTGAATACCAAGTCATGTACATTTAATGAAATTCAATTTATTTAAGGAAACATTGTAAATGGTCCTCTTGTATCCACAGGCGAACCTGTGCCACAGGCAGAAGACAGAGAGACAGATGAGGCACCTGGGCAACAACATGCAGGAGAGGAAGAGTCGCACCCAGGCACAGATAGCACACCTACACCAAGACCTAGGAGGTACACCGTGGAAACACTACAGGAGATGGAGGGAGGATTGGAAGAGACACAGGAAGATACACAGTCCATGCCCGAAGAGCCAGCAGAGTCTCCAAATCAACAGTCTCCTGTGCAGCGTAGTCACACCAGTGGTCTCAGACGCAGACCAAGGCCACAACGTGTTGCTGAGCAGGGTGAGGAATTAGGTGTCTTTGCGGGTCTTGAGGGCACCATGGTCAGGGTGCAGTGGCTGCAAATGAAAACCATGAAATTAATGCAATGGCAGCTGGTGTCCTTGAATAAGAACATGAGGGATATCAAGGAGGGCATTACTGATCTGAACACCACAGTTGCAGAGGGTCAGAGGGCCAATACAGAGAGCATGAAGGACATGACTGTGGCAATACAACAGCTATGCACCACCATGCAGAGGGAACATGGTTCAAGGCGCCGTGAAAAACAACGCATGGATGGGTACACGAAGGTGGTCAACCGCCTCTGCAACGCTACAGCTGTCTTGAGCAGACGCACAGTTGCCATGCAGGTGGAAATGGCCCACTGCAGCCAGGATGTTGCGAGGGGGTTGGTGCAGGTCACCAGTGCTGTTGATCTGCTCCAGACAGCCAACATAGCTGCCACAGGGACTGGGGATGCTGGGGACAGAGAGGAGGTCACAAGCCGCAGCAGCATCACTCCACCTATCACTGAGCCCAGACGGCGGAGTGCAAGGCAAGGGACAGCAGCAGACCCTCGTCAAGGGAGGGCAGTGTGAACACTGACCGTAGCAGTGCTGTGCGTGGGCGCAAAAAATAAGTACATGCTGTGGCAGACATTTGCAAATGGGTGAGGTAACCCATGTGAGACAGTGAAAGGGTTGTAAATGTCCATGGAGTGTCAATATGCCATGATGTGCAACTCAAGGCACACAGAGGCCAGGATTGTGAGGCTGTGTGCACACATATTGCCTGATGTAAAGGACAATAAAACACAGTTATTCTGAAGTCATTTTCTGCTTTGTGTCATTACTCACTTAGAAATAGTTGCGTGTGATCTCATCACGTCTGTGTCTCCCATCTGCGGCACCTACACCACCTGCTGCTCTGTGATGTGGCCGTGGGCCTTCCTCATCCTCTGAGTCCGAATCTGTGAGTTCCACTGGGGTTCCCTTCTTTGTGGCCAGGTTGTGTAGCATGGCACAGGTTGCAATGATTTTGCAGCATATCTCGGGCGGTACTGCCGTGCACCTCCACTTTTGTGGAGGCAGCGAAACCTGCTCTTCAGCAGTCCAAATGTCCGCTCCACCACATTTCGCGTCGACTTATGGGCAGCATTGTATCTGCTCTCACTTGGGGTAGTTGGGTTGAGAAATGGGGTGAGTATGAATGAACGCACCGCATATGCGCTGTCACCTAAATGGGAAAGGAAAAAACATCAATCACAGGCCACTTTCAATACATCCAAGGTGTACAACAGAGTGTGTCACATGCATTTACCTAGCAGGTATCCTTCTCCGAATTCTCCCCCAGTCAGACGTGTATAGATTCCACTATGCCTGAAGATGTAAGAGTCATGTGTACTTCCTGGAAATTTGGCAACAATATCAGTGATGATGTGTGACGCATTACAAATGACCTGGACGTTGATGGAATGATATGATTTTCTGTTTCGATACACATACTCAGTAGCTGAGGGGGGACAGATTGCAATATGTGTCCCATCAATGTACCCAATAATATGTGGGAATTGAGCCATCTGATAAAAATACATTTTAGTCTTCTGCAGTTCCTGTTGCGTGGTGGAAAACCGGATGTAATGGTGCATTCTTTGAAGCATGGCATCCAGGAAAATGTTGAGGAAGCGTGACAGGCAACTTTGTGAGACCCCTGCGGCTGCAGCTATCACCTCCTGGTAACTACCTGATGCAAGTAGGTGCAGTAAACACAGGACCTGCACATGTGTTGGAATTGCGTGGGTCCTGCGTGTCTGATGCTCCAGGATTGGATGCAGGTCACGTATCAGGCCTAGGATGGTAGCAGAGTCAAGCCTGTACCTATCATGTATTTCTTCTTCTGTCAGTTGGAACAGGGTAATGCGCACTCTGTATATGCGTTCCTGTCGCCTCCTCATCCTCTGTGCTGCTGCTTGTATCCGCATCCTCCTTGCTATGACATACAGGGCTGCCATTGTGAAAAATAGTGATGCATTCTGGGGCTGTTTATATGCTGTGCACCTGGTTACCACCTGCTTTGAGTTGGTGGTAATTAGCAACTCGCAAATACCGATTTTCGATGAACTATTGCGACTATTCATGCATTTGTTTGCGAATCATTAACTGCGATTTCGCAATTACCGAGTCGCTATTTGGGAGTCAGTAGTTCAATTTTGCAAAATAAGGATTCGCAGATTGGTTGGTCTCGTTTTTTGCGAATCCTTATTATGCGATTGGGTTTTTTCTGCTCTACATTGCACAATGCTATTTTGTGATTGCGAACGCTGAAATTCTGCGAATTTCAGCGTTTGCGATCGCAATTTAGCTTGCTACATCTGGCCCTAGGTCTTCTTATGCTATATGAATTAACCCCAGCCCAGACAGCCCTAGCCCACAACAGCTTTTTCTCTAGATTGGGGAACATGTATGTGAAAAATTGTAAGGGGAAAGGAGTCCCAGGGCTGAGAGGACAAATGAGTGGTTTAATGATGAGTACAAAAGTGCCAAAGGAGTGCTTATCAAAGCCCTAAAACACAAGCAAAGAATTGTTATTATTGGGGCCAGACAGGCGTATGCTAGGGTCATCAAGGCCAGTAAGGTCCATTGGGAAGAGGGAGTTTGGGATAATTTGTTAGCAACAACTAGAAGGAAAGATAGTAAATGGTTCTGGCAGCTAGTAACTCACAATGGTCGTACTGACACCCCATGCCCAGAATGTCACATTTCCCCTGAGGATTGGTCCACACATTTTCGGGCCTTTATGAGGAAAGCAATTTGACATTTGCAAAGACTAACCATCTGCTGATATGTAACCATGAAGCCTGGATGGAAGGGCCCCTAGTGGGGCCTCAGGTGATCCCGGGGGGTGGGAGGTTGGGGGGGGCTCCAGGTTCTGGCCAAAAGAAGCATTATGCTCTCTAATGGGCCATCACTAACATCCTTTGTCATTTATATCCTAGCTGGGAGTATGTGTCAAAGGGAAGGGACTCCAAATATTCTACAAAACCCCCAGCCACACACTGTGGATACTTTTAATTAGATACAATTTAATAGAATAATTGTGAGAAAAATTCTGAGGGTGGCCCGATGATTTCTTTTTCTCCACGGGGGGGCTTAGAGGGTGGGGGTGTGCGGGCATTAAAAAGTTTGAAGACCACTGGCTTAAAGAAACCATTGCAGCCACACAGGCTCAGAAACCTGGCAAAGCCCCTGGTTTAGACAATAGTCCAACTGATCTCTATCAGAGTGAACCACAGATCTGGGGCCCCTATATAAATTCTTTGTCAAACACTTTGCTTGCAGGGGGCCAGATGCCTAGCTCATGGAAAGGACCGATAATAATCCTGATTCACAAAAAAGGAGATAGATCCAACCCGGGAAATTACAGACCCATAAGTCTGATCGATAATATTCAGAAAGTGTTTTGTTCACAAAAACTAGCTAGACTATGAGACTGGATAACTGAAAATAAGATGCTGTCTAACCTACAGGTGGGGTTCAGACAAAAAATTAGTACTGTGGACCAAATCATATGATATTTAGCCATCAAATGGAGAACTGTAAATATTGAGAAGGGAAGGTTGTTTGTGGTCTTCGTGGATCTTCAATCCACGTTTGAACTTGTCCCAAGAGCTAAAATATGAGAGGTTCTTTCTAGGATTGGGATACCAAGGGGGCTGTTGACCTTGATACGGGAACTGCACACGGATAACTATGCGAGAGTTAGGTGGGGCCCCTGTGAAGAATTGAATGATAAAATTCCGATACAAAGAGGTGTGCGCCAAGGATGTGTTTTGGCCCCTACACTCTTTCTTTTATAAATTAATGCATGTATCCTGTACCTTTTAAGTTGTGAAAATGACTATCCCAAGATCAAGGATTCGAAAACACTGTGTCTGCTTTTTGCAGTTGACACTTTGTTGTTCTCAAAAAGTACTACAGGTCCATATAGTCTTCTAGAGAAGTTTTCTCTTTTTGTAAAGACTATGGCTTGGAAATTAATAACAATAAAACTAAATACATGGTGTCTGGAGACTGAATAAGAAAATAAGAAGGAGTATATCCCTAGATGGGAACGTTTTAGAAAGAGTCCCCGAGTTCGATTAGTTGGGAGTGAGACTAAAAGACTCACATAGATGGGTAGCCCAGCTGCAGAAAAGCAATATGATCTTAAAACAAAGAGCTGGGGCCATTATAAGATTTGCCAATAAGGCATCTACATATTCTATATTTCCACCTATTGTAATATATAAGACTCAAGCTTGGGAGCAGCCCTTGATTACGCAGATATTTGGGGGCATTGTGACATGGATGGCTTGGAGTCAGCAGAGAATGCATTTCTCAAAACATTATTAAAAATCCCTTCTAGTGCTCCAACAATACCCATCTGTATGGATTTCAACTTGAGATCCATCTCAGACATAGTGACACTGAGACTTATCCAATATTGGATGAGATTGTGGACAATTGAGGACCTGGCACCCTATAGGAAATGGATCCAAGGTTTGCTGGATGGCTTCCATGTCAATAGGATCCCTTGGTGTATTCACGTAGAGTTGGCTGTTTAAGATAGGTTTAGGGATTTTTGGTTACACCCTGCCAAGCTCCCTTGCAACGCACATGAAAAATTAAAATCAGCCTATTGGAATTTTGTTTTAGGCGGGAAAATCTCAAGGATAGCTGCAGGTAGCCTGGCAGACTCTTTTTTTTTATCATTCAAATTCTCCTTTGATTGTGATTATTATTTACATATGGTGTCCAAACCATTTGCACAAGCACTTTTCATCAAGTTTAGACTGGGAATTTTACCATTGGCAGTTTTTACTTGCTTATGGAGCAACAAGAAAGGCATGTTAAATAGCTGCCCGATGGAATGTGATGAAGTAGAGTCCATCAAGCATGTCTTATCCTTTCGCATGGCCTACAACAGGCAACAATCCGTCTGGATAAAACCCCTTTGCAAATTGTTGGGCTTTAGGGATCGTCCTTTACCCCTGCGGTTATGTAAAACAAATACCAGTGGCCCAGTTGTTTTTTCAATTGTAAAATATATTTTGTTTTTTCTAACATTTTTAATGTTTTAATGATGAAACATTTTTAATTTTTTTTAAATTTATGATAATTGATTATATGTCATGTTTTGATATGAATGTATACATGATGGTTTTATGGCTTTGTATGAGCCGAAATAAAGGAAAATTTGAATTTAATTGATTTCTGTCGTTTGTGGTCTATGATTTATGTACAATATATTTTATATTTTTATATAACTCTGTGTAGAGTCTATTTTGTGGTGTATTTCTTGTATCACTGGTGTGTGTGTGTGTGTGTGCATGCGTGTGTGTTGCACAAACGCTTTACACTCTGGGATAAGCCTGACTGCTCTGACCAAGCTACCAAGGAAGAGGACAGAGGTTATCTTGGGTGGTAACTCCCTTGCCCTGATTTTTTTTGTTGAAACATCTGTTTATTGGATTTTTTGTTACATTTATGATGTGCAATGCATTTTTTCAACATCGTGCTTTCACATTACATAGGTTATTTCCCTCTACAAACGTACAGGTGTGCGCATCTGCATCCTCAAAAGGCATACATTCAGGCATTTCCCATTAATCATTTGGCTTTAGGTTGTTGGATGCAAAGTCTATTTCTCTTAGGCTAGACAGAAATGTCCATGTTGCGTTAAAGCATGTCCGAACAATATGTTATGCATGTATTAACTAGCAAGCAGACTAGTCCAATAACAGTTTTAAACATTAACAAGAGTAACAATTGAGCGATGCAACAGTCAGTCCCCCCTAGGTAATGATCCCTCTCTCCACGCCCCTGGCACTTCCCGCAGTGTTGGAGGTTTGTGACAATTATTTCTTTATTCGTTTATTTATGTGTTCATTTGTGCCCCCGTAGCTACAGGACCTCAGGGGGCAGAGTAGCCGTGCCTGCAAGTGCCAAGCAGTCTGCGTCATCATATGTTTCCGCCCACTTCCGCCAGTCAGTGGCTGCATTGTTATGTTGCGGGGGCATATAGTGAGGGGCAATCAATAGCAGGCTGAGATCACTGGGAGCACATTACCTCGTGCAACCACCACTCCTACGTACGGGGGGCGCTTCACATGTGCCTTCCACTGTGATGCAAAGAGTGCCACTGATCTCGCACAATGGGGAAATGCGATAAGCAGTGGCGAATGGAAGCTAACTGTCGGAGGGGGCCTACCCCTGGGGAGCACGCAGCCTTGTGTCGCTGCTGATGGCCCTGCTCCAAGCGGATATACCCACATTTCTAGTGTTTTAGGGCAGATAATGAGGGGAGGACAGTCGTGTGTAAGGACTCCTTCCACCATATAGCTACCGGCCTCTCAATGCCCCAAAATGGGCTTTATAGTATCAACTGTAAGATCTAACAAGGGAGGGCTGACGAGTTGTCTGTGCATCATCCATATGCACCCCCTGGAAGTCGTATATTTTGGCCTCCTAATGTGCCGCAATAGTTCCTCGCATCGCCGCTCCCACTGCTCTAGCCCATACCAGGAGCGACCGTCTCCAGGCCAGCAGGGCAGGGGGGATCAGTCTTCTTCCACCTCCTTGTGATCAGGCGTTTGGCCTTCAGCATACCCAGGTCTAGGAAGCAGGAGGTGAACTTCTGCTTTTTACCTCAAGGGTAGAGATGGAGTATGCATTCCTCCCACGTACACGTCAGGATGCGGCCAGTGCATGTAGCCAGTGCATCGCTGACTTGCTTCCAGGAAGTGCCCAACGACAGGCAGGCCCAAAGCATGTGGAGGAGGTCAGCGTCTAGTAATTGACACCTGTGGGCACTCCGCGTCCGTCCGCTTGTAAATTGTGTATATTTTTGCTGGTGTGAGGTATGCTCTCTGAATCATGTAATGTTGAAGGAGTTTAAAATGCACGTAGCGTGGAACATAGGTAGGGCTGCGTAATATCTCAGACCACTCCCTGTCATCAAAAGGGCGACCTCAGTCCATCTCCCATCGCTGCCTAAGCGGTGCAAGCGACACCTCCGTATGATGATGTAATGTGTCAGCAAGCCATTTAGTAAGGTGTCTGCCCCGTCCCATGACGTGCAAGTATTGGATGGTCAGGTGCGCAGGTATTTCTGTAGATATGTCTCCCCATTTGTCTCTTAAGGCCACCAGGAGGGAGCGATGCAGGAGAAAGTGGCCAGGGGGCAGGCCAGTCAGTTCTGTAACTGTGTCACATGGCAGGAGCGCGCCATCTTGGTATAGATCCCCCAGTGCCTGCACTCCTGCCTCCAACCAGGTTGATAGCTGTGCAGCGGATGCAACACCTCCCCCTGCAGGGTGCCATGCAGTGGCAATGGCAGTGCATAGGTCCACACTGTGTGTGTGTTGTATAGGCTTCTATGAAAGCGCGACTTTTAGGAATGGCTGCCCGGGTGTTCTGTGTTTAGCGCAAGGATGGAATAGTCGAAGAATGTATCCTCGCGACTGAGGTGGGTCATCGGCAGCATTGTCATTTAGTTGTAGCCCCACTAGCCATCTTACCACCCATTGTAGCTGTGAAGCCAGGTAGTATTGCTCCATGTTGGGGGCTGCTAGTCCACCACTGTACGTTGGGAGGCAAAGCTTGGATAGGGCTACTCTGCATCAGGAGTTATTCCTAATGAACTCTCTCATCAGTCGCTCAAACGTCCGGAAATGGGAAGGCGTGATGTAGAGGGGCAAATTAGTAAAATAATATAGCAGCCTGGGGAGTACTACCATTTCCAGTAAGGCTAACTGGCCCACCACCGACAGGGGAAGTGTTCACCAGAAAGTCATCTGCGATCGCAATGCAGTGATCACCCTTCCCAGTTTGCCGTCCAGGAGATCCTTCTGACAGTGATAAATTCTGATGCTTAGATAGCGAAAGGTGTCGGGCTGCCACCTGATGCTGTCCCTGCTGAGGGTAGGCTCCGGGTGTCCATGCGCGAAGGGGTAGAGGCAGGACTTGCTCCAGTTTACCCGCAGGCCTGAGAAGTTCGCAAACTCCGCCAGCGTTCGGGTTAGTCCTGGTGGGATCAGGCGCACATCTCTGAGACACACCATGATGTCATCCACGTAGCGCAAGACCGTATGTATGCCAGCCCCCAGGGGAATCCCCCACTCTGCCCCCCGCCCACGGAGTGCCACCGCCAGTGGCTCCACTGCCAACGCAAATAGGAGTGGAGACAGTAGGCATCCCTGGCAGGTGCCCCGGCATATAGGTATAGGGGCAAAGATGTGACAGCCCGTCTTCACTCACGCTGTTGGTTTTGTATATAGTAGTCGGATCAGGCTGAGAAAACGGTCTGTGATGCCATATTTGGTGAGGATCACAAATGGTACTCCCACTCCAAAGAGTCAAAGGCCCTCTCTAGGTTCAGCACCAAACACCCCGAGTGTGACCACTGCTGAGGTGAGTAGGTGGATACTCTAAAGAAGCATCTAAGGTTCAGTGAAGTGTTACGGGATGGGACAAAGCCACTCTGGTCGTGATGAACTAGCGCTGGCACCAATGGGGCCAGTCTTTTAGTCAGAATTTTGGCTAAGATTTTATAGTCAGTATTTAGTAAGGCCAGCGGGCAGTATGATCCAGGGTCGACCGGGTCTTTGTCGGGCTTGGTTAGGGAGACGAGCAGCGCCTCCCGAAGAGAGGTGGGAAGTAGGCCTTTCTCGAGTGCTTCAGCATATAGCGTATGCTGGTGCGGAGTGACTGTGTGCGCATAGGCTTTATAGTACTCAGACGGGAGGCCATCAGTGCCAGGTGTCTTACTCGTGGCTAGTGTCCTAATGGCCTCTCGAATTTCATCTAGTGAGATGGGCTCTTCTAGGTCCATTAGCAGCTCCCGATCCAATGTGGGAAGCCTTATTTGAGAGAGAAAGGCGGCGAGCTGCCCACTGCCAGAGGCAGCTTTTGATGCATACAGGGTTCTATAATAGCGGGTCAGTCTGCATGTATTACAGTTTGCGTATGTAGAAGGCGACCCGCTCCCCTTCTGAGTGTGTGAATGGGATGTGATACCTGCTCCTGGCGTATGAGCCACGCCAGGAGGCGGCCCGCACGGTCTGAATTTGTGTGTGTGTGGGCTGCATGCGCTGCGTAATTGACTCATCTGAGGCATTCCAATAGGCCCACTAGCTCCCCCCTCAAGTTGCTGCACGCTGTCTGGCCATATCACCAGCTCTGTCTCTACGCACATTGGGTCGTGTTCTATCTTCCCTATGGCTGCACTAAGGTGCTTGTGTATGTTCCAATTGATTCCCATGCATTTGCCCCTGACAGTTACTTTGAACGCCTCCCATTCAATCCGTTTGTTTCCTGCCGTCCCCTCATTAAGTTCAAAGTATTCAGCCGAAGCAGACCCCATCGCCTCTTGAAATGGCACATCCTCCAGGCCGGAGGGCTGGAGACGCCACATGGGTATGACCTGCTGCGGCTGCTCCCACTGAAGCCGTAAACTTTGTGGGTTGTGATCGGAGTGTGTGCGGCCTAGATACTCTATGTGGTCAACCTTGGGATGCAATACCTGAGACCCCACTAAGCGGTCAATACAGACGTGCAATCCTTGAGGCACTGAATAGTAAGAATATATTTTTGTGCTTGGATTCCGGATGCGCCACAAGTCCACCAAGGACCAGTGGTTCAGCCATTCTCCCAGCGCTCGAGCATTGGACGTAGAGTGCGTGCTTGACAAAGGGGGGAAAGAGCAGTCCAATGCTGTGTCAATGACCACATTAAAGTCTCCTCCCAGCAGAAATGGGATTCCACTCCATTCCACTAATATGGTCGAAAGAGAGCGGAGGAATGGCGCCTGCTCCGAGTTAGGGGCTTATATCGCTTCCAGCACTAACGGCAAGCCATTGAGTCAGGCTTTTATGAACACGAATCTCCCAGTGGGGTCTATTTTCACCTCTTCCACAACAAAGGGAGTCCCTGCCCGCCCCCAAATTAGTGCCCCTCTGGTGTAAGATGAGTACCCAGTGGCAAACACCTGGCCTTGCCAATGATGGCACAGCCCGTCAGCTTTCAGGGGGGTCAGGTGCATTTCCTGCAGTAATGCTATATGAGTGGACCTTCGCTTTAGGTATGCATAGATTGAGTAACGACGTGCAGGGGTATGCATGCCCCTCACGTTCCACATTAATATGTTTTTCGGGGCCATCGCTGTTGCGTTGCTTTTTGCTGTGCATGTTGCAGCGCCGCCTGTAGATAGGGCCCTGTTCTGTGTTGTTTGTATAGTGCGGGCAGGAGGCCGGGGGGGGTGGGACAGCGCTTCTCAATGAAGAGTAAATTGGAAAAACAACCAACCATGAAAAACATGCAAAACATTAAGAGAGCGGATATGTGAAAGGGATCCACCCAAACTGATTGGCCGAATACTGGCAACAAATTTGAACCCTTGATTGTGGTAGGGGATGCATGTACCATTTATAGAGCAGAAGGTCAGGTCCTGTGTTCCCTGTGCCCTTATGTGCCAGCTGCGGAGTCGATAGGTCAGAACCGGTGCAGCCCTTGAGTACAACCCCCCAGTTCAACAGTTGTGTGACCCGCCAGGCCCACGCCGACCCGGATGCCACCAGCTATCAATTCCTGCAGTGGTGTGTTGTGTGAGTTTTCAGTGGCTCAGGAGTAGACATTGGGTGCACTGCGTCCTGATCAAATAATGTCATCTGCTGTTTGCGGTGTTACGTCTGCCGATGTCGGTGTGTCTGCCCCCGACATGTGCCCAGTTGAGGATTCGATACAAAGGGGATGATGGACGGAGCGCTTGAGCCAATCAAACACTCACCCCCAGTCAACTGATCTGGGTTTAATCCATCATCATTCTTTAGCTCACTCCACCACCCCAGTTCAGACATGGCCATATGCAAATCAGTCTGACCCTGTGCCTCATGGGAACAGTCCAGCCCGAACTGCCAAGCCATGTCTTCCCTGGACCGGAAACAAGCATCCTAGGACCGGTTTCTGGCATTCCAGCCGTCATCAGCCAGGCTTGCTTGAATCCAGTGGCAAAGTGAGCAAGGGACCCACGTCTGGGCATACCCCCGCCAACTTAGGGCGAACAAAGCGATACAAAAGGGGATGATGGACGGAACGCTTGAGCCAATCAAACACTCACCCCCAGTCAACTGATCTGGGTTTAATCCATCATCATTCTTTAGCTCACTCCACCACCCCAGTTCAGACATGGCCATATGCAAATCAGTCTGACCCTGTGCCTCATGGGAACAGTCCAGCCCGAACTGCCAAGCCATGTCTTCCCTGGACCGGAAACAAGCATCCTAGGACCGGTTTCTGGCATTCCAGCCGTCATCAGCCAGGCTTGCTTGAATCCAGTGGCAAAGTGAGCAAGGGACCCACGTCTGGGCATACCCCCGCCAACTTAGGGCGAACAAGCGATACAAAAGGGGATGATGGACGGAACGCTTGAGCCAATCAAACACTCACCCCCAGTCAACTGATCTGGGTTTAATCCATCATCATTCTTTAGCTCACTCCACCACCCCAGTTCAGACATGGCCATATGCAAATCAGTCTGACCCTGTGCCTCATGGGAACAGTCCAGCCCGAACTGCCAAGCCATGTCTTCCCTGGACCGGAAACAAGCATCCTAGGACCGGTTTCTGGCATTCCAGCCGTCATCAGCCAGGCTTGCTTGAATCCAGTGGCAAAGTGAGCAAGGGACCCACGTCTGGGCATACCCCCGCCAACTTAGGGCGAACAAAGCGATACAAAAGGGGATGATGGACGGAACGTTTGAGCCAATCAAACACTCACCCCCAGTCAACTGATCTGGGTTTAATCCATCATCATTCTTTAGCTCACTCCACCACCCCAGTTCAGACATGGCCATATGCAAATCAGTCTGACCCTGTGCCTCATGGGAACAGTCCAGCCCGAACTGCCAAGCCATGTCTTCCCTGGACCGGAAACAAACATCCTAGGACCGGTTTCTGGCATTCCAGCCGTCATCAGCCAGGCTTGCTTGAATCCAGTGGCAAAGTGAGCAAGGGACCCACGTCTGGGCATACCCCCGCCAACTTAGGGCGAACAAAGCGATACAAAAGGGGATGATGGACGGAGCGTTTGAGCCAATCAAACACTCACCCCCAGTCAACTGATCTGGGTTTAATCCATCATCATTCTTTAGCTCACTCCACCACCCCAGTTCAGACATGGCCATATGCAAATCAGTCTGACCCTGTGCCTCATGGGAACAGTCCAGCCCGAACTGCCAAGCCATGTCTTCCCTGGACCGGAAACAAACATCCTAGGACCGGTTTCTGGCATTCCAGCCGTCATCAGCCAGGCTTGCTTGAATCCAGTGGCAAAGTGAGCAAGGGACCCACGTCTGGGCATACCCCCGCCAACTTAGGGCGAACAAAGCGATACAAAAGGGGATGATGGACGGAACGCTTGAGCCAATCAAACACTCACCCCCAGTCAACTGATCTGGGTTTAATCCATCATCATTCTTTAGCTCACTCCACCACCCCAGTTCAGACATGGCCATATGCAAATCAGTCTGACCCTGTGCCTCATGGGAACAGTCCAGCCCGAACTGCCAAGCCATGTCTTCCCTGGACCGGAAACAAACATCCTAGGACCGGTTTCTGGCATTCCAGCCGTCATCAGCCAGGCTTGCTTGAATCCAGTGGCAAAGTGAGCAAGGGACCCACGTCTGGGCATACCCCCGCCAACTTAGGGCGAACAAAGCGATACAAAAGGGGATGATGGACGGAACGCTTGAGCCAATCAAACACTCACCCCCAGTCAACTGATCTGGGTTTAATCCATCATCATTCTTTAGCTCACTCCACCACCCCAGTTCAGACATGGCCATATGCAAATCAGTCTGACCCTGTGCCTCATGGGAACAGTCCAGCCCGAACTGCCAAGCCATGTCTTCCCTGGACCGGAAACAAGCATCCTAGGACCGGTTTCTGGCATTCCAGCCGTCATCAGCCAGGCTTGCTTGAATCCAGTGGCAAAGTGAGCAAGGGACCCACGTCTGGGCATACCCCCGCCAACTTAGGGCGAACAAAGCGATACAAAAGGGGATGATGGACGGAGCGCTTGAGCCAATCAAACACTCACCCCCAGTCAACTGATCTGGGTTTAATCCATCATCATTCTTTAGCTCACTCCACCACCCCAGTTCAGACATGGCCATATGCAAATCAGTCTGACCCTGTGCCTCATGGGAACAGTCCAGCCCGAACTGCCAAGCCATGTCTTCCCTGGACCGGAAACAAGCATCCTAGGACCGGTTTCTGGCATTCCAGCCGTCATCAGCCAGGCTTGCTTGAATCCAGTGGCAAAGTGAGCAAGGGACCCACGTCTGGGCATACCCCCGCCAACTTAGAGGCGAACAAAGCGATACAAAAGGGGATGATGGACGGAACGCTTGAGCCAATCAAACACTCACCCCCAGTCAACTGATCTGGGTTTAATCCATCATCATTCTTTAGCTCACTCCACCACCCCAGTTCAGACATGGCCATATGCAAATCAGTCTGACCCTGTGCCTCATGGGAACAGTCCAGCCCGAACTGCCAAGCCATGTCTTCCCTGGACCGGAAACAAGCATCCTAGGACCGGTTTCTGGCATTCCAGCCGTCATCAGCCAGGCTTGCTTGAATCCAGTGGCAAAGTGAGCAAGGGACCCACGTCTGGGCATACCCCCGCCAACTTAGGGCGAACAAAGCGATACAAAAGGGGATGATGGACGGAGCGCTTGAGCCAATCAAACACTCACCCCCAGTCAACTGATCTGGGTTTAATCCATCATCATTCTTTAGCTCACTCCACCACCCCAGTTCAGACATGGCCATATGCAAATCAGTCTGACCCTGTGCCTCATGGGAACAGTCCAGCCCGAACTGCCAAGCCATGTCTTCCCTGGACCGGAAACAAACATCCTAGGACCGGTTTCTGGCATTCCAGCCGTCATCAGCCAGGCTTGCTTGAATCCAGTGGCAAAGTGAGCAAGGGACCCACGTCTGGGCATACCCCCGCCAACTTAGGGCGAACAAAGCGATACAAAGGGGATGATGGACGGAGCGCTTGAGCCAATCAAACACTCACCCCCAGTCAACTGATCTGGGTTTAATCCATCATCATTCTTTAGCTCACTCCACCACCCCAGTTCAGACATGGCCATATGCAAATCAGTCTGACCCTGTGCCTCATGGGAACAGTCCAGCCCGAACTGCCAAGCCATGTCTTCCCTGGACCGGAAACAAACATCCTAGGACCGGTTTCTGGCATTCCAGCCGTCATCAGCCAGGCTTGCTTGAATCCAGTGGCAAAGTGAGCAAGGGACCCACGTCTGGGCATACCCCCGCCAACTTAGGGCGAACAAAGCGATACAAAAGGGGATGATGGACGGAGCGCTTGAGCCAATCAAACACTCACCCCCAGTCAACTGATCTGGGTTTAATCCATCATCATTCTTTAGCTCACTCCACCACCCCAGTTCAGACATGGCCATATGCAAATCAGTCTGACCCTGTGCCTCATGGGAACAGTCCAGCCCGAACTGCCAAGCCATGTCTTCCCTGGACCGGAAACAAGCATCCTAGGACCGGTTTCTGGCATTCCAGCCGTCATCAGCCAGGCTTGCTTGAATCCAGTGGCAAAGTGAGCAAGGGACCCACGTCTGGGCATACCCCCGCCAACTTAGGGCGAACAAAGCGATACAAAAGGGGATGATGGACGGAACGCTTGAGCCAATCAAACACTCACCCCCAGTCAACTGATCTGGGTTTAATCCATCATCATTCTTTAGCTCACTCCACCACCCCAGTTCAGACATGGCCATATGCAAATCAGTCTGACCCTGTGCCTCATGGGAACAGTCCAGCCCGAACTGCCAAGCCATGTCTTCCCTGGACCGGAAACAAGCATCCTAGGACCGGTTTCTGGCATTCCAGCCGTCATCAGCCAGGCTTGCTTGAATCCAGTGGCAAAGTGAGCAAGGGACCCACGTCTGGGCATACCCCCGCCAACTTAGGGCGAACAAAGCGATACAAAAGGGGATGATGGACGGAACGCTTGAGCCAATCAAACACTCACCCCCAGTCAACTGATCTGGGTTTAATCCATCATCATTCTTTAGCTCACTCCACCACCCCAGTTCAGACATGGCCATATGCAAATCAGTCTGACCCTGTGCCTCATGGGAACAGTCCAGCCCGAACTGCCAAGCCATGTCTTCCCTGGACCGGAAACAAGCATCCTAGGACCGGTTTCTGGCATTCCAGCCGTCATCAGCCAGGCTTGCTTGAATCCAGTGGCAAAGTGAGCAAGGGACCCACGTCTGGGCATACCCCCGCCAACTTAGGGCGAACAAAGCGATACAAAAGGGGATGATGGACGGAACGCTTGAGCCAATCAAACACTCACCCCCAGTCAACTGATCTGGGTTTAATCCATCATCATTCTTTAGCTCACTCCACCACCCCAGTTCAGACATGGCCATATGCAAATCAGTCTGACCCTGTGCCTCATGGGAACAGTCCAGCCCGAACTGCCAAGCCATGTCTTCCCTGGACCGGAAACAAGCATCCTAGGACCGGTTTCTGGCATTCCAGCCGTCATCAGCCAGGCTTGCTTGAATCCAGTGGCAAAGTGAGCAAGGGACCCACGTCTGGGCATACCCCCGCCAACTTAGGGCGAACAAAGCGATACAAAAGGGGATGATGGACGGAACGCTTGAGCCAATCAAACACTCACCCCCAGTCAACTGATCTGGGTTTAATCCATCATCATTCTTTAGCTCACTCCACCACCCCAGTTCAGACATGGCCATATGCAAATCAGTCTGACCCTGTGCCTCATGGGAACAGTCCAGCCCGAACTGCCAAGCCATGTCTTCCCTGGACCGGAAACAAGCATCCTAGGACCGGTTTCTGGCATTCCAGCCGTCATCAGCCAGGCTTGCTTGAATCCAGTGGCAAAGTGAGCAAGGGACCCACGTCTGGGCATACCCCCGCCAACTTAGGGCGAACAAAGCGATACAAAAGGGGATGATGGACGGAACGCTTGAGCCAATCAAACACTCACCCCCAGTCAACTGATCTGGGTTTAATCCATCATCATTCTTTAGCTCACTCCACCACCCCAGTTCAGACATGGCCATATGCAAATCAGTCTGACCCTGTGCCTCATGGGAACAGTCCAGCCCGAACTGCCAAGCCATGTCTTCCCTGGACCGGAAACAAACATCCTAGGACCGGTTTCTGGCATTCCAGCCGTCATCAGCCAGGCTTGCTTGAATCCAGTGGCAAAGTGAGCAAGGGACCCACGTCTGGGCATACCCCCGCCAACTTAGGGCGAACAAAGCGATACAAAAGGGGATGATGGACGGAACGCTTGAGCCAATCAAACACTCACCCCCAGTCAACTGATCTGGGTTTAATCCATCATCATTCTTTAGCTCACTCCACCACCCCAGTTCAGACATGGCCATATGCAAATCAGTCTGACCCTGTGCCTCATGGGAACAGTCCAGCCCGAACTGCCAAGCCATGTCTTCCCTGGACCGGAAACAAGCATCCTAGGACCGGTTTCTGGCATTCCAGCCGTCATCAGCCAGGCTTGCTTGAATCCAGTGGCAAAGTGAGCAAGGGACCCACGTCTGGGCATACCCCCGCCAACTTAGGGCGAACAAAGCGATACAAAAGGGGATGATGGACGGAGACGCTTGAGCCAATCAAACACTCACCCCCAGTCAACTGATCTGGGTTTAATCCATCATCATTCTTTAGCTCACTCCACCACCCCAGTTCAGACATGGCCATATGCAAATCAGTCTGACCCTGTGCCTCATGGGAACAGTCCAGCCCGAACTGCCAAGCCATGTCTTCCCTGGACCGGAAACAAGCATCCTAGGACCGGTTTCTGGCATTCCAGCCGTCATCAGCCAGGCTTGCTTGAATCCAGTGGCAAAGTGAGCAAGGGACCCACGTCTGGGCATACCCCCGCCAACTTAGGGCGAACAAAGCGATACAAAAGGGGATGATGGACGGAACGCTTGAGCCAATCAAACACTCACCCCCAGTCAACTGATCTGGGTTTAATCCATCATCATTCTTTAGCTCACTCCACCACCCCAGTTCAGACATGGCCATATGCAAATCAGTCTGACCCTGTGCCTCATGGGAACAGTCCAGCCCGAACTGCCAAGCCATGTCTTCCCTGGACCGGAAACAAGCATCCTAGGACCGGTTTCTGGCATTCCAGCCGTCATCAGCCAGGCTTGCTTGAATCCAGTGGCAAAGTGAGCAAGGGACCCACGTCTGGGCATACCCCCGCCAACTTAGGGCGAACAAAGCGATACAAAGGGGATGATGGACGGAGCGCTTGAGCCAATCAAACACTCACCCCCAGTCAACTGATCTGGGTTTAATCCATCATCATTCTTTAGCTCACTCCACCACCCCAGTTCAGACATGGCCATATGCAAATCAGTCTGACCCTGTGCCTCATGGGAACAGTCCAGCCCGAACTGCCAAGCCATGTCTTCCCTGGACCGGAAACAAGCATCCTAGGACCGGTTTCTGGCATTCCAGCCGTCATCAGCCAGGCTTGCTTGAATCCAGTGGCAAAGTGAGCAAGGGACCCACGTCTGGGCATACCCCCGCCAACTTAGGGCGAACAAAGCGATACAAAAGGGGATGATGGACGGAACGCTTGAGCCAATCAAACACTCACCCCCAGTCAACTGATCTGGGTTTAATCCATCATCATTCTTTAGCTCACTCCACCACCCCAGTTCAGACATGGCCATATGCAAATCAGTCTGACCCTGTGCCTCATGGGAACAGTCCAGCCCGAACTGCCAAGCCATGTCTTCCCTGGACCGGAAACAAGCATCCTAGGACCGGTTTCTGGCATTCCAGCCGTCATCAGCCAGGCTTGCTTGAATCCAGTGGCAAAGTGAGCAAGGGACCCACGTCTGGGCATACCCCCGCCAACTTAGGGCGAACAAAGCGATACAAAAGGGGATGATGGACGGAACGCTTGAGCCAATCAAACACTCACCCCCAGTCAACTGATCTGGGTTTAATCCATCATCATTCTTTAGCTCACTCCACCACCCCAGTTCAGACATGGCCATATGCAAATCAGTCTGACCCTGTGCCTCATGGGAACAGTCCAGCCCGAACTGCCAAGCCATGTCTTCCCTGGACCGGAAACAAACATCCTAGGACCGGTTTCTGGCATTCCAGCCGTCATCAGCCAGGCTTGCTTGAATCCAGTGGCAAAGTGAGCAAGGGACCCACGTCTGGGCATACCCCCGCCAACTTAGGGCGAACAAAGCGATACAAAAGGGGATGATGGACGGAGCGCTTGAGCCAATCAAACACTCACCCCCAGTCAACTGATCTGGGTTTAATCCATCATCATTCTTTAGCTCACTCCACCACCCCAGTTCAGACATGGCCATATGCAAATCAGTCTGACCCTGTGCCTCATGGGAACAGTCCAGCCCGAACTGCCAAGCCATGTCTTCCCTGGACCGGAAACAAGCATCCTAGGACCGGTTTCTGGCATTCCAGCCGTCATCAGCCAGGCTTGCTTGAATCCAGTGGCAAAGTGAGCAAGGGACCCACGTCTGGGCATACCCCCGCCAACTTAGGGCGAACAAAGCGATACAAAAGGGGATGATGGACGGAACGCTTGAGCCAATCAAACACTCACCCCCAGTCAACTGATCTGGGTTTAATCCATCATCATTCTTTAGCTCACTCCACCACCCCAGTTCAGACATGGCCATATGCAAATCAGTCTGACCCTGTGCCTCATGGGAACAGTCCAGCCCGAACTGCCAAGCCATGTCTTCCCTGGACCGGAAACAAACATCCTAGGACCGGTTTCTGGCATTCCAGCCGTCATCAGCCAGGCTTGCTTGAATCCAGTGGCAAAGTGAGCAAGGGACCCACGTCTGGGCATACCCCCGCCAACTTAGGGCGAACAAAGCGATACAAAAGGGGATGATGGACGGAGCGCTTGAGCCAATCAAACACTCACCCCCAGTCAACTGATCTGGGTTTAATCCATCATCATTCTTTAGCTCACTCCACCACCCCAGTTCAGACATGGCCATATGCAAATCAGTCTGACCCTGTGCCTCATGGGAACAGTCCAGCCCGAACTGCCAAGCCATGTCTTCCCTGGACCGGAAACAAACATCCTAGGACCGGTTTCTGGCATTCCAGCCGTCATCAGCCAGGCTTGCTTGAATCCAGTGGCAAAGTGAGCAAGGGACCCACGTCTGGGCATACCCCCGCCAACTTAGGGCGAACAAAGCGATACAAAAGGGGATGATGGACGGAACGCTTGAGCCAATCAAACACTCACCCCCAGTCAACTGATCTGGGTTTAATCCATCATCATTCTTTAGCTCACTCCACCACCCCAGTTCAGACATGGCCATATGCAAATCAGTCTGACCCTGTGCCTCATGGGAACAGTCCAGCCCGAACTGCCAAGCCATGTCTTCCCTGGACCGGAAACAAACATCCTAGGACCGGTTTCTGGCATTCCAGCCGTCATCAGCCAGGCTTGCTTGAATCCAGTGGCAAAGTGAGCAAGGGACCCACGTCTGGGCATACCCCCGCCAACTTAGGGCGAACAAAGCGATACAAAGGGGATGATGGACGGAACGCTTGAGCCAATCAAACACTCACCCCCAGTCAACTGATCTGGGTTTAATCCATCATCATTCTTTAGCTCACTCCACCACCCCAGTTCAGACATGGCCATATGCAAATCAGTCTGACCCTGTGCCTCATGGGAACAGTCCAGCCCGAACTGCCAAGCCATGTCTTCCCTGGACCGGAAACAAACATCCTAGGACCGGTTTCTGGCATTCCAGCCGTCATCAGCCAGGCTTGCTTGAATCCAGTGGCAAAGTGAGCAAGGGACCCACGTCTGGGCATACCCCCGCCAACTTAGGGCGAACAAAGCGATACAAAAGGGGATGATGGACGGAACGCTTGAGCCAATCAAACACTCACCCCCAGTCAACTGATCTGGGTTTAATCCATCATCATTCTTTAGCTCACTCCACCACCCCAGTTCAGACATGGCCATATGCAAATCAGTCTGACCCTGTGCCTCATGGGAACAGTCCAGCCCGAACTGCCAAGCCATGTCTTCCCTGGACCGGAAACAAGCATCCTAGGACCGGTTTCTGGCATTCCAGCCGTCATCAGCCAGGCTTGCTTGAATCCAGTGGCAAAGTGAGCAAGGGACCCACGTCTGGGCATACCCCCGCCAACTTAGGGCGAACAAAGCGATACAAAAGGGGATGATGGACGGAACGCTTGAGCCAATCAAACACTCACCCCCAGTCAACTGATCTGGGTTTAATCCATCATCATTCTTTAGCTCACTCCACCACCCCAGTTCAGACATGGCCATATGCAAATCAGTCTGACCCTGTGCCTCATGGGAACAGTCCAGCCCGAACTGCCAAGCCATGTCTTCCCTGGACCGGAAACAAGCATCCTAGGACCGGTTTCTGGCATTCCAGCCGTCATCAGCCAGGCTTGCTTGAATCCAGTGGCAAAGTGAGCAAGGGACCCACGTCTGGGCATACCCCCGCCAACTTAGGGCGAACAAAGCGATACAAAGGGGATGATGGACGGAGCGCTTGAGCCAATCAAACACTCACCCCCAGTCAACTGATCTGGGTTTAATCCATCATCATTCTTTAGCTCACTCCACCACCCCAGTTCAGACATGGCCATATGCAAATCAGTCTGACCCTGTGCCTCATGGGAACAGTCCAGCCCGAACTGCCAAGCCATGTCTTCCCTGGACCGGAAACAAACATCCTAGGACCGGTTTCTGGCATTCCAGCCGTCATCAGCCAGGCTTGCTTGAATCCAGTGGCAAAGTGAGCAAGGGACCCACGTCTGGGCATACCCCCGCCAACTTAGGGCGAACAAAGCGATACAAAGGGGATGATGGACGGAGCGCTTGAGCCAATCAAACACTCACCCCCAGTCAACTGATCTGGGTTTAATCCATCATCATTCTTTAGCTCACTCCACCACCCCAGTTCAGACATGGCCATATGCAAATCAGTCTGACCCTGTGCCTCATGGGAACAGTCCAGCCCGAACTGCCAAGCCATGTCTTCCCTGGACCGGAAACAAACATCCTAGGACCGGTTTCTGGCATTCCAGCCGTCATCAGCCAGGCTTGCTTGAATCCAGTGGCAAAGTGAGCAAGGGACCCACGTCTGGGCATACCCCCGCCAACTTAGGGCGAACAAAGCGATACAAAAGGGGATGATGGACGGAACGCTTGAGCCAATCAAACACTCACCCCCAGTCAACTGATCTGGGTTTAATCCATCATCATTCTTTAGCTCACTCCACCACCCCAGTTCAGACATGGCCATATGCAAATCAGTCTGACCCTGTGCCTCATGGGAACAGTCCAGCCCGAACTGCCAAGCCATGTCTTCCCTGGACCGGAAACAAACATCCTAGGACCGGTTTCTGGCATTCCAGCCGTCATCAGCCAGGCTTGCTTGAATCCAGTGGCAAAGTGAGCAAGGGACCCACGTCTGGGCATACCCCCGCCAACTTAGGGCGAACAAAGCGATACAAAAGGGGATGATGGACGGAACGCTTGAGCCAATCAAACACTCACCCCCAGTCAACTGATCTGGGTTTAATCCATCATCATTCTTTAGCTCACTCCACCACCCCAGTTCAGACATGGCCATATGCAAATCAGTCTGACCCTGTGCCTCATGGGAACAGTCCAGCCCGAACTGCCAAGCCATGTCTTCCCTGGACCGGAAACAAACATCCTAGGACCGGTTTCTGGCATTCCAGCCGTCATCAGCCAGGCTTGCTTGAATCCAGTGGCAAAGTGAGCAAGGGACCCACGTCTGGGCATACCCCCGCCAACTTAGGGCGAACAAAGCGATACAAAAGGGGATGATGGACGGAACGCTTGAGCCAATCAAACACTCACCCCCAGTCAACTGATCTGGGTTTAATCCATCATCATTCTTTAGCTCACTCCACCACCCCAGTTCAGACATGGCCATATGCAAATCAGTCTGACCCTGTGCCTCATGGGAACAGTCCAGCCCGAACTGCCAAGCCATGTCTTCCCTGGACCGGAAACAAGCATCCTAGGACCGGTTTCTGGCATTCCAGCCGTCATCAGCCAGGCTTGCTTGAATCCAGTGGCAAAGTGAGCAAGGGACCCACGTCTGGGCATACCCCCGCCAACTTAGGGCGAACAAAGCGATACAAAAGGGGATGATGGACGGAACGCTTGAGCCAATCAAACACTCACCCCCAGTCAACTGATCTGGGTTTAATCCATCATCATTCTTTAGCTCACTCCACCACCCCAGTTCAGACATGGCCATATGCAAATCAGTCTGACCCTGTGCCTCATGGGAACAGTCCAGCCCGAACTGCCAAGCCATGTCTTCCCTGGACCGGAAACAAACATCCTAGGACCGGTTTCTGGCATTCCAGCCGTCATCAGCCAGGCTTGCTTGAATCCAGTGGCAAAGTGAGCAAGGGACCCACGTCTGGGCATACCCCCGCCAACTTAGGGCGAACAAAGCGATACAAAAGGGGATGATGGACGGAACGCTTGAGCCAATCAAACACTCACCCCCAGTCAACTGATCTGGGTTTAATCCATCATCATTCTTTAGCTCACTCCACCACCCCAGTTCAGACATGGCCATATGCAAATCAGTCTGACCCTGTGCCTCATGGGAACAGTCCAGCCCGAACTGCCAAGCCATGTCTTCCCTGGACCGGAAACAAACATCCTAGGACCGGTTTCTGGCATTCCAGCCGTCATCAGCCAGGCTTGCTTGAATCCAGTGGCAAAGTGAGCAAGGGACCCACGTCTGGGCATACCCCCGCCAACTTAGGGCGAACAAAGCGATACAAAGGGGATGATGGACGGAACGCTTGAGCCAATCAAACACTCACCCCCAGTCAACTGATCTGGGTTTAATCCATCATCATTCTTTAGCTCACTCCACCACCCCAGTTCAGACATGGCCATATGCAAATCAGTCTGACCCTGTGCCTCATGGGAACAGTCCAGCCCGAACTGCCAAGCCATGTCTTCCCTGGACCGGAAACAAGCATCCTAGGACCGGTTTCTGGCATTCCAGCCGTCATCAGCCAGGCTTGCTTGAATCCAGTGGCAAAGTGAGCAAGGGACCCACGTCTGGGCATACCCCCGCCAACTTAGGGCGAACAAAGTGATACAAAAGGGGATGATGGACGGAACGCTTGAGCCAATCAAACACTCACCCCCAGTCAACTGATCTGGGTTTAATCCATCATCATTCTTTAGCTCACTCCACCACCCCAGTTCAGACATGGCCATATGCAAATCAGTCTGACCCTGTGCCTCATGGGAACAGTCCAGCCCGAACTGCCAAGCCATGTCTTCCCTGGACCGGAAACAAACATCCTAGGACCGGTTTCTGGCATTCCAGCCGTCATCAGCCAGGCTTGCTTGAATCCAGTGGCAAAGTGAGCAAGGGACCCACGTCTGGGCATACCCCTGCCAACTTAGGGCGAACAAAGCGATACAAAAGGGGATGATGGACGGAGCGCTTGAGCCAATCAAACACTCACCCCCAGTCAACTGATCTGGGTTTAATCCATCATCATTCTTTAGCTCACTCCACCACCCCAGTTCAGACATGGCCATATGCAAATCAGTCTGACCCTGTGCCTCATGGGAACAGTCCAGCCCGAACTGCCAAGCCATGTCTTCCCTGGACCGGAAACAAACATCCTAGGACCGGTTTCTGGCATTCCAGCCGTCATCAGCCAGGCTTGCTTGAATCCAGTGGCAAAGTGAGCAAGGGACCCACGTCTGGGCATACCCCCGCCAACTTAGGGCGAACAAAGCGATACAAAAGGGGATGATGGACGGAACGCTTGAGCCAATCAAACACTCACCCCCAGTCAACTGATCTGGGTTTAATCCATCATCATTCTTTAGCTCACTCCTCCACCCCAGTTCAGACATGGCCATATGCAAATCAGTCTGACCCTGTGCCTCATGGGAACAGTCCAGCCCGAACTGCCAAGCCATGTCTTCCCTGGACCGGAAACAAACATCCTAGGACCGGTTTCTGGCATTCCAGCCGTCATCAGCCAGGCTTGCTTGAATCCAGTGGCAAAGTGAGCAAGGGACCCACGTCTGGGCATACCCCCGCCAACTTAGGGCGAACAAAGCGATACAAAAGGGGATGATGGACGGAACGCTTGAGCCAATCAAACACTCACCCCCAGTCAACTGATCTGGGTTTAATCCATCATCATTCTTTAGCTCACTCCACCACCCCAGTTCAGACATGGCCATATGCAAATCAGTCTGACCCTGTGCCTCATGGGAACAGTCCAGCCCGAACTGCCAAGCCATGTCTTCCCTGGACCGGAAACAAACATCCTAGGACCGGTTTCTGGCATTCCAGCCGTCATCAGCCAGGCTTGCTTGAATCCAGTGGCAAAGTGAGCAAGGGACCCACGTCTGGGCATACCCCCGCCAACTTAGGGCGAACAAAGCGATACAAAAGGGGATGATGGACGGAACGCTTGAGCCAATCAAACACTCACCCCCAGTCAACTGATCTGGGTTTAATCCATCATCATTCTTTAGCTCACTCCACCACCCCAGTTCAGACATGGCCATATGCAAATCAGTCTGACCCTGTGCCTCATGGGAACAGTCCAGCCCGAACTGCCAAGCCATGTCTTCCCTGGACCGGAAACAAACATCCTAGGACCGGTTTCTGGCATTCCAGCCGTCATCAGCCAGGCTTGCTTGAATCCAGTGGCAAAGTGAGCAAGGGACCCACGTCTGGGCATACCCCCGCCAACTTAGGGCGAACAAAGCGATACAAAAGGGGATGATGGACGGAACGCTTGAGCCAATCAAACACTCACCCCCAGTCAACTGATCTGGGTTTAATCCATCATCATTCTTTAGCTCACTCCACCACCCCAGTTCAGACATGGCCATATGCAAATCAGTCTGACCCTGTGCCTCATGGGAACAGTCCAGCCCGAACTGCCAAGCCATGTCTTCCCTGGACCGGAAACAAACATCCTAGGACCGGTTTCTGGCATTCCAGCCGTCATCAGCCAGGCTTGCTTGAATCCAGTGGCAAAGTGAGCAAGGGACCCACGTCTGGGCATACCCCCGCCAACTTAGGGCGAACAAAGCGATACAAAAGGGGATGATGGACGGAACGCTTGAGCCAATCAAACACTCACCCCCAGTCAACTGATCTGGGTTTAATCCATCATCATTCTTTAGCTCACTCCACCACCCCAGTTCAGACATGGCCATATGCAAATCAGTCTGACCCTGTGCCTCATGGGAACAGTCCAGCCCGAACTGCCAAGCCATGTGTTCCCTGGACCGGAAACAAACATCCTAGGACCGGTTTCTGGCATTCCAGCCGTCATCAGCCAGGCTTGCTTGAATCCAGTGGCAAAGTGAGCAAGGGACCCACGTCTGGGCATACCCCGCCAACTTAGGGCGAACAAAGCGATACAAAAGGGGATGATGGACGGAACGCTTGAGCCAATCAAACACTCACCCCCAGTCAACTGATCTGGGTTTAATCCATCATCATTCTTTAGCTCACTCCACCACCCCAGTTCAGACATGGCCATATGCAAATCAGTCTGACCCTGTGCCTCATGGGAACAGTCCAGCCCGAACTGCCAAGCCATGTCTTCCCTGGACCGGAAACAAAAATCCTAGGACCGGTTTCTGGCATTCCAGCCGTCATCAGCCAGGCTTGCTTGAATCCAGTGGCAAAGTGAGCAAGGGACCCACGTCTGGGCATACCCCCGCCAACTTAGGGCGAACAAAGTGATACAAAAGGGGATGATGGACGGAACGCTTGAGCCAATCAAACACTCACCCCCAGTCAACTGATCTGGGTTTAATCCATCATCATTCTTTAGCTCACTCCACCACCCCAGTTGAGACATGGCCATATGCAAATCAGTCTGACCCTGTGCCTCATGGGAACAGTCCAGCCCGAACTGCCAAGCCATGTCTTCCCTGGACCGGAAACAAACATCCTAGGACCGGTTTCTGGCATTCCAGCCGTCATCAGCCAGGCTTGCTTGAATCCAGTGGCAAAGTGAGCAAGGGACCCACGTCTGGGCATACCCCTGCCAACTTAGGGCGAACAAAGCGATACAAAAGGGGATGATGGACGGAACGCTTGAGCCAATCAAACACTCACCCCCAGTCAACTGATCTGGGTTTAATCCATCATCATTCTTTAGCTCACTCCACCACCCCAGTTCAGACATGGCCATATGCAAATCAGTCTGACCCTGTGCCTCATGGGAACAGTCCAGCCCGAACTGCCAAGCCATGTCTTCCCTGGACCGGAAACAAACATCCTAGGACCGGTTTCTGGCATTCCAGCCGTCATCAGCCAGGCTTGCTTGAATCCAGTGGCAAAGTGAGCAAGGGACCCACGTCTGGGCATACCCCCGCCAACTTAGGGCGAACAAAGCGATACAAAAGGGGATGATGGACGGAACGCTTGAGCCAATCAAACACTCACCCCCAGTCAACTGATCTGGGTTTAATCCATCATCATTCTTTAGCTCACTCCACCACCCCAGTTCAGACATGGCCATATGCAAATCAGTCTGACCCTGTGCCTCATGGGAACAGTCCAGCCCGAACTGCCAAGCCATGTCTTCCCTGGACCGGAAACAAACATCCTAGGACCGGTTTCTGGCATTCCAGCCGTCATCAGCCAGGCTTGCTTGAATCCAGTGGCAAAGTGAGCAAGGGACCCACGTCTGGGCATACCCCCGCCAACTTAGGGCGAACAAAGCGATACAAAAGGGGATGATGGACGGAACGCTTGAGCCAATCAAACACTCACCCCCAGTCAACTGATCTGGGTTTAATCCATCATCATTCTTTAGCTCACTCCACCACCCCAGTTCAGACATGGCCATATGCAAATCAGTCTGACCCTGTGCCTCATGGGAACAGTCCAGCCCGAACTGCCAAGCCATGTCTTCCCTGGACCGGAAACAAACATCCTAGGACCGGTTTCTGGCATTCCAGCCGTCATCAGCCAGGCTTGCTTGAATCCAGTGGCAAAGTGAGCAAGGGACCCACGTCTGGGCATACCCCCGCCAACTTAGGGCGAACAAAGCGATACAAAGGGGATGATGGACGGAACGCTTGAGCCAATCAAACACTCACCCCCAGTCAACTGATCTGGGTTTAATCCATCATCATTCTTTAGCTCACTCCACCACCCCAGTTCAGACATGGCCATATGCAAATCAGTCTGACCCTGTGCCTCATGGGAACAGTCCAGCCCGAACTGCCAAGCCATGTCTTCCCTGGACCGGAAACAAACATCCTAGGACCGGTTTCTGGCATTCCAGCCGTCATCAGCCAGGCTTGCTTGAATCCAGTGGCAAAGTGAGCAAGGGACCCACGTCTGGGCATACCCCCGCCAACTTAGGGCGAACAAAGCGATACAAAAGGGGATGATGGACGGAACGCTTGAGCCAATCAAACACTCACCCCCAGTCAACTGATCTGGGTTTAATCCATCATCATTCTTTAGCTCACTCCACCACCCCAGTTCAGACATGGCCATATGCAAATCAGTCTGACCCTGTGCCTCATGGGAACAGTCCAGCCCGAACTGCCAAGCCATGTCTTCCCTGGACCGGAAACAAACATCCTAGGACCGGTTTCTGGCATTCCAGCCGTCATCAGCCAGGCTTGCTTGAATCCAGTGGCAAAGTGAGCAAGGGACCCACGTCTGGGCATACCCCCGCCAACTTAGGGCGAACAAAGCGATACAAAAGGGGATGATGGACGGAACGCTTGAGCCAATCAAACACTCACCCCAGTCAACTGATCTGGGTTTAATCCATCATCATTCTTTAGCTCACTCCACCACCCCAGTTCAGACATGGCCATATGCAAATCAGTCTGACCCTGTGCCTCATGGGAACAGTCCAGCCCGAACTGCCAAGCCATGTCTTCCCTGGACCGGAAACAAACATCCTAGGACCGGTTTCTGGCATTCCAGCCGTCATCAGCCAGGCTTGCCTGAATCCAGTGGCAAAGTGAGCAAGGGACCCACGTCTGGGCATACCCCCGCCAACTTAGGGCGAACAAAGCGATACAAAAGGGGATGATGGACGGAACGCTTGAGCCAATCAAACACTCACCCCCAGTCAACTGATCTGGGTTAAATCCATCATCATTCTTTAGCTCACTCCACCACCCCAGTTCAGACATGGCCATATGCAAATCAGTCTGACCCTGTGCCTCATGGGAACAGTCCAGCCCGAACTGCCAAGCCATGTCTTCCCTGGACCGGAAACAAACATCCTAGGACCGGTTTCTGGCATTCCAGCCGTCATCAGCCAGGCTTGCTTGAATCCAGTGGCAAAGTGAGCAAGGGACCCACGTCTGGGCATACCCCCGCCAACTTAGGGCGAACAAAGCGATACAAAAGGGGATGATGGACCGGAACGCTTGAGCCAATCAAACACTCACCCCCAGTCAACTGATCTGGGTTTAATCCATCATCATTCTTTAGCTCACTCCACCACCCCAGTTCAGACATGGCCATATGCAAATCAGTCTGACCCTGTGCCTCATGGGAACAGTCCAGCCCGAACTGCCAAGCCATGTCTTCCCTGGACCGGAAACAAACATCCTAGGACCGGTTTCTGGCATTCCAGCCGTCATCAGCCAGGCTTGCTTGAATCCAGTGGCAAAGTGAGCAAGGGACCCACGTCTGGGCATACCCCCGCCAACTTAGGGCGAACAAAGCGATACAAAGGGGATGATGGACGGAACGCTTGAGCCAATCAAACACTCACCCCCAGTCAACTGATCTGGGTTTAATCCATCATCATTCTTTAGCTCACTCCACCACCCCAGTTCAGACATGGCCATATGCAAATCAGTCTGACCCTGTGCCTCATGGGAACAGTCCAGCCCGAACTGCCAAGCCATGTCTTCCCTGGACCGGAAACAAACATCCTAGGACCGGTTTCTGGCATTCCAGCCGTCATCAGCCAGGCTTGCTTGAATCCAGTGGCAAAGTGAGCAAGGGACCCACGTCTGGGCATACCCCGCCAACTTAGGGCGAACAAAGCGATACAAAGGGGATGATGGACGGAACGCTTGAGCCAATCAAACACTCACCCCCAGTCAACTGATCTGGGTTTAATCCATCATCATTCTTTAGCTCACTCCACCACCCCAGTTCAGACATGGCCATATGCAAATCAGTCTGACCCTGTGCCTCATGGGAACAGTCCAGCCCGAACTGCCAAGCCATGTCTTCCCTGGACCGGAAACAAACATCCTAGGACCGGTTTCTGGCATTCCAGCCGTCATCAGCCAGGCTTGCTTGAATCCAGTGGCAAAGTGAGCAAGGGACCCACGTCTGGGCATACCCCCGCCAACTTAGGGCGAACAAAGCGATACAAAAGGGGATGATGGACGGAACGCTTGAGCCAATCAAACACTCACCCCCAGTCAACTGATCTGGGTTTAATCCATCATCATTCTTTAGCTCACTCCACCACCCCAGTTCAGACATGGCCATATGCAAATCAGTCTGACCCTGTGCCTCATGGGAACAGTCCAGCCCGAACTGCCAAGCCATGTCTTCCCTGGACCGGAAACAAACATCCTAGGACCGGTTTCTGGCATTCCAGCCGTCATCAGCCAGGCTTGCCTGAATCCAGTGGCAAAGTGAGCAAGGGACCCACGTCTGGGCATACCCCCGCCAACTTAGGGCGAACAAAGCGATACAAAAGGGGATGATGGACGGAGCGCTTGAGCCAATCAAACACTCACCCCCAGTCAACTGATCTGGGTTAAATCCATCATCATTCTTTAGCTCACTCCACCACCCCAGTTCAGACATGGCCATATGCAAATCAGTCTGACCCTGTGCCTCATGGGAACAGTCCAGCCCGAACTGCCAAGCCATGTCTTCCCTGGACCGGAAACAAACATCCTAGGACCGGTTTCTGGCATTCCAGCCGTCATCAGCCAGGCTTGCTTGAATCCAGTGGCAAAGTGAGCAAGGGACCCACGTCTGGGCATACCCCCGCCAACTTAGGGCGAACAAAGCGATACAAAAGGGGATGATGGACGGAACGCTTGAGCCAATCAAACACTCACCCCCAGTCAACTGATCTGGGTTTAATCCATCATCATTCTTTAGCTCACTCCACCACCCCAGTTCAGACATGGCCATATGCAAATCAGTCTGACCCTGTGCCTCATGGGAACAGTCCAGCCCGAACTGCCAAGCCATGTCTTCCCTGGACCGGAAACAAACATCCTAGGACCGGTTTCTGGCATTCCAGCCGTCATCAGCCAGGCTTGCTTGAATCCAGTGGCAAAGTGAGCAAGGGACCCACGTCTGGGCATACCCCCGCCAACTTAGGGCGAACAAAGCGATACAAAAGGGGATGATGGACGGAACGCTTGAGCCAATCAAACACTCACCCCCAGTCAACTGATCTGGGTTTAATCCATCATCATTCTTTAGCTCACTCCACCACCCCAGTTCAGACATGGCCATATGCAAATCAGTCTGACCCTGTGCCTCATGGGAACAGTCCAGCCCGAACTGCCAAGCCATGTCTTCCCTGGACCGGAAACAAACATCCTAGGACCGGTTTCTGGCATTCCAGCCGTCATCAGCCAGGCTTGCTTGAATCCAGTGGCAAAGTGAGCAAGGGACCCACGTCTGGGCATACCCCCGCCAACTTAGGGCGAACAAAGCGATACAAAAGTTGAGGATTCGTCGTCACTAGTGGACTTGGCAGATTCATTGTATAGATCCAAGGTGCGGGTGTGTGCGTGTAGTGCGAGCGCTGTCTGCAGTGCACTTCTCCGCTCTGAAATCATCTCCTCCGGGTTGGGCACAGTTACAGGGGGTCCAGGTCGGCCAGTTTGTCACCTCCGTCCACGTAGGCGGGCCCCAGCATTCCCGGTCGTTTTTTCAGTGTCTGCAGAGCGGGATGCCGCTGTTGCGTGGCCCGCAGCTTCCATCCAGTCCCATGCATCTTCCTGGTTGTCAAAAAAACGTTGTCAAAAAAACGGGTGACAGTATTTTCCACTACTCGTTGGCGTGACGGGAAGAGTAGCAAATATCGTATGTTCAGTTCGTGCAGTCGGCGTTTGATGGCTAGGAAGGAGTGCGGATGCTTCTGCACAGCTAGTGTGTAGTCGGGGAACAGCATAAGTGCAGCGTTATTCACCTTGATCTTTTTTAGACGGCTATCTTCACGGAGGATGCTGTCGCGGTCTCTGGAGTTAAGGAGCCTAAAAATGAATGGCCTGGGATTAGCTCCCGGTCGGGGTCTCCGCGATGGGACGTGATGCGTCCGCTCAACTGCGAATTGTGGGGATAGTTCTGCCGAACACATCAGTTCCCTTATCCAGGCTTCTGTGTACGCCACCGCATCTCGTCCCTCCACACCCTCCGCAAGCCCAATCACACGGATGTTATTCCGCCGTGACCTTCTTCTGCATCTTGGACACATTCGTCCAAGGCGGTTACACGTCCCAGCAACGCCTGTAGTAACGTTGTGTTTTCTTGGGTAACTGGCTGCAGTTCCTCCAGCTGTTGTTCAGTGTTGCGCTGTTTGTCCGCAAGTTTGTGCTGATCAGCATGCAGCAGGGTGAAATCCGTAGTCGTTTTATCTATTTTGCCCTCAAGGGAGGTCCTTGTGGTCTCAAGTGTTGCACCAATTTTCTCCACTGCTGACAGGACGCTGTCTAGCTTATCATTCAGTGCTATTTCAGTGCTTGATGCCGCCGGTCGTGCGTCTCCTGCTTGCTGTTCCGCTGTACTCGGAGCCGATCTCGCCGGGTCGGCCGGGACCATTGAGTGCAAGCGTCTCATCACTATTTGTTGAGCAGTGGGCATCTGCTAGTCCATACCCTTCACCCGCACCACGTTCGCTCGCCAGTTAAGGGTGGCCCAAGAAGTCCCCAGGTGGCCAACGATACGTCACGTCTGGGTCGCGTCAGTGTATATAGTCTGAGCGAGTCTCTGGCTTAATGGGGTCTTGTTGGGCCCCGTAAGTGTAGTGTGCGCCTGCGGGGGTCCTTAGGATGCGCCTCCTGTGTCGCCCTCCTACATCTCTATACCTCCCTAGGGTCCACGGGTAGTGGTGACGTGTGTCGACTGGTGATAGCGTTTTGTAGGGCGGGTTACAGTACAGTACAAAGGGAGGAACTAATAGGGCACTGGGAAGCCAGGCCCTCAGAGTGGTATCCACAGGGCCCCCCCTACTTATATGCCGTAATGCCGGTACACCCTATTGCTCAAAACCCCCAGTGTCAGTTGCTCTGACTCTATACCACCAGGCAGTCCAGAACCCACTCACATAGGAACTTCAGGCCAGCCTTGTAATAATTTGCAGCAGTCAATTGGGATCCACAAACAATGGCCGTGTGCTACAGTCCAAGTGTTCGGTCACAGCGCTCCCCCGCCTCCAACTGCCTGGCTGTCTGGTTTGGTTATTGTACTCCTGCGCTCTTTTCTACTCTAGGCAACCATACATCAGCAGCTAATCATTCATCTCCCACCAACTAGGCCTGGGCCCAGTCCAACCTCTGGCCCAGTGCTAGGTGGCACACTAAGGAGAAGGGTAACGCCCTTGTCTCTGCAGTCAGTAAGGCAATGCCAGTTCCCCCTTACTGCACAAGTGGCCCTCTTGCTGTGCTGTAGTTACTTTGCAGCTGACTCCCTCTTATCAGGACAACCAGCACAGTGTGTCGCTCACATGTGGCCACGCCGCCTGGGCCCAGCCTTACTACAGGGCAGTGTGGGGCTCAAGGCAAGCCGCCCCCGTGGGATATGGTGAGTAATTCCTGCGTGTGTGCGTGGGTTGTGCATGAAAAGGGGTAGGCCCCGACTAGGCCTCCAGGCACACAGTTCGTGTAGCGAGGCAGCACGGCACCACGAACCTGCGTCTCAAAGTACCTCACTTAATGGGCCTCGGTTATTCCAGTCTAGGTCCTCTGTCCACGGGAAGGCGGCTGCGCCTCCCCCCCCCATCCCTGCAGCTTGTGGTCTAGGCCCGATCTGGCCCCCGGTGCCACTCGCGTTGGACTGACTGCTGGGGGTGGGAAGCAGAGGGCGGGAGAAAAGCGCGCTCTCACCTCCCAGTGTGTGTGTCTCCATCCGCTCCTCAGTTCGTCCGCTCTGACACGTGTAGGTGGGAGACCCACAGGCCGGTCCGCTTACATCAGAAGTTCGGCAGCCAGCTACAGGCAGGCCACTGCTCACACACCAGACGCCTCCCTGTGTCCGAGGAGGTAAGGGATAGTAGGCCGCCACTGGCCTGTCCACGGCCTCGGACGCCACGCCTCTCCTCCCATGGCCCGGCGGCCCAGGCCCCAGCATAGTCTACTGCTGCATTCCCTTCGCTTCATCCCGTCACCAGGGTCGCAGTGGCCAGCACGAATGCACGGGACCTCATCATCTGCTGCCAGTTCGTGGATCTCACTGTTCGCTGTGAGCCAATTCATTGTATGCACTCAATCGCCAAGCAGCGGCCTCCGGGCCAGGGTAGGCCCCACGCCACAATCCTCTGCCGCTCCTCCTTGGTTTCCAGGCAACTTCTCTTACTAATCAGCTGGGCGGGCCCCCCCAAGGTATCAGGGTGCCCCCCCCGGCATGTAGGATGGGGCGCAGGTATCGCAGACTGGCAGGATTTATGCCGGATTAAAGGGTCAGGGACGTGGAGCCTCAGAGAAGTGCATCCGCCATCTTAGGTTGCTAGCCACCCCACCCCAACTCCTTTACCCTGATAGAGTGGTGGGTTCTGCCTGGCTTAGGGGCATACCCTAGCCAACCAGATAGCCCATTTCTAACAATTACTATTTTAGAAATACCACTTTTTGAAAGTTGGTATTTTTCTGCTCTTGAAGCTCTGTGTGCCTGCAGCCTGTCTCCAATACACATCTAGGGTGAGTGACAGCTTGACTTTGTGCATTCCCTACAGACAGCCACACACAAAGGAAGGTTAGGTGTGTCTGAGTGCCCATCTGCATCCTGATGGCTCATCCTGGGCAGGATGGGAGAGAGGAGCTGACACACTTGAATAGGCAGTGTCCTGTCCCCACACAAAGGGGTGAATACCCCCATGTAGTGAGTCTGGAGTCAGGGCTCGGAAAAAAGGACCTCTGTGCACTTTAAATACCCTTATTTGAAGTCACCCCCACTTCAAAGGCACAACTGGGTATAAGTACTGGATCTCTTGTTGGTTTGCCCCCTGTTTTTACAACTCAGGGATATCAAAGTATCTCCACCTGCTGAGACTCACTACCTGCTTCATGATCTTCATGATAAAGATTTTTTTACTGATTGAATGGAAGTGACTTATGGAGTAATTAAGAAGTAAGAAGCTAAGAGTCTGAATTATTTGTAACATTTTCCCTTGGATATCAGGATTACATTTTATATTTTCGTGTTTTTGTTGCAATTAATTTACCTAAATTCCAGTGGACACCCAAATACTTTCAGGCATATTGTGGCATATGCAAGCAGTAGATTGTCACAAACTGAAAATGCGTATTCGCAACCGGAGAAAGAAAGTTTAGCAGTGTTGTGGGCTTGTGAACATTTGCTGATATTCTTATATGGAAAACTTCACTTGTAATGGATCATTAAGCATTGCTTACTGTTTTTGGCAACCCAAAATCCAAGATGCCTCCTAGAACTGAACGTTGGGGTTTGAAATTACAAGAATATGACTACACTGACTAGGGAAAGATCAAAACCCTGCTGACACGTAAGTGTTTGGGTGTGGGGAAGAGGGTTCCTGTTTAGAACGTTGAGATCGCAGTCACACGCTGAGGAATAAAGACGTGTAATCAGTGGCGGTTGGTGACATACACAAATGGTGAGGCGTCCAAAGTGAATATTTTGACAGCTCTGTTATCATGGCGTGTAGCGCTGTATGAGTGTATTAATAAATGAATAAATTATAAGAGGTGTTAGTAGTACTGGTGTATTAAACCTGTCTCGCTGCAGAGTATGTCTGTGACTGTGAGCTTAAACGCGGAGGAGGCCACCAGCTGACGAATCCCCACCCTCTGCATTTGCCATTAACAATACAGTGCTTGTGCACCACAGAGAGAACAAGGGTGCTGTACAAAGGACCAATGAATACATACCCTAATAACAAGTACACAGTAAGGATCCACAGTGCAGAGAGTAAATAGCATGTGCTCCCCACACAAAATTCCTCCGGGGCCACTGGCAGCAAGGGGTTCCACCACGCCACCCGGCGATCACACCTTCAGTCCTTCAGGGCAGCCAGAGAGTAAAGGGGAAGCCTTCAAGAACATTGTGTCACCCCGGAGCTGGCTCAGTATAGATTGCAGCCACCTCACTGTATATGGGGCGGCCAGGAGGCTCCAACCCTTCAGCAAATCACCACCACCACCCTGCTAAAGTTATCATGTCTGGGCCTGCCGGTTCGCGGTCAATCACCCCCATGAAACCCCAAGACATCCGGTGGGGGCGAAAATGTCTGGAGGCACTGGCCAGCAGTCTTTCCACTATTAACTGTCCCTCAGAGCCAACACAGCTGAAGGAGAAAGGGGCCCAGAGTCACAGGCCATGAGGCCTTCCAGCACTACATGTCCCCCGGGGCAGGCATAACCCAGAGCGCGGCCTCCGCACTAGCACATGGGAGTGCCGGGTAGCTCTGGGCCGACAGTGAGCCCCCTACTACAGGCAGTCAGGAAAGTAGCGCTGAATCAGTGGCAATCACTTCCCTGGGAACCCAAGGGAGGTGGGGAATGGCAAAATGTAGAGGCACTGGCTGGAGGATCGCCTGCAACTGCACGTTCCCCGCTGCCAGCAGAGTACCTTCCGTGGTCGTCGCACCAGCGCATGGGAGCAAGGAGAGTAGTCGCGGCCGGCGGCATGACTCGCGGGGGTTGGGGGGGGATCGGTTATAATTACAAATTTAAAAAACTTACCTTACCGGGTCCTGAGTCCCGCTCCGCCTCAGCTCCTGGCAGTGGCCGGGTCCCGACTCCCGCGTTAACATTTTCCCTCTACAGGAAGCAGCCACAGGCAGCCTCCCCCCTTGGGCCCTAAGCCAATCACAATGCTGCAATGGCAGCATTGTGATTGGTGAGGCGCAGCGGAGAGCGCCCCAGCCGGGAGCCTAATCGGAGGCCCTTTTCTCTATCTAGGCTGCATGCAGCCTACATAGAGAAAAGGGAGAGTGCGCATGACTGCTTTGGTCGGTCCCAGGCGGACCCAAGCAGTCAGGGCCCACAACATTGGGCAAGCCACTCCCCCCCTGCCCTCGAGCAGGACCGCCCACCCGCCCTCCCACAACCAGGCACTCCAGGCACTTCTGCTTTCTCGCAGTGCGAGAGCAGAAACATAAAATGGTAGTTTTACCATTTTATGTTTCTGCTTCTCGCACTGGGAGAAAGCAGTGGGGCGACGCCCCCAAGCCCCTATGGAGGAGCCGCCACTGGGTGTAATACTAAGCTCTGTGTGTGGCATATTCATTTACGAGAACTCAGGCTGAGGAGGGCGCTACACCGTTCACCAGTGTTTCAGCTGATGAAAATTGGTTTGGCTTGCCCCTCTTATTAAACCACTAGAGTAATTTGCCTGCTTTATCTCCTTAATCACGAGTGCAAGGACAGTGCCTTGGTACCCCTTTCAAAGCTGCCAAAGCCTACATTAACTTCATTGAATTCATCTAATACGACTGCCGCTATTTTATTGGAACACATCATTGCTGCAACAACAAAAAAGTTGGTGACATCGTGATGCTAAAAGACATTATTGCACAGCAATCCTAGAAATAGCACACTAAACCTCTCACACGTGACAACGAATATCAAAAGTTCAAAAATGTGAAAGGTGAACTGTCTGTTAATCAAGAAGATATTCTCTTATGGGGTTCAAGAATTGCCATACCGGAGAGTCTGCAACAACAAGTAATTGAAGCAGCCCGTGAAGGTATTGTGAAATTGTTACAATTAAACAAGATCTCCAAGACCGAGTTTAGTTTCATTATCTTGACCAGAGAGGAGAAGGCCTGTCGTTTGTGCAATTACTTATCTACCAAAACCACTCAACGTGCCTTGAATATGTCTGATTTGCCAAAACATGAATGGGAGAGAATCGCTGTTGATTTCTTCGGTCCTCTTGACAATGGATATCACCTGATGGTGGTTATCGATGAATACTCTCCTTTTCCATTGGTAGAAGATCTCTCATCGACCACACAACATGGGGTGTTCCTTCAATTCTAAAGTCTGACAATGGCCCACCATTCAACAGCTGAGAATTCAGAGACTTTCCTAATCATCTCAATGTGAAGCATCAGAAAAGCACACCTCTTTGACCACAACAAATGGCGTTGTTGAACGCTTTATGAGCACACTTAAAAAGACTGCCCAGCATGCTACATTGGATAGGCTTGATCTGATGTCTACTCTCCATGCTGCTCTTCGAGCTTACTGGTCGACTCCTCATTTAATGGCAGGTGAAAGTCCTGCCACACTGATGTTCGGGATAGCCATACCAACCAAGTTACCACAATGGACCAACAGAAGATCTACAACAGATGGTGAACTCCGTCAAACAGACTTGTGCCAAATGCAAAAGATGAAAGTATATGCCGACAAGCGTCGATGTGCCAAAAACATTACTTTCAGCAAAGGTGATCGAGTATTGGTGCAGCAACAGAGAAAACGCAAATCTGATGTTCCCTTTGATTCTGAACCTTTCAAAGTTGTGACTAGTAAAGGACACATGAATGAATGACGGATCTTGTATAGCGCATGGCTACTCAAACAAGAGTGTCCCGGCACTAGAAGTTCACGCATGACAGAACACAGAGGCAAGACTAGTTCTTAAACAGCCATTTTTGAGGTGTTTCTTAAAAGCTGTTAGATCAGTAGTAGCTCTCAGGGAGGCAAGAAGTTGGTTCCACGCTTGAGCGCCCAGAAACCCAAAAGATCTGCCCCCCATACATGCCAAGCATACTTTGGGGATGCAGGTGAGGTCAGAGGAGGAGGATCTTAAGGGTCTGGCTTGTGTATAGCGGCTAGCGTGCTTATTGAGATAGCTGGCCCCCTTGCCGTGAAGGGCTTTGAAGAATATCACCAGGGCCTTAAACTTAATCCTTTCATTCACTGGGAGACAGTGTAGGGCCTTAAGGTGAGGGGCCATGTGCGTCCTGGGCTTAGGTCTGAGAATCGCCCTGGCCGCAGAGTTTTGCACCACTTGTAGGCGCTGGAGGAGGTAATCAGGCAAACCCAGGTACAACATATTGGCGTAGTCCAGTCTAGAAGTCACCAGAGCCTGGACCACTATTTTCCTGGTGTCTGGTGGGAGAAGCGGTGTTAGAAATGGGGGTCTCTAGTTGGCAGAGGTAGGTACCTTTGTCCAAATAGGGACCCTTCTTCCTGGTCAGGATAAGGGAGTTACACTCCTAAAATAACCCCTGCTCACCCCCTTGGTAGCTTGGCACGAGCAGTCAGGCTTATCTTAGAGGCAGTGTGTAAAGCATTTACACATAACCAACAGTAATACAGTTTAAACACTACAAAAGTACACCACACCAGTTTAGAAAAATATCCAATATTTTTATATACTTAAGACAAGACCAAAAACGATAAAAATCCACAATACAGTACTTAGAAATCTTCAGTTATCAAAATAACCTTGAAATACAGTGCCTTGAAGTCGATAGCTCCGTCCGGGGCTATCACGGCGTCGTAAACAAACAAATCCAAACAGTTCTGGCTGACCGCGGTGTCGCGGGCCAACTACGGTGTCGGGAAGACCGCAAAACAGTACCTTTAGAAATGCAGGGTGTCTGCAGCCTCTCGTTGAGCTCCGAAAGCACGGCGTCCGCAGGCGTCGGTTCCGGAGGTCGGTGCAGGAGTCGTCGGGCCCTTGAAGTCACACACGTTGCAGATCAAACTCTTCGCGGTTGAAGTCAGGAGCGCTGGCATCAGCAGGCGTCGGGTGCTGCGGTGCGAAGTGCAGCGGTGCGGCGTGCGATGTCCTCAAGTCGCGGTGCGAGCAGCGGCTCGGTGGCGGCATCAGATGGCATCGTCGGTGAGACCAGGGTCGCGGTGCGGAGTGATGCGGTGCTCGTCGCGGTGCTGGCAGGTCACGGTGCAGGCAGCGGCGTCATCGTTGCCGAAGCGCTGTCGTCGGCTGACGAACTGGAGTCGATGGCGCCGGCGTCGGTAGGCCAAGGCTGCGGTGCGGGATGAGGACGGTGCGTCGTGTAACTTACGAGCGGTGCCCTCAAACCACGGTGCAAGCAGCGGCGTCAATTTGCGCGTGGAGCGGCGTCGTCGGGGATACCAAGGCGGCGTTGTGAAGCAAGGCGGTGCGAAGTGCGGTGCCCACAGGTCGCGGTGCTAGCAGCGGCTCGGTGGCGGCGTATGATGGCATTGTCGGTGAGACCAGGGTCGCGGTGCAGCGTTGCGGCGGGGCCCTCTGCAGTGCCTTCAGGACATGGAGTCGGCAGCGGCATCGTAGACGGCGTCGGGTTGCTTTTTCTTCTGTTGCAGCACAAAACACACAGTCCCCAGTGCTGATGGCAGAAGAACTTGAAGTCTTTGCTGTTCCTGAGACTTCTTGAACAGGGGGCGAGCTCTACCTCAAGCCCTTGGAGATACTCAAAGAAAGAAGTTGCAGAACGTTCAGTCCAGTCCTTTCCCTGCCCGAGACAGAAGCAGCCTCTGCAGGTCAACACAGCAAAGCACTCAGCAAAGTGGTAGTTCCTCCTCACAGCTTCTCCAGCTCTTCTTCTTGGCAGTCTTCTTGGTCCAAAAGAGTTCTAAAGTTCAGGGGTTTGGGCCCCACTTTTTATAGCCCAAAATCCTTTGTCCTCTCAGGCAGAGAGTGTCTGTGCCCAGCCAGAACCAGTTCTGTTCTCTCTGGTGTAGCTTCCTGGCAGGAGGTGGAGACGGCATTGTTAGAGGCAGACCAGGCCCATTCAGGTGAAAGGAAATCTCCTCCCCCTACTCTAAATGCAATGCGGGTCTATTCAGCCCTTCCCTGACCCATCTAGACAGTGGTGTAAGAAGGGGGGTGCGGTGGGTGCGGGCCGCCCCCGGTGTCATCACTGAGGGGGGTGACAAAATGGCAAAAATATGTGTTTTTAAAATAAAATAAAATAAATTGGGCTCACAACACTTTTTTTTGAAAAAATAATGTTATTTAAAATGAGTTTAATAACTTCGTCTGACAATTAATTAACCTCAACAAGTCAACATAATAAGTATTGAAACTTTTTAGTTCAGTCAACAAACGCAACGAAACGTGGCTGAACTCGATGCTGTGTAGTGGGGAGCGTATGGATAAGGAAGGGAGGGGGTGTTTCTTTCCGCCAAAGTCTGTCTCTGCAGTTTGTACTCAAGCGAGACGTAAACAACCGGTGACTCATCATCACTCAACCCGCAGCCAATCATGTCCGCTGCCGTGCCGGTCAGTCACCCCACGTCATTCTGTTGAGTTAGTTGTGCATTATTACTGAAGCTTATAAGTGCTGTGCTGAATTTATTTTTGTTACATTTTTTAGTTCATTGATTCATTGTGATCATCCTCTTCTCTATGATATTGAGTTTGGTAAGTAACATAAATGTTATGATGCATGCTATTTGTTTGTATTTGTACATTAAGCCGGGGGTGACAAGACATTTTCCACACCGGGTACCACCTGACCTTGCTACGCCACTGCATCTAGACTCTCTGGAGCCACTGCTCCTCTCCAGCCCCTGTCATCCAAAACCCAGACAGTCAATCCACAAACCCAGCAGAGGCCTGCTGGATGGCTGAGCAAGAAACTACCTACTTTCTAAAAGTGGTATTTTCAAACACAGAATGTAAAAATCACCTTCACTAAAAGATGCATCTTTAGATTCAGAGTTCAGGCATACTAAACTTTATTTTTCTACCTTGTTCCCAGGGCCAGTTATGTTTATAAGATGTTATGAACAAACTTCCCATTCTGTCCTATGGGAACAGGTAGCCTTGCAATAGTGAAAACCGAAATTGGCAGTAATTCACTATCAGGACATGCCACACACACCGGGGCATGTCCTACCTTTCACATACACTGCACCCTGCCCACAGGGGTACCTTGGGCCTACCTTAGGGGTGACTGACATGTAAGAAAAGGGAAGGTTAGGGCCTGGCAAATGGGTACACTTGCCAAGTAGACATGGCAAGCCCAGACTGCACACAGGCTCTGCAATGGCAGGCCAGAGTTACATTTATAGGCTGCTTGTGTGGGTGGCACAATCCAGTGCTGCAGCCCACTAGCAGCATTTGATTTTACAGCCCCTGGCACACTCAGTGCACTTTACTAGGAACAGACAAGTAAATCAAACATGCCAATCACGGAAACACCAATCCATAATAACAATTTACAATAGGAGCACTCGCACTTTAACACTGATCAGCAGTGAGAAAGTGTGCAGAGACACTAAACCAGCAAAAACAGAGTCAAAACCGGGGGGTCAGAAAGCAAAAACTCTGGGGAAAGACGCCAAAAGATGCCAAGTCTAACAAGCGGGAGGAACTTTTTTAACATGCGAAGCATGCCAAAGCAAGTGCCTACCAGTGCCTGGACCTGGGACCGCATAGAGAGGGCGCTATCTATGAAAATGCCGAGATTTTGTACCGTAGTTTGGGCTGAGAGGGGGGGAGGACAACTCCTCAGGTCACAATAGACTCCAATTGCTCACAGAAGGCAAGCCGAAAAAGACAATCTCAGATTTGTCAGGGTTGCATTTCAACTGATTAGCCTTGAACCAATTAAACACCTTTGTGAGACAGGATCTGATTTTATCCCCATCAAAATCCGCACCCTTGTCGCAGGTGAAGATCAGCTGAGTATCATCAGCGTATGATATGATCTTAGCGCCATTGTCCTCTGCCAAGGGTGCAAGGGGGGACATATATAAGTTAAAGGGGGTCGGGCTAAGGATGGAGCCCTGAGGTACTCCTACATTCATGCTAGGCATGGGGGATGAGAAAGGGGGCACTCATATTTCCTGAGTTCTGTCTTTTAGGAAAGATGTAATCCACGCTAGTGCCACCCCGCCAATGATCCTTAGTCTATCGAGAAGTCTCTCGTGTGGGACCATGTCGAACGCCGCCGACATGGTGACTGCTCACCGTCCCGGAAATTCCATTACGTGAGATTCTTCACACTTCAGGAATCTGCCTCATCATTCCCCAGTACCTGATGGCAGAGAGGAGATTAGTTCATTTGAGACTGTAGAGATCCCTTTGACTGCATCTGTCCCTACATTAGCAGTGCCAGTCATAGGCACGTCTTTTTTCTCTTCTCAGCCTCAGTGGACATGATCTGGGCATTTGGTCAGAGCTCCACGACGACTTATTGAGGAGCTGTAATGTGTATATATATATATATATATATATTCCTCCACACGCCCAACGATTCCAATAGCGTAAACAGGAGAGCACTCACAGGTCCTTATTAAAGTTATTTATTCGTGCACAAACCCCCCCCCCCGCACTGACAGACGCGTTTCGGCAATCTGCCTTTATCGATGTCAGTTTCCCCAAGTGTATGACACATTTTTAAAGTGCTAAACGTGAATTACGTGAATGAAAAGAAACATAGAAATAAAAGATGGCTTCGTATAGTCACCACATAATGCAGAATACATAGCGGCCATCTTTGAACCTGTTCCAGAGTTAATATAGGTTCACAACAAATCAGTACTCCAATGTTATATATCAATATATACAACTATTTACATGTGGTTTAAAAAAGAAAAATATATACATATATATACATTTCATGGTTAGAAGATCCAAAAATTAAGCATGATTAAAAAAATTGCATATTATTATGGGATCGTTCTAAGAAGTCAGTCAGTACTGGAAAAAGCGGCTTGTGGCAGAGGTAAATACCTCTTAGTCTGTCTCAATTAATATTCATTATTTCCGCTTAGTAACCACTCAAAGTAATGGCACACTGACATAATTATGCCCTGAATGGGCAAACCACTCGGAGTACTGGTAAGTTAACAAAATTACGCCCTGAATGGGCATGCCAATAAAACTATAAACGTGAAGAGAAGCCTGGAAATAATTCATTTTTGTAGTAGTTACAGGGATTAAGAACTCACAAATAATTATCTCATTTGCCAAAAGGACAATAGGAAAAGAGGAAAGGAGAAAAAGGGAACAAGGAAAACAAAGAGATTTTTCTCTCCAGTTATTCTAAATGAGCCCACAACTCCTCATCAATATTGAGGCCTAGGGGAACTCTAGTTTGGAGATCTATTATATGTTTAGATTCTAGGGCCCTCAGAGCCCTTGTCCTGTCCCCTCCCCTTTCCCTCTTTGGTACCTGATCAATACAAAAGAATTTTGGTTGTTTTGAATCACTATTATGCATCTGTTCGAAATGGCGAGCCATCGAGTAGGTCTGATCTTTCTTAGTGATGGCTCGCATGTGCTCCAGTATCCGTTTTTTTGCTGGATGGATGGTACTGCCCGCGTATCTTTTTGGACACGGGCATTCTAATACATATACAGTGTATTCGGAGTTGCAATTCAAAAGCCGATTGATCTTTCTTGTTTTTCTTGTGTTTACCCCACTTTCCAAAGTTACATAATCCAGTACTTTGTGGCTTTGTTTGCAGGCCTTACAATTAAGGCATGGAAAAAACCCTCTCACCACATTCGTTTGTGGTACCGGTAACTGGAAATGGCTATGTACAAGGTGATCGCCAATCGATTTGCCACGTCTATATGTAATCAACGGATATTCTGGAATTGTTTTTTTTAGAATGGTATCTGTTAGAAGAATATGCCAATTTCTCTTAAAAATTTGGACCACTTCTGGAGATTTGACATTATAGCGTGTGATCATTCTCAGTGGGGTGACTGTAGATGTGCTTTCAGATTCAAAGGTTTTGGGTATCAATAGTTGCAGTCTATCTATTTTCTCAGTTTTTTGGGATGCCTGATGCAAAATGCCCGGGGAGTAACCTCTATGTCTAAACCTCTGGAAAGCCTCATCTTTGCCTTTCTCATATTCTCTGGAGGTTGCGCAATTTCTTTTTAGACGGAGGAGTTCCTCATAGGGGATGTTGTTAACCATGCTCCTCGGGTGGGCACTTCTAGCGTGGAGCAGAGCATTCCCCGCTGTGGGTTTTCTATATAGGCGAGTCAAGATTTTAGAGTTGTCTATATAGACTTCCACATCAAGATAGTAGACATTGGTGTTACTGAATTGACCACAAAATTTCAAATTGAGGTTATTACAGTTCAGAAAGGCAACATAGTCTTCTGCAGCAAGACGGGTGCCCTTCCACACGAAGAACAGGTCATCGATGTAGCGGGCCCATAATACGATGTGGTCTAACCATCGTTCGGGTGAATCCCGCCAGGCCACGTGCTTCTCCCACCAGCCAACGAAAGGATTCGCATAGCTGGGGGGCGAAGCACGTGCCCATCGCCATCCCCCGTTGTTGTTTGTAAAGTTGGCCTGAGAAGATGAAGATGTTATTCTCAAGGCAGAAAGTAAGCATGGCCAAAAGCATCTCATTGTGCTTAATGTATTTCAGGGGTCGCCTGTTCAGGAACCACTTGACAGCCTCTACACCATCCTTATGATTAATACATGTGTAGAGGCTGGTGATGTCTAATGTAATGAGAAGCATGTCTTCCTCCCAGGTGACACCCTCAATTATTCTCAAAAAATCACCTGTGTCCTTTATGTAGGAGCTAAGATCTCTGACCCATGGTGCAAGGAAACAATATATGTAGGTGGAACAATTCTCCAATCTACTGTTAATAGATGCAACAATAGGTCGCCATGGTGGTCTACTGGTGTTTTTATGGATCTTGGGGAGGTGATAGAAAGTGGGGACTACAGGATATTCACAGAGTAAAAATTATATTCATCTGTATCTATCATACCCTCCTCCCTCCATGTCATCAGTAGTTGGTGAAAAGTCTTTATACAATTTGCATAAACAGTTCTAGTCGTTGGCAAATAGCAATCTGTGTCTATATATATATATATATATATATATCTGTAAAAAAAATGTATTTAATAAAAGGGGAGATGTAGTGTCTTGTGAGTTAGAGATGACGGGACCATTATGGTTCCTGATGGACTCCGTAGAACTATGACGTAAGTGTTCAGGTGTGGAGAAGAGAGTTTATGTTTAAAACATTGAGTTTGCAGTTACACGCTGAGGAATAAAGAAGTGTAATACTAAGCTCCGTGTGTGGCGTATTCATTTACAAGTACCCAGGCTGCGAAGGACGCTAGACCCTTCACCAGTGCTTAGGCTGGCAAAAATCGGTTTTGCTTGCCACTCATACTAAACCATTAGAGTAATTTACCTGTTTTGTCTCATAAATCACAAAGCTAACTCCGAGAGGACAGCCACACTTTTTGGGCCTCGTCCATCATCAGTTGCCTGTACTACAATTTAGTGGTTCTGGTCATCCATACAAGTGCCTCAGCGGCATTCTCTCTATATTGCTAGGGCCAATATTTCAGATTCTGCTTCAAGTATCCCAAGCAGACTGTCATTTTTATTTTTTTAAATGTAGCAGAGAACTGCCCCCCTTATTACCAGCGTAAAGACGTCACTTAACGTTAGTTAGGAGTCTACGCATACCATGTTTACATGGAAGTATTGCTTGTTATCTTTTCTCAAGAGCTCAAAATATTTGCTGTTTGTCTGCCACTAAATGCACTTTATTTTTATGTCAATCTCATCATTTCCTGCTTTAAGAGTTACAAGCTCGACCTTCTACCAGGTGGGGGGAGGCACTGCTACTTTTCTTTCTTGCCGGCCATAATGCATGTCATCTGCATTATTTTGTGCCCAAGGTACAGCAGAAAGAACATTTTAAGAAACCAAACCATTGAGTTGGAGTATTGGAGACAGTCAGTGGTTTGGCAGTTTATGTCACTGGATATAGTAAGTTAACTTCGGCCACCTCCAATTTTGACTAGCAATAAATAAAGACCTGGCTGCTGGCATTTGCAGGGTTCAATTTACTCCCTGACTACAAGTCATACTGATGTCTATACGCAGCCTGAGAAGCTATCCCTCACTCATTTCACATTCTTCTCTGCACACATGACACTTTTGCTCAAGTCTGAAGAGTATTTTTTAGGCCTCATGTACGACACCAAAACACTCAACTGCGAATCCTACCAACTGCAATCATGTAAAACACATGGAGTAATCACTTACCCGACCAACCAATAAGAATTTCAGACTTCAAAATAAAGTATAAAAGCTCTATAGAAATGCTAAAATGCAATACGTTACAGGTATCATATGGCTGGGTCCAAACTGCGGTGGCGTAGTGGGCAAAAGAACGATGGATTTAACCCAGATCTCTTGACTGGGGGAGAATGTTTGAATCATTCAGCATTCCGTCCATCATTTGTTGAAGTTACACGTTACAGGTATGGCATTATTTAGAGCCTTTGGGCCCGATTCACAAAAATAAATTGGCAGGCAGATATGTATGCACATAGAGGATTATGCCCCTATGAATGTAAATCTCTAACATAGCCTAATTCACAAAACGTATACGTGCATATAACATGCTCTGAAAGGTCCACTCAAAGTTGGCATAGTTAAATCATGGGTGGACTGTTGTACTCCTAGAATTGCATTTGCAATGTAAAAACAGGAAATAGCTTGCACAACTATTGCACTGCACACTTAAAATATGTTGTCTAGGGTGAGACCACATTGGCTGAACTCTCTTGCTGCTCAAATAAGCCTCTCAAATGTAAATGGTTTCAATAAGGAAAATATTGACTCACCTTTGACAGTTTTGCCTGAGCAGCAAGAAATTGTACTGGAAACACTGGTCCCACAGTTGAAAACAATACAATCAATACAAATTAACCAAATCGGTTATTTTATTCATTAGTCAGAATAAATTATATATAAAGAACTTTCATAAAAAAACTTTTATAAAATCATTTACTTTGTGACCGCGCTGTGGGTGTGTAGTGAGAATTGTGAGGTTCCAAAAGCCCTTACAGTATTCTCCAGGAACAGAGAAAGAAGGCCAGTACACAGAATTCATGCACACTGTATCGCAGTGCGTGTGAGCACAGAGTGCTTCCACGTGCTCAGAAATATAAGTGAGGATTCCCAAAGAATGGTCTGTGAACAACATTACTGCGCACTCGTCTGGCAAATACCGACAAGGGGAGCTGTGCTCGCTTATATAGAGAAGCGTCTCTCACTGCACATGCTCAGTGGGTAGTCCCAGAATCCCATGGGAGAGTAGTGGAGGGCAAAGAAGGACTAAAAGGGCTAAAGGGTGTAAGTGACTGCCATGTTGGGAGAACACAAATAGTTTTATGGGAAGGTCACAGGAAAGAAGAAAAAGAAAAATAGCTAGATCAACAGATTAGAAACATATGTATTTTTAGGCAAAATAAATCAATAGAGGTCACGTGTAACACAACAATATAGAATACATGATGATTGCAGCAAACAGCCAGGTTAAACCGCTTAATCAGAACAGATCATCAAATACAAGGCAAAATCAAAGGAGGAAAAATGATGGAGTCCGAAGCAGTCAAGTTGAAAATCCATAACTGATATCAGGATAATTGGAGGGTCCATAGTAAAGGTGCCGATCATCATACATTGGGGATTGCTCAAATTAAATTAGTTCATTCTTCCTGCCGGTTCAGGCAAGTCCTCATCGTGTCTATTTTGAGGATCCATTCTAATTCTTCCTTATTACGCAGCTGTTCCAAATTGCCCCCTCTTTCAGGCAATTTTACAACACTGATCAGCTGCCATCTCATGTTATTCTCTGTGTGACATTCAGCAATAATTTTTACTCTGTGAATATCCTGTAGTCCCCACTTTCTATCACCTCCCCAAGATCCATAAAAACACCAGTAGACCACCATGGCGACCTATTGTTGCATCTATTAACAGTATATTGGAGAATTGTTCCACCTACATATATTGTTTCCTTGCACCATGGGTCAGAGATCTTAGCTCCTACATAAAGGACACAGTTGATTTTTTGAGAATAATTGAGGGTGTCACCTGGGAGGAAGACATGCTTCTCATTACATTAGACATCACCAGCCTCTACACATGTATTAATCATAAGGATGGTGTAGAGGCTGTCAAGTGGTTCCTGAACAGGCGACCCCTGAAATACATTAAGCACAATGAGATGCTTTTGGCCATGCTTACTTTCTGCCTTGAGAATAACATCTTCATCTTCTCAGGCCAACTTTACAAACAACAACGGGGGATGGCGATGGGCACGTGCTTCGCCCCCCAGCTATGCGAATCCTTTCGTTGGCTGGTGGGAGAAGCACGTGGCCTGGCGGACCTTGCAGTGGACACGCCTCCAGTGTTGACAGATACATATACTGATTTTTTGGGTGGTTTGCCCAATATATAGTTTACCGCATGGACACTTTATACTGTAGATCACATTACAGGTATTGCAATTGGAGAGCCCACGCAGGGGTATCTCAATTTTGGCATATTGAATTGATTTAGATTCTATACAGAACTGCCACACAGTATACTGGCCACATTTAAGGTGTCCAGTGACCGGATGTTTTGCCCAATGATCAATAAGTGTTTCTGGTGATTTTTCTGGTGTGAGTGAGGCCCTTACTAAGTAGTCTTTCAGATTTTTACTCCTTTTGTAGAAGAACATCGTAGGTTGCATAGCAAGATCCCCTGAAGCTAATACCTTCTGATGCTTTTTAATGTTTTTAGACACTAAGCTAGAAATTGGAGAGAAGGTAGTCACACATATACATTTTTAAGACATTTCCCCTTGGTTTATAGAGTGAGTAGCATCTACCTGGGGCAGTACTATGCCCTTTTGAGAGAGCGTTTTAACAGGCGTTTAAGATAACCATAGTGTCCCGTACGTAGCAAGGTGTCAAGGGTGTAACATTTAACTTTATTCTTTCTGAACTATGTCTATTATTCTTTCTTTCAGCCCTTGTTGTCCTTGGTTCGGGCTTTTCTTTATCTTATGAGTCTTATGATGGTAACCCCATCGTCTTGAGGGATCGAAACATCGTTGACTACCAATACAGACCCTAGATAGATTATATTATATATAAATGGGACATGTTGTTCCTGCTTTTAAGATACTCAACTTTGATCACAGAATTTGTTCACATGTGTGTATCACTTTGATGAGAGCACTGAGCACATTTCTCACTACACACTCACTGTGCCATCACAAAGTAAAGGTGTTTTTACAAAAGTTATTTATATATGATTTATATATGATTTATTATAACTAATGATTAAAATAACCATTTGGTTTATTTGTATTGATTGTACTGTTTTCAATGGTGGGACCAGTGTTTCTTGTACTTGTATTTACCCAAGGTCCCCGGTGATCATCAGGTTCTCTTGTTAACTGCATCACTGAGCAGCAAGTAATAGCAAAAGAAAATGCATGAACGTAGCGAAATATTTCTCTGGTGCCAGTTTAACATAAAATTGTACCCCACACATATACATGGTGTAACATTAAGAATTGTAAATATAGAAAATCAGACACAGATGAGAAAAATATTTTCTCCTCAGAAAAAAGTCACACACCAAAATACTTTAGCTTAACTTGCAAAAGTGTTCTCTTCGTTTCTGAAAGCACTGAGTTCATGAGAAATAAACACAAGATGGAGGCTATGCCAATGTACAGAAACTTCATTGAGGAAGAGGCAGCCATTGTGGTGTCCTATGTGGAGAACCACAATAGGGAATTTGCCAGTCTGACTCTACACTCCCTTAGTGCAGGAGAAAAGCAGGCCATGTAACAGGAGATTCTGGACTTCGTGAATTCTATGGCATAGAGAGATGTCACAAGAATGAGGTAAAGAAGAATCAAACTTCATGAATGCTATGTTACAGAGAGATGTCCCAAGCATGAGGTCAAGAAGAAATGAACTTCGGTAATTCTGTGGCATAGAGAGATGTCCCAAGAATGAGGTCAAGAAGAATACAATTTGGTGAATGCTATAGCATAGAGAGATGTCCCAGGGATGAGGGCAAGAAGAAACCACAGAACAAGAAGAGGGTTGTCAAGGAGATGTATATCAGGAAACAAGGAGAAGCTTCAATGCCTGTGCCAGACCAGGATCGCTCTGATTTGACTCACAGAGCAACGTGTGAGCAGTATGAGGCACCTCATATGCTACATGGCCTGCAATTCGGCCAAGTAAGAACAGTGCAAAGTGCGATTACTTTGCCTGATGTGTTTCCTCCACATAGTGAAAATATTATAACTACAGTTTCACTAACCCATATGCATATCTTCAACTTCAACTTACACTTTAAAATAATATTAAACTACCAAATCATAGTTGCTCATGTCTGCCAACACAAACATAGCCACAGACACCAAATTAGTCAAGCTGATTATCTATGTCTTACTCCTTTGCAAGTCCATTGGTTTCACAGACAGCAACCACTGCCATACCAACTATCCTGGCTGTCACAATGCTGCAAACAGTACTAGTCCTAGGTATATCTGTCTAATGGCTTCACCCACACTGCCTCTCCTATAAGTCACCGGACACCACATTACCCATTACCACAATCCCCTGATGCCTAATGTTAAAATGGTAATGTGTAATGTTAAATGCTGTGTGGTATCTGTTGACTGAAAACACTTCCCAACTTTATCAAATGCCAAAAATCATATATCTGTCTTACACTGTAGATTTAGACATGAAACACTCCCTGCTTCATGCCCCCACCACCAGTGGGGCTGTCTTGATGGTGCCATTGAGACATGCCATAGAGCCAACCCCTGGTAGAATTGAAAGGTATCCTGTTTCATGGCATCACCCACACCATTGCCTAAAAGCCTTCCCCTCCATTACCAATTCCTCACTCCAATGTTACCTGCATTGCCATGTGTAATGTGCCAGTATGTAGGGTGTATGTATTCCGCACATTTTTTCCACCTATATCCAAAATGAACATGCAGCCATATTGGTGTAATTTTGCATCTCCAATATTATAACATCCCTGCTTCCTGCCACGACTACGACCAGTACCAGCATGTGTGTTGGCAACAGTCCCACTCGGACAGGTAATGCAGCCAACCTCTCCGACAGAGCTGGATCGATGTTTCCCATCATGTCTACACCTATACTCTCTCCACTTCAAACACCTCACACAAAAGTTGCCCTTGTTGTTATTCCCATGTTGCAGTCACTTTCCATCACTACCATGTGTGACAATCCACTCTGTTGAGCATGTGTCCATGTTCCAAGCAGTGGATGGCACTGCCTTGCTGTTTTAAATGATCTTGAACCTAGACATAAAGTGTGGCACAAGTCAACTCTAATAGTGTGCAGTGAGGTGAGGTGAGCCTGCGCCACACACTGCTTTTCAAATGGGAGAACCTCACAAGGATGTCTAGTGCCTTCAATGGCGAGGTCTTCCCAGAACTTTCGATGTTCCTGGGAGTGAGTCCTACTTCAGTTCAATACCGGGTGAAGTTTGCTAGCGCAGCATCTTCCCTCTTCCATTTCATGCCCAACTGTTCCTATGCAGACCTGTACATCGGGAAGTTCTTTGAATGACCCGCAATCCAACAGTCTACACTTCTACGACCACAAAGTGGTAGTCACACTCAGCCAGTCTTCAGTCCTGAGGCAGCCGCACATTTGCAGGATGGAAACTGATGGGTAGAAGTAACTAAATGTGAATTTGAACAGCAATGGTCAAACATGTGCAAATCACAGCACAAGATTGTTTAATACTACAATGAATCCAGTGTTGGACTGGGACAGAAATTAAGCCCAGGCTCCAAAATAAAAGTGCCCCCTTTAGTGAAATAGGGTCACATGTACAGAGGAAATTATTTGCAATTACCCAATAGCACATTTTTGTGATTCGCTATTTGGTAATTGCAAACACCAATGTACAAATGTGTCTTTGACACATTTTGCGATTACCAGTGGGGGACAAATAGAACCTACCTCATAAATATTAAGTAGGTAGGTCTTGGTTTGCGACCCATTGGGAATCGCTAAAATCACAGGGATGGTAGCCTGCTGGGGTCAGCAGGACACCATGTCTATGATTGCTTTTAAATGAAGCAATCCTTTTTTTAGGTCTCGCCTAGCGTTGCAGTGCGCATGCGCTGCTCGCTCTGCAAAGCTTCTTGTAATCGATAACATTTCAGAAGTGGAGTGTAGGCTCCGCCCCTTCTTTTCATTGGCTTGCGTCATTGTTTATGGTAAACGCTGGCTTTCCATTGTGAGTGAGGCTTTTTAGTCCCTCCTTGTTACCGCCCTGTCTCCTTTTCGCCCCGCCCACCCGGACTGGATCTTTTACTCGCGGCGTGACACGGTGTCTCTTAATTAGCCGCTAAGCACTTTTTTCTTGTATTAGCACAATGGCAACGCCCTGCAGAGGAGCCCTCCGTTGTGCACTCTTTGGCAAAGGAGCTGCGTGATGCAGTGGTAATGCGCTCTTTGTGACACCCCCCCCTTGTTTTATTTGTCTCTCCCCACTCCCCTCCGAGATCTCTGTTTATTTATATGTGATTACGTGATACAGCCCACCCGAGGCTCAAACCCTGTTCTCCAGCTCCAAAGTCGGCAGCGTTATATGTTGAACCACCTCCTCGCTTTAATTCTCTGCACCGTTTGTTACAGATGCTACATGTGCCATGTTGTTTTTAAATTATGTAGCAAGGCACGCCTTTATCTTCAAGAAAGGCTGCCGCGCCTTTCATTTCTCTGGCGCGGCTTGCCAAACTCTATTTTTTCAATATTATGTGCTTTTAGTAAGCAGTGCGGCACGAGCGGCGTGCTGCACTGCTTACGAAAAACGTACAATATTGAAAGCATAGACTTTAGCGAGCCGCACTTCTCTTTCCTCTGGCGCGGCTTGCCAAACTCTATTTTTCAATATTATATGCTTTCAGTAATCAGCGCAGCATGCCGCCTGTGCCGTGCTGGTTACTAAAAGCATATAATATTGAAAAATAGACAAATAGATCTTGTTTTATTTATCCGCCGCTCTCTGCCTGGGACTGACGCCTCTGAAGCACTGGTTCCTTCCCCTGTAAACAGGGCTGTTAATCGTGGCCGGGTGGGAGTAGGTTGACTGCCTTTTAATTGAAATCAACTGCGGCGGCTGCTTCCCAGCTCCGACTCAGCCCCTTACAGACTGCAATCCCTTACTCCTCCCCTCTCAGCTCGGACTCCTGTCTGGGTCTTACACTTTCCTCTCAACCTCTCCCCCCCAAAGCCCGATGAGGGGGTCATTCTCCTGCGGCACGTGTTCAACTCTATAGCTGCCAAACAGAGCCATGCTGCCATTTGAAAGAAGTCTGGTGCCACAGGGGTCGGAGGTATGCAGAGAGCTTCAGATCACGCTCTACAAGTAAACACCAAATAACAAGGTACCCCGCAACACTGATCAGCCACCAGTCCAGGCACAGTAGTGCTGCAATAGCACACCAGCAATTGACATACTGCACAACACTATCGAGCCGTGGCTCACTCGGGTCCCTGCAACTTAATCCTCCGCCTACATGCATGAAACACCACAAGCCACGATAACACAGTTAAAAACAAGCATTTACAATGCAATAGGTCTCGCATTTGCGAGAGTTTAAGCTATTAGCATTGTAAATGGGAATGCCTTTTATTTATGTTTTTAAAATCAACACATAAATAAAAGGCATTGTCATTTACAATGCCAATAGCTCAAAGTCTCCTAAATGAGAGACCTATTGCATTGCAAATGCTTGTTTCTTAATGCAGCCCATTTTCCTTAAAGGAAAATGGAAAGCATTTAAAAAAAAGAAAAGTTTTCTTTTCCTTTTTTAAGAGTAGGCCGGGGTCCGTGAGACCACTGCCTGCTCTTAAAAAATGTTTTTACAATAACATTCACAAAGGGGAAGGGGTCCCAGAGGGACCCCTTCCCATTTGCGAATGGGTTACTACCAACGTGAAGTAGGTGGTAAAATGTGAATGTTTTGTGACCCCATTTCAGTCGCAAATCATTCAGACATACCACTGCGATTCAGTATTACAACACAATACAATACAAAGGCATTTGTAGAGTGCACAGCTACTCCCAAGTGAGCGTCCCGGCGCTAACAGCTGGACTGCCATATCAGATGGAAATAGACTAAGCATTGAACAGGTGGGTCTTTAGGCATTTCCTAAAGATGCTTTCGTAAGGAGCCAGGCGAAGGTTGAGAGGAAGCATATTCCACAGCTTAGCCGTCAGAAAGGTGAAAGACCTTCCCCCTCGTCTGGCCCTATGGATCCTAGGGATCTGCAGGAGCCTCTGGGAGTTGGACCTCAGGGATCTGCTAGGAAAATAGAGCCTGGGTCTACATCTTAAGTATCCAGGTCCCTTATTCTCCAGGGCTCTTTTTTAGGAAGGGACGCCCAAAACACGCCCCTTCCTAATACCGAATCTCAAACCCAATTTACAATTCGGTAATAGATTACCAAATCGTAAATAGGGCTTTGTACATGTGAAAAAGCCTTTCTGTGTTCGCAAATGGGCCGATTCTGCGAATCAGCCGTTTGCAACCAGAAAAAGCCTTTGTACATGTGCCCCTTAGATAGCTAAAACAGTGCCCAAAGTTTGCAAATTGTGGCAGTTTTGAAATTTGAAAGATATGCTGTGTAGCTGTTTTGCAAGGTATGGACGTCTGTATGCATTTGAGCTTGCTGCAGGCAATCTTTGTTTTAATATGAGGGAAATCAACAGTAAAACCGGCCCAGCAGATCATAACAGAGGCCCACAAGCTGCTAAAAAAAACATGCCCACAGTTGACCTGTCAGACCAGCCGGCTGGGCATTGCCTGATTGCCCATAGGCCAGTCCGACCTGAATGTATCTATTAGGAAACATCCAGGTGTCACAAGGCCTAATTCGTGAGACATGGGGACAACGCATGGTGGAATGAAAGGTTAGACTTCACTCCAATAATACACCATGCATACGCAGTGGAAAATGATGGGAAACGTTAATTTGGTTTCATACAGTTTGCCCTTAGATAGTAAACACTTTCAGTTGAATGAAGTAACACATTGTAAACACAATGTAATAATGTGTAAGAATGAAAACATTAGAAAATGCTTCTATCTTCTTCAAAAGTGCACAGGTACATCAGCATGGGAAATATATGATGGGTGACAAACAACATTTGCACATATATGCAAATGTAATACTGGGGGTTATCATGTTAGTGTGTGGTTGGTGATAAGGTTTACAACATACAGTTTGCAACTGCAGAGGCCAACCAGAACATGTTGCCAAGGGTGTCTCAGTATGGAAATGCTGGGCAGATGTTGACCCCACATTGCCTTCTCAGAGTGGCTGATCTCCTACAACGGGGTAGTCGGGAAACATTTTAGTCGACCAGATGATCCTGAAGTCCACCCCATGACCAATGTTCCTAGCTGCAACTAGGGGAGCAGGACTTAAACGTAGGCCAGAGTTGATATCTTTGTGTATGGCCTGACACAATGCGATATTGTGCAACACAAAGCAGGCTAGGACAATCTCGCACACCACTTCAGGGGGTACCAGACCCAGCCCCTTTTTGATTCAGACTTCTGAAGCATGACTTCAGGAGACCACATGTCCATGCTATCCGCGTTCCTGACTTCATCATGCTTACAATGGGCATGGTGACCTTAGACTGTACATGCCTTACCTTTCAGTGCAAGTGCTCGCCCATGCTGTAGTCAGAGTGGTGGTGCTATGTAATCTTTGAAGGACATCTGTCAAATAAAAGTGGAGACACCAATGAGTTAGAAGTAACAGGACAATTTTTGACATTTGACATAGCTGTGAAGACATGGGTCTTGACATACATGCAGCTTTCTAAAATCAGTTTTATTGATTTTCATATGTGATTTAAGTAACTATCTAATTAAATGGTACACACACCAAATTCATACAAAACCTCAGATCAAAGGAAGAAAGAAATAGGGAGTAGAATCCAAACAGTAGGCTACCTCAACCAATAAATAAACTGGGTGAATCATTATATCGGTGGACCAGGCAATACCATAAGTGGCCTAAGCAAAGCATTTACTCATTAAGTCAATACACTATCAGGAACAGGTTAATTAGTTATCTGACTTCGGTGGGAGTAAAAAGAGACCTACTCATTCCTATTACAAGATAAAGAGAAAAATCCTGGCTACAACGCCCCCATTACTTTCCTCTTGAGAAGGCACATGGTATTAGAGGCATCTGTTGGGTCATAGCAGCCTTTCATAACATTTTGAGGCCAGATCAAGTTACAGCACATCTCAATTGTAAATAGCCAACACTCTGACTTATCTCTTTTGTTATGACATATATGTTTTGTTTTCCGTTGTTCGCCACTTGAGCTTGGTTGTCCACGTGCGTGGCTGTGCTGGGTATGCATGTTGAGCGACACATGGACTGTAGTTCTCATCCAAATTCTGCCCATCATCTTCCATCGACATACATGTTTTAGTTATGGTTAGTTTAAATGGTACTGTACAAGGTACTTCAGTGATATTGAGGCCTTGGGGCAACTCTCAACCCCTACTGATAGAAGACAAGTGGTATCTGCCCTCCTTAATGTACAAATAGGGACCCCCTGCTAATACTTAGAGTTCCTAGGGCAGGGAAAACACTATTGTATATACAAAACCCCCTAGGCATCTATGCACCTATTCGAAATTCATGATCACTGTATATAAGTATATAATATCAACAAGAGAGAGAGGGATAATCACTCTTATTCCCCCTGATGTATAAATTCAGTAACAACAAAAGAGTGAGTAGGAAGGGAAGGAGGGGAAAACAGCACGAGGAAAACCTCTTATTTAAAAGAACCCTCACTCACCAACCTAGTTGGTGACATGCTTCATCATTGGGTTCCCACCAGAGAGGCCGAGTGCCTCCCTGGTGTGCTACGATGCCTGAATTATAGCGGAGCGGGTATTCGTGGGATAGTGCCAGTGCAACAGTGAAGGTAGTGCAAGTTAAAAGATGTCTGGTTTAATCCCAAATTAATTTTATTGGTGGAAAACCAGATAACATTAAAAACAGGTGAGATGGACGCTAGCTGTCTGGCTAAATTGACCAGGCGCATCCGAATTGGTCTAAAAGTGGTTGGTGGTCGACATGTTTCTGCTTGTAATGTGCAATTTGCTAAGCATTCATCAGGACCAGGCCTCCACGCTCTCTAAGGCGTACCCTAACCTGTGGAGGAGTATGAATGGTAAAACTCACGCTATAATTCAGGCGTCGTAGCACACCAGGGAGGCACTCGGCCTCTCTGGTGGGAACCCAATGATGAAGCATGTCACCAACTAGGTTGGTGAGTGAGGGTTCTTTTAAATAAGAGGTTTTCCTTGTGCTGTTTTCCCCTCCTTCCCTTCCTACTCACTCTTTTGTTGTTACTGAATTTACACTGTATATAAGTGCCAGCAGACTGATTATTAAAAAGTAAACATACTTTATTGTTATCTCAACATGTCTTTAAAAACCATGATATTGATAGTATTATCCAAATACCTAACAAATTAAAAACGAGAGTCATATCTGCACCGAGTAACGCATTCACATAACAATAAACCATCAGTATACAATGATTTCGATGTCTGATAATTCTTATTTTCCTCAATCAGGTCTTGGTAGGTCCCTGCCCTCCTGCAATGTGTCTCCGATGCATCATTTTGGGGAGTAGTAGTGAAGTGATCAGGAAACACTGTGCATCTGCAGCAGTAAACAGACACATATTAAGACGTTTAATTAGTACAGAAAGCATTAGCAAGCTGGAGTAGAAACATCTTCATGGAGCTTTACAATGTGGTGACCTGCCTCAGTGATATGCCACAATGAGGCAATTTGCCTATTTTGATGAAAGTTGCATTACACAGTGGTACGTTGGGTGACATGATAGTGGCAGGTTCAACCACACGTACAATAACGTCCCAAGCCATGACCGGTAGACAGTTGCTGATCACATATACTTAACAAACAACCTCAGTTTGTGATGTTATATCATGACTTTGGTGGCTTTTGAGAGACTGTGTTTTATGGGTATTGGAATCATCATAACTCTAGATAGTAGTTGTAGAAATCCAGTGACACATACATTTGTTGAGTGCATACCTAGGAGTTGTTGACACCAGTGGTGGTCATGATATGGGTATGTGTTGGTGTGGGCAATACACACATGTGGCTTGAGAGGTCAGCTACTGCATAGCTACATGAGACTACAAACATCTTGGCTATAACGAGCTTTATTACATTACACAAGCAAAGTTGAGGTGTTCATGTAAGTGATAGTGTAAACCAAACATGCAGTCACATTTAATTGTAAATGTTGGGAAGAAATATGAGGCCTTGTCATCTATTCGGTCTGAGTAGCTAGTCCACATAGCAACAAAGAAGGCAAGTTAAGAGTGGCGTGATAGCAGATGGCTGAGTAGCTGGCAACACAGATCCTGAAATGGTGACAGAGACAGACATGAAGTAACTGTAAATAGGGATGCTTTGTGCACAGTTTCTCCTTCTGAGACAGCGTAGGATGTGCACAAATAGACGTGGGTAGTTGGGAGACATAGTAGAGACAATGGGCATATCTTTGAGTCTCATCTCTAGCATGTAGCTAAGACTCTTTCACCAACCTGATTGTGTGACGAGTATGAGCTGTTGGGGCGGCCCTAATTGTATCCTTGCCACACAGAGGGTAGCTGGTGATGCTAATCAATGCCATGGAAAATGCATAAAGCCTAGTAAGGTACATGTCAACATGGGCATTTGTTGCTTCTGTGAAGAGAAGTGGCGTAACAGTCAGGTGTGTTGCAACTGTTGTGTGAACGTGTGTTACCGGCCCGTAGAAGCTCGCAACACTCCATTGTCTTCAATGGAGTGCTCCACATTCCAATGTTCTAATTTGTGTTAGAGTAGGCTCTGTGTGTGTGCATACTGTTTGTTGGCAAGGTGATATTTGCCGGGGCTAGCAATGTTTTGCTATCATGTGTGCATCTCACCTTCCCTAACAATGGTGGTTTCAGAAATAGGAACCAATTAGATCAAATTTACCCTCAGGAAAATTATGTACATCACCCCAGGCAGAATGGAATCCTACAGTCAAGCTAGCACCACAACAATACATGTTTTTCTAAATGTTCAAACCATAAGCTTTGCTCCTTATTTTAATGTCATTGTATAATGATGTTTTAACTTATACTATGGTGATTTTGAGTTTTTGATCACTTGTATTCAATTTTCAAGAAATGTAAGAAAAAATTTATGGATGGTGTTTATGAAACGTTTTATTAAAAACCTAAAGCTTGCCATATTGTTGTGGTACTTGCTTGACTGTAGGACTGCAGGATTGCCTTCTGCCTGGGGTGATGTACATTTAGAGTGCTGAGTGTAGCGATTGAGTGGCGCGTTGGTACTACAATAATTTTCCTGAGGGGAAATTTGATCTCATTGGTTCTTAACAGTGCCCTGTACCCTTCCCTGTGGGGCACTCTCTTATGATATTATTCAGAAATAGGCACGCCATGAAGCTGGTGAGAGGGCATTGTGTCAAGGATATGCTGCTTCATTGAGAAGCATGCTAGGCCCTCTGACAGGGCTTACAGTCTCTTGTATTTTGGTAGCCTTGTTCTTAAGATGCCTCCTCTCCTCTTGACATTTCTTTTTCAGGTCCTCCACAGTGTATTCCTCTTCTTCACCAACAATGCATTGATCTACATATGACGTCCTACCCCATGGCCTTGTTTTTGAACTCCTCTGAGGGTATGTGGATGCACATCATAGTTTAGTATAAATGTCAACTACAAACTTGACCACAACCTTTGCCCCCTCCTCAGTTAATTTTCCTCATGAGTAAGATGACCTGCATTCTGCTGGCAGTAGAAGCACTGTAGCTCAAAGACAAGGGGAAGACAATATGGTCCTGAGTGTTGGTTGTAATTCTTTCCTGCAAATTATTAGCGCTAACTGGTGTGTCTGACTGTAGTCAGGTGTGGCTGATTTCTTATTCCACCCAGTCGTTAATTTTATGCAGTGGAATAGTAATATTCTATCTACATAGCATATGCAATTGTACTCTCAATCTACTAATGTAATGTTACATGAAGTAGCATTGTGTTCATAGTTTTTAGACATATGTGCACATTGACCCTCATATGCATTGTTGGAAGGAGTTATGTCCGCGTACAACCTCCACACTTAGACATAAATCTGCCTCTGATTTTTATGAATACTCTTTGTTCCGAAAAGTATACACAGTTAGGATGACCTTTCTTAACCGCAAACTAAGGGGCAGATTTACTTAGAATTCACTCATCGCAGTGCAGCAAAGCAAGTTGCTGGGCTGCGTTGCATGAATGGGAGAGAGCTGAAAAGTGCCATATCTAAGATATGGTGCTCTTCAGCTCTCTCCCAGTGCTGGCACACATGAGGCTGCCTAGCACCAATGCAATCACCCTTGCACCATGGCGTAAGGAGGCCTGCATTATGGACAGGATTGTTTTTGCGCAGGAAGGGATACTAACATGAATAACTTCACTTATTTTGGAGGATAGCAGAATATATTGCAAAGTTTTTAGTGAACTTTTAACAAGAAAAAATGTGCAATATCCTGAAATTGCTTAAGGATCATGCACAATTGGTTCTATAACACTAAAGAAACTTTTGACAGACTGAGTCATTAAATGTATGATGTTACATTACTTAAGCCATGTGACACAACGTTTTCAACACATATAGTTATTAACAATAGTACCTAAGGACTTGAGGTCATGCTTATACAAGTGAGAGATGCCAAAGAGGTTGTGGTGGCTTATGTGTCAACTGATTTCAGTCAGGTCAACTACAACTATTCTGTAACCGAGAAAGAATTGTTGCCTTCTTACTGAGGCATGGCATGCTTTAGATAGTATGTGTGGGGTACTGACTTTTAGTGCCATAACCAATAATAAGCCACTGATACCTATTCTGTACAAAAGAAGCTATAAAGCAACATCTCCTATAGCCAGATAGCTTTTCCAGTCGCAAGAATTTGCATTCCAGGCAGAATATGTTCCTGGGGTGAGGAATGTCAAAGCAGATTGCCTGTCTTGTTACTGTCAGAACGCACTAACCTTGTAATCCGGACTCAATAGGATCGATGTGTGCTGCCACTCTTCTCAGAACCCACTTTCAACCATACATTGACAATATGTTACTTAACAGTAGGCCCAGGAAAAGGGGAATTGCATTTGAGAAAGAAATAGAAACAATAGATTTTGTCACTCTGCCTGGTCTCGCAGCTTCGAAAGGTCTCTCGGCAGTAACATTAATATCTAAAGACAAGACAATGCCTTACACTAAATTCCTAATATTATATATGATATACCTTTAACAATCTCTGTATTTCTTACTTGCTATGGTCTGATGAAACTCCATATCCTCCCAGATCTGAACCATATGTGATGTATTTAACATATGCAAAGGAGATTCTGAGTTATTACATGCTTGCTACTATACATAACTGCCTTCAATATTATATAAATACGTTTTATGGCTCAAATTGTTTTCAACATGACTGGTTCATAAACTGCAGCATAATAAATATAAGTTAGTATTATAGAGTTCACCTAACAACAAGCAATCATTTCCCCTTCTAAGCTGATACCGTTATACCATGCATGTCTCAAAAGAAAAGATTATCAGTCTGTTCAAAGATTTGAATCTTTTTCAGTCCTCTAGAGGAAATAATGAAGTGCAAATATAAGCATTCATAATACTCAGTAGAAAACTCCTGAGAATAATGTTTAATCACAAACTATGAATGCTCATACGTAAGTGCTATCCTAGAATACTTCTCTCTATCCAGTTTAGTCTTGGTCGGCTTCCAAACAATAACAGTCAAAAACGTTTCTAAAACTCTGACAACAAGGTCCCAGCTGCAGCAACTTTGTATCTCAATTGTCTAGCAAAGATGCACTGGACCATGAGGAACATATACTATAAGGGACTGATTCACAAAGGTAACTTACACTTTTGAGTAAGTTTACACTTTTGAGTTACAACTGAAAAAAAGTACTAAGTGCAGTACTATAAATAGTCAACCATCAAAACTGCAACACCCTCTCGTAGAAAATAATGGAGGTAGTGACTTAAAATAAAACCCCTATGAAATAATAATAAATGAAATTAAATTATTTAAAATAGTCCTAAATATAAATAAATAACAATTAATGTAAAATAGTACATATTTAATATTTAGTTCTAAAATATATTAATAACCCATTTTGAATTTAAAAAATAATGTAACAATACATTTTATTAAAACATAATTACATTGATTGTAATGCTATTCATCACTTTTAATAATTATTAACACAGATTAAAAATATTTTTATTCTTTAGGAGAGAAATCATTTTTTAATTTATACTTCAGAAAAATAATTTTGATTTAATGTAATATGTTTCAAAATATTAAAGTTTAATTCAAAATTAATTTAACAGTGCTGTAGCTTTATTATTATTTTATTTGGTTCTACATTTAAAGTAAAAATAGAAAATGAGTTTACATTCATATTTAACATAAAAATATTTGTAATATTTATTTTTGAGTTAGATACATTTGAAACAAAATTGCCTATACTTTACCACAGAGATACACCACTGTCAGGGTGGAAATCTCTGCATGCTAAAGTATATTGAAAAATATAAAAAGTGTATTTAACTTCACAATAAACATTAAAATATTTTTATGTTAAATGCTAATTTAAATTCATCTTATATATTCTCTTTAAATGCAAAACAAAATAAAGATTTTTTATAAAATGCAATATTACAAAAAGTTCAATTAAAACCTTAATTAATGCAAATATATTACAACAAAGTAAAATAATTTTTCTGAAGTTTAATTAAAAAGAATTCCCACCTAAACAATTTTTGTTTAATGTTCAATAATAATTATTAAAAGTGATTAATAGAATTAATTAAAATTAATTATTTTGTAATAAAATGCATTGTTACATTATTTTTTATATTCAAAATGAGTTATTAAAATATATCATAGTTAAATAATGAGTATTTGCTATAATTTACTTAAACGTTATTTCCTATGGGATTTTATGTTAAGTTCCTAACTCCATAATTTTCTATGGAAGGGTGTTTCAGTACCAGTGGTTACCCATGTGCAGTGCTCGACTTACAACAACTTACACCTAGAGTTTGTGAATACCAAAAAGTAGTAATCTTACTCAAAAGTGTAAGTTACCTTTGTGAACCAGGACCTAAGAGTTCAACATGGCTGCCACCATTTGCACACCTCATGAGAGTCCTGTGGCTCTATGGAGCATGTAGTCTTCCTTCACTTGCCATGCGTATCCATCGACAATGCAAAACTTCTTTCCAGGTGGCTCACACCTTCTGCGCACATCGCCAACCATGCAGAACAGCACAAAGAGGTAAGCACAGGCCACGGATTGTGACATCCACCACTGAGGTTGATGAGTTGAATTATATCAAAGATAAATGCATATTAGTAGCAGTAAATGATGTGGCCACTGGGTGTTGCATGAGAGCATGCAGTTGGAATTTTTCTGGCATGATGAAGTTTTAAAAGAAAAGAGGGATTAGTGGCTCCTGAAGGATTAAGGAAGAGAATTATGGAGTGTTGGGTGGCTGGGGTGGGGGGTAAGGGCTAAAGCATGAGTTAATGTTATTCACTCCTCTCCTCTCGTTCCAACTGTAATTGTTTGAGCTTGCAACTATTTGTCTCTGCTAATGCACAATGTCCCTGTATGGATAACATACCCTTACCTGATATACACCTGCTTTTATGTTGCTGGCCCAAATTCAGCTTGTCTGACCTAGTGTCCATTACTTGTTTCTCTTTTGACTGATGCTATCAGCCACGCTGGAAGCCGCATTGGACCAGTGCAGTTGGCAGCTGCACCTGCGGCTAGCTATGTCAAATTTATCTTTAACATACCTTTCAGTCTTGATGTAAGTTGAAACTGTTACGGTGCAATGTAAACATTGATTGCTATCTTTACACTCATAAAGTATATAAATGTAACTGAGCCAAAATGCAATAAACAGATTCCTACAAAAGGAAGAGAATTATGGAGATGGCCCACTAAGGTCATGTTGGAATGAGTGTCATGATCCGCAGCTCACAATCGCCTCTATTTGCAGGGCGGACATGAAGACATGCTCCTCTGAACTTCTTTGGTGCTCTAACTCTCTGTCACCAAGTAGGTTATGAGTATGCATTGAGTGAGGTCACTGACTATTAGGAGGCTTAACAGCTGTGACGCTCGCACTGCACAAAACGTCCAAGTGAGGTCAAGACAAACTATTTGCCCAAGAGTGCCATGGGACTCCTATGAGACTTGCAGTAGTGGCAGCCATCTTGTATTCATAGAGTAAATAAACTTTATTTCGACAACAAATGCCATAAAAGTTGTGCCACATTACAGTAAAATTTGCTAACATTTGCATTAGTTGAAAATAGTATAAATCATAAAACCAACATTGCCTTAGTTGTAGTATCATATATGAGGAAAAAGATCTATCAATTATTTCCGAGTTCCCTTTTCAAAAGTGTAATAGGATTGTCAAAAATACAATACATAATGATCTTCTTTGGGTGTTGTTCTTGTTCAGACCTTCATTCTAAAGTAATGCCAGGAGAACAAGATTGGCTGATTTAGTTGTAGGAGTATTCAAAACAAACAGAGTACTAGTTACTAGTGTGATAAACACAACTGTACATCCCTTAAAGTGCAATGTGAAAACTCAACAAAGAAGTGCAACATACAGTAATACAAGGCCTCTGCACAATAGCACTATTCTGACTAGTTCATATTCAAATACTAAACATCACGTTTGGAATCTGAAATGTCTATCAAAATGAGACAGAGTTGTGCTTAAAAAGAGTTAGTACCTCCCTTACGCGCAGAACATGAAGGCTTGTTCTATTAACTTTGTGTTTAGATTGACATAGCTTTCCCCCTTATAATCCACATCCATTCTAGAAATTTGGCGACATAACAAGCGTAGAAGGGTCTAGAGTCTGATCTTAATATTCTTAATGCTACTGCATAGTTCCGTGTGCCAATCTGAAAACCAACTGGCTTAACCCAAGTAGATCTCAGGCGAGAGTAAGGTGCACGGGCAAATAAAACATGGGCTACAGTTTCATTATGAGTTTTACAAACTGGGCATTACACAGATGGCATGGGTGTACCTGACCATTTAGCTGTGAACACATTGAGAGGTAAATGTCCTACCCTGAACTGAATATATAATTTCCTATCAATTGGATCAGTGGTAGAATACATATAGTGTTCAAAAATACTATTAGTCTTACATTCAGAAAATTCATTTGACAGCATGCCTCTATTGGTGTTTTGAGCATCATTCTGCGCTGCGCATAGCCAGTAAAAAAAATGATTTGCTCTTTGGAGGGAAGGGACTCCAATGTAATGGAATCCCATACCTCTTGCAAGCCCAGAGAATACAGCAACTTCTTGATGTTGTTAAGCTAATCTATTTTGTGAAATCTGTCCTGTTTAACTACCTCTTGAAGGGCTTCAGCATTAACAGCTAATTCAGAGGTGGCTCTCAGTCTCCTCCAGAACAAAACTGGTCTTATTCTTGCTTTGTCTAAAATCAATTTCCTCCCCATACCAAGTTTTAGCCGATATATCGGTGTGCTGCAAGGGAGAGAGACTAAATTACTCAGAAACTTGTGCTCAGATCTAGTCAAGTCAGTTAAGTTACGAAAACCTCAGAGTTCTGCTCCATGCATAGCAGTGCCCACAGCCTTTGAATCATAAAGCTGAAGTGCTGGAGCGACTGGTTTGCTATACGATGCATGATGCTCTTTCAGAATAGCACCCACAATCTGTTTATGTTTCAGGGTTATTTTGTCAAATGCATCTTCCATGACATATTAGTTGTTAACTTAATTCCTAAATAATCGAAGGCATCTACTCTTTCCAGTTCTACTCCACCCAAGGTCATCCTCCCTCAGTATTATCTATGTTAGTAACTAGTCGTGTACTTAGTCTTAGCTGTATTTACTTACAGGCCATGCATGGAACAGAATTCTTCAAAGCGACTCAATAAGCTTTGGAGCCCGATTGGAATTGGGGCCACTAATAAGGTGTCATCAGCAAAATGTAGGGTGGGTACATTTCAAAGATGGAGCATCAGAAGGATATAATGAAAGGAAATGTACTATGTCAATAAAATACAAAGAGAACGAAGTAGGGGCAAACATACAACCCTGTTGGACGCCCTTGTAAACAGGGATTGGGTGTGTAAGCTGTCACTGCTCGCCCTATCATACCCCCTCGAAGTTGCCCTCATGAAGACGAATGACAATTGATAAGATGTTTGGGGGCATCCTCATATCCCGTAATACTTGCCACAACTTCTGTTCAAGCCTACCTTCTGGTCGAAGGCAGGCTTCAAATCGACGAAGGCCACATCAAATCCAGCTTGTAGCTGGGTTAATATTTCTTTGTCATCAATCCACCCCTGAATTTTTTCCAGTACCATCCGACAAAAGACCTTCTGAATAGAAGCAATTAGACTTATTGGGTTATAATTTATAGGTAACTTTCTGTCTCCCTTCTTATAGATAGGCACTACCTCAGCTCCTTTCCAGAAGTCTGGGATGGGCACTTCCCATGCAATTACATTAGTCAATGCTAGGATGTATTTAGACCAATTTTTTTGTATGGATAAAGATGTCTCCCAGTATACCATCAGGCCATGGTGCCTTCACATGAACAATATCATCTAGGGCAGTTTTTATATCACTTAAATTGAATACCAGGTCATCCTATCTAGGGGCTTCAAACATAAGCTGAGTGTCATGTTCGGGAACTTGTGTTTCATCGGTATATAAAACCTTAAAGAGGATGAACCAATCAAAAGGCGAAATACAATTAGTAGGTTATAATGTGGTCACATTGCCCCCCTCCATGTCACCAAAGACCAAAATGTGCACGGATCTTTGTCAGAACATGTTTTTTTAAATCACTTCATCGCCTTTCATCCCAGTCCCTTTTTGCTTTGCGTTGGGCTTGTTTATATGCCTTTCCTAAAACACTTATTTGTCCTAGCTCTTTTGATCTAATAGCCAGTGTTAGCTGCCTTCTGGTCTGTCTACACTCCTTAATAAACCATGTATTAATATTACAAAAAAACTTTGGTTAGTGTAGTAGAAGCTAAGAAATGCAGAGCTATGTGGTCAAAGAAGCATGAATGCATGTTGCTTCCTTTGTGTTATCATCTTTAGTCATATTTAGTCAATATAGCGCCTAAGTCAATCAATCAATCAGGTTCTTGTAGAGTGTGATTACTCACCTGTTAGGTTTGCAAGACGCTGTGGGGGAGGGGGATCTGCTGTTCAGTTGAAGAGCCAGGTCTTGAGGTCCTTACTGAATTGAGGCAATGGCAGTGATTGCCTGAGATGTAGAGGCAGGGAGTTCCAGGTATTCGCAGCGAGGTAGGAGAAGGATCTTCCTCTGGCCGAGGTCTTGTGGATCTGTGGGATGGTGGTCAGGGCCAGTTGGGCGGAGCGGAGATGTGTGGTGAGTGTGTAGAAGGAGAGGCGGTGGTAGAGGTATGGAGGTCCGGTGTTGTGGAGGGCTTTGTAAGCGTGCGTGAGGCGCTTGAAGGTCATTCTTTTGTTGATTGGGAGCCAGTGGCGGTCTCTCAGTTGACTGGTGATGTGGCTGCGCTAGGGGATGTTCAGGATGAGTCTGGCAGAGGCGTTCTGGATGTTCTGCAGTTTCTTTCGGAGTTTTTGGGTGGTGCTGGCGTAGAGTGCGTTGCCGTAGTCGAGTCTGCTGCTGACGAGCGCATGGGTGACCATTTTCCTGGACTCGGTAGGGATCCACTTGAAAATCTTCCAAAGCAGGGGGAGCATGTGGAAGCAGGAGGATGAGACAGCGTTGATTTGGCGGTTCATTGAGAGTGAGGAGTCCAGGATGATGCCGAGGTTTTGTGGGTGGTCAGTGGGTGGGGGGATTCCGAGCACTGCGAGCCACAAGGAGTCGTCCCAGGCGGAGGGGGTGGAGTGATGGCTGCGAGCGGGGCCATGTAGATGTTGAAGAGGGTAGGGCTCAGAGAGGAGCCCTGAGGCACGCCGCAGCTGATCTCTGTAGATCCTGAGTAGAACAGTGGAAGTCTGACTCTCTGTGTTTGGCCGGTGAGGAAGGAGTGGATCCATTCTATGGCTATGTCGCGGATGCCGTCGTCATGGAGTCTTGCGCAGAGGGTGTGGTGGGAGACGGTGTCGAAGGTGGCCAAGAGGTCCAGGAGGATGAGGGCTGCAGTTTCGCCTCGGTCGAGGAGGATGCGGATGTCGTCTGTAGGGGTGAGGAGTGTGGTCTTGGTGCTATGGTTGCTTCAGAAGCCTGATTGGTAGAGGTCCAGGATGTGGTTCGTTTTGATGAACTTGGAGAGTTGGGCGTTGATGGCCTTCTTGATGACTTTGCCTGGGAAGGGAAGCAGAGAGATGGGTCTATGTTGTGTTTATACTGTATTGCATTTGTCCCTCTTCTCACCCCGTACCCTCCCTCTGCCCTGTCATCAGCTGAGCGTTCTGGAATGTTGACAGATGCCAGCTGATGACCTTCGGGACAAGACCCTCCTCCTGGTTCTCCCTTCCTGACCTACAGCTGTGTTGAGCTTCCTACTTAATAAAGGCATTTACTTCAATCGCTCTTGGCGTATTCTTAACAAATTGGTGACGAGGATTAACACAGCGGAACCCGCACGCATAAATTGGTGACATTTCGGAAAAAAAGTTTTTTTGAAGATGAATGAATTTCAGCAACCGGTATCACCAAGGAGGAATTTTAATGAAAAAAAGGTCAGTGAATAAGTGGAGAGGATATAAAAACTAAGGACTGATTCGAGAGCGGCGCTGTCAGTGTGGGAAGTTTCTTCCACAATTTTACTGAGTGACAGCTGATGAATAGACGCGCTGCAAAATTGAAGTGAAAGGCATCCTGAGTTACTGGGAAGAATGTCGCGTATTGTTTGAGTGTTCAAGGAACAGCCGCTTCAAAAGTTTCTGTGGTGTGATAGCGCGGCGCTGACTGAGAAATTCCTAACTGCCATCTGTCAACTGTCAGCTGGCATCTGTCAACTGTCAGCTGGTAACTGTCAAACGCGCTTTCACCAACGAAGATAACTGTCAAGTGGTGTATGACGCAGTGCGTAAGCGACGTAAGGTGGCCATTTTGAGTGTGTTCAACACAGGGAAGACACCGCCGGCATTTCACCATTCGTTTTTTTTTCTCCCTTTCTCTGAATACACTCTGGCGCATGCATTCTTAAGCATATACAGTGAAGAAAATCAGCGATCGGAACAGCGCTAAGGCCAGCCTCCAGCATTTCAAGGGCACAGTGCCCTGCCTTAGAGCCACTATAAAGGGAAAATAAAGTGGAAGCGTGCAGGAGTGGCAATCTGCGCTGATTTGCAGAGCAACACTAATTAAAGGTACCATAAAAAACCTTATACTGCGAGTGTATGTATTGACAAAATTTAATTCAAATAAATACTACGCAAGTGTTCACTGATAGCCCTAGCCTTAGCAAATAAACAAAAAATGGCTACTGGTTTTTTGCTAAATTTAACACCACCTTCATCATTTTTAGCTGGGGGAGGAGAACCCTCCATCAAATGGGAAGAATGGAGAGAGCATTTTACAAACTTCATAGAAACAAATGAGGGTGAGGAAGATATAAAAGCAGAAATGAAGTATAAAATCTTGATGCACTGTTTGGGTGCAGGTGGAATAAAGGTTTTCAAACGGATCAACAAAAAAGTGAGGGCTGCTGATGAGGGAGATATCTATGTAAATGCCATAGATGATCTTAATAGTTATTACAAACCCACCGTATTTGTAGGTGTGGACAGATATAGATTCTTTCATAGAAAGCAGGGTCAGAACGAATCAATTGATGACTTTGTTGCAGCATTGAAGAATTTAGCCATTACATGTCGATTCGGTGACCTTCACGATGAATTCATACGTGATCAAATTGTCATGCAAGGATCAAATGCTGACATAGAGGACAATCTGTGGGCCAAAGGAGAGAATCCACTACAAACTGTAATTGATATAGTCAGAAGAGCAGAACTCACAGGGAGATGCGCAAAAGCAGTGATAGCGGAAAGTAAAGAAAAGAATGAGGAAAATATTGTTGCCAAAGTGGGTGACAGAAAACCTAAAGATGGTAGAACTAATTACAGGGAAAAACTCAACAAAGACAGAAAATTCGAAAATTCGAGCAACACTATTAGAAAATGCTACAGATGCGGCAGTTTGAATCACTTAGCAAATGATCGATACTGCCCAGCAAAAAAGAGTAGATGCTCCTTTTGCGGAGTCATGGGTCATTTTCAGAAAGTCTGTCACAAAAGGTCACCCAAAACTGTAAAATATGTTGATAATGAGAATGATTCAGATTCTAACTGTTCAGATGAGGATGACATGAACATGTTTGTACTTAATGTTGATGATGATTATATTGATGAAGTAGATGATGACAAGGAGGGAACAGTTAAAAAAAAAAACAGTATGTGAAATGTGTATTGGGGGTGTAAATGTATCAATTGTAGCAGACTCAGGTTCACCATACACAATTGTTAATGCAAAAGTGTGGAGGGAGACGTTTTTGCCCAAACTAGGTGAAGAGTTAGAACCCCCAGACATTTCCATGAAGACATTTACTGGTGAACCAATTGATTTGGAGGGATTTAGAAAACTGAAGTTCACGTTCAAAGGTAGAGACGCCTTATGCAAACTATATGTGTCCAAGTCAGGTCCCTCAGTATTAGGATGGTTAGATCAAGGGAAGCTAGGGATTGTCCTCAATCCTAACAGTGATGAACCGGTTCTCATTATAGAAAGTGAGGACGAAATTAGCAAAGAAGTCAAAATAAGATTCCCAAAAGTGTTTGCAGACTCCATTGGACATTACAAGGGTTTTGAACATGAAATTTGTGTGAAGAAAGACGCCATTCCAGTAATACATAAGGTGAGGAATGTTCCGTTCTCCATAAGAGAAGGGGTGAAAGAACATATAGAAAAATTACTTCAGGATGACATAATTGAGAGAGTTGATTCCTCAGAATGGGTCGCCCCCATGGTTGTGGTTAAACGCCCCAATGGGCGGTTGAGATTGTGCATTGATCTCCGCGATCTCAACGAGAATATCCTAGTAGATCAATTCCCACTTCCACGAATTAATGAGATGGTAGCATGTACTAAAGGAATAAAGTATTTTTCGACAATAGATCTTAAAGCAGCATACCATCAGATTCCCTTGCACTCAGAAAGCAGAACCCTTACCACTTTCATCACCCCTTTCGGGTGTTTCCACTTTAAGAGAGTACCTTTTGGTTTGGCATCTGCGGCTGCCATGTTCCAGAGGCTAATGCAGGAGACTTTCAAGGGGGTGGATGGCATTCTGATATTCCAGGATGACATATTAGTCATGGGAAAAAGTAAAGAAGAACATAATGATAAACTTATGCAAATACTAGAAATCCTGGACAAGAAGGGTCTCACAGCTGAATATAGCAAATGCAAGTTTGCACGTTCAGAGGTAAGCTACCTAGGTCACTCTATATCAGCTGAGGGAATCAAACCAAAAAAAGAACTGCTAGATGCAATTTTAAATGCCCCAGAGCCAAGAAATAAGGATGAACTTCGCTCTTTTCTAGGCCTCATAGAATTCTATTCAAAATTCATAGAGAGGTTTTCTGCTAAAACATTTGTATTGAGACAGTTACTAAAAAACAAAAACAGATTTATTTGGTCAGATGACTGTAGTAAAACATTTTGCATGCTAAAGAAGGACATATGCACTGCCCCACCTTTGCAAGGTTTTGACCCATTGTTGAAGAGTATAGTAACAACAGATGCCAGTGGGAGAGGATTAGGTGCGGTCCTAAGTCAAATTGATTCAAAAGGTACTGAATGCACTATAGCATTTGCATCACGTTCACTGACTCCGACAGAAGAAAGGTATTCTGTCATTGAACGTGAGGCATTGGCTTGCGTTTGGGGATTGGAACACTTCCGGCAATCCATATGGGGAAGCAAAGTTATCTTGAGAAGTGACCACAAACCACTAACAAAAGTTTTAACCACCAAGGGATTGTATACAGCTTCTCCAAGACTGGCAAGGATGTCTGTTAGACTATTTGATTATGACTATGAAGTACAATATGTGCCAGGCGTAAGGAATGTAGTGGCTGATTTCCTGAGTAGGATGCCTGTCTTGGTACAAGAATCCAAAGGTGAATCTGATGAGAAATTCTGGGTTGCCAGTGTCCATGAGGAGACGCATGGCATTTCAATGGAGGATTGGTTAATTGAACAAAGTAATGATCAGACATTATGCACAGTGGGTAACATGATAATGAATGGATGGCCGTTGAAGAAAAATGTAAAAAAAGAATTGTTACCTTACTGGGAAGTGAAGGATGAACTGTCAATTGAAGAGGGTTTGCTTTTAAGGAGTGGCAAAGTAATTCCACCAGCCAAACTCAGACATACCATTCTAGAATTATGCCATGAAGGACATTTAGGTATAGGCAAGAGCAGGATCAGAAACTCATATTGGTGGCCTGGGGTGGATCTTGCCACAGAGAGAGTTGTGAGGGATTGTATACAATGCACCAACTCAGACAAGTCTATGGTCACGTTCAGACCCCCACTCCATCCCATTCCATGCCCAGACATGCCATGGGAAAGAATAGGAATAGACATCATGGGACCCATTACAGAACAGAGTGTACAGGTTTACGCCATAGTACTTATTGACCATTTCTCAAAATGGCCAGAGGTGGGTTTTGTGAACAAAACGGACACCCAGAGTGTTCTACAATTCCTTGACGAGGTATTCATAAGGGAAGGGCTACCAAAATGCATTGTCAGTGACAATGGCACCCAGTTCACCTCAGAATTGTTTATTAACTATTTAAAAAGAAACAATATCACACACAAAACAACGTCAGTTTACCACCCAGCCGGCAATGGTGCCGTAGAAAGGTTTAACAGGGTCATTAAGGGTATTATACAACTGGCCACTAACAACAATCTCGTGTGGAGAAATGAAATTGGCAAAACATTGTGGGCATACCGCATAACACCATGCAACAGCACCGGTCATAGCCCATTCGAGCTTATGAGAGGGAGAACACCCATGTCCAAGGACAATGTGGGTTGGCAAACTGCAGCAAAAAGGGCTGAGTGGTCACCAGACATGGTTAAACGCAGATTACAAAAGAATCAATTAGAATTTAAAGCCCGCTATGACATGAAACACAGCTGCAAACTTGTAAAGGTGTCTGTGGGAGAAATGGTGTGTGTTAAAACGAGTGGGTTCATAGCCAAGGGTAAGAACAAGTTTTCACAACCCCTCATGGTGAAAAAAGTGTTTTGTAATTCAGCTCTATTGAGCGATGGAAGAGTGTGGCATTTCTCAAGGTTAGCCCCAGGCAAGCACAGTGGAACCAATGGAGAAGGAATGGTTGTGCATAGATCCGCAAAAGGCGGAAGGGGTGAATTCTGGGAAGAGGAGGACGATGGGGATGTTCCACAGAACACCCAGGGTTCGGCCTCAATGGGCCACAGTGAGTGTATACCTGTCAATGGTGAAAAAGGAACTGTAAGAACAAGGTGTGGACGCAGGGTTGTGCCCCCGAGTAGATTGGATGACTTTGTATGTGAATAATCATATATCTGTCATTACTGCTTCCTCAAGGAGGGAGATGTGTTGTGTTTATACTGTATTGCATTTGTCCCTCTTCTCACCCCGTACCCTCCCTCTGCCCTGTCATCAGCTGAGCGTTCTGGAATGTTGACAGATGCCAGCTGATGACCTTCGGGACAAGACCCTCCTCCTGGTTCTCCCTTCCTGACCTACAGCTGTGTTGAGCTTCCTACTTAATAAAGGCATTTACTTCAATCGCTCTTGGCGTATTCTTAACAGTCTATAGTTCTTGAGGTCCGTTGGGTCGGCAGAGGGTTTCTTCAGCAGGGGGGTTAATTTCTGCATGTTTCCAGTCTTCAGGGAAGGTTGCAGACTTGATGGAGCAGTTGATGGTGCATCAGAGTTTGGGGGCTTTGAAGGTGCCAGCTCTGTTCAAGATGTGGGGAGGGCAAAGATCCAAGGGGGCTCCGGAGTGGATGCTCTTCAAGATCCTGAGGGTGTCGTCCGAAGTGAGGGTGGTCCAGTTGGGCAGGGTCTGCTGGGGTCTGGAGCCATTGGGCGTGGTGGTTCCGGGTGGGATGGGTGGGTCTTGGGTTGCAAAGCTGTCATAGATCTCCTTGATCTTGCAGTGGAAGAGGTGGCAAGGTTGTCGCAGAGGTCTTGGGAGGGGGGAATGTCTGCTGTCTCCGTGCTGGGTTTGACAAGTTCTTTGACCACAGTGAAGAGTTCTTTGCTGTTTTGCGCATTGGCATTGATGCGTTCCTGTATGGCAGTATTCTTTGTTGTTCTGATGAAGTGGTGGTGTGCAGTGACAGCAGTTTTGAAGGCTGTGTGATCTGCCAAGATCTTGCTGCTCCTCCATCTTTTCTCGAGCTGTCTGCAGGTGCGCCTGGACTCTTGGAGGGCGGGAGAGAACCAGCAGGCTTTCTTGGAGGGCTGCTTGCCTGAGGGTTTCCTGAGGGGGAGGCAGTGTGTTGGCGCAGTTGAAGATTGCGTGCTGAGGCGTTGGCATCCGTGGATGTCTGTAGTGACCTGGGGGCAGGGCACAAGGACCCTGCAGTGGACTGTGGGGACACCAAGGGAACCGGACACCACATCCGGTCAGGGAGGAAGAGGACAGTACAGAAGGAGGAGAAGCGTGGGCAGACGTGCGTGGGCACAGCACAGCGCAGCGCATGTACACTAATAAAGCAACTGCAGATCCTTACCTGTCTCCTGTGCATCTGTGGGCTGGGGACACGACAACTGGCGAACGAAGGCGGGATCGTCCACCACCCTTCAAAAGAGCAGAAGTGGATCGGATCGTCGTCTGCCCGAAGAAAGCGCGACGGAGCCAGGAGCCCACCCTGGTCCGAGTAAAGCAGCCAAGAAGCAGCGACGCGGAGCCCACCCCGGCCGCCGAAATAGCGGTAAGAGCGCTGTGAGGCCAGCTAATAGAAGAGCCGACAAGCATCAGCACCCGAGAGTGCTCAGAGAGGACTGAATAGGAAGACGCGCGCTAGTTCAAACAAACTATCGCGAGAGCGGCGGCCATTTTGAGGTCAGGCAGAACGGGCCAATTGGAAGCCAGGAACAAGCGGCGGCCATTTTAAGAGGTCAGGCAAAGCAAGAGGAACAAAGAAACATCGCGAGACTACGGCGGCCATTTTGGAGTCAGGCAACTAAGCCAATAAGAACAAAATACAGCGCGGCGGCCATTTTGAAGTCAGGCGGCCATTGAAATAGATAGGAAAACAGGAAAACAAAGCGAAAAAGCCAAAAAAGAAGAAGAAAACAGTGGAAATAAAGCACAACAAAGAGGAAACAAAGGGACAAATACAGAAACAAAAGAAATAAAAGAGAAAGAAGAGCAGAGGAGTGCCAAGGAAGGAAATGAGCGACAACGAGGAGAAACAAAGCACGCAAGCAATCTTCCGCAGGCCTTTACCATTCAGCCTATCGGAGCCGCAGGCAGGCATCCGGTGGGAAAGATGGATCAGGAAATTTGAGCGCTACATGAGTGCCACGGACGTCCCGGATAACAAGCAACTGCACCTACTTTTGAATCTAGCAGGGGATGAGATAGAAGATCTATTGCTAACGTTCCCTGTTGAACAAACACAGAACTACAAGGGAGTGATACAGTGTCTCACACAAAAATTCGACCCCCAGCGCAACGTTGATTTCGAAAGATACACGTTCAACACAGCGTGCCAGCAAGGCGAAGAAAGCCTAGATGACTTTGCAACGAGACTGAGAAAACTGGTCACGTACTGCGAATTCGACAAATTTGACAATGAGCAAGCGATAAGACTGCGAATAATTGAGGGCTGTAAATCAGTGGAATTCCGAGCACGAGTACTGAAGGAACCAACGACGCTGGAAAAGATATTGACAATGGCTCGCACAGAGGCACGAGCAACGGAACAGGCAAAGCAGATGGAAATTGGAAAGGAGAAGAGAGTAGCACTAGCACATCGCGTCACGGGGAACATAAACAAGAAGGAATTCCAGGCGCCGGTCCCACCACGGAAGGGCGAACAAACATGTTACAGATGTGGGCTCGAGTTTCCCCACATCGGCGCCTGCCCAGCAATGGGCCAGAAGTGCAGAAAATGCAACAGGGACAACCACTTCTCAAGCGTGTGCATGACCAGGCAATTCAGAGGTGAGAGAGGCCGAGCGACAAGACCGCGGATGACCAGCAACAGGTATGCCCGACACATGGAAACGGCAAATCGCAGCTCTTCTGAGGAGTATGAAGAAATGGCAGCACCTGCGAGCGCGGCAAGACTCTACCTAATGTCGGACGCGCCCAGAGAAAGCGGTGAGGCAGAGCACGTTCACCTGGTAGACAAGAGAGACATAAAGAAGACAGCCACTGTGAACATCGATGTAGGAAATCACCAGGCAAGCTTCGTACTTGACAGTGGAGCAACATGCAACATCATGTGTATGTCCGAATACCAAAAGATGAGAATAAAGCCACAGCTACTGCCATCGACCGTAGACGTCTTCACCTGGGGCTCCAAGAGCCCGGTAGAAAACATGGGAAAGTTCATAGAGACACTAACATACAAAGGCAGATCTTATCGTGAGGAAATACATGTACTCAAGGGCGACATCCCAGCGCCATGCCTACTAAGCAATGTGACGGCACAACTGATGGGGCTACTGGCAATGACATATCACATGTCGGAAACGAAGAACATCCTGCAAGAATACCCGGCCATACTGAAAGGGCTTGGCAAGTTGAAAGGGAAGCAGATAACATTGCATATAAATGAAGCAATCAAGCCAGTAGCACAACATCACAGACGGGTACCAATTCACCTACAACCACAGGTGGCAGAGGAAATCAATAGCCTACTGGCACAGGATATAATAGAGGTGGCAGACGGCCCAACACCGTGGGTGTCTCCGATTGTGGCGGTTCCAAAGAAGAACACCTCCAAAATCCGCATATGCGTGGACATGAGGATCCCAAACACCGCAATCACAAGGGAACGCCACCCGGGACCACACCTGAACGACATGATTAGCTGCCTCACTGGAGCGTGCCGATTCTCAAAGCTCGACCTATGCAAAGGGTATCACCAGTTAGAGTTGGACCATCAGTCCAGGTACATCACGACATTCTCCACTCATCTGGGCCTGTTTAGATACAAGCGACTGAGCTTCGGAATATCGTCGGCAGCGGAAATATTTCAGGAGACCATACGACAAGTGATCAGACCGGTCCCAAACAGCTTAAACTACAGTGACGATATCTTAGTGTTTGGGAAAACAGACAAGGAGCATGACACGGCGTTACGTCAAGTGTGCACACAACTGGAGAAAGCAGGCCTCACACTCAATGGAGACAAATGTGAGCTAGGAAGAAAGGAACTAGTGTTCTTTGGACACATCTTTTCGAAACAAGGGATGAGGCCAGATCCCAGCAAAGTTGAAACGCTACAAAATGCAAAGCCACCGACGGATGTCGCGGAAGTACGATCATTCCTAGGACTCGCCAGCTACTGTGCGAGATACATACAGGATTTCGCTACAGCAAGCACGCCACTGAGGGAACTGACCAAACAGGGACAGAAATTCACCTGGTCTCAGGAATGCAACAAGGCATTTGAGGACATAATACAAGCGGTGGTGACAGTGGAACATCTGGCCTACTTCGACCCCCTGCTATGCACCGAATTGACTGTGGATGCCAGCCCAGTGGGACTGGGTGCAATACTAGCACAGCATCTGCCAGGAAGAGAGTCACAAAGGAAGATTGTCGCATATGCAAGCAAAAGCTTAACGGATATTGAAAGGGCCTACTCGCAACCAGAAAAGGAGAGCCTGGCTGTGGTGTGGGCGTGCGAACATTTCCACATGTTTATCTATGGGAAGCCGTTCACCATCATAACGGACCACCAAGCGCTGGTGACACTCACGGCAGCCCATCGGCCAAAATGCCACCCAGGATTGAACGCTGGGGCATCAGACTGATGGACTATGACTTCACAATTGTGCATAAACCAGGGAAAGAACACAATCCTGCAGACTACATGTCAAGGCACCCGTTACCACAGGCTCACGACACGACATCGATAGCAGAGGAATACCTAAACTTTGTGCTCAAGCAAAGCACGCCAGCACCAATAACACTAGCGGAGTTAGAAAGGGAGACGAGAGAAGATGGCACGCTGCAACTGGCAATGGAGATAACGAGAAGACAAAGATGGAGGCACATCAACAACAACTGCACCTGGGAAACAGGGATATGTAAAGAAGAAGTGCTAGCTCTACAAAAGATAAATGAAGAACTGTCGGAGACGGAAAGCGGAATACTAATGAGAGGGACGAGAATTGTGATACCAAGATCACTCAGGAGACAAGTGATAGATTTGGCTCACGAGTCACACCGAGGCGTAGTATCAACAAAGAAAATGTTAAGGGAGAAAGTGTGGTTTCCTGGACTAGATCGCATGGTCGAAGACACAGTAACGACATGCCACCTATGTCAAGTGACAGGAGCACCGCCCAGACACTCACCACTACAAATGTCAGAGCTCCCAAGAGCAGTATGGACGACACTGGCAGCTGATTTCTTTGGCCCACTGGACACAGGAAACTACTTGCTGGTGGTCATCGATGAATACTCAAGATTTCCAATAGTGCGACACGTCTCGTCGACATCAGCATCAGCAACACTGCCGATTTTAGATGATATATTCGCTGCATGGGGCTCACCGGAAACTCTAAAGACGGACAATGGTCCTCCATTCTCAGGAGAAGACTTCCGCAGATTCATGACCTATCTAGGGATAAGTCACCGGAAGATAACTCCACTGTGGCCTCAAGCAAATGGAATGGTGGAGAGGTTCATGGGGAACATCAAAAAGCAGTTCAAAGGGCGAAGCTAGCGCAGATATCACTTAGCCAAGCTCTATGCCAGGTATTGCGGGACTACAGAAACACACCGCACAACTCCACAGGAAGATGCCCAGCGGAGCTCGTGCTGGGGAGGACAAGCAGAACGAGGCTGCCACAAATAGAAGCAATGACAGCGCCAGATCGCAGCAATATCGCCGAGAAAGACAGAGAGGAGAAAGAAAAATGAAACGATATGCAGACGCCAAGCGACACGCCAGATCGTCAGGCCTCAAGGAAGGAGACACGGTGATAGTGCGCCAACGACAACAAAGGAAATCTGACAGCATGTTCTCCAAAGACCCGCTAATAGTAACTAAAGTGAAGGGCCCAATGATCACGGCAGAGTCAGAACATCAGAGGATAACGCGGAACAGCTCACACTTCAAAGAACTGAATGAGAAGAAAGAGGAAGACCAAGATAAGGAAACAGCAGAACAAGAAGAGCAGGAACAGACCAGGAAAGAAAGAGACAATGGTGGGGGAACAGCAAAAGAGCAACAGACGGAGGCCGGCCCGAAAAGATCATGCAGACGGCCAAAAAGGCTAATAGAAGAAATGTAATGATGGGAAGCACAGTGACCTGTGCCAGGGCAGACTTGCATCTATCTCTATCAACAGATCTCTGTATTTCACTTTTCTAGTCACTTCCTCGTGACAAAGGGGGAGATGTAGTGACCTGGGGGCAGGGCACTAGGACCCTGCAGTGGACTGTGGGGACACCAAGGGAACCGGACACCACATCCGGTCAGGGAGGAAGAGGACAGTACAGAAGGAGGAGAAGCGTGGGCAGACGTGCGTGGGCACAGCACAGCGCAGCGCATGTACACTAATAAAGCAACTGCAGATCCTTACCTGTCTCCTGTGCATCTGTGGGCTGGGGACACGACAGTCGGTGGTGGGGTTTTGCTGAGGGAGGTGGGGAGCTGGTCTTCGGTGACCTTGTTCCAGCTTCTGCAAGGATAGCGGTGAGCGTGGTGGTGTACGGTGGGTTTGGTGAAGGAGAAGTGGATGCAGTGGTTGGATATGTCACCTATTAAGTAAAGACTAATGGAAGATAGTGTGTCATGCCACATGGCTAGGTGGTGCAATTTGGTGTGACGCTTGATATTAGTTAGCTGAACGTCCAGAGTTATTTGGCGCAGTAGGAGATGAGAGGGCAGCTTTTCCCATAGTGACAGCATGTAAAGATATAAAGGGTTATGATCGCTCTAAATTCTTTCCTTAACTATCATGTCCTCCACATTATGCCATAATCTGAGATCAATCAGAATATAATCGATACGACTCTCACAATTAGGTTTATTGTATGTAAATGCCCCCCTGTTGTCTGACTTTATTTTACCATTCTCTGCTCTGAGCCCATATTCTATTGCAAGGGCCTTTATTTGTAGGACTGCTGGGGTCCACTTTTTGACAGGGGCTAGGTCAAGTTGGGGAACGGCCCATTTTGCGTCTTCTTCTCTAGTTAAGTTAATATCATCCCTGTCCAGGGGTTCAAATGTAGCATCGAAATCTCCCCCCCCCCCAAATAACATGCAAATGATATTTCTTCTTCTCCCAATAATTCTCAAATGTTTGTAGTGTTTCGGACAGTTTGCCTCATTTAACCCCTGTTGCACAGATATTATAAATATCCCCATTAGGATTCCTATTAGTCCTTAGTTGTATTCCCAGAATATCGGGGAAATCAATCTCTAATCTCCAAATTGTACAATTAAGTGAAACTCTGATCCATATTAGTAGCCCTTCCATATGGCCGCCCACAGGGATTAGTTTTGGCTGGAATACAGTAACTAGTATAACTAGCCCTGAACACTAGATCAGTGCTCCAAGTTTCCTGGAATAACCAAATATCAAACTTCTCGATAAAGTAATTCCAATCCGGTGGATCGATTTTAGACTTTAAACCAGCCACATTCCAGGAAACAACTGCTACCTTATCAGTGGCATCTCATTGAGTATACAGGGCTGTGCAGAACAAAGTGTATTAGTAGTAGAAGCAGCATTTTCCTGAGCATTTTATGAAGTGCTATTCTGGCTAAAATCTAATATGGCGTGTGAGTTGGTCAGCTTCAGGGCTGGAGTTTCTCCTCTCATATTGTTCCCTGCGACTCTGTAACTAATCTCCGATAATACATGGTGCATTTATGGAGGGAGGATACTCGCTCTGCACAGACAGTCAGTCAAGTTCCTCCAGAATACAGTCACAGTCCAGGCGACAATGTGAGAATTGATGGGCGCTAGTCACGTGCTCTCCTACCCATTGGTATTTCAATTAAATAGTGGAATCTTTTGGGGGACTAGGCCTAACATCAAGGGCCACCAAGCTATTAACTAGTTTCCTGTTCACAAGAATTAGTTCGATACAATCAAAATTGAGACCATGTACAGAACTTCTTTTGGCACTAAGAATGTCCTCCTATTAATCAATCTACAGCCCCTAATGAGTTGTATCCAATGTGAGACCTTATTCTTTAGTGAGTCCTCACCCTCATACCTTGAAGGGGAGGAGAGTTTGGGCACATTGACCATGTAGATCTGGGATAGTGATGACAAATCCTTTTGTTGGGCGTGTGGAGCTGTCTTCCAACTATTGTTAGGTAGGAGCCAGTTACTAGTCCCAGACAACCTGGCCCCCGAGCGTTATTGCCAGGTTTGCGTGGCAGTTGATCTCCAACCTTCCTCAGGTACCTAGGTTCCCTGATGGTCCCAAGCCTCGTTGTGGTCTGTACAGGGCCCCTCGCTTGCCCTCCCAGAGTTCCCTTGCACACACCCCCCCCCCAGTGCTAGATGGTATGTGAGGCTTTGAGTGATTCTAAGGTACCCTTTTCTCATAATTACTTGGACTGATGATGTTAAATTCAGCTACTACTGTTATCAAGCGCTCCACATTAATGGTTAAATGTGATATCATAGTCTTGAGACCTCAGACCTCAACTCCTTAATTAATTCTGTGGGGTTATCAGGGTGGAGTAGAGGGGATTCTATTAAAGTCCTTTGACCAACCGTCTCGATGGGAGCCTCCAAATCAGCTGAGGTCACCGTTGTCACTTGGAGGGTCAAGAAACGGTTGCTACAGACTATAACTGGCTCTAAAGGAGGTTCTCATGATGAATCTGAGTTGTTTGGATCATCAGCACGAATAGGCGAAATAGGACCTGGAGCAAGCGTAGCCCTGTCTGTTGGTTTGCTAACTGCTTTCTTTTTAAATAAGTTGGGAAGTGTATGTGAAGCATGTTTCGCTTTCGCAACTGATCCCCCTGAACCTCATTGTGTGAGCTTTTATTGCCAATCAAGGATTTGACTTCTTCATTCAACAAATTCATTTCATTGAGAGGGCAATTCTTAGATGTCTTCATCACCTTGCTATGCTTAACAGCTCCTTCAGCAGGTTCGGCGGCTTTGCGTTTCTCAGAGCCAAGGGGGGTGCCCCGGCCCAGCCTCTTCCAGTCTCTGACGGGCTCAGAAGGACCTGCCCTTGTCCCGGGCTTTGCCTGGGTGCATCCCAGGCTACGTGATGAGAAGTGTGCTTTTAAGCAATCCCAGTGATGATGTTCCCAGCACCCTCCTCCTCCTCCTTGGTTCAGTGCTCTATGGGACAGGTAGTCCCCAGCACCTCAGCAACAAAGCAATGTGTCCTGCACTGCAGGATAAGAAATGCCCTTTTTAAGTGCTCCCAGTGATGATGTTCCCAGGGTCCTCCTCCTCCTCTTTGGCCCAGTGCTCTCTGGGACCGGTAGTCCCAGGTAGGTCAGCAGCGAAGCAACGCATTCCGTGATGCGGGACGAGAAGTGCTCTTTTAAGCACTTGCAGTGATGATGTTCTCAGGGCCCTCCTCCTGCCTGGCTCAGTGCTCTATGGGGCAGATAGTTCCTGGCAGGTCAGCAGCAAAGTAACGCATCCTGAGCTGCGGGTTGAGAAGATCACTTTTAAGCGCTCCCTGTGATGAAGTTCCCAGGGCCCTCCTCCTCTGCCCAAGGCTCTACGGAGCAGGTAGTCCTTGGCTGGTCAGCAGCGAAGCAACGCGGCCTGTGATGCAGCATGAAAAGTGCGCTTTTAAGCGCTCCCGGTGATGATGTTCCCAGGGACCTCCTCCTCCTTGGTACAGTGCTCTATGGGACCAGTAGTCCTCAGCTGCGAAGCAATGCGACCTGCGCTGCGGGATGAGAAGTGCGCTTTTAAGCGCTCCCAGTGATGATGTTCCCAAGGCCCTCCTCCTCCTTGGCCCAGTGCTCTATGGGACAGGTAGCCCCCGGCAGATCAGCAGCGAAGAATAAAATATTCTTCGTTGCTATATAGAATAAAACTTCCTTGAATTTCAGATTGTTTCTTGCAAGTTAATCGAGACACTAAGTTGCTGCATCTTGAGCATTTTTGCCAGAAGATCGAAAACTCATTGTGCTTTCATCTTGAGTCTTCTAGGATAACACTAGAGAGCAAGGATTTAGCCATTTGTCTGGATTTTGCCATCCTGCCATCAGGTGAGAATCACGAAGGTCCAGTGGGGTCCTGCCTTTAGGACAGTTCATGTCAGAACACTTTTCAGCACATTGCACACCTTGCTCCACGTCACACTTTTGTCCGGTTTTCACACCACCTTTGTGATGCATCAGTATGACCTATGTAGTTCTTTGCCTAGATCACGTGCTGGAGATAGAGTTCTGTTCAGTATCATGGATCCTGGTTCCTGCAGATATGCTGAACCATGTATAGATGTTTTTGGACTTTTACTCTGTCTCAATTCTAATCTGTATTTGGTTCCCAGTTTCCATTCTTGTGCCTTCCGGCTTCTTCAGAATTTCATCCTCCAAATCCCAGTGCAGCCTTTCGTCCATTGATGGAGACCGGTGCCTACATTTATTAAACTTTGATACAACGCAATGCAGCAAGGTAAGTTGCTGCACTGCACTGCGTCAAAGAGAGAGAAGAAATGCACCTTATCTACTAAGATATGGTGCAATTCTGCTCCTCTTGTAGTGCTGGGACACTTCTGGCTGCCTGCCGCCAATGCAGACATCTTTGCACCTTGAGCCAAGGGTGCCTATGTTGTGGTCAGAATAGTTTTCTTGCAGGAAAACACTTTGTATGTGTATTGCAGAATGCAGTACATCTGCAAAGAGGAAGTAACAAGGAGAAATAAAGCTATGTCTCATTGTTACGACAGCCTTTGATAGGCTCACACTTTGGGTGCAAACCCATATTTACTGACCTTAGTAAACATGGGTTTGCGTCAAAATACATTGGTGAATGCACAGGAATGCCCATGCTCCACCCTTGTAGCACCTACCCAAGGCAAGGTAATGCAAGACAGCACTACACCCTGCCTTCCATTACATTTTCTTTTTTAACAAAGCCACACAAATACGGCTTTACATGGCTTTGTCAATCCCAAAATAGATTTTGCATAGTGCCTGCGCCAAAAAAGTGATGCAATCCTGGAGCAAAATCTTAGTAAATCTAGACCCTGATTGCCAGCACCTGATTAATTACTCACATCTATCTCTCTCCCTGCATCTGTGCTCTTAGCCTGATCTTCTAGTTATTTCTGCACTATGAATTCAGTGCTCAGGGTTATCTCAACTGTCTTTACTGTCGAGACTTTGCATGAATCAATGCTATCTAATTGCTTTGCTTTAAATCTTGTTCCTAGTTTCTGTGTGCCTTGGTCATTCTAATTACTTGTTTTCCCATTACCTGTTTTCGTACTATAGCTGTTCTGTTCCTGTTCTTTTTTATAGTCACTCTCCCTATTGTATTTCAGCGTAACAAATTCTTCCAGCCCTGTCTTTGTTTGCATGCAGATTCCTAGCCTTGTATTCCAGTTATCCTAGTTCAGTTTGCATACTTCCGGTCCAATCCTTGTTTGTGTACAGATTCCTAGGCTTGCATTCCTGTGTTCTTTGATCTGTGTACTTCCAGTCCAGTTCACATTTCTTCGAAATCGGCCCTGTAAAACGTGGAACCCTGTTTCTGTATTCGGTTCCTCTTGCTCGGTTCTTTTTGTCCTCTCTTGTGTTTATCTTGAAATCTTAGTTACAGTTATGAGAGGGTATCTGTGAGTTCTGAGGCTTGATGCCTCTTGCATAGAGACTCACTCAGTGCTCTTCATCGATAAGAGCAGCTGGGTGTCTTCGAAGACTCTTTGAGATTAACTGCACCTTGCATTTTGTTAAATCTTTTCTGATACAGGCAGATTACTTTCCATTGAACATACTAACTAATATTTATGATAGTTTGTCTATTGTTCTTCTGCTTTGTACTCTCACATTGTCTTCCACTTTTTATTGTATCGTTTTTGTGTTGTCTTTCTAGTTTAATCTTTGGAAATCATTACCCAATTCATGCCTAGAGACCAGATCCCCATTTCATTTCGACCTGCTTCAGTCTTCAGCTTCTGTTCTGCCATTCTCCTTCCAAGTATTCAGGTACTCCGTTATGTGTCCAAAGACCCTTCTTCTAAATGTCTTTATCCCTACAGAAAGCAAGCGCTCCCTGTTAGTTGCTATAGTCCTGGTCTCAACAGGAGTCCTGACAAATTTGCAAACTAATACTGGAGTTCTCCTTTCCAAGGATTACAAACTCTATTTCAATTAGGATTTCACAAGACCTATCCTCAACTTGTACAGATGTGTGTCTACACTATGAGCAAAATATGGTAATAAGCTGATGAACCTGTTAGATTAAGATTCATTCAGAACACAGACTTGATTTACAAATTGTGGAATGTAGTTACCTACGTTGAAATGCATATACAGCTCAGGTTATTTTGTACACCTATCATAAAGGTTTCATTTTTTTCAGCTCTGGGATGTCACAGAGAGTTAGTTATATAGAAACTGTCACATGGTATGTCACATATGGAATAGAAATGATACAATACTAAAATAGTTATTTCTTGTTGTAGATGTTAAAACACTTCTACAGTGCAGGTAGAGCCCAGCTGCAAGAATAAGGATAGTGAAGATATGGGATAGTGACAATATCCAATATCTCTGTTTCTCTCCCTCTTGTCCCGTTGCCCTTTTGCTGGATGTACTGCTGGCCAGCATAAATAAACTTTGTACGGTTGTTGGTGGGATCAGGGAAGTCTGGAGATCAGCATCACTCTTGTTTGATCATGAATTCTAGGTTAGTGCATACCTGACACATTGCAAGCCGATGCAATCATACCAACCCAAGCATTTCATTCAGAAGTTACCCGGTCACACACCCTAAACATACTGACCAAATTACAGTAGGAAGTTAGTTCAATGAGCTCAGAAAACAATACCTTACATCCCAAGTTAGTTTAAATAAAAAGGCAATTAGGTTATTTCTTGAACACATAAAGCAAACTCACAAGTAAGATTCTATTAAATTCAAAGCCAAGACTACTTGCCCTTAGAACGTATCCATCATACAAGATTCTCAGTCTTACGTACATTCATTTCCACATGTACAATCTGTAATACCATTAGTATCTCCAGACACATTTTTTGGTGGTCCTAAAAACTTTGCTTTGTTCGTTAATCCGTCTCAGTTACCTTTCCAATATAAAAACATGACATTTACTGGTGATCAAACCAAAGTAACCATTGTTCTATGTTACTTGAAGGATAATGTTGTCAAATTGAATATTCCATTAGCCAAACACAATGATCCACTATTGTATACATTTTCTGCTTTCTGTGGGCAAATGCAGAAGTTATTTGATAGAAAATCACAGGTCTTTCCTTGCATAGTAAGTTGCTGAATTTGAAACAGTGCCACTAAGATTTAATTAGTTAAATCACTACCTTATCATTTGGTAGTTGAGGCTGGTTGGCTTTAGAAGGAAAGTTACAATGTGACTTGAAGGTACTATCAAAGGTAGGTAAACCCTCTGCAGAGCTCATAGATTTAGTAGTGCAGTTAGATCATCTAGCTGAGGAACATAAGTTCATGACTAAAATGTTCACAGCTAGACAGACGATAGAAGAACATAAAAATGTGTATAGTCCTGAGTCTATGAAATTAAGTATTGTGAAGGGTACTCTTTCAAAGGAAGAAATGGAAAGAAGACATGTACAAAAATTATGTATGTACTGTGGTAAATCTTAACGTTTTATGAAACATCACAGAAAAGCTACAACTCGCACAAAACTGGATTCCTCGACAATGGAAGGAGCTGCCTTGTTGAGTGAAGGAAATCAATCAATTCCAACTTGGTAGTGAATACCCTGCAGTCTGCTGTTGCTCATTTGGTAGTTCCTTTGGAAATTACTTTTCCCAGTGGACAGGATAATGCTGTTTCTGGAATTTTACATTGAGGCAACCCACTGAACTTTATGGGCATTACATTTGTGCAAACTTTGCAAATACCTGTGATCAAGAAGAAAATGCCCGAAGAAACTTAGGCAAAAGATGGGTTAGCAGGGCGTGTACATCCTTGATTGTTTTGGAAGTTATCACAGAAGATTAGGTTTTTTTCTAATTGAAGACCCCACAAGAACAACACTAATGAATTCTGATTTTTGTGTGAATCATGGATTGATAACTGAAGAGCAAGTTCACAGCTGCCATTCAAAGGCATTAGAAAAATAATGGTAACTTCTGTTATTGGTTGCACCTCTAACTTGCTATCTTTTTATGCAAATCTTTCATGATGAGTTTGATAAGAAAAAGCAAGTGGATTATCTCCACATCTAAGGTATGATTGCAACATTGATTGAAAAGGGACATGTAACTGCAGTTCCATTCTCTGTTACTGTCACGTTTCTATCCGCAAGCTCTGACAGAAGATTGGATTCTTTGCACTGAAGCCTAGATAGTGACTGAAATCTTCAATTGTCTTGGCCTTACTTGATTGCCACTAAATTGAAAACACTCATTAATTTAATAATATATAGGCCTTGAAACACACTAACTTTTCTTTATTTCCCTTACTCCCCACCTAACCTGCACGCCTTGTCCTCCAATATACAGCTCATTCCTTCTGCTATCCCATCCTTGCCACCAGTTAAAAGAAATGCTGTCTCAAATTGTTTCTTCAAAGCAGATTTATTTCACAAGATTCACGAAATGTTATCAGTAGGAGGTTCATCTCAGCAACTCCAGGTAGGAAACTTCTTCTCAACATTCCTTAGAACAGTATAATTCCATAACAGAATGTTAACAGTATCCAGATGGTCAACACTAGACGGTTGACCATTAATCAATATGAAACTAAGTACTATACCAGGTTTGACACTTTGACCTTTCACCAGGCTTTTAGTGGGAGGTGCAAATTTCATCTTTAGGGACATGATTACAAGTGTCCTGTAGGGTGGTGTACTGTTTATCACAATGGACAGAATTTGCTACCCCAGGGCTCAAAATTATCAGATGTGATGAATAGCACCAATTTGTTTTCCCCTAACAATGGCAAATAACATGCAGATCTTTGTGCAGTCTGCCCCAAACTTCCATACGGCCTGCTATTTACTGAGCCTCTGTCACTTGTTAACCTTGGGTAGCTACAACCTACTGACATATAGTGAGAGAAAACTCCACAGGTGTGGACTTCTTCTAATCGTGATCATCAAGCAAACAGTGGTTTGTGCAGAGATCTGGAAAATAACCATGCACTCCTAATCGGGGTTAAGTTAGGAGTTTGTGTACAGAGCCATGGCTGTGTTATGGGGAGAGCACCATCATCATCTACAAGGACACTAAAAATGGGACAAGAACAAGAAGAAGTCAACTGGCAACCTAAGGTTTTCATGTGCGTCAGGCACTGGCTAGTGATCAATTTCAGGGATGCTGTCATTGTATCATTGTCCAACTTTTCAAGTTTATCTTAGTATTACTATTACTCATTCCATGGGCAGAATACTGTACTCAAATATAATTTCATAAATGCAACCATTTTAATCTTTATAGTTTTGTTTTCATATTGCCTTGTAAGGAAAATAAATCACCACCATTTGCAATACTTATTATTCACATATCTACTGTTGGCTTATAAGATGATTTATGGTTTTGACCACCTTTATTCTTTGCCACAGCCATTTTCATTATATACTCAATTGATCAATGTTTTGATAATTGTTAGAAATGGGGGTCTCTAGTTGGCAATGGCTGGCGCCACTGTCCAAATAGGGACTTTTCTTCCTAAGTCAGGGCAAGTGGGCTACCCCCTTTGATAACCCCTGCTCAACCCTGTGGTAACGTAGCACGAGCAGTTAGGCCTATCTCAGAGGCAGTGTGTGAAGCATTTATGACCATGCACAATAAGGCAGTAACGACACCACAAAAGGACACAACTCAAGTAGGTATAGAAAAATAGTATCTTTATCTAAGGTTTAGCACGAGACTCTCAAAAACGTTTTAACCAGTCACAATGCACGTAAATCAGTAGGGACTAAAAAGGCAATAACGTATTCACCAGAACATGGCACTGACTAAGCTCAAGGCCTGGGTCTAAGCGACCCGTTGCGCACCAGATACCTGCCGTTGGACGGGGACACAGCACGTAGCGTCTCGAAGAAGCGGAGACGGTGACAGGCGGACTCCCAGCGACCACAACTCTCGACTGCAGTGGTCCGCAACGTGCACTCACAATGATCCGGGTACTCAGGGACAGGCGGGCTCTCAGCGGCAGCAGCATGCGGCTGCAGCGGCCCAGGCTGGGGGTGGCGATGACTCTCGTCGTGCAGCTCCGTGGTGGGCTCACAGCGGCAGCAGCTCTCTCTTAGCTGCAGCGGCCCACAGGACGACTCACGATGATGCAAAGTTGGCAAAGGTGCGGGCACTCAGCAGCAGCAGCTCTCTCTTAGCTGCGGCGGCCCACAGGACAAATCACGATGATGCAAAGTTGGCAAAGGTGCGAGCACTCAGCGGCAGCAGCTCTCGCTAGCTGCGGCGGCCCACAGGACAAATCACGATGATGCAAAGTTGGCAAAGGTGCGAGCACTCAGCGGCAGCAGCTCTCTCTTAGCTGCGGCGGCCCACAGGACAAATCACGAGGATGCAAAGTTGACACAAGTGCGGGCACTCAGCGGCAACAGCTCTCTCTTCGCTGCGGCGGCCCACAGGACAAATCACGATGAGGCAAAGTTGGCAAAGGTGCAGGCACTTAGCGGCAGCAGCTCTCTCTTAGCTGCGGCGGCCCACAGGACAAATCACAATGATGCAACGTTGGCAAAGGTGTGAGCACTCAGCGGCAGCAGCTCTCTCTTAGCTGCGGCGGCCCACAGGACAAACCACAATGATGCAACGTTGGGAAAGGTGCGAGCACTCAGCGGCAGCAGCTCTCTCTTAGCTGTGGCGGCCCACAGGACAAATCACGATGAGGCACAGCTGACACAAGTGCGGGCACTCAGCGGCAACAGCTCTCTCTTAGCTGTGGCGGCCCACAGGACGAATCATGATGATGCACAGCTGACACAAGTGCGGGCACTCAGCGGCAACAGCTCTCGCTTAGCTGCGGCGGCCCACAGGACGAATCGCGATTATGCACAGCTGACACAAGTGCGGGCACTCAGCGGCAACAGCTCTCTCTTAGCTGCGGCGGCCCACACAGGTTCAGCGAAGGTTCCAAAGGTTCAAATTAAGTAGGGCGCTCAGCGGCGGCAGCTCTCTCTTAGCTGCGGCGGCCCACACACAGAGTTAACAAGGGTTACCAGTCCGCGTTCCTCACAGTAGAACTAGAGGTTCCGGATTACTCGACGGAGGCCTCACCTGCAAGTAGAATCCCTAGCACGGGAATTCAGACGGCTGACGGGGTGAAGTCTAATGTCCCTGAGACTTCAGCAGGAGGCGCTCTCAATTCAGGCCCTCGGGTAGTTTCTTCAGCAAGCTTGGTGAAAGTTTCAAAGTCCTTTCCTCTGTTCACTCGGACAGAGTTTCGTCTTGACATCCAGAAGGAACACACTTGAAATAGGTTTCAGCGCAGCGTTTTATACCTAAAAAGTCTTTGTTCTCTACAGTCACAAATCACTGAATCCAGCCAGAACCAGTTCGGTGGGGTCGGGGAGCACTTGGTTTACGAGGCGACATCCTGCCCTTTGAGAATCAGGGGGTCTGCTATCAGACGCCCAGTGGGAGGGGGAGCCATCATTCACCTTGCCAGGCACAGCCCTGCTCAGATCAAAGAGTCACCCCTCCCCATACTCTAAATGCCGATCTCTCTCTCCAGCCAGGTCTGACCCAGCTGGCCCTGCTGCTCCAAAACCAGACGGCCAATACACACACTAGCAAAGCCTACAGGAAAGCTTAGGCAAGAAAATACCTTGTTTCTAGCAGAGGCATTTTCGAACACGGGCTATGCAAATGATCCTTACTAAAAGATGTATCTCAATGTCCTGAGCTTAAACATATCAAATTCGAATTTCCTATCAGGTTCTTGGGGGCAGTTAGGATTATGGGATGTACTACTCAGCCTGCCCATTCTGGCCTATGAGAACGGATAGGCTCACAATAGTAAACAGTGAAATGGCGGGTAACTCGCTATTAGAACATGCTACACAGACATACTTTAAAAGCTGCTTCGGTGGGTAGCGCAAATCAGCGCTGCAGGCCCACCAACAGTATTTGGTCTACCAGCCCTGGGCACACACAGTGCACTTATACCAGGGACTAACAGGTAAACCAAACGAGCCAATTATGGTTATCTCAATTCATACAGTTATCTTTACACAGGGAGCATTCGCGCTGTGGCACTGATTGGCAGTGGCACAGCGCCCAGAGCATCTAAATCCAGCCAACATAAAAGATAGGAAGCGAAAAGAGGAAGGGAGACCCGCGCCAATGATGCCAGGTCTACCACGCGTCCCCTCCAGCTGAAATGTGGGGAGAACTAACCATCCCCTTGGGAGTTCTCATCACTAAGGTGGAAAAATCTGGCCAGACCGTCAGCATTGGCCTGTTCTGTACCAGGGAGGTGTTCCACCGTGAAATCCATACCCTGTAGGGAAATGGACCACCTCAACAACTTGGGATTCTCACCCCTCATATGCATCAACCATCTAAGGGGCCTGTGGTCTGTCTGAACCCGGAAGTGAGTCCCAAACAGATATGGTCTTCTGCGCCCAGACCACAGCAAATGCCTCACGCTCAATTGCACTCCACCTCTGTTCCCGGGGAAGTAACCTCCTGCTTAGGAAGGCTACCAGTTGGTCTAGTCCCTCCTCATTGATCTGTGACAGAACAGCCCCTATACCATGCTCTGAGGCGTCTGTCTGGACAACAAAATCCTTTGAAAAGTCGGGCACCTGAAGCACGGGTGCGGAGCACATGGCAGTCTTCAGGGCGTCAAAAGCGTTCTGACAGGTGTCAGTCCAGTTTACCTTCTTTGGCTGCTTCTTAGAAGTCAGCTCAGTCAAGGGTGCAACAATGTTGCCATATCCCTTGACAAACCTCCTGTAGTACCCTGTGAGCCCTAAGAAGGCTCTCACCTGCGTCTGAGTCTTGGGGGGTTCCCATGCCCGGATAGTTTAAATTTTGGGCTGAAGGGGCGCCACCTGGCCGCTCCCCACCTGGTGCCCCAAATACACTACAGAACCCTGCCCAATCTGGCACTTACTGGCTTTGATTGTGAGGCCTGCCTTCCGCAGTGCCATCAATACCTCCCAGAGGTGGCGCAGGTGGTCCTCCCAAGAGGAGCTAAACACCGCAATGTCATCCAGGTAGGCGGCACTGAAGTCTTCCAGCCCAACCAACACCCTGTTGACCAGCCTCTGAAAGGTGGCAGGGGCATTCTTCATTCCAAAGGGCATCACCCGGAACTGGTAGTGCCCATCGGGTGTGGAGAATACGGACCTCTCCTTTGCTCCTCGGTCAAGGCGATCTGCCAATACCCAGACGTCAAATCAAATGTGCTGAGGTATTTTGCAGCCCCTAACCGATCTACGAGCTCATCAGCTCTGGGGATGGGGTGCGCGTCAGTCTTCGTGACTGAATTGAGGCCCCGATAGTCCACGCAGAACCGAAGTTCTGGGGTGGTACCAGGCGCTGCAGCTTTTGGTACCAGGACCACTGGGCTGGACCAAGGGCTGCTAGAGGACTCAATCACCCCAAGGGCAAACATTTTGGTAACCTCATCCTTAATGTAGGTCAGTCACTCGGTAAGCCTTATGCTTAATGGGAGGACTGTCCCCAGTGTCCACGTCATGGACACACCAATCAGTGACACTAGGTACCAGGGAGAACAGATCACTGAACTGCCCCAACAGTTGGCGACAATCACCCTGCTGCTCAGGGGTCAGTGTGGTGGAGAGGACCACACCCTCCACTGACCCATCTCGCTCCCCTGCACACAGGAGGTCAGGAAGGGGCTCGCTCTCCTCCTCCATCCCAGCATCTGTGGCCAGAAGCATGCCCACTTCAGACCTCTCAAAGTGGGGCTTCAGGCGGTTAACATGCAGGACCCGCAAGGGGTTCCTGGGAGACTGCAAGTCCACCACGTAGGTAACAGGACTCTTGCGCTCCACCACCTCAAAGGGGCCGGTCCACCTATCCTGGAGCGCACAGGGCTCCACCGGGGCCATGACCCAAACCTTCTGTCCAGGCTGAAACTCAATCAGAGTGGCATTCTGATCGTGCCAGCGTTTCATCTCTTCCTGGCTGGCTTCCAGGTTTGCCTCAGCAAGTTTCCTGAAACGCCGAGTCTGGTTCCTGAAGGCCAGCATGTAACTAAACACATCCTGGGGAGGTTTCCTGGGAGATTGCTCCCAGCCTTCCTTGACCAGACCCAGAGGCCCTCTTACCGGGTGACCATAGAGCAGGTCAAAGGGACTGAACGCTAAGGACTTCTGTGGCACCTTACGGTAAGCAAACAACAGGCATGGCAAGAGGACATCCCACTTACGCCTCATGGGCTCACCTAGGCCCATAATCATGCTCTTCAGGGTCCGGTTGAATCTCTCACCCTGGGGGTGGTAAGGAGTGGTGAACTTAAATGTTATCCCACACTCCTCCCACAGAGACTTCATGTACTTGGAGATGAAGTTAGTTCCCCTATCAGACACCACCTCTCTGGGGAATCCCACACGGGAGAAAATCCCCATCAGTGCCCATCCCACCACGGGGGCCGTCACTGTCCTGAGCGGGATGGCCTCAGGGTACCTGGTGGCATGGGCCACCAAGACCAGGATGAACCTGTTGCCCATGGCTGTCTTGGGATCCAGAGGCCCCACAATATCAATGCCCACTCTCTCGAATGGGATGCTCACAACGGGAAAGGGCTGTAGTGGGACCTTAATCTTCCCCCACTCTTCCCACTTGCCTGGCAAGTCTCACACGTCCTGCAGTGAGCATCTGCGCTCCTGCGCATCTGGTGCCAAAAGAAGTGGGTGACCAGCCTCTCAAAGGTCTTGGTCTGCCCCAGATGTCCGGCCAGTGGCACATCATGAGCCAACCCCAGTAGGAAGGTCCTGAAGCGCTGGGGTACCACCAGCACACGGGCTGACCCAGGCTCAGCAACCTCAGGCTCGCTGTAAAGGAGGTCATTCTCCCAATAGATCCAATGTGACCCTGTCTGATCACCTGCTGCCTGGGCAGCGGCCTGTCGCCGCACCCCTCAAGAGAAGGGCAGGTTCTCTGTTGCTCACAAAATTCCTCCCTGGAGGGCCCCCCTTCCTGCTGCCAATGGGTCAGCTCCGGTAGGTCCCCCAGTTCAACAACTTGTTCCCCTGTAGGTTCCAGGGCATCCCCCTCATGGTCTGCTCCCTCCGGAACATGGGAACCGCGAGGGCCGGTTTCCCGCGCCCCCTACCCCTTCTCTTTAAGGCAGGGGCCTGGGCCATACTTTCAGGCTCCAGACCCTCCTGAACATCCTTCTGAGCTGTCATGGACCGAGTGGTCGCACACGCCCACTCAGGCAGACCCAACATTTCCAAATGAGACTTTCTCTCCACCGTAGCCCATGGGGAGTTCTCTAGATCATTGCCCAACAGACAGTCTACAGGCATGGCGGGCCTCACAGTCACTTGAAGAGTTCCTGAGACCCCCCCCACTCGAAGGGAACCTGAGCCACTTCACACTGGCTCTCTGAGTTGTCTGCTGACACTACGGGGCAGAATGCATAGGGGACAACCTGCTCTTTGGACACCAACCGGGAGCTAACAGCAGTCACACTAGCTCCGGTGTCCCTGAGAGCCTCCACCCTATGGCCATTGTTGGTCCCCCACTGCCGGTACTTCTTAGTGTTACTAGGCAGTGTGGGGTTAGGGACCTTCTCAAAGTCTCCTAGCGAGACAAGGGTTAACTCTACGGGATCCCACCCACCTTGGACCTCTACCTCCTCCCCCCCCAGGGCTACACTGGCAATCTGGTGGGATGGTGCACGGGGTGGTGCACGAGGGGATGCATTGGGGTCCCTCTGGGGACACTGGGGATCATAATACCGGTGGCCCACTTGACCACACTTGAAACAAGTGAGTGGCCCCCTCTGAACAGGCCTACCTGTCGGGGACACTGGCTTCTTCTCAGGGGGAGGCTGGGACACCACTGCTTGGTTCCCTTGGGAATTACTTTGGGGCCCTCTCTGGAACTCCCTCGGCTTACCCTTGTCCCCCCACACTTCTCTGCTGGGGACCCTGCCCACCTCTGGCGAAGTCTCCCACAAAACCTTTGCGGACCCGGGTGTTCACCCAGGGGTCCGCCTCCTCAGCAAGCTTCCTAGGGTTAGTCAGCTTGCTATCAATCAGGTGCTGGCGTAGCTCTGGAAAACAGTTACTAGAAAAATGCTCCACACAAACAAATCATACAATTGCTCGAAAGTTTCCACTTTGCTACCCTTTACCCAGCGATCCATTGCTCTGCAGAAAAAAGACACATATTCAACCCACGTGGTACCCTCTAACTTCTTACAGGTCCTAAACCTCTGCCTGTACATTTCTGGGGTTAAACCATAACGGGTCATCAAAGCTTCTTTCATATGGGCATACACCATCCTGCTCTCCTCAGGCAGGTCCAACAGGGTATCCCTACCATCACTCACAAAGCGCCCCCACAATCCCGCTCCCCAATGCTTCTCAGGGACCCGGTGGGACACCATTGCTATCTCATATTGTTGTAGGGATTCTGCACATACACAGAGCTATGCACAGGATAATAGGACCTCAGAGTATAGTGGTGAACCAACCATGCACCGTAGTACCCACAATCCCAATCCGACTAGCTTTAGCGTCTCATTAGCAGCGCAGCTACCAATGATTAGACAACCCAGAACACGGTCTCTCTCTCTCTCAGGACTCGCGGGAGCAAGAACACCCTTTCATAACTCACTCATACTTGTCCACAACGTACGTAATAAGAGACACAGTATAGTTTAAAATGTTTATTTCAACTATCGTGCTCTAAGATACAGTACACGTGCCAGTACTATCAGCATAATGCATAATGATAAAATAATAAGCATAGTTACAATTTCATAGAATACAAACAGGGAAAGCATGTCATAAAGCAGTGGATATAGGGCTAAATGGCCTTACCACCCTCCCCGTGCTATTAACTAGTTTATTATAAAAATAGAAGACCTCTGGGCATTGTCAGGCGGACCCTCATACCTCAATATCTATATGCAAGGTTTACATCATCAGACAAGCACAGCTCTTCTCCCTGGAAAGGTTTTTCTCCAAGTGCCACAAACAGCGAGATCACAATATTAAAAGCACACGAATTTCTCCAGTGCAGCTGCATTTCCGTGTTATGTCTAAGTGCGAGGGGCTGACCAGATCAGCAAGAACAAGGGACGTTGTTTTTCGACCTTGTACATGTTGTGCAGACGAAACCCACAGGGAACAGGAGAAAAGGTGAAAGGCAGAAAGGCAGACAGTTCTAATATAGCCGGGCACAAGCAGAGGCTGGAAGAACAAAGTCACAAAGTAACGTGCGCAAAAAGGCATCATGGCAGCCAGGCCTAAGCCAACTTAGCAATGCAGACCATGAGGCCACAAACCACATGACACCCTCCCCTGGTCAGTCCATTGGCGAAGACATAGGACGAAGACAGAGTTCAAATAGATGGAGCAGAACGGAAACGTCTATTTTGGAATAGTCCCCAATGAAGGACAACGAATGGGAGAGAAAAAAAAATTGCAGAATAAAAAAAATCCAGTGAGGCAGGACGCTGAAAGCGGAGGCCCCCTAATCCAATAGAGTGTAAGTGCAGAAAAACGCCACACCTTCCAAGAGGACATTGTTGGAATCGTCAGAAAAAAGAGACGCCATCCAGTTCAACAAATCAAAACTGCATTCATGTTCCTCGCAAGAGGGAGCAGTGATCAGCATTGCGGGACAACTTGCGTGATACTCAATATAACTGTGTCGTAGGAGAGTCTGAGCAGCCGCCCAGACATCCCATTGCGCCAAAATTCCAAGTGCAGCCGCACGCGCCATTAAGCCATCACCGGAACAGTCCCGTTCATGGGCCTCTAAGGGACCCACCAACTGGACAAAATCCGGGTCAGACAGAGACGTATTGGAGAGGCAATAATCCAAGGACCATGAGAAAGGACATCGGATGCAAGACATCACAGGTTGCACGCAAGTGAAATACGCAAAGCGAAAAGAAAGTCTATAGGACACACTGAGTGTCGCCAATGGCAGGATGCCGAAGCCGGCGAGGATGCGTTCACGGAGCATCCGGAGTCGACCTCGGTCGAGGAGGCCCCCAGGAAGAGCAGCCATTGCGGAGCAAACAGACCAAAAGCAATATACCAGCCGCCAAGGTGAGGATCAACGGAAAGCCGCCAAAGACGCTGTAAAAAATGGAATGAATAAAAGCCGGTATTACACCAAAGATAGTTTGAAAGGAGGTAACAAGGCCAGAGCCCACAACTTTAAAAAAGTGCACAAGACCTTCTGTGCGTGATGCATTGAAAACACGGTGAATCAGCTCGCCGAAATGTTGTGGGAGGTTGGTGTTCAAAAGGGCCTGTATCTCACTGTGTGTACTAGCCACCTGGAGGATGAATGTCTCCCGTGCGGATGTGAGCATAACCTCCTGGTTCAATAATAGCGCCTTTATTCTGCTCAATTTATTGAAATCAGCCTTCAAAGGTGGAATGGAAGGCCAAATGGAACTATCTATTATGTCGTGCGGGGGAGGAAAAAGCACATTGTTACAGCACACAACCCGGTGGGAAACAGTTACAATATAGGGGATGCCAGCCAGCATTCCACAGCAGTCCTGATTATTCAGAAGGAGATAGCTACCATTTGCAAGCACAGTGAAAGTAGGTGATATAGCAGGAGCAGGAATACCCTTTAAAACACAAGCAAGATTAGGAGCCGAAACATTACAAGCCCCGTGTAATTTAATGTGTTTACAAATCAGGGAATGACCCACAGTAGAACCGCATGCATCTCCTGTGAGAAAAACTTATTTTCCGTCCCTAAGGCATTTATACATGAACGGCAGGGACCAAAGTTCATGCAGGAAGGCACTGCCTAAGGGCTGAAAACGGCCCACAGGATAATGTTTCATGCAGGAACTGAATTCAAATAAAGAAAAAGGCAAGGCGATAACCCCGTGAACTAGCCACACTGCAGAGTCCAACTCCGCCACAGAGAATGGTAATGGTTCTATCTTCTCGATATGCAAGAGAGTGTATGTTGCATCCTTCATGGACATGAATTGCTGTTTCTCAGTTAAATTAAACGGCAAGAATAAGGCAGAGGTGTTCAAAAAATGCCAAGGAACTTTACCCATTTTAAGTATTTGCAATGTCCATGCAAACTGCATCACTGAACGCAATTGATTCTGACCATGATATAACACAGAAACATCATCTTGTACAATATCAACAACAGAGGAAACAATATTCTCTAATGTGTAAATGCGGGAAGACAGGGTATTAATACTATTGTCAACAACAGCAAGCACCTTTTCTAAATTTGCTTGATCGATTTCCAGTAGACGGGAAGCAGCTTCAATTTGCGAAAGCTTCCAGAGTTCATTGTAAGTCTCATAAATGAATCTCTTAGGTCGAGGGCCACGAGGCCCCAGAACAAAATTGGACAGATCAATGTTGCCTGATAGGAGGGATAAATGTTGTTTTACAGAATCCAATGAAGAGTGCTGCAACCACTGTTTACACAATTTACCAACAGAATATGTCGTAACAGTACGAGAGTCAGAAAACCTCGGATCTGGCCTATCCTGTTTGTAACCAGGAGCTGAGTCATGAAAACGCAGCTGGCAGGCATTCGATGCTATGGGCCAAGCCAACCAGGGTGACTGAACAAACGTAGATACATTAAACGAATTGTTCTGAAACAAAGCTTGCAAAGTGGCAAGGGAAATATTGAAATGCAAGCTCTCGGTGGGAGTGGAAGACAGTACGGGAATGGAAGGTGCATTTAATTGTTTGGAAGTGGCCAAACCCCAACAGGTCGTTTGATAGATAGTATGATTTAAAAATAAAATTTGGGCCGGGATTAGGCAAGCACGGCGGAAGGCTTCCGTGCCTTGCACCTGCCATGATTTGGTGCCCCAAATAGATTTCAAGTCAATGGTGTCCTGCCAGTGCTCATAACCACCCACGGCTAATGCATTCAAAAAGGAACCCGAATATAGCAATTTGGTGTGGGTCAACATGATTTTCTGTGTGGACGAAGTGTTTAGTTTAAAATAATAGGACCCAGGGTTCGATCTATCAAAGTCTGTAAAATAAGTAAACTTATTTCTAAGAGTTTGGGAGCTACCTGGCAAAGGGGTCGGACAATGTTCCCATTGGGTGTAATTAAAAGGACCCCGAAGGGTACTTGGTTTATGGAGAAAGTGGTTGCCCCAATGCTGGTAACAATATAAATCGGCATAACTTGCAGAATTCATGTACAAATCTTCAGCATTAAAAGCAGCGTAATATTCCAAATCAGTAAATAACGATTCAACGGCATGCACATCCCAATAGCCAGAATTAATATTACTTTTAACGACATCACCCATTGAAACACGGAGGACATTTGGTACATTAATAATTTCGGTTGGTCCATGAATTTGGAAATTTACCGCATCCCATACGATGCCATCAGCGACTGGGAAAGCTGAAATGTTCACAAATGTGTGGTCACGCTTCATGATGTGAGAAGAAGAATGCGGAGCCAAAGTTCCAGCGACACAGTTCACTGCAGGGCGTTCTGGTAGATAGTGACCATTGATGAGTAAGAAAAAAAACTGTCACAAAGTCAATGGACATGAACAGAAAAATCAGGAATAGTACCAACCAGATGTATGTCCATGGTGAGATCAAAAAATTGTCTCTGAACCAGGATATAAAAACACTAAAGCTGGACGGGATAAGTGATGAGGTGGAAGTCGAATCAAAGGAATAACGGGTGGGGCTCAGTGGCGTGGTTGGTCGGTGAGCCACTGACTCGTTGGCGGGGTATGTATACTCGGTCTCCTCGTTGCAGGGGGAATCCAGGTAGTCGAGCAGGCGATCAGACAAATCTACCATCTCAATGGCAACATCAGTGACCGTGTGGGCTGGAGGGCCACAAGCATTTGTCCTAGAAATGGCTGGACAGGAGACCGCTGGTGTTACACTATTCAGGATCGGCCAGATGTTGTAGCTTGACATTTTCCACTGAGATGTATATGTTGTCTTTGCGACCAGGAAGCGGTGGTAAGATGACGGTACAAGTACCCTTCAAGCCAAGGACTGGAACCGGTGCACGATAAGAGGGGCCAAATTCTTTTTTGTTCTCCACCCCCTCCCGGACCAGATCTCCAACCTTCGGAAGCCAGCCGGCGACCGGAATCTGCAGCGCAGCGTCTGTGGCTGAAGGTAAATGTTCGTTTGCAAGTTTGTCACGGGCTTCTTGTAAGTCCTGCAACATAGTAGAATGGTTATCTACATCAAAGATTGCGGATTGCGCCGCCATGTCTAGACCATCAAGGTCGGGCACAAACATTTGGATGCCAAAGAGCATTTCGTATGGGGTCCGCCCACCCAGAGGTCTTCTAGGGAGATTATTAAGTGCACGTTGTACGCTATACAAGTGGGCCAGCCAGTTCCTGCCAGTACCTAAGACTCTAGCTGTCAAGGATTGCTTTAAGTCACGGTTCATTCGTTCAACAATCGAATTGCCCTCAGGCTGATATGGAGACGAAAATTTCACCCGCACCCCCAGTGACCCCATCGCGTCCTTGTACGCCTTAGAGGCGAACGCCGGACCTTGGTCAGAATGGAAGGTGCCACAGGCAAAAATTTCCACAAAGACACGCAAATCCCTTATGACATTTCGAGCGTCAGCACTCCGTTGTGGCCAAACCCAGATGAAACGTGTGCACGAATCCACTGCAACTAAGATGTACTTATACGCAGTGTCAGAAGAAAATGGACCGCAGTGATCCAGGTAAACACACCCAAAAGGTCTGTTAGAAATGCAGAGCGGTGTTTGTGGTGGTCGTGTAACCGTAGAAGGCTTAATTTGCTGACAAACGTCACAAGAAAGCACATAAGTACGGGTCTGTTTATATAAACCACGCCACCAGTAACGCTGCTGCAAGATGGAAACCGTCGCAGACACGCCAGCATGGGCCGAAGCCAAGCCTTCGTGTGCGACCGTTATCAAGGAAAGTCTGCGGTCCGCGTTGGGAATCAGCCGATCACCAACGTCTGGAATTTTTACGTAAGGAACCTGATCGGGACCTACTTGATAAGAGTATTTGGAAGGGAAACCCCGTGGGTAATTAGCACCTTCCTTTGTTGCAGCAATAGCTCGCAAAATATCATTATCTATTTTAGTCATGGATCTCGTAACTGCTGCTACTGAGCACATGACTACTGCTGATTTGGCAGCTTCATCTGCCAAACCGTTACCAACAGCGTGTGCACCCACACGCTGGTGGCCAAGAGTGTGAATCACCTGTGTGAGAGGCAGACGTTGTTTAAGATCCGCCACTCGAACCCAAAGCATCTTATGCTTAATTGTGCTGCCCTTGGCATCTCTATAGTCGTTTTGCAACCAAAAGAATAGATTGTCATTGAAAGATTGAACACAGTAGTAAGAATCGCATACAATAAGGGTCGTCACGTCTGGATTAGCGAACTCAAGTGCGAGCACCAAAGCGCGCAGCTCGGCCAATTGTGCAGTACTGTCTCCCAGTGCCTGTGTGCACTACCGTCGATTTGAACTCACCGTTCACCATGGTACCTGCAACAATAGCACATGCTGCTGAATAAGCATGCTTGGAACCCGTGGCCGGTTGTGCCGAACCATCGGTATAGATAATACATTCGTACTCCTCAAGTGGTAGAAAGGACAGAGGAGGAGGATGAACAAATTCATACTGTAAGAACTACTGTGTCTGGAGAGAGGAATCAAAGATAAAAGTGACATCCGGAGACGTCAGAGATGTAGCCCATTGTATCCAATGGGGGTGCAAAGCCTTAGAGTTTGGGACACTTGCTTTCGTCACTGCTTCAAGGGCAGGATATGGGGTTACCACCAAAATGCGTTTTCCCTGTGCCAGTGTGCGTTCCTTTAGAATCGCCATTTGCACTGCAGTCAAAACTTTCTCCACAGAGGAAAAGCGCATTTCCGCTGAAGTGTAAAGATGTGACTTGTATGCAATCGGTACTGTGTCTCCTTCGTTAAAGGTTAAGTACGTGAAACCCACTGCCCCTGGAACGATTCTAATCACCAGGTTTGTGTGGTTATCACGAGTCAACAAGAATTTAGATTCAAGTAGATCAGACTGCAAAGATTGCAGTATAGAGGAATGCTCGGGGAGCCAGCATGACTTCGAAAAGTTAGGTTGTATCAAGGCATAAAGAGGCTTGATACGCTGGGCATATTCGGGAATGTAAGTAAGCCCGAAGTTCAGAAAACCCAGCAAAGACTGAAGCTTCTTCAGAGTGGTTGGAGGGCACAAAAGTGCGCATTTCTCCAAGAAATGGGGAGCTAAGCCCTTAACTTCATTGTGGAGCTCATAACCCAAAAACAAAACGGTAAATTCAGCAATGTGAGATTTGGCAAAATTAAATTTGTATCCTAAGACGCAAATTCAAGAATAATGCGGTCCACTCGGGAAAGATGCGCCCATAATTCGTCGTCTGTCAGATAGATATCGTCGACGTACGAACACGCATCTGGGTCTATGCTGTCCAACAGAGAGACAACACGAGCGGCGAAGACACCCGGACTATTCTTGTAGCCCATGGGCAAATGCCGGAATTTGAATTGTTTACCACCGGAAGTGAAAGCGCTCCATTGGCTGCACTCCGGGGACAAGTTGTGTGTGTAAAATCCATTGGATAGGTCAAGTGTCGTTTTATATTTTTTACGACCAAGACTGTCTACAAGCGCAGAACTGTGTGTATTTTGTACCGCAAAGGTCCGACAATGAGAGTTCAAATGTCGGTAATCCAATACTAGGCGGTACGATCCATCGGGTTTAGAAACCGCGAAAAGGGGATTATTCATTGGTGATACGCATGTTTCAATTACTCCTTGATATTCTAACTGTGTCAGAAAGTCGGAAACAGGACCTTTAGCTTCCCGCCGGATGGGATATTGGGGTTGTGGCTGTGGCAGCGACCGCAAAGGAATATCATGGGGGGAGTCTTCATCCCAGCCCACGTGATTACGGTGATAACGCCGGAGCCAGGGCCCCAGCCCATTCAGCTGCGAGAGCCTCCGCTTTGTCCTTGGGGACATGACGAGAAAAGCTCGGAAGGATTACCTCCTCCCCTCTACGTGCAGCAAGTACGAATGGGGGCGGCCAAACCGCCTCTGCCAACAAAATGTCGTACGAAAAGGTTAGATTCTCCCAAAAAATCCCTTTAATTACACGCTGGATGTCACCTTCAATTTGAATGACAATATTATATAGTCTGTCATGGGGTGCCACTCTGGTGTCAGCTGTCTCGACAGTAATGAAGGTGTCAGTTGCTGTCGCCTCCACATGAGGACATAGCGCCTCCCGCACTATGGTAACTTCCGCGGCGCTGTCTAGGAGCGTCACTGCCCACGTCCAATTCAGGAGTCTCGTTCTCACCGTCTGTGGCATACCTCGCTGTTACAGCTGCAACTTTCTTCTTCTGAAACTCTGGGCGAGAATGTGGAAATTCTTCGGGTTTCCTCGGACTTGTGGTCGTGGTTGGTCTCGTCCCCTGTGGAGCCTCACGACCCCTGCCTCTATCCTGGCGTTCTCCTCCACCAGTCTGGGAGGTCGATGGTGCCTGTGAAGAACGAGGAGAACGCGGATCAGGGACTTGAAATCTCTCTGGAGATTTAATTCTCGCTCTGTCGCGCAAATCATAAGTGCGTTCAGAAGATACGGAAACCGGGATGCGCCACGCGACCCTGGTTTCTTCTGTTGCTTACCCTGTTTCTTCAACCTCCAGTTCTTTTTAGTAAAGAACGGCCTCTCATCTTTCTCAGACTGAGTTTTTTGTTGTGGCTGTGATTGAGTTTGCGTTTTAGCAAAAGGCTTAACTCCCAGACTATTGCGGCCAATGGTTTTATAAGCCTGTGCAATAATTTTTGATAATTTGCGTGGCCTGTCCGGTTCTGGGACTAAAGCCAAAGCATTAGCTACTTGAAAGTTAACTGCATCGCCCTTGACGTTCGCAAGGATTAAATCAGCCACTACATCGAACATTCCCACCAGTCTCATCCCAAATTCCACAGCCGCTTCAGGGCCATGCTCATCCTGTACTCGTTTAATTACAGAGGGGAGAACTGTCATGGAAGGAGTGCCGTAACACTTCGCATATACTGCTGCGAATACCTTGCCCCAGTTGTTGCATTCTGACAACTTGGGAATTAAGTCTTTTGGCAAACTGATCGTTAAAATCCTGTGTTTGTCCACAAGAGAAGTATTGGGAAAAACTGCCTCCAGCTGGTCAAACTTTTCTGCAAGCCAATAAGGCAAATCATCCTTATTTTGTGGGCGCTTGCCCATCACCGAATTAACCATGACGGGACTTATGGTTACACCGCCCGGTCCAGCTGGATGCACCGCAACTCCAGGAGGGGCTCCCTGAACGTTGCCAGTAACATACTGTACTAAAGCGCTGTGAACGCGTATCAAAGACGTATGTAATTCACGCAGTTCAGCAACCGCTAGCGTCAAATAACGCGGATGTGGGGTATACCCAGCCAAGACTGGCCAAGTGGCCCCGTCTATAGATAGGGGGCCTAAACGAACCGGGGTTACCGGATGTGGGAGGGCGCCATTAAACCAAATACGGTGTTGCCATGCCGTAAGTGGTACTTCAAGAGCCTGATAAGGCCGATAAGCATTGGGTAGGGCAGTGAGAGTGTACTCATGGAACAAATCCGTTCCATCCACCGCCGGAAAAGTGACCCAAGAGTAAAACACCTCAAAGTGGTGAGCCGGGTCAGCCTGCACCACAAAGATGAGTGAGGCACCCGCGTCTGGCACTCCATAAGCCAGTAAATGAGCCCGGAGCGCAGCGCGGCTATGTGCCGGTATATTTATGTCCGCCATTAAGACCAGAAATGATCGACAATCTAATATGAGGCAGCACAATATAGGGTTTACTTAAACACCTTTTAATAACTTCAAGCTTGAAAGAACCTATAAAAACGTCAATATAGGAGGTATCACCCTCACACACGTTTCCGGAAGCGTATGCGAAGGGTGTTGTGGACAAGCACAAGTACTACTCAAGCGTCTTGCAGATAAGCAGCCCACTACGTTGGTGGCGCCATGTTGTAGGGATTCTGCACATACACAGAGCTATGCACAGGATAATAGGACCTCGGAGTATAGTGGTGAACCAACCATGCACCGTAGTACCCACAATCCCAATCCGACTAGCTTTAGCGTCTCATTAGCAGCGCAGCTACCAATGATTAGACAACCCAGAACACGGTCTCTCTCTCTCTCAGGACTCGCGGGAGCAAGAACACCCTTTCATAACTCACTCATACTTGTCCACAACGTGCGTAATAAGAGACACAGTATAGTTTAAAATGTTTATTTCAACTATCGTGCTCTAAGATACAGTACACGTGCCAGTACTATCAGCATAATGCATAATGATAAAATAATAAGCATAGTTACACTTTCATAGAATACAAACGGGGAAAGCATGTCATAAAGCAGTGGATATAGGGCTAAATGGCCTTACCACCCTCCCCGTGCTATTAACTAGTTTATTATAAAAATAGAAGACCTCTGGGCATTGTCAGGCGGACCCTCATACCTCAATATCTAGATGCAAGGTTTACATCATCAGACAAGCACAGCTCTTCTCCCTGGAAAGGTTTTTCTCCAAGTGCCACAAACAGCGAGATCACAATATTAAAAGCAGCTGCATTTCCGTGTTATGTCTAAGTGCGAGGGGCTGACCAGATCAGCAAGAACAAGGGACGTTGTTTTTCGACCTTGTACATGTTGTGCAGATGAAACCCACAGGGAACAGGAGAAAAGGTGAAAGGCAGAAAGGCAGACAGTTCTAATATAGCCGGGCACAAGCAGAGGCTGGAAAAACAAAGCCCAAAGTAACGTGCGCAAAAAGGCATCATGGCAGCCAGGCCTAAGCCAACTTAGCAATGCAGACCATGAGGCCACAAACCACATGACAATATGCGGCAAACCATTGCCCAATATCCTCACTCTTGTGAAAATCCTTAATGACATCCTTAGGAATATAAACTCTACTCTCAGGAGTTACTAAAGGTATGCTGCCACCAGAGGGGGAGACCGGGACACTCCTCGCCCTGCTCTCTATCTCCCTCAACATTCTCTCATGCTCCATTCTCTTTTTCTCAAGTTCAATTGACAATCGATTCTTCTCGATGTCTAACTTCTTACTCTCAAGGTCCTTCTGACCTTCCAATTTAGCCATCTCCAAACTATGCCTCCTATTTCTCTCCCTGTCCTCCAGCTCTTCTGGGGTCAGGCTCCTTTGGGATACACTAGTACCTGGATTGGAGGGTCTATCTCCCCCCCCTCCACTGCATCATCCTGCTGCCCTCCAGCATTGTCTTCCTCATCCCCAGCGGACTCACTCGCTTCCCACCAGGCCTTCAGCGCCTCGTAGTACTCCTCCTTCCTAGAGAGACCTATCACGGGGACTGCGAATTGCTTACAAAATGACTTCAGCTGTCTGGCAGTATAGGTATCTAATCTTTCCTCCTCAAAGGTGAGATCCTCCGAAGCATTGGATGTTGGCCTTCCCATATTAGCAGTACTCATGGCTGTGATCAACAATTCAATACTAGAACAACCAACCAAAAAAAATTCGAAGAGGGAAAAAAATCCGGGCGTGGCTGCGCTTTGGTCTGTACTCACTAGTGGCGTCTACCAGTTATTGTACGTGGATCATAAATGCAAGTCCTGATCCTCACCGCTGACCGCCAGTGTTAGAAATGGGGGTCTCTAGATGGCAATGGCTGGCGCCACTGTCCAAATAGGGACCCTTCTTCCTAAGTCAGGGCAAGTGGGCTACCCCCTTTGATAACCCCTGCTCAACCCTGTGGTAACGTAGCACGAGCAGTTAGGCCTATCTCAGAGGCAGTGTGTGAAGCATTTATGACCATGCACAATAAGGCAGTAACGACACCACAAAAGGACACAACTCAAGTAGGTATAGAAAAATAGTATCTTTATCTAAGGTTTAGCACGAGACTCTCAAAAACGTTTTAACCAGTCACAATGCACGTAAATCAGTAGGGACTTAAAAAGGCAATAACGTATTCACCGAAACGTGGCACTGACTGAGTTCAAGGCCTGGGTCTACGCGACCCGTTGCGCACCAGATACCTGCTGTTGGACGGGGACACAGCACCTAGCGTCTCGAAGAAGCGGAGACGGTGACAGGCGGACTCCCAGCGACCACAACTCTCGACTGCAGTGGTCCACAACGTGCACTCACAATGATCCGGGCACTCAGGGACAGGCGGGCTCTCAGCGGCAGCAGCACGCGGCTGCGGCGGCCCGGGCTGGTGGTGGCGATGACTCTCGTCGTGCAGCTCCGTGGTGGGCTCACAGTGGCAGCAGATCTCTTAGCTGCGGCGGCCCACAGGACGACTCACGATGATGCAAAGTTGGCAAAGGTGCGGGCACTCAGCGGCAGCAGCTCTCTCTAGCTGCGGCGGCCCACAGGACAAATCACGATGATGCAAAGTTGGCAAAGGTGCGAGCACTCAGCGGCAGCAGCTCTCGCTTAGCTGCGGCAGCCCACAGGACAAATCACGATGATGCAATTTGGCAAAGGTGCGAGCACTCAGCGGCAGCAGCTCTCAGCTGCGGCGGCCCACAGGACAAATCACGAGGATGCAAAGTTGACACAAGTGCAGGCACTCAGCGGCAACAGCTCTCTCTTAGCTGCGGCGGCCCACAGGACAAATCACGATGAGGCAAAGTTGGCAAAGGTGCAGGCACTTAGCGGCAGCAGCTCTCTTAGCTGCGGCGGCCCACAGGACAAATCACAATGATGCAACGTTGGCAAAGGTGTGAGCACTCAGCGGCAGCAGCTCTCTCAGCTGCGGCGGCCCACAGGACAAACCACAATGATGCAACGTTGGGAAAGATGCGAGCACTCAGCGGCAGCAGCTCTCTCTTAGCTGTGGCGGCCCACAGGACAAATCACGATGAGGCACAGCTGACACAAGTGTGGGCACTCAGCGGCAACAGCTCTCTCTTAGCTGTGGCGGCCCACAGGACGAATCATGATGATGCACAGCTGACACAAGTGCGGGCACTCAGTGGCAACAGCTCTCTCTTAGCTGCGGCGGCCCACAGTACGAATCGCGATTATGCACAGCTGACACAAGTGCGGGCACTCAGCGGCAACAGCTCTCTCTTAGCTGCGGTGGCCCACACAGGTTCAGCGAAGGTTCCGAAGGTTCAAATTAAGGAGGGCGCTCAGCGGCGGCAGCTCTCTCTTAGCTGCGGTGGCCCACACACAGAGTTAACAAGGGTTACCAGTCCGCGTTCCTCACAGTAGAACTAGAGGTTCCGGATTACTCGACGGAGGCCTCACCTGCAAGTAGAATCCCTAGCACGGGAATTCAGACGGCTGACGGGGTGAAGTCTAATGTCCCTGAGACTTCAGCAGGAGGCGCTCTCAATTCAGGCCCTCGGGTAGTTTCTTCAGCAAGCTTGGTGAAAGTTTCAAAGTCCTTTCCTCTGTTCAATCGGACAGAGTTTCGTCTTGACATCCAGAAGGAACACACTTGAAACAGGTTTCAGCGCAGCGTTTTATACCTAAAAAGTCTTTGTTCTCTACAGTCACAAATCACTGAATCCAGCCAGACCCAGTTGAGTGGGGTCGGGGAGCACTTGGTTTACGAGGCGACATCCTGCCCTTTGAGAATCAGGGGGTCTGCTATCAGACGCCCAGTGGGAGGGGGAGCCATCATTCACCTTGCCAGGCACGGCCCTGCTCAGATCAAAGAGTCACCCCTCCCCATACTCTAAATGCCGATCTCTCTCTCCAGCCAGGTCTGACCCAGCTGGCCCTGCTGCTCCAAAACCAGACGGCCAATACACACACTAGCAAAGCCTACAGGAAAGCTTAGGCAAGAAAATACCTTGTTTCTAGCAGAGGCATTTTCGAACACGGGCTATGCAAATGATCCTTACTAAAAGATGTATCTCAATGTCCTGAGCTTAAACATATCAAATTCGAATTTCCTATCAGGTTCCTGGGGGCAGGTAGGATTATGGGATGTACTACTCAGCCTGCCCATTCTGGCCTATGAGAACAGATAGCCTCACAATAGTAAACAGTGAAATGGCAGGTAACTCGCTATTAGAACATGCTACACAGACATACTTTAAAAGCTGCTTCGGTGGGTAGCGCAAATCAGCGCTGCAGGCCCACCAGCAGTATTTGGTCTACCAGCCCTGGGCACACACAGTGCACTTATACCAGGGACTAACAGGTAAACCAAACGAGCCAATTATGGTTATCTCAATTCATACAGTTATCTTTACACAGGGAGCATTCGCGCTGTGGCACTGATTGGCAGTGGCACAGCGCCCAGAGCATCTAAATCCAGCCAACATAAAAGATAGGAAGCGAAAAGAGGAAGGGAGACCCGCGCCAATGATGCCAGGTCTAACAATAATAAATTCCTGTATCAATAACAAAGTAGATTCCAAAACCCTTCTCATCTTATGCTGAATATCATTTGAATATCATTACACAAATCTGAGATGATGCAGCATTCTACAAACATGTGTCAGAAATATACTTTTTGAATATTTCCTCCCAAGCACTTTTAATCTTTGAGTAAACCAATGCAATTATTTTTATTCGGAAATGGACTTAGACCAATTTATTTGGCAATCTAAAAATAAGCCTAAAGTAGCCACCTGTCTTCAGAACAAGTTCAGGAACCACAGTTAAAGGTTGGGCTATAGTTAAAGCATGCCATGTGTAAACATTAAGCACTTATATTCTGCATTACTAATTTTAACACTCTCCCTGTGCTAACTATGGCTTGTGGCTTCAGCACCCAATTAAGAAACAGAGTTGACAGCTGACACCTTTGTTTAATTACTTTATAAAGCTTTACTTCTCTACAGGGAAATGTCATCATATTAAAATGAAAGTACTGTGTCTTCTGTAACTTAAGTTTCAGAAAACCTGAGAGCTTCCATTTGTTGAATATTAATTATATGCTTTGTGGTTAGTGGGTCTTAGCTCTCCACGAGTGCAGGATGGGTGGTAAATCCCCTGGCCTGCTCTCCCAATGCAGCTGAAAGGCAAATGGCATGTAGAGACAAAAGAGAGGCAAGCTTTGTGCAAGAAAGCCCATCTCCCAACTGATTCTACCTTTTTGCAAGACCAAAAATGATTCCTGTTGTCAACTGGCATTTCAGATCTCTCGAGGGTGATAGATGGAAGTCAGTGGGGGGGGGGGGGGGGAGCTTTGCCGCCGGCTAAGATGGCTGCCTGATGCCAACACTCCTGGCTTTAGTGGACTCCCGGAGAGGATTCCACTTAACCCAGGTGGTATCAGGATACAGATTAGCCCACATCAGCTTCCCTTGTGCAGGGGGGCACCCTTGGTCCACCGCAGCCACTACTCTGGGGACGTGCAGAGAGCTCAGCCACTCCTCGCTTCTTCTTCTTGTCTGTCACTGCTTTGCTCCGTGGCCAAAGCAGACTAGCAACGTGCTCCACCTTCCGTGCTCATTTCCAAGTAGCGCTAATCGCAGTAGTTGCCAATGATTGTTTGCAATTTGAATGAAAAGCAGTGATTTACTGTGTGTTTCATAATTTATATCTCTGGAACCCTGCAGTGGATTTTGTTTGTTTTGGTGTCTAAAACTTCATAAAAATAACAGCTATATTTATAAATTGGTGTTGGATTTTATTTGTGTTCTGTTTCTTTCTTATTTAACTGTTTGGGTACTTCTAAATGCTTTGCACTTGTTTGTTCCACAAAGCCTGACTGTTCGAAGCCACAGCTACCCAGGGCTGTGTTAAGGTTTTGCAAACAAGACAGACTTAACCCAAGACAGGTTTGTGAGTTTATTACACGTTGAGGTCACACAACCATACCATATAATAAACTGCTTTCCTCCCAAGTGTCTCACAGTATTCCTCTCTATCTATACCCAACATTGCTAAATGCTTTTTCACCAGATTTCCGGGTGCCCACCCAGAGGTGTGACTATGAAAATGGGCAAACCCTCCCTAGTGGTCACTCCAAACAAATTCTTGGACAGTTCCCCCCTCCTATTTGGTTTAGATACAAGCTGAATAGGAAGACAAAGGGAGGCAGACCTAGGAGTGAGTCACAGCTGTCAGTGACAAGGTAGGCACCCTTTGAAGCTCAGGAAGGGGCTGGGCATTACCCCCAGGCCATCCTACCCAAAGAAAAAAACACCTCTCAATACCCAAGACTTTTGTCCACTGTCTGGAAGCAATACACATAACACCATAGGAGAGCTGTTAACAGTCAGATGACACTAGACACTGGCAGAAAGGCACATTTGGTTTAGGCAAATAAATGACATCTTACTAAAAGTACCATTACTAAAATAGAATTATAAAATCCAACTTGACCATTAGGTTAAATTTTAAATTACTATTAAAATCAGTCATAGAATCATAATTATCGCTGCTTTCAAACTGAAGTTAAGCATTATAAATTATTAATGTAACCCAGTATTTTCCTATGTGACCAGCTTTGCCACAGTGAAAAAGGATCTTGTAGGTTTTTCACCGTCAGGACATGTAAAACATTAAATGTACATGCCCTTCTTTTTGAAATACCAAGCACCCTGCCCTATGGGCTTTTAGGGGTGCTTTATGAGTATTAAAAATGAATGTTTAGACCTGGCAAAAGGTTTATTTTGCCAGGTCGAAATGACAGTTTAAAACGGCATACAGAGGCTGCAGGGGTAGGCCTGGAGACATGTTTTAGTGTGCTACTGTAGTGAGTGGCACAATGAGTGCTGCTGCCCACTTGTGGCATTTAATTTACAGGCCCTAGATACATGTAGTACCATATATTAGGGTCTTATAAGTAAATTAAATGTGACAATTAGGTATATGCAATTTAACTTTTGACAGGAGAGTACAAGCACTGTACTTAATGCTTGACCAAAAGATCCTTTTGGCACTACCGTTGCCAAATTCAATATAGGTGGATTCTTAAAAAGTCCAAGTTAGGATTACACTCTAACAATGTGAACTACAGGAGTGCTTTTAAATAGTCGCCCCTGTCTTTGTAGTTCAGTACCGGTACGTGAGCATCCACTATTATTGAATTTTGCGACAGTAGTACTGAAAGAATCTTCGGGTCAAATATTAGGTGGTTTTTGTTTTTAATTAATAATCCTATTAAAGCACTTCTAATACAGAGGATACCAATTTATGGTCCTGAAAAAAGCCTAAGGGCTGAAGAAGCATGTTGGCCAACACTAAGGGTTGAATTATTCCCCTCCATTTTAAATATACCCACATGGGGGCAGGAATATAGATGTTTTAGGTCCATCATGAGGTTGCTGTTCTTTTGTTTAATAAAAGCTTTATTAAATTAAGGTAAATGTGTACAGAGTTTTCTTATAAAACAAAAATTCTAAAACAACATACATGTATAATGCCATAAAAACACTACAAGAGAGAAAAAAAAATTCAAGAAAGAAATAATATATGTAGTGAACCAAGTTCAATAAGATATTAATTCCGTACCTATTTTTAAAAAAAGCACATTTTATATTTTATAAGGTGTAAAGAGAAAAAAAAAGAAGAAAGAAAATAGGGAGGAGAAGGGAAGAAAAGAAAAGAAAAAAAGGAAAGAGAAGTAAAGAAGAGACAAGAATATATGCTATAGATTCTAGACTTAGATCATATAAGAAACATATCATATATTAACCATATCAAAGAAGAACATTGGTTGAGACATAGTTACTATATAGAACAATAAACAGAGCAAAAACAAACAATAAAAATAAACCCTATATTAGAAAACTATCATGGAGGCTGAAAGACCATCGTGGAGTCCTTGGAGGCTTTATAATTTTTATTTAAATAGTCAGTGAGAGGTGACCAAAACATATCTTTCTTAATCATCAGTAATGTAGAGTTAGCCAATGCAGCATCAAGTCTATGATGGGAACAAAGAAGATTCCACCAACTGGAAATCCTAACTTGACTAGCATTCTTCCAGTTGGACGTAATGACTTGAAAGGCAATGGCGATTAACAGATCCACAAATTTACCTAGTTTAGGATTTGCTAACCAAAATCGTGAGGAACTTCCCAAAAATAAAATGATGAATATCAAAAGGAAAGTCAATACAACAAATAGTGGAAATAGTCCTGCATACCTGAAACCAAAAGGCTTTAATGGGTGGACAGTTGAAAAACAAATGTAAATATTTGCCGGCCAGGGAATTAAAGACCAACAACATGTGTTTGGAAAAGATGAGTTGTATTTATGTAAGGAAAAGGGAGTAATATACAACCTATTATAAAAATAATAAAGAGTTTGGGTATAATGCATTACAAGAGGTGTGATGAATCTTACTCCAAACGGATACCCAGGCTTTAAAGAAAAGGAGTGCTGAAGATCCGTCTCCCACACCAATTCCGTTTTAGATTTTGAAAGAGAAGGAGTTATGTAATGCAGATATTTGTAAATGTAGGATGCTTTGGGTGGAGAAGAAAGATTAATTTTTCTGGAGGCGGGACGAGAGGAGGAGACTGAGTTTGCTGAAGCATGGAAAGAGATTGCAAAAGGGCAACCCGAAGTGATCCATACCGGGAAGTGTAAACAGAAGAAAGACCAAATTTAGTTTGAATCTCCGAGGGAGAGAGTGGAGTCATCCCACACATTAACTGTTTGATCTGATTTATGTCCTTGTGTACCCATTGCTTCCAAAAAATAGTACGATTAGATACTTTGAGAAGGTTATTATGCCAAATAGAAGATTCCAAAAATTTCTGCAGTGGAGATGTGGGTCGTGTAAAAATACGTGAAGAAACTATAATAGAGTATTTAATAGGAGGTGAGGAGAAAGCGTTAAGGGGTTTCGAAAAATGTACCAGAGAGTGGAAAGGAAATAGTGATATAAGGGAGTCCTCCAATTTGCGGCATACACTGGCAGAAAGAGAGTCATTGCTGCTCATAAAAGGCAAGACTTGCTTTAAGACAAATGCCGAATGATATTGGTGAAAATTCGGAAAATTCACACCGCCCAATTCTTTGGGTTTACATAAAGAGGCTAGGCAAATACAAGCTTTTTTCCCGCTCCATAAGAAAACACCAAGTAATTTATTAAGTGCCTTAAAATATTTTGAAGGAAGTTTAATGGGTAACATGGACAGATAAAAATGAATGACAGGTAGCATCATCATCTTTATAGTGGCAGCCCACCCCACCAGGACAGATATAAGGGGGTTCTTTCCGTCATTTGAAGAATCTTATGTTGAAAATCCTCCAAATTAATCTGAATGGTTTTGCCACGGAGGTGGAGTATTTAATTCCCAAACATTTAATAAAGTGTGAGGTCCATTTAAACCCTGTATCAACAAACATATCTTTAAGACAATATTTGTTGAGAGGGAGAACCTGAGACTTAGAAAAGTTTAGTTTATATCCGGATAAAGCAGAATAGGATGATAAAAGATTAGCAAAGATAGGTATCGACGTTTGAGGATCTGATACAAAAAGGACAACATCATCCGCATAAACTGTGAGTTTGATTTCAGCATCTTTATGCCGTAATCCATGAAAGGAAGAGGAGTGTCGCAGAGTATGCAAAAATGGTTATAAAGACACAATAAAAAGAAGGGGAGACAAAGGACACCCATACCTGGTGCCCCGTAAAAGAGAAAAATATGGAGACTGAATACCATTGAGAAAGACAGATGTCTTCAGGGAGGAATATAGTATAGCTATATATTTGAGAAAAGTGGGACTAAAGTTGTGCCACTCAAGAGCACGATCATCATAAATTGCCAGTGTACGCTTCAGACCATAATCCACAAATAATGCATCTGGCCTGGGAAGTGGGACCACCTCCGACCCCGGTCTGGCGGTTGCAGACAGCGGCCCTAGAAGACTCGGTGTTGCGAAGCTCACTGGAGGCTGCAGTGGGCAGTTATTTCGAGCTCAACATGGATTCTACAGAATCAACCCTGACAGAGTGGGAAGCTTTTAAAGTAGTGGTTAGAGGACACTGTCTGGGGCAGACATGAAGTATTCGTAACCAGCTGGACACGTCATTGTCTGCTATCGAGAAACAATTGCTCCAGCTCGAATCGCGGACCGTTACTCGACCGGACCAACGAGAGCGGCTAGATGATGCCCATACGGAAAGAGAGGCGCTATTAGAAAGACTGTGGTGGCATAATTATTTGGCGCATTCGGCCCGTTCACACTCTGCTGCGGACAAAGCGGGGAAATTATTGGCCTATTTGATACAGCAAGAGCATCCCCAACGCCCTATACAGATGCTGGTGGATGACCTGGGGCATAGGAGGAGTACTTAGAAGGACAGTCACGAAGCAATGACAGACCATTATGCCAGGCTGTATGCGACCCGGCAGACAGGAAACGGCCAAAGTGTGGTGTCATTTCTTGACACAGTGGAGCTGCCCACGCTAACGATAGATCAGTCCCTTGCCCTGGAATCCCCATTAATGGAGGATGAAATTAGGGAAGCTCTGCGGTCCCTGGCATCCGTCAAGACGCCGGGTCCTGACGGACTCCCGACGGAATTCTTTCAGACATACGCGGAAAGACTGGTGCCCCATCTGCACTCTATGTACGCAGCTGCAATCACTGACAGGACCCTGCCTCCGTCCATGCGTACAGCCAACGTGGTCTCTCTGTTGAAGCCAGGCTAGGATCCAACGTCTCCTGGTTCCTGCCGACTGATTGCAATTCTGAACACGGACTATAAAATTCTAGCCAAGATACTGGCCAATAGGCTGGCCCCACTTGTCCCCGCCTTGGTACATTCCGACCAGTACGGGTTTGTCCCCCACCGTAATACCGCTTTGAACATACGATGCTACTTTCGGGTGGCAGAGTACGCCCCAATCGATTGGCCTCGCTCGGGTTGCGTAGTATTGGACCTCGAGAAAACCTTTGATTCGCTAGCCTGGAATTTCCTTTCGCTGTCCTGGCCCGGTTTGGAATGGGACCCTATTTTATTAGTATGATACAACTGCTATACCAACATCCGACAGTCCGGGTTCGAATGGGGCCCTATATTTCAGATCCCATTCAGGTGCGACAGGGGACCCGGCAGGGATGCCCGCTGTCTCCTCTCCTTTTTGCGCTAGCAGTGGAACCGCTGGCGGCACACGTCCGTGCCCATGTCGACATGGGTATTACTTTGGGAGATGGCACGCACATTATTTCATTATATGCGGACGACCTGTTGTTGTATGTCCGTGACCTTCATAACATTCCGCCCTCCCTAGATCAGGCCCTAACGCACTTCGCACAAGCCTCAGGATTGCGGGTTAACGCAGCGAAATCTATTTTTCCACCGTTCCTACAGGAGACTCCCGACTCGGGATATGCCCTTGGGGAACTTCCAGTAGCATGGTGCACTGACCCTTTTAGATACTTGGGGGTGCGCGTCTACCATACTAGGGTAGACTTATTTGAAGGGAACATACTTAGAGCCACTACAGCCATCCAGTCACAAATGAACTTCTGGAAAACCCTTCCATTGGCAATCTCGGGGAGGATTGCTCTTATTAAAATGGTAGCCCTCCCCCGCCTCCTTTACTACTTTACCACCCTGCCTATTATTATTTCCCCTCCATTCTTCCGCCAATGGGAAAAGACTGTGAGGGACTTTATATGGGGGACGTCGAGACATAGGGTGTGTATGGGGAAACTATATTTGCCTGCGGAGTTGGGGGGACTGGCGGTGCCTAATTTCGAGCACTATTACTTAGCCTCTCAGCTGCAGTGGGTTGCTCGGTGGCTCTCATCTCGGTATTTGGCAGACACAGCTTCGTTACAGCCCCCAATAGCGCACCATGTCTTACTGTATGTCTTTCATCCATGTGCGAAGCCCAAGCCTCCGGATACGCTCTTACTCACAGTAGCTTATAAATGCTTTCGTAGGAGCCTTTTCCTCACCAGAACTACCACCCCATATGCGCCCGCTATCTCATTACTAGGAACACCACGAGGGGACAGTCACACCACATCAGCCGAACTGCGACACTGGGCCGCAGAGGGCATCCAGGACACAGGAGATCTTTTTCAAGATGGCTCACTCATCCCATACCAGGAACTCATAGCGGAAGGGAACTTATTTTTTCTTGCACCGAGCACTTATAGCCTCGCTGTCTTCTTAGTGGGGTACACTTGCTCAGGAACCGACTACACACCACACACTGCAATATCTTCATGTGATGGGAACCGGGGGACATTTGACACGATGGTTCGCGTCCTCTCTTCATCAGCACACGGAGGCCAACCTGACCCCTCTGAGGCAACACTGGGAGGGAGCCTTGGGGAGGGCATTCACAGATAGGGAGTGGATTGCTGTCCGGGGTAGTCCGACATACATCACGCGCAATCAGCGGTTTAAGCAAATTCAATTCTTTGTGTTACATCGGGCTTATCTCACCCCAACTCAAATCAATAAGTACTTCCTCAGAACAGATGCTTCCTGCCCTAGATGCCGTCAGCTAGATGTGGACATCCTCCATATGTTGTGGCATTGCCCTGTCTTAAAAGAATATTGGAACAGCGTGGCAACCACACTGGCCACTTGCACATCTTGCGCTGTCCCAGCTAGATGGGAGGTACACATATTGCACCTATTCAGCAGGAATAAGAAACACAGGGCTACCACCCGTTTTCTTGACCTGGGACTAGTAGTAGCAAACCGCTTGATCACCAAGCGATGGAAATCCCCTCTGGCACCTCACACATTAGCGTGGCACCGGTCCCTACTTAACTGGGCTAGGGCGGAGGGAGTGGCTCTGCGCAGGTGTCGAATTTACAGGACATAGTTACTAACACTGGGGAGCCTCGAGACGGTAACCAGGTCTGACACCCAGCACTCACCCTTCATGGGCACATGGGTAGAGTAGTGTCGACTTCCCCCCGCTTCATAATGTCGCTGTCATTGAGCCTGGTTAGGGCTGGTCCACTCTGTTATACCACATACCGCAGCAGGTCTCAAGCGACTCCCTTACCCCTCCTTTGCTTAAGTTGTCCTCATTTTGTTGTACCCTATGTCCACAGTTCTGGCCTATGATACACCATGTCTGAAACACCTAAAGACTGTTCAGTGGTAAGACTCTCTGGCATTGATACGCCCTCTATACAGATACTGTCACAAGTCTTCTCTCAGTATCCTGTCGAATAACTCACCTGTTAACACAGTACAGTACTTGACATCGCATCATTTGAAAGTACCTATACATGGTGTCTTTGCATTGTTCATGTTGTATGATTAAAACGAGAAAATGTTAATAAAAAAAGATTTTAAAAAATAAATAAATTGCCAGTGTACGCGATCAAAAGCCTTTTTGGCATCTGAAGTTATGACAGCCATAGGTGTGGTACTAACCGAAGCAACATGTAGAATATCCAAAAATAAACTAGAATTATCAGTCATGTGTCTACCTTTTATGAATCCAGTTTGTTCTAAACCGACCATATCAGAAATAAGAGGAGAAAGCCTAATGGCTAAGAATTTAACGAAAAGCTTAAAATCTAAATTAATAAGAGAGGTGAGTCTCTAGTTTGCACAAGAAGAAGGATCTTTATCTTTTTGGGAATCAAGCATATTATAGCTTCCAAAAAGTGCCACAGGCTTGATTATGAGTAAGAAAGTATTGATATAAGATTAGCAAATGTGGGGGAAAATCACTTAATCTCCCTGCGCCTAACAAAAATGAATGTGTCCGTCTGTAAAGCCTCTGGTGCTCATGTAAAGTGCTCTGATACCTTCGGGTCAAGTTTGCGCTATATAAAACTCCGGAAAAGAGAAGTATCTTTAAAATGAGGAACATTACTTCTGTCTATAATCTTAACTATTTTAGACTTCTGAGATTTAACTTTCAAATAGTTAGCAAGCAACATGCCAGCTTTATTACACCCACCATAGAATTTAGAGTTAATCTTTAACAAAATTCACAAGCTTCTTCAGTTGATTTTCTATTAAATTAAAATTTGGCTTGCATGAGGCGCTGTAACGCAGTTCGCAGATGGACGCGGAGCTACATAGAGGCGTTCCCGGATAGAGCGGGTATATCTTATGTAGATTTATCCTACTGAATACTCCAGGACATATATTACAGTGATACCTTCATTGTCACGACCTAGAGCATGATACACTCGGCTCTTGGGAGAGCAAGACCATTTAATATATTACACGCAAGCATTGATAACTCTTATTATTGGCGAGGGTGACCTAAACATACTGAACAAATTATTTAGAAGCCAGCATCTACCTGAGTCAGAAGGGGACGGCTAGCCATTGTTGTCATAGACTTCGCTGTCCAGTACTCTATAAGCTATTTTCTTTGGAGAAAGGTCATCATCCCTAATTGAATTCAGTACCCCCGTTTTGATTTGTCCTAGTGACACAGTATTGTATTTGGGCGAGGTCCTGATGAAGGTGGTTCACGGTGTGTGTCATTCCACCGAAACGCGCGTCGACCACGTGTGCCCAGACCTTTTGGCTTTGGTTATCAATTTTGCCTATTGGAAACGTTTTGTATCTATGTGTTCCTTATACCCAAATGTGTATATGTGTCTTGTATGACTGTGAGTGAGTGTAAGGAATGAATGTGTTGTGATGTTAGATTTATTTATTTATTGGGGGTTAATAGTTTGGAATAATAATTTTTGTATTAAAAAATTGTAGAAAAAGTGTATTCTTAGTAAATGTATTAAAAATATAATTGATGTGTATTGATTATAACAAATAAAAAAATAATTCAAATCAAAAATAAAAGGAATTTTTAATAAAAAAGATGTACAAGTCTATTTTGAGCATCATATCATTGTAATTTTGTATCTGTACCTTAACCCATACAAGATTGAGTTTTTTGTAAAGAAATATAGGTCTTAGGGGAGAGTTTTTTTGCCTTAGTTGCCTGCGCTGTAACGTAGTATCATTGTTGGTGGTGAAATATTTGTGCTCCAATTGCTTAATGGAAGTAAGGCGAATTAAAGATTCCCTAGAAGCTTTTTTCTTTTTAGATGAGACATAATTAATGATATGTCCTCTTGCAGATGCTTTAAAAGCATCCCAAATGACATGAAATGGGAGATCTGTAGTGTTATTGTAAGCAAAAACTCCTTAAGAAAACACTCAAAACTCTGTACAAAAACCTTATCCTTCAGTAGACTATTATTAAAGCACCATCTATTAGACCTGGAAGATTCCGGTAATAAATCAAGAACAACTACAACAGGAGCATGATCAGAGATGAGTATAGACCCAATTTCGGCATGTATAAGAGTGGAAATTAAAGGAGGGGAAAGAAATATGTAGTCAATTATGGATTGGGATTTATGAGTTGGTGAATGAAAGGTGTATTCCAAAATGACAGGATTAAACAATTTCCAGGCATCCACCAAGCCTCTGGAGTGAATAGATTGTGTAAAGGTTTTCTGCATCTTATTAGGGACATATTTAACATGAGACTTTCTATCCAAAAAGGGGCCCATGATTTGGTTAAAATCTCCACCAACTATGAGATTTATATCTGAACAAGAATGTACCACAACCGACATTCGTTCCCAAAATTGTACATCAACACCAGTAGGACCAAAAATGTTCAGAATTAAAACAGGTGTATGGTGAATAGTAGCATGTATGAGAACCCATCGACCTTCTGCATCTCTCTCCTCTTTCTCTATTATCAAAGGAAGGGATTTGTGTACAAGTATAATAACTCCATTTTTGTGAGCAATAGCCGGAGAACAAAAACCTGACCCACCCATTTTTGCGCAGTGAATTAACATCTTTGTCAAGCAAGTGAGTTTCTTGTAACAAGGCAATATTACATTTGAGATGGGATAAATGAGTAATAACGCTCTGTTTCTTGATAGGGTTACATAGACCCTTAACATTCCAAGATATAATCCTAAGATTATTCACCATCCAAAATATAATAATTATGTACAATGAATTGATCTAAAAACATTGGAGATATAACAACACAACCATTTCCAAACTAGAATTGTAGTACAGCAACCACCATTTATATCTAATAAACAAACTGTAATGAATATAAAAACAATAGATGAAAAAAAGATACACGCAAAAAAGAAGTCAAAATAGGAAACAGGAATCCAGAGGAGGAAAAAAACAAAGATAAGATAGTAAAGGAAGAAAGAAAGAAAAAAACAGTAAGTCCGATAGAGAAAGAAGAGTTGACAAAAAGCCTGGAGGCTTCAGTCAAAATAAACAAAGAGTACATCCAGTGTAAAAAGAATAACATGGAGGGGCAGGGAAGCATGAAAGGGAAGACAGACAGCAGGCTAACGTCACCCAAAAGTGAACAACAGAGACCACAGTAGCAATTATGAATAATACATAGGAAAATGAACAGCAGTTAAAAACATGAAGTTAAGCCAGAAATAGACAAGAAGTACAAAAATAATAAACGTGCATGCCTATCGAATTAAATAACACTTACCAACAAATGAAGATGGACTATAAACAATAGGACTAGGAAGGGAAGCACAGGTGAGAAAACATATCTAGGAGGGGAATCCGGGCTAGACAAGAGACATCTGTAAAAGGGAAAAACAACCTGAAAAAAGCAAACAAGCAGTAACCACCAAGAATACATAAGAATAAAGACGATAACATTAGTTCCCTAAAGATTAAGACATATTATATGCAGAAGAACAGAAAAGCAATAGGGAAATACAGGTTCAAGTTTTCCCGAAGTCCATCTCTTCACCCTTGTGGTGAAAAATAAACTGCCTTAAATTCCTCTGGACAGTCAAATGAGAAAGTTCTTTCCTCATAGGTGACTTTGAAAAAACATGGATGCACAAGACCATATCTTGCATTCATGGAACGAAGAGTAGGACAAAAGGAAAGAAAGTCCTTATGACGAGCGGCAGTTGCAAGAGCCACATCCTGAGAGAAAAAGACCCTCTGACCAGACCACAACATTTGCTTTCTCTGCTTAGCCACAGATAAAACCATTAGCAGTTCAGTATATTCCAGAAAGAGAACAATCATTCCTGTAGAGCGACTAGCTGATGATGGCCCACCAGATTTAGAGCGTATGCGGTGCGCACTTTGTAAGTTAAGATTTGTACCCTCCTTAAGACCAACTGTTTTAGGAATATGCATCTTAAGAATGGCAAGCATGTCAGAACCCACTACCCCCTCAAGAATGCCATAAATTCTGAGGTTACTACGCCTGTTACAATTTTCCAAGTCCTCCGTCTGTTGTTTAAGAAGAGCTATCTCTTTAGACATAACATCAATCTTGGTGGCTGCATCCTGAACATCACTAATCCGTTGCTCTACTGCCGACACTTTGGACTCTAGACTTGACCATTTCTCATCTAGGCATTGAATAGTAGCATTAGTGTCTATAACAAAGGGTTTCAAAAGCTTTGTTTCCTCCATAAGGTCATCTAAAGCTAAAGGTAATGGAGACTTTGTAGGAGAACTAGGATCTTTCTTTTGCCGTTTTGTAGCAGTAGTGGAGTCTTTGCAGACAGAAGACATGTTCGTGGTTGAAGTAGCAGTCTTTTGACAACATAAAAAGGAGGACTCCTTATGAAAAAAAAATCAGCTATCAAAGGCACAGGAGCTGCAAATGTCAGAATGAGATTATAGTAGAAGAGAACCCGTAGCCAAAGAGCACCAAAGGGAATCCAATAGCAGGGTGCCAAGTAGTGAAAGAAATGCAGAGATGAACTCTAATGCATCAGCAGCTGAGAACCACCAGGACAATCCTTGTTATAAAGCAACAAGAGTTCTGCTAAAAAATGTGAATGACTTGTGAGAAGAATTTCACAGAAGTGACGCCACTGAAAAATGCAGCATGAGCCAAGCTGCTGATAAATCCAGTGAGTCAGGCAGACTATAGATGATTGAAGGTGAAACCGGCAGTAAAAGCTGGTCAAAAAGCATGCACTGCCATAAAGAAAGGGTTAAACTGCCCTAAAATGCACTCCAGGCATGCTTAATAAAAAATCGGCAGGGCAGGAGGACCTGCTCACTGCCGCGCACCACAATGAAGAAAATGGCAGCCGTGACCGCTGAGCCTGAGGAGACGGGACGCGGGGGAAAACCACATGAAAAACGACTTAACAAAAAGCCAAAAAAGAAAATACCTGCGTCCCCTGCTTTCGCGCATTAAAGTCTCCACTTCATGTCAGGAGACAAAGCAGACTGTTGCCCCGAGCATGTTTGGGTCTCCGTCGGAGCGCAGAGCTTCACAATGCTGCGGCCATCTTGCGGGCGGATCGGTCACGCACCCTACCTCATGAGGTATTTTTAGCATTTTTTTATCTCTGGATGCACAACACAAGGAAACTTCCTTCCATTGTACTTTCTCTTCAATAAGTATCCATCATATGTTTCCTGAAAAACATCCAAGAGCTCCCTGTCTTTGGCAGGGTTGTATCCCATACCAGTCAGCATAAGTTTGAGGCCAATGATGAAGCATGCCACCAGATAGGAGGGTGAGGTTTGCCATCCTTAGAAAGAGAACTCTCCCAGACAAGCATCAGATTGAATAATGACCCAATGATTCACCAATTCCTTATCCATAGGGTATCCTGGTTCACATTATGGCTCTAGGATGGTCAAAGCCTAGGGACAGTTGTGATCAGAGCAGGTCAAGAGATGAAGACATTGCCAGTTCTGCACACAACAATGCTATTCCAGTCCCTGGCTGAAGACTAGAGTTCAGAGTTAATAACCCCACAAATATTACATTATGGGCCCTTGGAAAACCAAGACACTGAATACAATGTCTCTAAAGGTTTGGTATGGCTGCTCCAAAAGTTTGTTACAACTGGTCACTAGATATATAAATATTTTCCGTATCCTGCTCTGGCCAAAGTATACCTATCCTCGTCACTGCCACCCTCTGTACAGTGCCAACCTGAGACATGCGCTTCTGCTATCACAAACAGGGAGACTGGGTTTCCTCCAGCTGCCATTTGCAAACACACCTGACCTGTGGAAAGAGACTATACGTTCAGAGAAAGAGATTGAATATAAAAACTATTAGAAATGGGGTCTCTAGTTGGCAGAGGTATGCACCTTTGTCCAAGTAGGGAGCCTTCTTCCTAGTCAGGGTAAGGGAGTTACACTCCTAAAATAACCCCTGCTCACCCCCTTGGTAGCTTGGCACGAGCAGTCAGGCTTATCTTAGAGGCAGTGTGTAAAGCATTTGCACATAACCAACAGTAATACAGTGTAAGCACTACAAAAGGACACCACACCAGTTAAGAAAAATATCCAATCTTTTTATATACTTAAGACAAGACCAAAAATGATAAAAATCCACAATACAGTACTTAAAAATCTTCAGTTATCAAAATATGCTTTAAAAACAGTTCCTTGATGTCGATAGCTCCGTCCGGGGCTATCACGGCGTCGTGAGCAAACAAATCCAAACAGTTCTGGCTGACCGCGGCGTCGCGGGCCAGCTACGGTGTCGGGAAGACCCGCAAACAGTACCTTTTAGAAATGTAGGGCGTCGGCGACCTCTAGTTGAGCTTCCGAAAGCACGGTGTCCGCAGGCGTCGGTTCCGGAGTCGTCAGGGCCCTCGAAGTCACACGTGTTGCAGATCGATCTCCTCTCCGTTGAAGCCAGGGGCGCTGGCGTCGGCAGGCGCCGGGTGCTGCGGTGCGAAGTGCAGCGGTGCGGCGTGCGGTGCCCTCAGGTCGCAGTGCGAGCAGCGGCTCAGTGGCGGCGTCGGAAGGCGTTGTCGGTGAGACCAGGGTCGCGGTGTGAGGTGAAGGCGGTGCTCGTCAGGGTGCTGGCCGGTCACGGTGCAAGCAGCGGCGGCGTCGTTGCTGAAGCGCTGTCGTCGGCTGACGAACTGGAGTCAATGGCGCCGGCGTCGGTAGGCCAAGGCTGCGGTGCGGGATGAGGGCGGTGCGTCGTGTAACTTTACGAGCGGTGCCCTCGAACCATGGTGCAAGCAGCGGCATAGATTTCGGCGTGGAGCGGTGTCATCGGGGATACCAATGCGTCGTCGTGAAGCGAGGCGGTGCGGAGTGCGATGCCCACAGGTTGCGGTGCGAGCAGCGGCTCGGTGGCGGCATCAGCAGGCGTCGTCGGTGAGACCAGGGTCGCGGTACAGCATTGCGGCGGTGACCTCTGCGGTGTCAAGGCGTCATCGCGGAGTGAGCGGAATGCGGTGCCAACAGGTCGCGGTGCGAGCAGCGGCTCGGTGGCGGCGTCAGCAGGCGTCGTCAGTGAGACCAGGGTCGCGTGCGGCATTGCGGCGGTGCCCTCTGCAGTGCCTTCGGTACACGGAGTCGGCAGCGGCGTCGTTGACATCGTCGAGTTGCTTTTCTTCTGTTGCAGCACAAAACACACAGTCCCCTGTGCTGAGGACAGAAGAGCTTGAAGTCTTTGTTGTGCCTGAGACTTCTTGAACAGGGGTCAAGCTCTACCTCAAGCCCTTGGAGAAACTCACAAAAGTAGATTGCAGAAAGTTCAGTCCAGTCCTTTCACTGCCCAAGACAGAAGCAGCCACTGCAGGCCACCACAGCAAAGCACACAGCAAAGTGGTAGTTCCTCCTCACAGCTTCTCCAGCTCTTCTTCTTGGCAGTCTTCTTGATCCAAAAGAGTTCTAAAGTTCAGGGGTCTGGGCCCCAATATTTATATCCCAATATCCTTTGATCCTTTAGGCAGAGAGTATCTGTGCCCAGCCAGAACCAGTTCTGCCTTCTCTGGTGTGACTTCCTGGCAGGAGGTGGAGACGGCATTGTCAGAGGCAGACCAGGCCCTTTGAGGTGCAAGGAAATCTCCTCCCCCTTCCCCAGTTGCAGCCCAGGTCTATTCAGCCCTTTCCTGACTCACCTAGACTATCTGGAGCCACTCCTGCTCCCCAGCCTTCTGTCATCCAAAACCCAGACAGGCAATCCACATTCCAACAGAGGCACCCAGGATGACTGAGCAAGAAAATACCTACTTTCTAAAAGTGGTATTTTCAAACACAGAATGTAAAAATCACCTTCACTAAAAGATGCATCTTTAGATTCTGAGTTCAGGCATACTAAACTTTATTTTCTTACCTAGTTCCAAGGGCCAGTTATGTTTATAAGATGTTATAAACAAACTTCCCATTCTGTCCTATGGGGAACAGGTAGCCTTGCAATAGTGAAATACGAAATTGGCAGTAATTCACTATCAGGACATGCCACATACATCAGGGCATGTCCTACCTTTCACATACACTGCACCCTGCCCACAGGGGCACCTTGGGCCTACCTTTGGAGTGGCTGACATGTAAGAAAAGGGAAGGTTGGGGTCTGGCAAGTGGGTGCACTTGCCAAGTCGACATGGCAGTACCAGACTGCGCGCAGACTCTGCAAGGGCAGGTCTGAGTTACCTTTTCAGGGCTACTCACGTGGGTGGCACAATCAGTGCTGCAGGCCCACTAGTAGCATTTGATTTACAGGCCCTGGCACACTCAGTGCACTTTACTAGGGACTAACAAGTAAATCAAATATCCAATCATGGAAACACCAATCCATAACACATTTTATCACAGGAGCACTTGCACTTTACCACTGATCAGCAGTGAGAAAAGTGCGCAGAAACACTAAGCCAGCACAAACAGAGTCAAAACCGGGAGGTCAGAAAGCAAAAACTCAGGGGAAACACGCCAAAAGATGCCAAGTCTAACACATGTCCCCTCCAGCTGAAAGTAGGGAGAACTACCCAACCTCCTGGGAGTTCTCTTCACTAAGGCGGAAGAACCTGGACAGAGCATCTGCATTGGCGTGTTCTGTGCCAGGGCGGTGTTCCACCGTAAAGTCCATTCCCTGTAGGGAGATGGACCACCTCAGCAGTTTTGGATTCTCACCCCTCATTTGCATCAACTCATCCCACTCCATGCTCTGAAGCGTCAGTCTGCACGACAAATTCCTTGGAGAAGTTGGGTGCCTTGAGCACTGGTGCCGTGCACATGGCGGCCTTCAGGGCATCAAAAGCCTTCTGGCAGGACTCAGTCCAGATCACCTTCTTGGGCTGCCTCCTGGAAGTCAGCTCTGTTAAGGGGGCATCAATGGTGCCATACCCTTAACAAACCTCCTGTAGTACCCGGTGAGTCCTAAGAAGGCCCTCACCTCTGTCTGGGTCTTGGGGGCTCCCAAGCCAGAATGGTGTCAATCTTGGGTTGTAGGGGCGCCACCTGGCCGCTTCCTACCTGGTGTCCCAAGTACACCACCGAACCCTGCCCGATCTGGCACTTACTGACCTTGATCCTGAGGCCTGCCCTCTGCAGCGCCTTCAACACTTCACCGAGGTGCTGCAAGTGTTCTTCCCAGCTGGAACTGAACACTGCGATGTCATCCAGGTAGGCAGCACTGAAATCCTCCAGCCCAGCCAATACCTGGTTGACCAACCTCTGGAAGGTGGCAGGGGCATTCTTCAACCCAAAGGGCATCACCCAGAACTGGTAATGTCCTTCTGGGGTTGAAAATGCTGACCTCTCCTTGGCCCCATCGGTTAGGGCAATCTGCCAGTACCCAGACGTTAAGTCAAACGTGCTGAGGAACTTGGCAGCTCCCAACCGATCAATGAGCTCATCAGCTCTGGGGATGGGGTGTGCGTCAGTCCTGGTGACGGCATTAAGCCCACGGTAGTCCACACAAAACCGCAGTTCTGGAGTGGCACCGGGTGCAGCAGCCTTTGGGACCAAGACCACTGGGCTGGCCCAAGGACTGTTGGAAGGCTCGATCACCCCTAACGCCAACATCTTAGAGACCTCCTCTTTAATGCTGGCCTTGACCCGGTCAGTCAACCTGTAAATCTTGTGCTTCACAGGAGGGCTGTCACCGGTGTCCACGTCATGGGTACACCAGTGAGTAACACCTGGGGTCAGGGAGAACAGGGGGGCAAACTGTCCCAACAACTGGTTACAATCGCTCTGCTGTTCTGGGCTCAGTGTAGGGAAGAGGATCACACCTTCCACTGACCCATCGTGCTCCTTGGTAGACAGGAGGTCAGGGAGAGGTTCACTTTCCTCTTCCGTCCCTTCATCTGTCGCCGAGAGCATGCTCACCTCAGACCTCTCGAAGTGGGGTTTGAGGCGGTTCACTGGAGGACCCTCAAAGGGTTCCTTGGAGCCTGCAAATCCACCAGGTAGGTGACATCAATTTTGTGCTCCACCACCTCAAATGACACAGTCCACTTGTCCTGCAAGGCACAAGGTTCCACTGGGGCCATGACCCACACTTTCTGCCCAGGTTGAAATTTGACCAGAGTGGCATTCTGGTCATACCACTTCTTCATTTCTTCCTGGCTTGCTTCCAGGTTCGCCTGAGCGAGTTTCCTGAAGCGGGCAGATTAATTTCTGAAGGCCAGCATGTAACTAAACACATCCTGGGGAGTTTTCCTGGGAGCTGCCTCCCAGCCTTCCTTGACCAAACTCAGAGGTCCTCTCACAGGGTGACCATACAGAAGCTCAAAGGGACTGAACCCAAGAGACTTCTGTGGCACCTCCCTGTACGCAAAGAGAAGGCATGGCAAGAGGACATCCCACTTACGCCTCATGGGTTCTGTTAGACTCTTAATCATGCTCTTCAAGGTCTGGTTGAATCTCTCCACCAGACCGTTACCTTGTGGGTGGTAAGGGGTGGTGAACTTGTAGGTTACACCACACTCCTTCCACAGGGATGTCATATACTTGGATATGAAATTGGTCCCTCTGTCAGAAACTACCTCTCTGGGGAACCCCACGCGGGAAAAGATCCCCATTAACGCCCGGCCCACCACTGGCGCCGTCGTTGTCCTGAGAGGGATTACCTCCGGGTACCAGGTGGCATGGTCCACCAAGACCAGGATGTACCTGTTGCCCATGGCTGTCTTGGGGTCCAGTGGCCCCACAATGTCCATCCCTACCCTTTCAAAGGGTGTTCCAACAACTGGAAAAGGTTGGAGAGGAGCTTTGACCTTCCTCCCACTCTTACCACTTGCCTGGCAAGTTTAGCAAGACCTGCAATGTCCATCTGACTGCCTTCGCATTTGGGGCCAGAAGAAGTGGGTGACAAGCCTGTCAAAGGTCTTGTCCTGCCCCAAATGTCCTGCCAAAGGCACGACATGAGCCAGACCCAGTAGGAAGGTCCTGAAGCGCTGGGGTACCACCAGCACACGGGCTGACCCAGGCTCAGCGATCTTAGGCTCACTGTACAGGAGACCATTCTCCCAGTAGATCCAATGTGATCCGGACTGATCACCTGCTGCCTGGTCTGCAGCCTGCCACCGCAGACCCTCCAGAGAAGGGCACTCTTTCTGCTCCTTGCAGAATTCCTCCCTGGTGGGACCCCCTTCTTGCTGCCAATGGGTCAGCTCAGAGATGTCCCCCAGTTCAGCTACCTGCTCCCCTGTAGGCACCGGGCGTCCCCTCAAGGTCCGCCTCCTCCCGGTCCGTGGGAACTTCAGGGGCCGGTTTCCCGCGCCCTTGCCCTTTCTCTTGGCAGGGACTTGGGCCACTGTTTCAGGCTCCAAGTCCTCTTGATCACCCTTTCTGGCCGCCATTGACCGAGTGGACACGCATGCCCACTCTGGCAACCCAAGCATCTCCAAGTGAGACCTGAGCTCAACATCCTTCCATAAGGACTGCTCCAGGTCGTTACCTAGCAGACAATCTACAGGCATGGAAGGGCTCACAACCACCCTCAAAGGACCTGAGACCCCCCCACTCGAAGGGAACCTGCGCCACCAGACACTGGCGCTCTGAATTGTCTACAGCAATTACTTGGTGGAATGCCCCTGGGACTACCTGCTTCTCAGAGACCAGGTGACACCGGACTGAGGTCACACTGGCTCCAGTATCTCTGAGACCCTCTACCCTTTTCCCATTGATGGTCACCCAGGTGCTGTATTTCTTTGTGTTAGGGGGCACCTGGTGTCCTGGGACCATCTCACTGTCCCCTAGTGAGACGAGGGTCATTTCTGCGGGATCCCCATCCTCCTGTGGGTACTCCTCCTCCCCAAGCGCTACACTAGCCAACACCTTGGACTGCCCACCGGTGGGTGGCTGAGCCCCCTTTGGACACTCGGGGTCCCCCTTCATGTGGCCCACCTGGTCACATGCAAAACACCTGCGGGGGCCGGTCTCAGCAGGCTTTCCTGATGAGACCCCTGGCTTCTTATCTCCGGGGGGATGGGAACCTTTACCCTGGGTGTTAATTTGGGGCCCTTTAGAGAACTCCTGTGTTTTACCCTTGTCCCCCCACTTTTCTGCTGGGGACTCTGCCCACCTTTGGCTGAGTCTCCCCAAACGCTTTCTTGTGTACCCTGGTACTCACCCAGCGGTCCGCCTCCATAGCAAGCTTCCTGGGGTCAGTCAGCTTACTATCAACTAGGTGCTGGCGCAGATCTGCAAAACATAGACTAGACAAGTGCTCCCATGCAATCAAATTGTAGAGCCCCTGAAAATCTGTCACATTACTGCCCTTCACCCAGCCATCCAGTGACCGGCAAAACACATCCACACATTCCAACCAAGTGTTGGCATCAGACGTCTTACTGGACCTGAACTGATCCCTGTACTTTTCAGGAGTAAGACCATACTTAGTGAGAAGGGCGTCCTTCATGTCTGGATAGGTGAGGTGATACCCCTTACCCAAAGCTATTAAAGTATCCCTTGCTTCTTCTGGGAAGAGAGGCCACAATCCTGCTCCCCAATTCTCCTCGGGGACCCCATTCATGTGAATTGCTGCCTCGTACCCCTGAAACCACCTTTGTATGTCATCCCCCTTCTTGAATTCTTTGCCTACATTTTTAGGGATGTGCACAATTCTGTCTGCCTGTCTTGACGAGTTGCTGCCACCATCTGAGCTGGCTCTACTTCTCTGATCCAGCTCCTTTATCCTGATCTCGTGATCTAACATCATCCTTTTCTCTTCCATGGCTAATTTAAGCCAGTTCTACTGCCACTCTCCTTGCTTCCCGCCTGTCCTCCAGCTCTTCTGGGGACAGGTCACTGCTGCCTGGCCTGGAGGGTTCCCCCTCCCAAAAGCACATCCACCCTAGGAATAGGCTCCTCCGCCTCTCCAGTGAGATCACCAGACTGCTCGCTGGCATGTCTGGCTGCTACCCAGGCCCTCAGCGCCTTTTGTAGCTCGTCCTTCCTAGTGAGGCCTCTGACTTGGACTTTTAGGTTTTTGCAAATTGATTTCAATTCCCTAACATTGCAGGCTTCCAACCTATCCTCCTCAAAGGCAATTTCCAGGGATGCAACGGATGATGCTCTTGATTCCGGCATGATGAAGTAGCAAATTCAAACTGGCAAGATCAAAAATAGGCCAAAAAGAAAAAGAACCAGTATGTGGCACGTAATGGTCTGCGATATGGTAGTAGTGCACACCAATCACTGTAAGTCAAGTGCAAACGCAAGTCCTATCCTCACCGCTGACAACCAATGTTAGAAATGGGGGTCTCTAGTTGGTGAGGGCTTGCACCTTTGTCCAAATAGGGACCCTTCTTCCTAGTCAGGGTAAGGGAGTTACACTCCTAACATAACCCCTGCTCACCCCCTTGGTAGCTTGGCACGAGCAGTCAGGCTTATCTTAGAGGCAGTGTGTAAAGCATTTGCACATAACCAACAGTAATACAGTGTAAGCACTACAAAAGGACACCACACCAGTTTAGAAAAATATCCAATATTTTTATATACTTAAGACAAGACCAAAACGATAAAAATCCACAATACAGTACTTAAAAACCTTCAGTTATCAAAATATGCTTTAAAAACAGTTCCTTGATGTCGATAGCTCCGTCCGGGGCTATCACGGCGTTGTGAGCAAACAAATCCAAACAGTTCTGGCTGACCGCGGCATCGCGGGCCAGCTACGGTGGCGGGAAGACCCGCAAACAGTACCTTTTAGAAATGTAGGGCGTTGGCGGCCTCTAGTTGAGCTTCCGAAAGCACGGCGTCCGCAGGCGTCGGTTCCGGAGGTCGGTGCAGGAGTCGTCGGGGCCCTCGAAGTCACACGCGTTGCAGATCGTTCTCCTCTCCGTTGAAGTCAGGAGCGCTGGCATCGGCAGGCGCCGGGTGCTGCCAAGCGAAGTGCAGCGGTGCGGCGTGCGGTGCCCTCAGGTCGCAGTGCGAGCAGCTGCTCGGTGGAGGCATCGGATGGCGTTATCGGTGAGACCAGGGTCGCGGTGCGAGGTGAAGGCGGTGCTCGTCACGGTGCTGGCCGGTCACGGTGCAAGCAGCGGCGTCGTCGTTGCTGAAGCGCTGTCGTCGGCTGATGAACTGGAGTCGATGGCGCCGGTGTCGTTAGGGCAAGGCTGCGGGCGGGATGAGGGCGGTGCATTGTGTAACTTTACGAGCGGTGCCCTCGAACCACGGTGCAAGCAGCGGCATAGATTTCGGCGTGGAGCGGCGTCATCGGGGATACCAAGGCGTCATCGTGAAGCGAGGCGGTGCGGAGTGCGGTGCCCACAGGTCACGGTGCGAGCAGCGGCTCGGTGGCGGCGTCAGCAGGCATCGCCGGTGAGACCAGGGTCGTGGTGCGGCATTCCGGCGGTACCCTCTGCGGTGCCAAGGCGTCGTCGTGAAGCAAAGCGGTGCGGAGTGCGGTGCCCACAGGTCGCGGTGCGAGCAGCGGCTTGGTGGCGGCGTCAGCAGGCGTCATCGGTGAGACCAGGTTCACGGTACGGCGTTGCGGCGGTGCCCCCTGCGGTGCCTTCGGGACACGGAGTCGGCAGCGGCATCGTCGACGTCGTCGAGTTGCTTTTCTTCTGTTGCAGCACAAAACACACAGTCCCCAGTGCTGAGGGCAGAAGAGCTTGAAGCCTTTGTTGTGCCTGAGACTTCTTGAACAGGGGCAAGCTCTACCTCAAGCCCTTGGAGAAACTCACAAAAGTAGATTGCAGAAAGTTCAGTCCAGTCCTTTCACTGCCCAAGACAGAAGCAGCCACTGCAGGCCAACACAGCAAAGCACACAGCAAAGTGGTAGTTCCTCCTCACAGCTTCTCCAGCTCTTCTTCTTGGCAGTCTTCTTGATCCAAAAGAGTTCTAAAGTTCAGGGGTCTGGGCCCCAATATTTATACCCCAAAATCCTTTGATCCTTTAGACAGAGAGTATCTGTGCCCAGCCAGAACCAGTTCTGCCTTCTCTGGTGTGACTTCCTGGCAGGAGGTGGAGACGGCATTGTCAGAGGCAGACCAGGCCCTTTGAGGTGCAAGGAAATCTCCTCCCCTTCCCCAGTTGCAGCCCAGGTCTATTCAGCCCTTTCCTGACTCACCTAGACTATCTGGAGCCACTCCTGCTCCCCAGCCTTCTGTCATCCAAAACCCAGACAGGCAATCCACATTCCAACAGAGGCACCCAGGATGACTGAGCAAGAAAATACCTACTTTCTAAAAGTGGTATTTTCAAACACAGAATGTAAAAATCACCTTCACTAAAAGATGCATCTTTAGATTCTGAGTTCAGGCATACTAAACTTTATTTTCTTACCTAGTTCCAAGGGCCAGTAATGTTTATAAGATGTTATAAACAAACTTCCCATTCTGTCCTATGGGGAACAGGTAGCCTTGCAATAGTGAAATACGAAATTGGCAGTAATTCACTATCAGGACATGCCACATACATCAGGGCATGTCCTACCTTTCACATACACTGCACCCTGCCCACAGGGGCACCTTGGGCCTACCTTTGGAGTGGCTGACATGTAAGAAAAGGGAAGGTTGGGGTCTGGCAAGTGGGTGCACTTGCCAAGTCGACATGGCAGTACCAGACTGCGCGCAGACTCTGCAAGGGCAGGTCTGAGTTACCTTTTCAGGGCTACTCGCGTGGGTGGCACAATCAGTGCTGCAGGCCCACTAGTAGCATTTGATTTACAGGCCCTGGCACACTCAGTGCACTTTACTAGGGACTAACAAGTAAATCAAATATCCAATCATGGAAACACCAATCCATAACACATTTTATCACAGGAGCACTTGCACTTTACCACTGATCAGCAGTGAGAAAAGTGCGCAGAAACACTAAGCCAGCACAAACAGAGTCAAAACCGGGAGGTCAGAAAGCAAAAACTCAGGGGAAACACGCCAAAAGATGCCAAGTCTAACACATGTCCCCTCCAGCTGAAAGTAGGGAGAACTACCCAACCTCCTGGGAGTTCTCTTCACTAAGGCGGAAGAACCTGGACAGAGCATCTGCATTGGCGTGTTCTGTGCCAGGGCGGTGTTCCACCGTAAAGTCCATTCCCTGTAGGGAGATGGACCACCTCAGCAGTTTTGGATTCTCACCCTCATTTGCATCAACTCATCCCACTCCATGCTCTGAAGCGTCAGTCTGCACGACAAATTCCTTGGAGAAGTTGGGTGCCTTGAGCACTGGTGCCGTGCACATGGCGGCCTTCAGGGCATCAAAAGCCTTCTGGCAGGACTCAGTCCAGATCACCTTCTTGGGCTGCCTCCTGGAAGTCAGCTCTGTTAAGGGGGCATCAATGGTGCCATACCCCTTAACAAACCTCCTGTAGTACCCGGTGAGTCCTAAGAAGGCCCTCACCTCTGTCTGGGTCTTGGGGGGCTCCCAAGCCAGAATGGTGTCAATCTTGGGTTGTAGGGCGCCACCTGGCCGCTTCCTACCTGGTGTCCCAAGTACACCACCGAACCCTGCCCGATCTGGCACTTACTGACCTTGATCCTGAGGCCTGCCCTCTGCAGCGCCTTCAACACTTCACCGAGGTGCTGCAAGTGTTCTTCCCAGCTGGAACTGAACACTGCGATGTCATCCAGGTAGGCAGCACTGAAATCCTCCAGCCCAGCCAATACCTGGTTGACCAACCTCTGGAAGGTGGCAGGGGCATTCTTCAACCCAAAGGGCATCACCCAGAACTGGTAATGTCCTTCTGGGGTTGAGAATGCTGACCTCTCTTGGCCCCATCGGTTAGGGCAATCTGCCAGTACCCAGACGTTAAGTCAAACGTGCTGAGGAACTTGGCAGCTCCCAACCGATCAATGAGCTCATCAGCTCTGGGGATGGGGTGTGCGTCAGTCCTGGTGACGGCATTAAGCCCACGGTAGTCCACACAAAACCGCAGTTCTGGAGTGGCACCGGGTGCAGCAGCCTTTGGGACCAAGACCACTGGGCTGGCCCAAGGACTGTTGGAAGGCTCGATCACCCCTAACGCCAACATCTTAGAGACCTCCTCTTTAATGCTGGCCTTGACCCGGTCAGTCAACCTGTAAATCTTGTGCTTCACAGGAGGGCTGTCACCGGTGTCCACGTCATGGGTACACCAGTGAGTAACACCTGGGGTCAGGGAGAACAGGGGGCAAACTGTCCCAACAACTGGTTACAATCGCTCTGCTGTTCTGGGCTCAGTGTAGGGAAGAGGATCACACCTTCCACTGACCCATCGTGCTCCTTGGTAGACAGGAGGTCAGGAGAGGTTCACTTTCCTCTTCCGTCCCTTCATCTGTCGCCGAGAGCATGCTCACCTCAGACCTCTCGAAGTGGGGTTTGAGGCGGTTCACTTGGAGGACCCTCAAAGGGTTCCTTGGAGCCTGCAAATCCACCAGGTAGGTGACATCAATTTTGTGCTCCACCACCTCAAATGACACAGTCCACTTGTCCTGCAAGGCACAAGGTTCCACTGGGGCCATGACCCACACTTTCTGCCCAGGTTGAAATTTGACCAGAGTGGCATTCTGGTCATACCACTTCTTCATTTCTTCCTGGCTTGCTTCCAGGTTCGCCTGAGCGAGTTTCCTGAAGCGGGCAGATTGGTTTCTGAAGGCCAGCATGTAACTAAACACATCCTGGGGAGTTTTCCTGGGAGCTGCCTCCCAGCCTTCCTTGACCAAACTCAGAGGTCCTCTCACAGGGTGACCATACAGAAGCTCAAAGGGACTGAACCCAAGAGACTTCTGTGGCACCTCCCTGTACGCAAAGAGAAGGCATGGCAAGAGGACATCCCACTTACGCCTCATGGGTTCTGTTAGACTCTTAATCATGCTCTTCAAGGTCTGGTTGAATCTCTCCACCAGACCGTTACCTTGTGGGTGGTAAGGGGTGGTGAACTTGTAGGTTACACCACACTCCTTCCACAGGGATGTCATATACTTGGATATGAAATTGGTCCCTCTGTCAGAAACTACCTCTCTGGGGAACCCCACGCGGGAAAAGATCCCCATTAACGCCCGGCCCACCACTGGCGCCTTCGTTGTCCTGAGAGGGATTACCTCCGGGTACCAGGTGGCATGGTCCACCAAGACCAGGATGTACCTGTTGCCCATGGCTGTCTTGGGGTCCAGTGGCCCCACAATGTCCATCCCTACCCTTTCAAAGGGTGTTCCAACAACTGGAAAAGGTTGGAGAGGAGCTTTGACCTTCCTCCCACTCTTACCACTTGCCTGGCAAGTTTAGCAAGACCTGCAATGTCCATCTGACTGCCTTCGCATTTGGGGCCAGAAGAAGTGGGTGACAAGCCTGTCAAAGGTCTTGTCCTGCCCCAAATGTCCTGCCAAAGGCACGACATGAGCCAGACCCAGTAGGAAGGTCCTGAAGCGCTGGGGTACCACCAGCACACGGGCTGACCCAGGCTCAGCGATCTTAGGCTCACTGTACAGGAGACCATTCTCCCAGTAGATCCAATGTGATCCGGACTGATCACCTGCTGCCTGGTCTGCAGCCTGCCACCGCAGACCCTCCAGAGAAGGGCACTCTTTCTGCTCCTTGCAGAATTCCTCCCTGGTGGGACCCCCTTCTTGCTGCCAATGGGTCAGCTCAGAGATGTCCCCCAGTTCAGCTACCTGCTCCCCTGTAGGCACCGGGCGTCCCCTCAAGGTCCGCCTCCTCCCGGTCCGTGGGAACTTCAGGGGCCGGTTTCCCGCGCCCCTTGCCCTTTCTCTTGGCAGGGACTTGGGCCACTGTTTCAGGCTCCAAGTCCTCTTGATCACCCTTTCTGGCCGCCATTGACCGAGTGGACACGCATGCCCACTCTGGCAACCCAAGCATCTCCAAGTGAGACCTGAGCTCAACATCCTTCCATAAGGACTGCTCCAGGTCGTTACCTAGCAGACAATCTACAGGCATGGAAGGGCTCACAACCACCCTCAAAGGACCTGAGACCCCCCACTCGAAGGGAACCTGCGCCACCAGACACTGGCGCTCTGAATTGTCTACAGCAATTACTTGGTGGAATGCCCCTGGGACTACCTGCTTCTCAGAGACCAGTTGACACCGGACTGAGGTCACACTGGCTCCAGTATCTCTGAGACCCTCTACCCTTTTCCCATTGATGGTCACCCAGGTGCTGTATTTCTTTGTGTTAGGGGGCACCTGGTGTCCTGGGACCATCTCACTGTCCCCTAGTGAGACGAGGGTCATTTCTGCGGGATCCCCATCCTCCTTTGGGTACTCCTCCTCCCCAAGCGCTACACTAGCCAACACCTTGGACTGCCCACCGGTGGGTGGCTGAGCCCCCTTTGGACACTCGGGGTCCCCCTTCATGTGGCCCACCTGGTCACATGCAAAACACCTGCGGGGGCCGGTCTCAGCAGGCTTTCCTGATGAGACCCCTGGCTTCTTATCTCCGGGGGGATGGGAACCTTTACCCTGGGTGTTAATTTGGGGCCCTTTAGAGAACTCCTGTGTTTTACCCTTGTCCCCCCACTTTTCTGCTGGGGACTCTGCCCACCTTTGGCTGAGTCTCCCCAAACGCTTTCTTGTGTACCCTGGTACTCACCCAGCGGTCCGCCTCCATAGCAAGCTTCCTGGGGTCAGTCAGCTTACTATCAACTAGGTGCTGGCGCAGATCTGCAAAACATAGACTAGACAAGTGCTCCCATGCAATCAAATTGTAGAGCCCCTGAAAATCTGTCACATTACTGCCCTTCACCCAGCCATCCAGTGACCGGCAAAACACATCCACACATTCCAACCAAGTGTTGGCATCAGACGTCTTACTGGACCTGAACTGATCCCTGTACTTTTCAGGAGTAAGACCATACTTAGTGAGAAGGGCGTCCTTCATGTCTGGATAGGTGAGGTGATACCCCTTACCCAAAGCTATTAAAGTATCCCTTGCTTCTTCTGGGAAGAGAGGCCACAATCCTGCTCCCCAATTCTCCTCGGGGACCCCATTCATATGAATTGCTGCCTCGTACCCCTGAAACCACCTTTGTATGTCATCCCCTTCTTGAATTCTTTGCCTACATTTTTAGGGATGTGCACAATTCTGTCTGCCTGTCTTGACGAGTTGCTGCCACCATCTGAGCTGGCTCTACTTCTCTGATCCAGCTCCTTTATCCTGATCTCGTGATCTAACATCATCCTTTTCTCTTCCATGGCTAATTTAAGCCAGTTCTACTGCCACTCTCCTTGCTTCCCGCCTGTCCTCCAGCTCTTCTGGGGACAGGTCACTGCTGCCTGGCCTGGAGGGTTCCCCCCCTCCCAAAAGCACATCCACCCTAGGAATAGGCTCCTCCGCCTCTCCAGTGAGATCACCAGACTGCTCGCTGGCATGTCTGGCTGCTACCCAGGCCCTCAGCGCCTTTTGTAGCTCGTCCTTCCTAGTGAGGCCTCTGACTTGGACTTTTAGGTTTTTGCAAATTGATTTCAATTCCCTAACATTGCAGGCTTCCAACCTATCCTCCTCAAAGGCAATTTCCAGGGATGCAACGGATGATGCTCTTGATTCCGGCATGATGAAGTAGCAAATTCAAACTGGCAAGATCAAAAATAGGCCAAAAGAAAAAGAACCAGTATGTGGCACGTAATGGTCTGCGATATGGTAGTAGTGCACACCAATCACTGTAAGTCAAGTGCAAACGCAAGTCCTATCCTCACCGCTGACAACCAATGTTAGAAATGGGGGTCTCTAGTTGGTGAGGGCTTGCACCTTTGTCCAAATAGGGACCCTTCTTCCTAGTCAGGGTAAGGGAGTTACACTCCTAACATAACCCCTGCTCACCCCCTTGGTAGCTTGGCACGAGCAGTCAGGCTTATCTTAGAGGCAGTGTGTAAAGCATTTGCACATAACCAACATTAATACAGTGTAAGCACTACAAAAGGACACCACACCAGTTTAGAAAAATATCCAATATTTTTATATACTTAAGACAAGACCAAAAACGATAAAAATCCACAATACAGTACTTAAAAACCTTCAGTTATCAAAATATGCTTTAAAAACAGTTCCTTGATGTTGATAGCTCCGTCCGGGGCTATCACGGCGTTGTGAGCAAACAAATCCAAACAGTTCTGGCTGACCGCGGCATCGCGGGCCAGCTACGGTGGCGGGAAGACCCGCAAACAGTACCTTTTAGAAATGTAGGGCGTTGGCGGCCTCTAGTTGAGCTTCCGAAAGCACGGCGTCCGCAGGCGTCGGTTCCGGAGGTCGGTGCAGGAGTCGCCGGGGCCCTCGAAGTCACACGCGTTGCAGATCGTTCTCCTCTCCGTTGAAGTCAGGAGCGCTGGCATCGGCAGGCGCCGGGTGCTGCCAAGCGAAGTGCAGCGGTGCGGCGTGCGGTGCCCTCAGGTCGCAGTGCGAGCAGCTGCTCGGTGGAGGCATCGGATGGCGTTATCGGTGAGACCAGGGTCGCGGTGCGAGGTGAAGGCGGTGCTCGTCACGGTGCTGGCCGGTCACGGTGCAAGCAGCGGCGTCGTCGTTGCTGAAGCGCTGTCGTCGGCTGATGAACTGGAGTCGATGGCGCCGGTGTCGTTAGGGCAAGGCTGCGGGCGGGATGAGGGCGGTGCATTGTGTAACTTTACGAGCGGTGCCCTCGAACCACGGTGCAAGCAGCGGCATAGATTTCGGCGTGGAGCGGCGTCATCGGGGATACCAAGGCGTCATCGTGAAGCGAGGCGGTGCGGAGTGCGGTGCCCACAGGTCACGGTGCGAGCAGCGGCTCGGTGGCGGCGTCAGCAGGCATCGCCGGTGAGACCAGGGTCGTGGTGCGGCATTCCGGCGGTACCCTCTGCGGTGCCAAGGCGTCGTCGTGAAGCAAAGTGGTGCGGAGTGCGGTGCCCACAGGTCGCGGTGACGAGCAGCGGCTTGGTGGCGGCGTCAGCAGGCGTCATCGGTGAGACCAGGTTCACGGTACGGCGTTGCGGCGGTGCCCCCTGCGGTGCCTTCGGGACACGGAGTCGGCAGCGGCATCGTCGACGTCGTCGAGTTGCTTTTCTTCTGTTGCAGCACAAAACACACAGTCCCCAGTGCTGAGGGCAGAAGAGCTTGAAGCCTTTGTTGTGCCTGAGACTTCTTGAACAGGGGGCAAGCTCTACCTCAAGCCCTTGGAGAAACTCACAAAACTAGATTGCAGAAAGTTCAGTCCAGTCCTTTCACTGCCCAAGACAGAAGCAGCCACTGCAGGCCAACACAGCAAAGCACACAGCAAAGTGGTAGTTCCTCCTCACAGCTTCTCCAGCTCTTCTTCTTGGCAGTCTTCTTGATCCAAAAGAGTTCTAAAGTTCAGGGGTCTGGGCCCCAATATTTATATCCCAAAATCCTTTGATCCTTTAGACAGAGAGTATCTGTGCCCAGCCAGAACCAGTTCTGCCTTCTCTGGTGTGACTTCCTGGCAGGAGGTGGAGACAGCATTGTCAGAGGCAGACCAGGCCCTTTGAGGTGCAAGGAAATCTCCTCCCCCTTCCCCAGTTGCAGCCCAGGTCTATTCAGCCCTTTCCTGACTCACCTAGACTATCTGGAGCCACTCCTGCTCCCCAGCCTTCTGTCATCCAAAACCCAGACAGGCAATCCACATTCCAACAGAGGCACCCAGGATGACTGAGCAAGAAAATACCTACTTTCTAAAAGTGGTATTTTCAAACACAGAATGTAAAAATCACCTTCACTAAAAGATGCATCTTTAGATTCTGAGTTCAGGCATACTAAACTTTATTTTCTTACCTAGTTCCCAGGGCCAGTTATGTTTATAAGATGTTATAAACAAACTTCCCATTCTGTTCTATGGGGAACAGGTAGCCTTGCAATAGTGAAAAACGAAATTGGCAGTAATTCACTATCAGGACATGCCACACACATCAGGGCATGTCCTACCTTTCACATACACTGCACCCTGCCCACAGGGGCACCTTGGGCCTACTTTAGGGGTGGCTGACATGTAAGAAAAGGGAAGGTTGGGGTCTGGCAAGTGGGTGCACTTGCCAAGTCGACATGGCAGTACCAGACTGCGCGCAGACTCTGCAATGGCAGGTCTGAGTTACCTTTTCAGGGCTACTCACGTGGGTGGCACAATCAGTGCTGCAGGCCCACTAGTACCATTTGATTTACAGGCCCTGGCACACTCAGTGCACTTTACTAGGGACTAACAAGTAAATCAAATATCCAATCATGGAAACACCAATCCATAACACATTTTATCACAGGAGCACTTGCACTTTACCACTGATCAGCAGTGAGAAAAGTGCGCAGAAACACTAAGCCAGCACAAACAGAGTCAAAACCGGGAGGTCAGAAAGCAAAAACTCAAGGGAAACACGCCAAAAGATGCCAAGTCTAACAAGTACCCACTAAAAGTTTACCTGTGCTCACCCTCTGGTAGCTTGGCACAGAGAGGTCAGGCTAAACTAAAGAGGCAATGTGTAAAGTATTTGTGCACACACACAGTAACACAGTGAAAACACCACAAAAGTATTCCACACCAGTTTAGAAAAATAGCCAATATTTATCTGAGTAAAACAAGACCAAAAAGACAAAATTCCAACATACCCAAATCAAGATATGAATTTTTAAAGATTACATCAAAATACAGTGCTTAGAAGTCTAGAGCTCCAACTGGAGCTATCTAGTCGCGCATGACAGGGACAAATCCAAAAGTTCAGTCTGACCACGATAGAGTACGGGCCAGATACAAGAATCATGCAGACCCCCTTTCTGTACCTTGGATGCATCAGAAATCAAAGATGATGCATGTTAGAAATGGGATTTCTGGTTGGCTAGGGCTTGCGCCAAAGCCAGGAAGAAACCACCACTCTAGTCAGGGCAAGGGAGTTACACACTGATGATAACCCCTGCTCACCCCCTTGGTAGCTTGGCACGAGCAGTCAGGCTTATCCCCGAGGCAATGTGTAAAGCGTTTGCGCAACACACACACACAGCAGCAACCCACTAGGCACACCACAAAAGGAACTCCACACAAGGTTATATAAACAAGCATTGGCATAGCCAATAGGTCTCGCCTTTGGGACCTTATAAGTGTTTAGCCATGCAACAGTTGATGTTGTTGCACCAAGGATATTGTGCTGGATAACTAAACACTTATAAGGTCCCAAAGGCTAGACCTATTGGCTATGCCAATGCTTGTTTAGGACTTGTGCCCTGGTGCTGGCCAGGACAAAGGCCGCGCATTTCACTGGAGCTCGCAAGATCCCAGATCTGGCTCTGTAATAACTGCCAGTTCTGGATCCCGATGGATCCCCTGTATTTTGAGCACTGCTTGCAGTTACGTGCTATGCCCCCTAGCAATTTAGAAGGAGGAGTTCATGATTAGGACACAACAGGGTGACCAGATTTTGATTTAAAAAAATGGAATTTACATAAACATAGAAGTAGGACTACATCGACTTAGTGACACCGAAGGACTTAATTGACAGCGCTACAATGTAGAGTTGAAGATTTTTTATGAGTGAGCAGTGTTTATAACTAAGCCTCCCGCTTTTCAATTTTCTGATTCTTTCATTTAAATACAGACAGAAACAATATTTTGACCTATCTGTATTTATTTTTAAAAACGGAAGAATACAGGAGGTACGTCTTCCTTCGAGTCACTGTCTTGGCTGTCAGCCATAACTGCGATGCCAATAGCTATGCAAATTGAAATCACGGGGAGTTTAAAATGCGAATTTTCTTAAATAGATGCAGATGTGCACATTTCCATCGTAATGCTAATATTATAACGAATTTGTTCATGTATTACACATGGCTGCTTTTGCAGCTAAAATCCCAACAGACGTCTAAGTGTTAATCCACATTTATCGGTTTAATAAATGTGGAAATATACTGAACAGAAGTATATTTTGTCAGAGGACGCTAAAATAAATACGGATCCGTGCCTAAAAGATCAGCAGAAAATAAATAAATATAAATACAGACGGAATTTTTTTTAAATAAACACCATGAAACCGTAAGCCATATTTATAACCTAAGTCCGTGTTTACATAGGCTCACTCACAGAACTGCACATCAAGGTAAGCCTGGTCGCTGGTCCTCTGACGTTCACTGCACGCGCGGCAGACCTGCGTGGCGTGAGGACTGGTTGGTTGGTGAGGAGAGGTGCAACAGCTTCAAACACGTCATCGGGGACAACGAAATGGATACCAGAGCACGTGGGCGGCAGATGCATAAGCTGTCAGTGTGCGAACATGCGGGGTCGGGCAGCTCGTCTCTACGAGGCCCTCGAAGTCAGAGTTGTCTTGCACCAAATGTTCTGGGTTTGGACACGAAAGCAGACTTAATTGCAAGTTTGGCTACCCACAAGCAGCTGCGTTCTTGTCTCCGCCCCTCAGCTGTTTCTGGGGAGTGTAAAACAAGTGAGGTTTCCCAGTGGAGTGCTCCAGTTTATTACCAGCATCAAGATAAACAAGCGCGGCTCCGGCGAGCGTCGCATACAGGAAGGGGAGTGGCCGCCTACAATAATAAACAAGTGGGCGGGGTGGGGGAGTGCGGCCGAGAGCAGGAACACGCAGCGTTTACCTTGCGGGAGTGAGCGCGATAATTGCTAACACATGGCGCTGCTGCTCGCTCCCGCAAGGGAAACGCCAAATGTGCACGCGTTGCAATAGAAAGCAATGCAAAACGTGCACGTTTTTGGCCAAAATGCTGATTGAGTCCAAAAGGTCCCCTCCTATGCAGCGCATGCGCGCTGCGTAGGCGAGACCTAAAAATAGCCTTTGTATTATCATAAACACATTGGAAACATAATCACACATTTACACTGTGCCAACTGGCACTAGGCAATATTTACAGGGGATTATATACACATGACAGGGCCAATTGGGCCACTGTCAGAACCATCACAAGCACAAATAAATGTAGAACACAACCAGTAATGACTGGTGAAACACTGTACTCAGCATTATATCCTGCAACATAAATCATATTATGCACTCAGCACACATTAGGCTTAACCAGCATACACGCAGTATGCAATAGCCTCATAAGCATAAACACATTACGCATTAGGCCTCACCAGCATACACGCAGTATGCAATAACCTCATAAGCATAAACACATTACGCATTAGGCCTCACCAGCATACACGCAGTATGCAATACCCTCATAAGCATAAACACATTACGCATTAGGCCTCACCAGCATACACGCAGTATGCAATAACCTCATAAGTATAAACACATTAAGCATTAGGCCTCACCAGCATACACGCAGTATGCAATAACCTCATAAGCATAAACATCATTAGAGGCATAAATTACATCACATAAATCACATTATGCAATCACAATCACAAGGGGCATAAAACACATTGTGTAGTTTTGTAGAGCCTGGCGCTCTACCAATCTCACCCACAATGACCCCAGGCCATCTGGCCTTTCACCTGGGCCCTAAACGCCCTTTGTCCAGAATGTCAGGGCTTGGGCTGCCAATGCAGCAGAATCCCAAATGCGCAATTGCGCTGGGGCAGAGGAGTGTATCTCAATCCTGTCTCATCCCAAAAACTGCCCCCAAAGAAATGATGGCCTAAACGTTGCAGCTGCCGCTAATTGCCGTGCAGCTGTGAAGGTACTGGGGACACTGGCACTCACTGTGCCCTCGAAACCAATGTGCCCAACCGTTGCAGCTGCCCGCTCTCTCGCAGGGCAGCTGGGGAATTAGGCTTGGCACTCTCCGTGCCTCATGAGCCCCACTCTGGGACTCTATAAACAAAACTGCCTCCAACGTTGCAGTTGCCCGCTACGGCGGCGCAACTGAGAATCATCATTCAGGCATGGGCACCACTGTGCCCTCTGGAACCCCACTGGGGCTCTACCAAACAACTGTGCCCCCTGGAAAAATGGCGCTGGGATCTGGGGCCCCGCTCTGGGGCTCTCTTAACCAAAATTGCCCCCAACGTTGGTGCGGCCCGCACTGGGGCGGCGCAGCTATGCTCTCTTTGTAAATCGGCACCCACCGTGCCTGAGTAGTGCTAACATGGCTCCCCATTCAGCCCCCACTCACCGGGGCTTTGTCTTGGTTTGGCCGATTCTGCCGAATGCCGGGGCTCTTCTCTGCTTCTCTCCGCGGTGGCAGACACACAGGCCACGCCTACAACCAGGCCTTACAGCTGCCTGATTTCCGGTCCCGGGCACAGCTTCCTTGGAGCCTGTGAGGCTCCGGCGCGACTTCCTCCTCGGCTTGCGGGTCACAGCTGCCTCTCCTCTGACCGCACCCCCAACCAGGCAGCTCCGCCTGACTTCCGGGTCGCGCTGACAGCGGCCCAGCGGCTCACTTGGCGACTCACTTTCTCTTCGGCCGCAATGCGGGGTGGGCTCCCGCTCTGAAGGTATCACTGCGGTTTGGGCACCCGCTTTGAATCAGCACCATAAGAAGGTGGGCACCCGCCATTAAAGATGCAGGAAAGCGGGGTGGGCTCCCGCCCCAATTGGCAAAACAGGGGGTGGGCTCCCACTTCTCTCAGCATCCAGGTGGGGGAATACCCACGTCGGGATTCCCTTGAAGTAAGTTGCAGCTCCGTGCTGCAGAGCCCACGCGCTCTTCTTTCTTCCTTGGGCAATTTAAATATAGCGCTCACGAGGCGCTAGGAGCCACAGCTCCAGCAGCAAAGTTTTTAGGGGCACAGCTGGGCCCAGGGAGGCCAGCACACAGGGCCCTCCAGCAGGGAGGCAAGCCCCCATGGCGGTTTCTCCTGGGCCCCAGCAGCAGCAAGCCCCCAGCAAGTCAGGAACAGCACACCAGCACAGAACAACTTCATGGGGTCACAGCCCCTATATTTATATTAGGCATTCCTTTGTCTGCAGTACAGGGCATGGGGAACCAGATGCAACTGGTTCAGGGGGGAATTGGAGCACTTTGTTTTCCAAGCTCCTCTTCCCCTTTGTCAGGTGGGGGCTCAGTGATCAGACACACCACAGGGGGCAGAGCCAGCATTGTACAGGGCAGGCACAATCGTATTCAGGGACAGGGGACTACTCCTCCCACCACTCCAAATGTAGATGTCCTATTCAGCCTAGCGCTGACTCACCCTGCCCCTCCTGGAGCCACACACACCTCCCAGCCCCTGTCACTCAAAAAGCCAGACATGCAATTCACATCAGGCAGGCATTCACATAGCACACAGCAATGCCAACTTCTAAAAGTGGCATTTCTAAAATAGTTATAATAAATCTGCGCACACCATTGCGCAGCATTTATTATTACAATTCCACACATACTAAACTCGACCACGCTGCCCCTCTCATCCCAGGAATTACAACTGACACACTTATCAGGGAATCCCCAATGCATTCCTATGGGAGGGCAGGCCAATCCTACCAAATATAACACAGAGAGCGCACACACTTTACACTGGACAGCAGTGCTAAAATGCCCAGAGGCCTAAAACCACCAACACCATGTCAGAGAAAAGGCTTGGGGAAAGGCAAAAAGTTTAGGGATGACCCTGCAAAAAGGGCCAAGTCCAACAATGCATAACGCAGAGGAGGTAAGGCGTCACGGATGCAGGTGAACCGTCGTACCTTAAAGCAATTCAGGGTCGTTGAAGCTTTGCAGCTCTGGGACGATGTGTTGCACAGAGGAGGTGATGCGTCAGTTGCTGTGCGAGTCCTTGGTCCCTGAAGGTGACATGGAGTCAATGATGCGTAGGTGTCGAGAGCGCGGAGCGTCGATTCCTTGGTGCTAAAGTGGAACGGCTGGACCACAGGCGATACGTTGATCGAATGTCACAGATGCATCAGAGTTGAGACGGTGCACCAATGATGTTGGTGGCGCGTTGTCAAGACTCGCACAGTAGCAGTTCTTTAGAGGCGCTGTGGCAAAGCCGGGGCTGTGCTGAAGTCGAGGCAGTGTCCCTGGTTTCAGTGCAGGCAGCAGTGATGCATCGATTTCGCAGGGATGCGCCGGTTCCGAACTGTCGCTTTGGGTCGATGTGTCGATTTCTTGGTTGCAACACCAAATCCACCTGCAAGGGCTGAGGACTATGTTTGGCACCACTTGGCAGGTCAGGACTTACAGCAGAGGAGCCCAGGTGCTGGTAGCAAGATGCAGGTGAAGTCTTTGATGTCCCTTGGACTTCAGCAACAGGAGGCAAGCTCAGTCAAGCCCTTTGAGAACCTTAGAAAGCAGGATGCAGAGAGTAAAGTCCAGTCCTCCCAATCCCAAGCAAGAAGCAGCAGGCCAACACAGGAAAGCAAGCAACAAAGTGGCAGTTCCTCCTGGCATCGCAACAACTCTTCTTTCTGGCAGAATGTCCTCAGTCCAGAGGTCTCTTAGTATAAGGTGTCAGAGGTCCAGTACTTATACCCATTTTAGAATTTGAAGTAGGGAGAATTTAAAGAAAGGTCTTTGTAGTGCATAGGACCCTGCCTTTCCTGGCCCTGGCTCCACACACACTACAGGGGGTTGTGCAGCTATTTGTGTGGGGACAGGCATATCCCTATTCAGGCGCAAGTGTCAAGTCCTCCCACCACTCTAGCTCAGGAAGACCCATCAGCCTGGTGATGGGCCATCAGGATATGCAGAGCACACCTCTGCTCCCTTTGTGAATGGCTATCTAGAGTGAATTCACAAAGCTCAACTGTCATCCAACCCAGACGTGTGTTCTAGAGACAGGTAGAGGCACAGTATGGTTAAAGTAAGAAAATGCCACCTTTCTAAAACATATATATTCTCACAAGGACAACCCCTTCTCTGCCCATGTGGACCAGGGTTACTAATATTTGTATACAAACAGCGTCCACCGTGGGACTCTTTTTCAAACAATGAGTGACCCACTACCCTCCGTCTGGGGTAGCTCTCATTCAATGCATTTATTCCTATATACCAAGTGATACCTACACACTTTGGGGTTATTTAATAAAAACGCAAATGAATCAAACCAGTCAAAAAATTACAAAGATTTCTGTGGTTATTTTTCTGTATTATTTAGCAAAACAAATTTCTTTTCATGTGCAGATAATATAATTAATAGCATAAGTGCAGGTGACGCAGTGCTCTAGTGTGAACAACATATACAATATATACACACAAGACACAAACAAACAAAGAGTTCACTGGTTTTATGTATAGCAGACACAGTCAATGCGCGTATCACATCACAGCATAAGACTTAATAAATAATTGAAGCAACCAAGTGAAATGAATGTCGACGTTTCGACCCCTGTTGAGTCTCGGGGTCTCCTCAGAACAATAGTCGTCTGACTTATTTATCTGCAAAAATAGGGAGGACAGAAAACAAAGCCAGTCATCACTATATATCCACTGAATTCTCGTGGTCATAGAATTCAATCTAAGGTCTAACGCTACTCTGACTTACCAAGATAGAACGGCCACCATCCATAGTCCAATGTGTGTGGTTATAACTCATCCGAGTTAACCACCTCTGTTAAATAATGTTATCAATCTCACCAAAATTTCAAAGCGGCATCAAGCAATATGTCTGTGCGTATGTTCTGCAAAAATTAAACATATTGTGTATCAGTGCCTGCATATATCACATGTCACTGATATTAAACGATGGACAACAGAGGAGGAAACATCAGCGACACACTGAACTACAGAGAATGTAAATGGATGGATTTACTAAAGAGTACACGGATTGGGCTCAATGATGTAGATTGTGAGAAGTTGGCCTGGTATATGCTGTTCACTAATTAAAGTGAACACCTTGCACCAGAACAATTCGACTCTTATGGTAGATAGGTTTAAGACAACCTTTATAGAAAGCTATCCTAGTGGTAGCTGTGGAGAGCAGCCTTCAGGCTAAGTCTTGAAGGAATGTAAAGCAGCTTGTTTTACCACACAATCTCTTGAATCACCAAATGAAAAGACACCACACAGGTATATATATCAAATATATATGTATTTATTAATAAACACTCTCTACTAATCTCTTTATGAGATTAGAAGTCAGGAACATATGTACAAATCAAATGTTATCAAAATAAGTTTAGCACAATCGAATATCACAATCTTAGTTTGGCTAGACCTAGGCCTAGGGCATCTAGAATCGAGGGACCCCCAAGAACCACCCCAGGTAGTTGTAGGAGACCCACAGGGGACGGACGCGGTGTCCTGGCACCGGTGCGAGTCCTGTACGAGTCTATGCGAACAGACGCGATTGAGATTTCAATGTTAAAGGTCCCTTGCGTGTTCGAGGCGAACACACCGATCGGTCCTTGTACGAGTCGAAGGACGCGGTTACAGGTAGAGTTGCAAGGGAGTTGGACGCGGTGTGTCTAACACAGACGCGAACCATGTACGAGTCAGCGCGATAGTCGCACTTGGAAAGTAAGAGTTTTAGGGCACTTCTAGGGTAGCTACAAACAAGTCACTTACAGGGTAAGTAGTTCTAGGGCCCACACCCACAGGAGCACCGTAGTGCTGAAGTTACCTCACCCAGGGGAGCCGGGTGCATAGGTGTTCTTTGGTGTCGGGTCGCGGCGTCGCTTTCAATGGGAGCCAGTGAAGACTTGCTGCTTGCGGCGACAGGAGAAGTGTCCGGAGGAATCCAAGCCTGGATTCAGAAGATGGAAGACCTGAAAGCAGAGGGGACTGTGTTCAAAGTCACTTGGCAGTGACTCGGGGCAAGGAAGATGGATGCCCACCGTCGTCGCAAGATTCAGGTCGTTCTTGGGTGCCTTGACTCTTCAGCCACGAGGTCCAGGAGGCGTCGACGATGACCAGGAGCTGGATTCGGTGTGTCCCACGACGTCTGCCGCTTACTGTGGTGTCGGCGACTCGATTGGAGCCAACAAGCCTTGGTAACAGCAAGTCTCGGGGAAAGTGTAAAAAGTCAATGGCGCAGACCAGCAAGGTCTGAGGGACTCACCCAGCAAAGGTAAGTCAGGGCAGGCCTGGAGCAACCAGGGGAGCTCTTTGGTTTCTTTGGAAAGTCTTCTGGGGACCCACAAGCCGGCTGGCAAGGGATCGCAAAGACACCTCAGGAGGATTCACTCAACAGGGGCCCACGGTCACTCGGGATGGTGTAGGCCTCTGATTTTGGGAGGGATCTCTGCTGGAGGCTGGGACCACATGTGGTCCAAAGCACAAGTTCGTAGAACGTCGTGAAGGGGTTGCACTCGACAATAGTGCATGGTACCCAGGGTCTGCGGTTCCTCGTTGCTCGTGGGGTCCACTTGCCTCAGCTTCACTGGGGACTCACGATGGCCTTGGAGAAGTCAGGAAATCCTCTTCCTGGGCTGCAGGGACTTCGGGCTCCAGCGGGAGCGGCGTAGTTTGCGACCGTCGTTTGTCGTTTTTGGTGCCTGCCAAGCAGGGGAGTCACTCCTTGACTCCAAGGGAGATTCTTCAGTCTTCCAAAGGTAGTGGAACGTCGAAGGTCCGGGATTCTTCTTGTAGAGCGTCGTCCAGGGATATCTAGTTTGCAATGCACAGGTTCCCCCTCTTATACTAAAAGAAAGGGAGGGACTAGCTCTATGACCCCACCTATGGGAGGGTCAGGGGAGTGGGTGGTTACACCTACTTCCCTTTGTCCAGTTTCGCGCCAGAGCAGGGGCAGGTAGCCCCTGAGCCGGTTTGAGCTGGGGTATGCACAGAGGAGCCTTCTGCTCCCCCAGTGCAGGACTTCAAAGCACTCTAAGAGTGCACCCACCCAGCCCCAATACACTAAACCCTGTCTGGGAGGTGGTCACACCCCCTTGGGACAGGATATCTATTGTTGGGCTTTCTCCACTGCGAGTGTTGGTCATCAGCAGGAGGGCAGCCCAGTGTCTGTGACTGGTGGCATCCATTTTGTGATGTCAGGGCTCTGCAGGATTCTACCGCGTTTCCACAGTAGGTACATGTCTATCCCTCTAGAACGGTGGAATGCTACCCCCGGGCGGCGGGGGTAGTATTCCAAGATGTTTGACACCAAACACGACATGTTTTGATGCAGCCATTCCAAAGTTAGCATTCTACCGCGAGGATATAATGCACTTAAGAGTATATGGTTTAACCGCATCCACAAACAGCCCCAGAGAATGGACTCTGAGAGCTGCAGAGGGGCCCTGCTCAGGCAGAGGCACCTCCTCACATGGAAACTAAGCACCCTGTCCTCAGGATTGATAGGGCCTGCTTTAGGGGTGACTGATAAGTCTCAATGTGTGTGCAGGAGAGATATAGGGGACCTATATCTCAGTGAGGGGTGCTAGCACTTCCTCACCCAGGCTGCAGTAGCAGGCCTGTGGTGTCAGATTTAGTCTGCTTCCCAGGGGTGGCATAATACATTCTTCAGCCCCTGGTAGGCCTGTGAAGTACCTATGGCCTTGGTACCTAACGTACCATATACTAGGGACTCATAAGGTACCACAGTATCCAATCACTAGTGCACCTAGAGTGCACTCCAAATCGTTTAGAGAGAACAGAGAGGCTGGGGCCCTGATTGGCAGGGTCCCAGCCAGACTATAGCCAGAAACCAGTGTAAACATCAGAAAAAAGTGGGGGCAACATAAGAGGCAGATCCTACTCTCCTACACAACCCCCCCAAACGCAGGGACACTAAACTAACCTTGACCAGTTGAGTCTTCGTGTTCAAAGTGGAAATACCTTGAGAGTCCATCTGCATTGGCATGTTGGGTCCCAGGTCTATGTTCCACTGTATAGTCCATCCCCTGTAGGGAAATGGACCACCTCAAAAGTTTTGGGTTTTCTCCTTTCATTTGGTTAAGCCATAGGAGGGGCTTGTGGTCAGTCTGAACTATGAAGTGAGGGCCTCAGCTTCTTCAGGGCCCACACCACAGCAAAGGCCTCCCTCTCTATAGCTGACCAACGTTTCTCTCTAGGGGTCAGCCTTCTGCTAATAAAAGCTACTGGCTGGTCTTGACCTTCATCATTCAGTTGAGACAGTACAGCTCCCACACCCAGCTCAGAAGCATCTGTTTGGACAATGAACTTTTTGGTGTAGTCTGGACTCTGCAAGATGGGGGCAGTGCACATGGCCTGCTTTAGGTCTTCAAATGCCTTCTGACAGCTAGCTGTCCACTGAACCTTTTTGGCATTTTCTTTGAGGTCAGATCATTCAAGGGGGTCACTATAGATCCATATCCCTTGACAAACCTCCTATAGTACCCAGTCAGGCCTAAGAAGGCCCTCACCTGTGTCTGGGTGATTGGAGCAACCCATTCCATTATGGTTTGGATCTTGCTCTGTAAAGGCTGAACCTGGCCTCCACCTACAAGGTGGACCAGGTACACAACCTGACTCTGCCCTATCTGGCACTTAGTGGCCTTGATAGTGAGGCCTGCTTTCTGCAGAGCCTTCAAAACATTTCTGAGGTGGACCAGGTGATCCTGCCAGGAGGAACTAAAGACAGCAATATCATCTAGATAAGCTGAGCAATAAGTTTCCATCCCTGCCAGAACTTTATTCACCAACCTCTGAAAAGTGGCAGGTGCATTTTTCAATCCAAAGGGCATCACCACAAAGTGGTAGTGCCCACTAGGGGTCGAAAATGCTGTTTTGGCTTTTGCATCATCAGCTAATCTGATCTGCCAGTAGCCAGCTGTTAGGTCAAATGTACTTAGATACTTGGCTGAGGCCAAAGTATCAATCAGCTCATCTGCCCTTGGTATGGGATAGGCATCAGTCCTAGTGACTGCATTGAGGCCTCTGTAGTCTACACAAAACCTCATTTCTTTCTTACCACCCTGGGTATGAGGCTTGGGTACCAGGACTACTGGGCTAGCCCAAGGGCTATCTGAAGGCTCAATTACACCTAGCTCCAACATTTTCTGGACTTCAGTCCTGATACAGTCCCTGACATGGTCAGGTTGCCTGTAGATTTTACTCTTTACAGGCAGACTGTCTCCAGTGTCCACCTCATGGGTGCACCAGGTAGTCTGACTAGGGGTCAGGCTAAACATATGTCTATACTGTTGCAGAACTTGTCTGCACTCAGTTTGCTGATGGTCAGTGAGGCTGCTTGCCAAAGCAACACCATCCACTGACCCATCATCAGGGTTCTGAGAGAGCAGGTCAGGGAGAGGGTCACTCTCCTCCTCCTGGTCCTCATCAGTTGCCATGAGCAAGCCCATGTCAGCCCTGTCAACATATGGCTTTAATCTGTTGACATGGAGCACCCTCAGGGGGCTCCTGGGAGTTCCAAGATTCACCAGATAGGTGACTTCTCCCTTCTGTTCAACTATGGTATGGGGGCCACTCCACTTGTCTTGGAGGGCTGCTGGGGCCACAGGCTCCAACACCCACATTTTCTGTCCTGGCTGGTATACAGTCAGTACAGCCTTTTGGTCATGCCAAGCTTTTTGCAATTCTTGGCTGGCCTCCAGGTTTTTGGTTGCCTTTTTCATGTATTCGGCCATCCGGGAGCGGAGACCAAGTACATAGTCCATCACATCCTGTTTGGGGGGTTTGAGAGGTAACTCCCAGCCCTCTTTAACCACACACAATGGACCTCTTACCGGGTGCCCAAACAGAAGCTCAAATGGGCTGTAACCAACCCCCTTCTGTGGAACCTCTCTGTATGCAAACAACAGGCAAGGAAGAAGAAGGTCCCATTTCCGCCTAAGCTTCTCTGGGAGTCCTTTAATCATTCCCTTCAGGGTTTTGTTGAAACGTTCAACCAACCCATTGTATTGTGGGTGATAGGGAGTGGTGAACTTATAAGTTACACCACACTCCTTCCACATTGCTTTCAGATATCCTGACATGAAGTTAGTACCTCTGTCAGAGATGACCTCCTTTGGGAAACCCACTCTGGAGAAAACTCCAATGAGGGCTCTTGCCACCACAGGGGCTGTGGTGGTCCTCAGGGGAATTGCCTCTGGGTACCTGGTGGCATGATCCACTACCACCAGGATAAATCTGTGCCCAGATGCAGTTTGAGGGTCAAGGGGACCAACAATGTCAATCCCTACCCTCTCAAAGGGTACCCCCACCACAGGTAGTGGTATCAGGGGGCCTTTGTTGTGCCACCTGGCCTTGCCACTGGCTTGGCATGTGACACAGGAGCGACAAAACTCCTTTGTGTCCTCTGACATATGTGGCCAATGAAAATGTGGAACAAGCCTGTCCCAGGTCTTGTTTTGGCCCAAGTGACCTGCCAAAGGGATATCATGTGCTAGGGTCAAGAGGAACCCCTAAACTTCTGAGGTATCACCATCCTCCTGGTGGCTCCAGGGGCTGGATCTCTACCCTCAGAATATAGGAGTCCCTCATCCCAATAAACTTTATGGGACCCACTAGCACTCCCAGCAGCCTCAGCAGCAGCCTGCTGTCTGAGGGGTTCAAGAGAGGGGCAGCACTGTTGCTCCTTACTCAGATCTTCCCTAGAAGGGCCCCCTGCCCCCAAGAACTCAACCTGATCAGGCTCAAGTCCCTCTGGGGCAGTTCCTTCTTCAGGATCTGCTTCACCTCCCTTTGGAGGTGAATCTGTGATCTGAGACAGAGGGGAAGGCACTGCCTTTACCCTACTGCTCCTCCTCTTGGGAAGCATCTGGTCCATTGTTCCAGGATCCAGAGCTGGTTCAGTGTTATGCATTCTTGCTTGTGACCTGGTCACAGCAAATACCTCTGCAGGGATGCCCAACATCTCAGCATGAGGCCATAACTCTACTTCAGACCAGGCTGAAGTCTCTAGATCATTGCCCAGTAGACATTCTACAGGGAGGTCTGCACTGACTACAACCTTCTTGAGGCCAGTTACCCCTCCCCAGGAGAAATTCACAACTGCCAGACTATGGTTGGTCCTGACATTGCTTGCATTGGTCACCTGGTACATTTTGCCCAGGATGATCTGTCCAGGGTCCACAAGATCCTCTGCCACCATGGTGACACTAGCACCTGTGTCCCTAAATGCCAAAGCCTGTTTGCCATTTATTACAGGCTGCTGTTTGTATTTGCCCAGATTACTGGGGCTTACTAGGAAGGACATATCAAGGTCTCCATCACAAATCAGCATTGCCTGAGTGGGCACTCTGACTAGGTCAGAGTCCACTTCAGAACCCAGGGTCAACCCTACTACACCCTTATTCTGAGTACCACCTCCACCAGTAGGTGAGCTAGGGGGAACAGTTGCCTTAGGGGCAGGAGTGGTGGTGGTTTGGTCTTTGGACTTGTTACAATCAGAAGTCCAGTGCCCTTTCTGTTTACAGAATTTGCACCAGGGCTTCTTTTGGCCTTTTCCCTTGTTGGATTGTGACTCCCCACCAGATGCAGATTTTTGGGGCCCTTGTGAAGACTTCTGGTCTTTTGACTTATCCCCACCTTTCTCAGAGCCCTTAGGATCTTGCTTCTTGGTGTCACCCCTTGGTTCTGGGGTTTCTGCCTTACCCTGGTTCTGACCCATTTGTCTGCCTTCTTTCCCAATTCTTGGGGAGAGGTCAGATCTGAGTCCACCAGGTATTGATGCAACAACTGGTTCTGGCAATTATTAAGGATCTGTTCTCTCATCATCAGATTATACAATCCCTTGAAATCAGTAACCCTACTACCAACCAGCCTACCCTCCAGAGCCTTGGTTGCACAATCTACAAAGTCAGTCCAGTCCTGAGTCTGTGCCTTCTGGGTGTCTCTGAACTTCAACCTGTACTGCTCAGTGGTTAAGCCAAACCCATCTATCAGTGCACTCTTCAGGACTTCATAATTATCAGCATCCTCTTCTCTAACAGTGAGGAGCTTGTCTCTACCTTTGTCTGAAAAGGAGAGCCACAAGATTGCTGCCCACTGCTTTTGGGGGAAATGCTGTACTCTACAGGCCCTCTCCATAGCAGTTATCCACTTGTGGATATCATCCCCACTCTGGTAGGGAGGAACAACCTTGCTCAGGTTCCTATGGTCTGGAATAGATTATCTGCCTCTAGGGACACTGTTGCTGCCACCAAGGGGTTCTAACCCCTCTCTTCTAGAAGCTCTCTGGATCTCCAGGGCTTCTCTATCTAGTGCCAACTGCTTGGTTCTGAGGGCAACTCTTGCTTCCTCATACTGCAGCAGTTTGCACATTCTGTCAGAGGAGCTCTCTCTTATGGGAAAGTATGATTTCCTCTGCTGGACAAATTCTCTGCCAGAGTGATAAGAGTGGTCAGATTCCCTGGAAGGGGACCTATGCCTCTCATCCACTCTGTCAGTTCTCTTAGGGAGAATTCCTCTGTCCTTTTCAGGCCCCTTGGAGCCTGGCCCTTCAATCACAGAGTCTTGGTCATTCTGATTTTCATCATCTGACCCAGACACTGTAATTGACCCACCCCCTGATTCAGACCCATTAGCTCCTAGAGCCAATCTAAGATCATCTGCTGTCAGCAGATCTATCAGGTGTAGTGTGGAGGGACTCTGTCCTAGCTTCAGGTGTCTTTCAACACACATGGCTCTCAAGTCAGAGAAAGCCATGTCCTTATACTGAGGCTGAGTGGATCCACTGGTTCCACCCTTTAAGGACATTCTAGTGTTGTGCAGTGTTGTACTACCTACTAGTTTGTGGCCTACTGATACTAGCTTGAGCTGTAGAAAGGGTGTGCTATCCCTTCGCACACAGCTCTAAGTTCAGTAGAACTTATTGATACTAAGCTTGACTTTATATGTACCTTAAGTACCTATAGTGGTTTTCAGTTAGTAATTCAAATAGAGATTTTCTGGTAAAACAATAGCAAGCTGGAATCCCACACGTTGCCCACCAATGTGAGAAGTTGGCCTGGTATATGCTGTTCACTAATTAAAGTGAACACCTTGCACCAGAACAATTCGACTCTTATGGTAGATAGGTTTAAGACAACCTTTATAGAAAGCTATCCTAGTGGTAGCTGTGGAGAGCAGCCTTCAGGCTAAGTCTTGAAGGAATGTAAAGCAGCTTGTTTTACCACACAATCTCTTGAATCACCAAATGTAAAGACACCACACAGGTATATATATCAAATATATATGTATTTATTAATAAACACTCTCTACTAATCTCTTTATGAGATTAGAAGTCAGGAACATATGTACAAATCAAATGTTATCAAAATAAGTTTAGCACAATCGAATATCACAATCTTAGTTTGGCTAGACCTAGGCCTAGGGCATCTAGAATCGAGGGACCCCCAAGAACCACCCCAGGTAGTTGTAGGAGACCCACAGGGGACGGACGCGGTGTCCTGGCACCGGTGCGAGTCCTGTACGAGTCTATGCGAACAGACGCGATTGAGATTTCAATGTTAAAGGTCCCTTGCGTGTTCGAGGCAAACACACCGATCGGTCCTTGTACGAGTCGAAGGACGCGGTTACAGGTAGAGTTGCAAGGGAGTTGGACGCGGTGTGTCTAACACAGACGCGAACCATGTACGAGTCAGCGCGATAGTCGCACTTGGAAAGTAAGAGTTTTAGGGCACTTCTAGGGTAGCTACAAGCAAGTCACTTACAGGGTAAGTAGTTCTAGGGCCCACACCCACAGGAGCACCGTAGTGCTGAAGTTACCTCACCCAGGGGAGCCGGGTGCATAGGTGTTCTTTGGTGTCGGGTCGCGGCGTCGCTTTCAATGGGAGCCAGTGAAGACTTGCTGCTTGCGGCGACAGGAGAAGTGTCCGGAGGAATCCAAGCCTGGATTCAGAAGATGGAAGACCTGAAAGCAGAGGGGAGAGTGTTCAAAGTCACTTGGCAGTGACTCGGGGCAAGGAAGATGGATGCCCACCGTCGTCGCAAGATTCAGGTCGTTCTCGGGTGCCTTGACTCTTCAGCCACGAGGTCCAGGAGGTGTCGACGACAACCAGGAGCTGGATTCGGCATGTCCCACGACGTCTGCCGCTTACTGTGGTGTCGGCGACTCGATTGGAGCCAACAAGCCTTGGTAACAGCAAGTGTAAACTTTCAATGGCGCAGACCAGCAAGGTCTGAGGGACTCACCCAGCGAGGGTAAGTCAGGGCAGGCCTGGAGCAACCAGGGGAGCCCTTTGGTTTCTTTGGAAAGTCTTCTGGGGACCCACAAGCCGGCTGGCAAGGGATTGCAAAGATGCCTCAGGAGGATTCACTCAACAGGGGCCCACGGTCACTCGGGATGGTGTAGGCCTCTGATTTTGGGAGGGATCTCTGCTGGAGGCTGGGACCACACGTGGTCCAAAGCACAAGTTCGTAGAACGTCGTGAAGGGGTTGCACTCGACAATAGTGCACGGTACCCAGGGTCTGCGGTTCCTCGTTGCTCGTGGGGTCCACTTGCCTCAGCTTCACTGGGGACTAACGATGGCCTTGGAGAAGTCAGGAAATACTCTTCCTGGGCTGCAGGGACTTCGGACTCCGGCGGGAGCGGCGTAGTTTGCGACCGTCGTTGTCGTTTTTGATGCCTGCCAAGCAGGGGAGTCACTCCTTGACTCCAAGGGAGATTCTTCAGTCTTCCAAAGGTAGTGGAACGTCGAAGGTCCGGGATTCTTCTTGTAGAGCGTCGTCCAGGGGTATCTAGTTTGCAATGCACAGGTTCCCCCTCTTATACTAAAAGAAAGGGAGGGACTAGCTCTATGACCCCACCTATGGGAGGGTCAGGGGAGTGGGTGGTTACACCTACTTCCCTTCGTCCAGTTTCACGCCAGAGCAGGGGCAGGTAGCCCCTGAGCCGGTTTGAACTGGGGTATGCACAGAGGAGCCTTCTGCTCCCCAGTGCAGGACTTCAAAGCATTCTAAGAGTGCACCCACACAGCCCCAATACACTAAACCCTGTCTGGGAGGTGGTCACACCCCCTTGGGACAGGATATCTATTGTTGGGCTTTCTCCACTGCGAGTGTTGGTCATCAGCAGGAGGGCAGCCCAGTGTCTGTGACTGGTGGCATCCATTTTGTGATGTCAGGGCTCTGCAGGATTGTACCGCGTTTCCACAGTAGGTACATGTCTATCCCTCTAGAAGGGTGGAATGCTACCCCCGCCGCCAGAACTGGCGGGGGGTAGTATTCCAAGATGTTTGACACCAAACACGACATGTTTTGATGCAGCCATTCCAAAGTTAGCATTCTACCGCGAGGATATAATGCACTTAAGAGTATATGGTTTAACCGCATCCACAAACAGCCCCAGAGAATGGACTCTGAGAGCTGCAGAGGGGCCCTGCTCAGGCAGAGGCACCCCTCACATGGAAACTAAGCACCCTGCCCTCAGGATTGATAGGGCCTGCTTTAGGGGTGACTGATAAGTCTCAATGTGTGTGCAGGAGAGATATAGGGGACCTATATCTCAGTGAGGGTTGCTAGCACTTCCTCACCCAGGCTGCAGTAGCAGGCCTGTGGTGTCAGATTTAGTCTGCTTCCCAGGGGTGGCATAATACATGCTTCAGCCCCTGGTAGGCCTGTGAAGTACCTATGCCCTTGGTACCTAAGGTACCATATACTAGGGACTCATAAGGTACCACAGTATCCAATCACTAGTGCACCTAGAGTGCACTCCAAATCGTTTAGAGAGAACAGAGAGGCTGGGGCCCTGATTGGCAGGGTCCCAGCCAGACTATAGCCAGAAACCAGTGTAAACATCAGAAAAAAGTGGGGGCAACATAAGAGGCAGATCCTACTCTCCTACATAGATGAACTGAGACGACTTTCCATTCTCCCTGTATGATAACAACAGCGTTTTTCAGACTGCACTGATCAGTACAAGTGTCTTGTATATTGTCAAGTATATGATGTATAAGATGTACCTTATCGCATTGAGAAGTGAATATAGATGAATGATACAAATGTTTTTGATGAGAATACTGTTGAGCACACCAGGACGTTGACATATTTGAGACGATTTGCATCAGGAACAGGGATGTTGTGTTTCTCACCACATCCTTCCTTCTCCTTCCTCCCTCTCTTCCCCCGCCCCCCTGCATACCACCTCACCTTCAGTATCATGTTATCATGGGCTGGTAGGACTTGTTACTAAACCTTGGATGCACCAATATATACATTGACAGCAGTGTTTGACCTCCCCAATATGGCGACAGAGGTTAGCAGTCTAGCAGCGGAGGACACGAAACATAGAGATAAGTGTCAGCTTCCGGCTGTGTCCGGACAGACCGATAGTTACTGACGGTCGAGGCGGATGGATAGATGCACGGCACGTTCCTCTACACCGGGTAAGTGGATAGGTAACTTCACAGTGATATTTAGGAAGTGGTTATACGGACGGTCTATGAAAGGTTTCTAAACATGTGATTACAGACTTATAGCGTAGACGCCGGTTTGGATCCCAACAACAAGGTTAAGAAAAGAAAATACCCGACATAGAGAGACACACATGGATTCTAACGTGTAGTAGGCTGTACGTTCTCGTATGGAGACAGCTTCGTATATAAGGTTTGGAGTATGTTTACATTTACACATGAGGGTCTTTGGAAGGTTTAGATAACTGAATCACTGGCACTCCCTCTCCATTGTTATGACTCATGAAGACCAGAACACGAATGTATTGTGTGAAACGCCCTTGGATGAGCATGTCCACGTTGCATGAAAATGAGCACAAAGGACCCACAGGGGCACGCACAAACTTTTTATACTTGACAGATTATGGAATGAGTAGTTCGACCATGCCGTATGTAAATCATCTGAATGGCTAAAGGTGTATTATGGCTACCCCAGGATGGACTCACAATCACTTGCATGAACCGGAAATGCGCACTTTTTCAGGGGCTTGTGAGCACTATTACCACACTTAGGCAGTGCGCATGCCCTGTTTAATATCAGTGACATATGTGATATATTCAGGCACTGATACACGATATGTTTAATTTTTGCAGAACATACACACAGGCAGATTTCTTGATGCCGCTTTGAAATTTTGGTGAGATTGATAACACTATTTAACAGAGGTGGTTAACTCGGATGAGTTATAACTAGGGCTCCCTGTTTTCCGTTTTTACTAATTTTTACACATAAATACAGACTGAAAACATTTATTTTATTTTCTGTATTTATTTTTAAATGTGGATAAAAACGGAAAATAGGTTGCTTTTTCAGTAATTCTAAATACTGTCTGCCACGTCTGCCAGGCCAATAGCTGTATGGATTGATAGGTAAGAGTGTTAAACAAGAAAGGACTTTTAGTAATGAGGCTTTACCAGCAGGAGATATGCACAAGGTTGATACTGAAATTGACTTATCTTCTGTGGGTGTTGACAGAATTGAAACTTGGCAGGCATTCAAGTATGAGTGCATATTTATTGGTTAAATAAATGTGGAAATATACTAATTTCCGCTTCATTTTTCCACAAAACCCAAAATAAATATGGATTAATACAGATAAAATTAGCAAAAAATAAATATGGATAAATACAGACGGAAATGTCAAAAAAATAAATACCATAAAACCGGGAGCCCTAGTTATAACCACATACATTGGACTGTGGATGGTGGCCATTCTATCTTGGTAAGTCAGAGTAGTGTTAGACCTTAGATTGAATTCTATTACCATGAGCATTCAGTGGATATATAGTGATGACTGGCTTTGTTTTCTGTCCTCCCTATTTTTGCAGATAAATAAGTCAGACGACTATTGTCCTGAGGAGACCCCGAGACTTAACAGGGGTCGAAACGTCGACATTCGTTTCACTTGGTTGCTTCAATTATTTATTAAGTCTTATGCTGTGATGTGATACGCGCATTGACTGTGTCTGTTATACATAAAACCAGTGAACTCTTTGTTTGTTTGTGTCTTGTGTGTATATATTGTGTATGTTGTTCACACTAGAGCACTGCGTCGCCTGCACTTATGCTATTAATTATATTATTATCTGCACATGAAAAGAATTTTTTTTGCTAAATAATACAGAAAAATAACCACAGAAACCTTTGTCTTTTTTTGACTGACTTAATTCATTTGCGTTTTTATTAAATAACCCCAAAGTGTGTAGGTACCATTTGGTATTTAGGAATAAATGCATTAAATGAGAGCTTCCCCCAGACGGAGGGTAGTGGGTCACTCATTGTTTGAAAAAGAGTCCTACGGTGGATGCTGTTTGTATACAAACCTTTCTAAACAAGCATTGGCATAGCCAATAAGTCTCACCTTTGGAATCTTATAAGTATTTAGTTATGCAGCACAATATCCTTGGTGCAACAACATCAACTGTTGCATGGCTAAACACTTATAAGGTCCCAAAGGCGACACCTATTGGCTATGCCAATGCTTTTTTTTTTCACTGCAGACGCCTTTTAAACAATATTTTAGTCTTGACTCAAAATGCAAGTCAGACCTGTTGGCTTTGCCAGTGTTTGGTGCTGAACTCACCCTATTGCACCTAGAGCACCAACCGCATACCAAGTGACCACCGCCTGCACCCATAACAAAAACAGATAAAGGACGCTTTACTTTGTTATCTTTCTTCGCTGGAGGTTTTGGGATTTGATATGTTGCTGGGGCTAATGGAGCAGTAGACAATAAAACCAACACAGCCTAAGACCTTACTTCCTGGCCGCCATGCCATCAGCAGATGTCTATCTCAGCCCCTGCAAGGCGTGCTTTGCAAACTAAATATTTGTCGGCCAATACATCTAGCGAAAGAATTCAACATTCCCACACTCCTCCGTGTTTTGGGGCAAAACAAATAAATATTCTAATACATTATTGCCCCTCTGGTCAGGTTGCAGCCTCTCTCTTGCCTTACTTTCGTTATACTGGGTAGCATGAACAAAGCGCTTAGTTTCAGACTGAAGCAGGTGGTGGGCACCAGCACTCATTTTTGGTGATGTGGACGTGTTTGTCATCATCAGACTTTGACTCAGATCAAGAGAAGGGAAGACAGAAAAGTGAGAAAGAAGGAGGGAGAGAAAGATAGAAAAACAGTGACATAGGGAGAACGCATTGATGAAAAATAACCAGCAAGAGTAGGGTAAAGAGGCAGGAAGTGCAGAGTGGTGGAGGAAAGATGCTCGAGGCGGAATCAGTTGGAGCGATAACATTCCGTGCAAGCGGTGGGCTCATAGTAAAAACGTAGGACCACTTACTTATTTGTGTATTAATTTATTTTTACAAATTGAGCTCTGCTAACAATCAATATTTCATAGCATGCCATACACACATCTTGGTGGTCTCTAAACTTGAAACGACCAAGGGTGTCACACAAACATTGAGCCCCTAGGTGTTCTAGAAAAATTCCTACTTGCAATGTGTGGGGGTTTGTATCAAACTGAATATAATATAGCAACTAAATGAATACACCTCAAATGGCCACACCAACGGGGGGCACTTTTTTAAGGTTAATCACAGATTAAAGGCACATATAGAAGCTGTGATTGTGTACAGTTTTGTAAACTTGCTTAAACGCTCCCTAAAGCTCGTAGTAGATATGCCCTAAGCCTAACACACGTCACCTTAAAAGTGGTTTTGGAGTCCAACTCTCAGAGGTGTTTCAACAATCAAAGACAGGTTTGTTTTGTTTGGTGTTCGAGAGCGCGGGGTGCTCGGCGTGGTTGAAGAGTAAAGGAGCGCGAGGGGTAGTTGAAAAGCGTGAGGGGTAGTTGAAAATCACGAGGGGTAGTTGAAAAGCGCAAGGGGTAATTGTAAAGCCCGAGGGTTGGTTGTAAAGCAAGAGGGGTAGTTGAAAAGCACGAGAGGTAGTTGTAAAGCACAAACGGTAGTTGAAAAGCGCGAGGGGTAGTTGAAAAAACATTCATAAGCTATCCTCTCTCAAAGCAGCTTCAATTAGTCCTTGGCAGTGCGTACCCACTGTGCTGTTCCAGTGTTCGAGCACTCCAAGAGCGCTGCACATGTAATTGTATGTGTACGGTACATACTCCTTGATGCATCCGCCCACGCACAGTGAGGACCCTTTCACATAATGACAGCTTCTGTCTCTAACAACTACCCCCTCCGCCGTCCTCCCACCCTCAAGCTCTCTTGTGCACTCTCTGCTGAGATCTCGATCTGACAAGCGTAAACAGCCTCCGGTAATGAGAGGCCCGTCTTCTACCTGGAGTGTGTGGCGCGCGGCGCCTCTGGCCCTTTGAAGCCTGCACTGAGCGAGGTGCGCCCTCTTAGGACGCCTTATCAGGACCTGCTGCCCTGACGTCTCAGAAGCTGCGGCCACCGAGGCGGGGTACTGCGTCACCCTGCAAAGTAGGTGAGAAGTGGCGAAGAAAGGTGGGCAACACATCTCAATTCATGTCACGATAGGTCATGACGTGAGATATGGTGTTTGCGTTTGCGAGGGAAGGCGGGGACGCTGGAAACGAAAGAAGGATGTTAGGGGAACATTTATGTAGGAGGAAGATGCTTGTCTAGCACATGTGACAAACAAGCATGAAAGATAACAATGGGCGGGAGGTGGTTTAGACGGCGAGCGAGCTGAGGCTAAACACAACAAACAAGCATCAAAGAAAGGAATGGGCGGGAGGTGGTGTAAGGACGGCGAGTGAGCTGAGGCTAAACAAAAACAAGCCTGAAAGACAGCAATGCACTCGTGCTAAACACTTGTGCTTGTGCTAGCATACCCCTTGCGAGAGCAAGCAGCGGCGCGCGGACCATCTGTGTTTTTCAATTAGCGCGCGCCGCTGCTCGCTCCCGCAAGGTGGATGCCAGCACAAGCACGAGCGCTGAAAAAGAGCTGACCAATTTTTAAAGGTCATCTCCTAGTGCAGCGCATGCGCGCTGCCTTGGCGAGACCTAAAAAGGTATTTTCAGACCTGCAATTTAAAAACCAACTTCACTAAAAGATGTGTTTTTAAATTGTGATTCCAGAGACACCAAACACCAATTTTTTATCTGCTCCCAATTGGAAGATACATTTGTAAAGTGTTACAAGGCAGCTCCAATGCTACCTTATGGGAGAGATAGACCTTGCTGTAGTGAAATACAAATGTAGCAGTTTTTCACTACCAGGACACGTAAAACTCAAATGCACATGTCCTACCTTTTACATACACTGCACCCTGCCCGTGGGCTACCTAGGGCCTACCTTAGGTTTGCCTTACATGTATTAAAGGAAAAGGTTTGGGCCTGGCAAGTAGTTGAACTTGCCAGGTTGACATGGCAGTTTAATACTGCACACACATGCTCTGCAGTGGCAGGCCTGAGACAGGTTTGAAGGACTACTCATGAGGGTGGCACAATCAGTGCTGCAGGCCCACTAGTAGCAGTTGATTTAAGGCCCTGTGCACTGTAGTGCACTGTACTAGGGACTTATCAGTAAATCAAATATGCCAATCATGGATAAACCAAATGCCATTACATTATAGACACAAAGCCCATACACTTTAGCGCTGGTCAGTAGTCGTAATGTGCCCAGATCCTAACACCAGCAAAAACAGCCAAAAACAGGAGGTCAGAAGCAAAAAAAGAGGGGAAATCATTCCAAAAGATGCCAGGTCTAACACAAACTATGGGGTGACCATGAAGTAGTCTAATGACAGGTTCCAGGACTGATCTCTTTTCTCTGCCTGAGCGATTGTGATGTAACTCCTAAACCATTACATCAGCCTTCAGGATAGGCCAGCACCTAAAACTATTGCTCTTTTTAACAGTCACCGCAATATTGCACCCCTCCTCCTACTTGGGAATTGTGAACCATGTGCAGTGCCATGGCTACCGTACTGGACTCGGTAGCAGAGGATGGTATTCACACTGAGGCTTTCTACAGGCACTGTGTGCTTGCCAGTCAGACCCTTAATGGGCCAACTTCCCATCCCTTTAGGAATCAATACTCTACTGCTGGTGGGGGACCTGCAGTTACAATTACTATGGGCAAGGATGACAGTGTGTATGTGTGTGCACAAAATGCACCAGCATCCTTGAGAACCCCAGTCACATACCTGAAGACATACCCTTTAATCAGCTTTCTTTTGGAAATGTTGTGTTAGTAGAGTATTGTTCTAGGTCTTCAAGGAGATATTTCTATTCTCTCTCCCGCAATCTCTCTTCACCATGGAGAGGGGTAGAGGAGGAGCGTAGACAGCAGACCCTCACATGGAGAAAATCACAATTCCCACAACTTGGTGGTTTGGTGTAGCAGCTGTTGTGGTGCATGTCATGGGGATCGGCAGAGCAAATGGTGAGCAAGTAATCATTACTCAGGTTACAGGTGTTAACCTGGTCCAGGAATTGGGCACGCCCTTTTAGAATCAATCGTTTTTATTATGTGGGGAAGAGAGAGCATTTACACAGCTACTGCCTACATCACGAGGCCGGCAGAGCGGTATAAGAGCGCAAGTACACAGCGTTGAGGCCTACATCCCAGAGGTCGGCCCCCGCAAAAACAGTCGTGTCTAGCATCTGAATCGGCTCTCTTGGTAAAGTCATCCACAGTTTTATATAGAAAAACAAACAAAACCCCAATAACGACCCTCCCTCCCTGCCCCCTTCCCACCTCCCCCCGTCTCCGCATCAGATCTAACAGCGCTATACAGACCTCTCCGCCAAAGCCTGCTTAGTATAATAGCATTGCTCCTTTCAGCTGTCCCTAACCGGAACCAACGGTTCCAACGGCAGAAGCCTGAGGATCTGTAAATATTTAGGACATGTCATCTCTCTCATATCTGGGCACGCCCTTTTATTTCTAAAACCACCAACTTGCAAAACTTCAAAACACATTCCAAAATATATCCCTGCACGCTTGAGGGACACGGTCTAAACAAATATACATATGATACTCTGTTGACTGCTAGACCATAAAGTCTAAAGAAACTTGCTGCCAGGATACTGGTGTTTGATTTATCACAGCTTACCCTACTTTAAGGCTGGATATGAGTGCTGACTGCTTCAAACTGCACTGGTTGTTGTTAGTCTGAGGTTAAAACACATGCTGCTCATCAATGGTGCTTGGTACCTAACTAGGATGGTGGGGAAGGCTCTCTCTGACTGTTCGTCTGGCGATACTCCCTCAGAAAAGAGTACATGGCTTGCTCAAGGGTCTGGTTTTGATTGTGAGGAATCCTAATCACCTTATTCATAATTCTCATGAAATGTTAACCTCACAGCTGGCTTGTGGCCAATAAGGCGTGATCTTTTGGTGTGCGATGTCCAATGATTTTAGGTTTTCAGCTATCTCTTGCGTTCAACTACATAACATACGTACTCCTCTGATTAATAAGAGGGGGTGGTAGTTGGCAAGAAGTATAGTTCTCACATCCAGTTGGGACAATATTGAACTGATCTGTCTCTTCATTAGTGGAGGACATGTGAGAAAAGATTACTGCTCTCACACCCACGATCACAAACGTATATTAGCATTATTAGATGTGGGTTGGGGGTAAGAGACAAATGCGAATCACTGTGCTTATTGACCCCAGTTGTTCATCTTGTTCAAGTTTTTTTTGTTGTTTTTTTTACAAATTAGAATCTTGCAATGTGTGCTGTGCCAAGAAACAGTTTTGGTAATTGCATCACAAACATGCATAACGGCATGAATATGAAGGCGGGAAGGGGACGATTGCTTTTTGTTAATCCTGGCTTCACATCAAAAATATCAAATATTGACCTTGAAATTATACACTTTGTATTGGTTGAATCTGGAGTCACATCTCCTGTTGTATTGTTGTATAAACTGTCAATGAACAATATAGTTAACAAAATGCAATAAATTGATTTAAACAAAACCGGGAATGCCGGGACAGACAGATCACTTGAGTGTGAAATTCCAGCTTGTATTATTCCTGGACAGAATACTACTGCAGTTGGAGAACCCACTTTTCAATGCAAGGTGGTGGGCTGGATGCGAACACTTAAAATAGGGGAACAAGGGCTGCACCATGAAAAGGTGTCCATTCACGTAGAGATGGAAATGGCGGGATCCCCGGTGAATTACGATTGCCTCTTGTTTAATCCAGGAGAAACACTGTTACATTGGGGGTCAATGCCCTGCTCACTTAGATCACTGGGGAGCACTCTCTGCAGCCCGGTTTCTGCGACTGTACAGCTCCCAATCTTGTGGGACCGGCATCCATTGACAATTTTGTGTCCTTTAGCAGATCAAAGTAGGCCAGCATGGTGTCACCTGAGAGGGCATCTTTGGTATGTTGGAATGCTTCTTTGTGTGGTGCATCCCATGCCCACGGTGTTTGAGCCTTCGTTAGCTCCCTCAACGGTTGGGTGAAGGTGGTCAAGTCCCTGATGAAGTAACGGCAGGAACTGACCCTCCCCAGGAAAGAGAGGTCTTCTGAGACACATGATGAAACTTGGGCAATCTTCACGTCTTAAACAGTGTCTGCTCGCACAGGTAAGAGCAGTGGGGCGGAGTGGGGGGTGGTGGAAGTCGACAGACGACAGGTTAAGTAATATTAAAAAAAAAAAAAAACCCTTACCTTGCGCTTGCCGCATTGCCGAGTCGGCAAGGTAAGTGGTTTTATTTATGGTCTATGTGTAGAGCCACTGTTCGATTCTTCAGGCAACCTTTATCTTCGAATAGGTCTCAGAACTTCACCAGGGGCTGTATTACATAAAGTGCACTTGGGGCGCAACGGGCGTTTGTACCTGCTTTGCGCACCCCCGGGGCACTTTGGTATTACAGAAGGGGCCGCAAACACTTGAGCGGCTCCTTCTATAATACCAATAGCGCTGGCGCACATAAAGCACCAGCGCTATCCTCTAGGGGGCGTTCCCTTGTTTGCACGGGGGCATGCCCCATGCAAATGAGGGAATCCCTTTGCCTCTGCGCCCATGCCGTATTACCGACATGGGCGCAGAGGCAAAGAAGCCCTCAGGAAGCGCACTGACAGTGCGCCACCTGAGAGCAGCCCTCTGCAAGGGATAAAGGGGGTCCTATGGACCCCCCAGACATCCCCTTGCAGGCAGGTGAGGTCACTGACTGCACCCGCCTGCAAGAGGATCTCTATTCCCCTTTAAAGGAGCAGGCGGGTTGCCGCCTGCACAGTAAAACTCGGAGCGGCTTTAAAGCAGCCACTGTGTATTTCACGTGAATCCGCTGCCCTCAGGGCAGCACGAGTTCGCGGCAGCCCTGGGGGCAGCGCATTTCCCATAATGCAGCACATTTTCCTTCATTGCACCGGGCGATCCATTTTAAAGGTGCGCCCCGCGCAATGAAGGAAAATGCGCTGCATTTGTAATGTGGCCCCAGGAAATCATTCCGCTGGCTAGTGTGCATCTGTAGTTGAAGCTGTAGTTCTTCTGCCATCCGTCAGCTCAGAAGCATTCTAGTGCCTTCTTGGGTGATGTACATGGTGGCAGCAGTTGACTGATCAACGCAGGAAAGGTGGGTCACAAACCTTCCTTTCAGGGACAGTGAGGACATTTGCCCATACGCACAGACTTTGACTTTTGCAGGACTGAGTAGTGGTCTTGGGTTTAGAATCTTGTAGGTCTCACTGGCCATGATGTTAATTGAGGCCCCTGTGTCAATAATTGCCACCAGCTGGTTCGTCCCCACCAAGATTCTACAGTTGGGTGGGAATCGGGTCACACTGTGCCTAAATCCCACTGCCAGCACCGTGTGAACGACTTTAATTAGGTCGTCATCACCCATATCTGGTGGGCCATTGGGCTCCGCATCTCAAGGAGGGGTGGAAATGGTATTCACTGTCCTACATTGAGCCATCTCAAAGCGCCAACTGGAATGGCATACTTTTGCAAAGTAGTTCTGTTTCTAGCATAGTGCATACATCTTGCCTGTGCCAGACACTCTCTCAGGCGAAGATCGGGACTGCCACAGTACTCACATTGGCCTCGCTGTGGAACTTAGAGCTTCTCTCTTGAGGGCAACTTGGTGGTCGTGACGAGATTTATGGGCTCCACTTTGATGGGCTTCTGAAGTGCTGCTTCCATATGGGTTGCCCTAGCCCTCGACAGTTCTTTGGAGCGGCCCTACATGAGGTTGTCATTGAGTGGTGTGCTGGGTACTTGGATGATATGCTCCTGTAGTTTTGGAGGATGCGCACCCCTGGATTTTTTGAGCTCGTATTTCTTCAGGCTCGTTGGTGAAAGCATGTGGCGGCCAGTTCTTTGAGCCTCGCGTGAAATGCGTCAAGTGATTCCTCCGCCTCCTGGGGGCTTGCCGAAAGATGAATCTTTTGTAATCGAGGTTTGCAATAGGTTTTTAAATTCAGGGCTGTAGCCATCGTGGGGTGTGTGTAAAAGAGGCCCGTTTCCATAAGGGTATGCAACAGTTTATATAAATGTTTGCTCCTATTAGGTGCAGCAGCAGTGCTCTTTTTCTTTAATCAGCTACCCTCGTGGCTATGAAGTACAGGTCCAGTTTCTCCACCCACAACTTCCATTTGCAACACTATGTTGAGGGGTGTCCTGAGATTACAAACAGCCCTCCTGCTACCTCATTCTCACCTTTTTACAGATCTCCTCTCCTTACTGTGGGGCCAGTGAAAAACAATAGTAGATGTGGGAAGCTCAAAACCACTGAGCTCTGCTTCCCTTGTAGGATTCTCATAGATAAAGCTTGTTAGCATACATTGCACTATTTGTACAAGCATAATTTAGTACATTTACCAGTCCTTCATTTTTCAACTCACTGATTACTATTTCCGGCCATGCTTAGTTGCTAGACACCTTTGAGAACATTCTTGCCTATGGTGGATTTAGGTGTCAAATGTCAAAGTGAAATAAAAACAAATTTAGTGAACTATGTTTACATTATGTCCACCCTTGTAAGGTGGACCTGTTGCATACCTGTCAACTCGCCTGCATCAGACAGGTGTTCTTTTTAATTCTAGCCCCTGCCTGACAAACACAAGGCCTTCATTGACTCTAAAGGGGGTCACCTACTTTTCAAACCTATATCACCCTGTAATAAGGTTTCATTCTTCATTCCCCTCAATAGGCGCACGCTGTTAAGCGCCTGACTTGACCCACGTTTTTTTTTTGTCAAAATGTTGCCAGCCAGATATGCTATCGAGGCCATCTACCATTGGTGTAGTACAAGTTAGTCCTTTTTTTTGTCTAGCACAGTATACGCTGTTATGTCCTAGAACTGTATGCCGTCGGGTGCTTGACGGGATGTTCCACATGGAATGTGGAACATCGGGTCAGGCAAAGCGACGGAGCAGCTGATGGGGTTTGACGTGTCCGCCTGTCGGTGTTGAGCTGAATAAAGAAGGTACTACCAACTCCAGTGCTGTCAGTATCCTTTGTATCGTACACCGCAATTTTGGCGACAAGTGCTCAACACCTGTACCCACGCGTGATCCTATGTCGTGAATATCTTGAGTAACAGGCGGTACCCTTCTAACAAGAAGAAGAAATAAGAGGCAACCGGAACACAACGGAACTCCGAAAACCATCTGAAATCAGGAACTCTCAGTGGGGGGTGAGTTGGTTTTTTTGGACCGTTTTGCTGGAAATTAAAGTTAACTGTGCATGCAGCAAGCGCGACATTTGAAAGACTCACGAAGTTCGTTGGCTTTGCGTGCGCAGCACAGTCATCTGTTGGTTGCCGATGACAATAAGCTCCTTTGTCGATGCGCGAGCCTGATTGTTCTGAGGACGTCACGTATGGCGAACGCCAAAGGTCTGCAGATTCGTCATAGACGTGGTGCGAGGTCACGCTACGTGACCCCACGGCACCGCCATCTTGGAAATTGAAAGCAAAGCCTCCAAGCCTTTGCAAGAATATAGGAGATGCAATAAAGTTCAGTTTAAACAAAAAAAAAAAGGATCGGAAGTCACCATTTGAACAATACTACGAAATCTCATTCTGGGACACTTCATACGGTCATTTTTTTATGCTTTTGCTCTATTTGTGTGAGATTAATATATACTATTCTACACCATGGCAACACAAAACTACAGCATTTCCACACCACATGCCTTCTGGTCAGGTGGACCAGAACCCACACTTAAGTGGAACGAATGGAAAGAATATTTTTGAACTATGTGGCTGCAATAGATGACTCTGGAAAAATTGCAGCAGAACAGAAAAAGAGAATTCTACTATATTCTTTAGGACCTTATGGGTTAAAAGTATATAATCAAATGCAAAAAGTTCCTGTTGTAGGTGATGTAAATGTTTTTGAAGCGGCATTGAAGGATCTTGACCATTACTTTGCTCCCTAAGTATGCATTGGGTTTACTAGATACAAATTTTTTCAGCGCAAACATGATAGAGGTGAGTCTGTTGACAATTATGTTGCTGAGTTAAAAAAATTGGCTACTGATTGCAAATTTGGAGTATTATAAGAGGATCTAATTAGAGATCAGTTAGTTATGCACATTAATAATAACGCCATTCAAGAAAGATTATGGATAAATGGCGACGCACCATTGGAAGATGTTATAAACATTGTGCGTAAAGAAGAGATGTCAGGTAGATGCGCCAAAGAATTGCTGGTGAAGGAAAATGCGACGGAGGTAGTAGGCAAGGTAATGAACAAGCAAATTGGTAAACCCGCTTTTAAGACCTTCAATGCTCAGTCAAAAACATCAAACAAATTAGGTAATAATAGATGTTATAGATGTGACAGCAGAGAACATTTAGCATAAAGCAAAAACTGCCCGGCTTTAAAACAAAAATGCAAGAACTGTGGAATATGGGGTCATTTTGCAAAAGTGTGTAGGAGGAAAGGGAGGAGTGTGAAATGTATTTTAGAACTAGACAATGGTGGTAACGGTGAAGATGATGACCAACGAGATGAGGAATATGACAATGTTTTAAATTTGACAAGTAAATTAATCCTAAACATCGATGATGAATGTACAAAAAATAAGCCTGTCTGTCGAATGAGTATTGGTGGTGTACAAGTAAAATTTTTCGCAGACGCTGGATCACCGTACACAATCATTAATGAGGCACTATGGAGAGAGAAATTTATTGGAAAAATCGGCAACAGTTTATGTGAATCAGATATTCACCCCCAAGGATACAGCGGAGAAAATATAGAAATTTTAGGTTACAGATGGTTAACATTCAGATTCAAAGACAGACAAACACGAGCAAAATTTGTATGTGGCTAGGAAGGGCCCTCCAGTCCTTGGATGGTTAGACCAAGGAAAGCTGCACATTATCCTTGACCCAAGCAGTTCAGAACAAGTAAAAATTATTGATCAAGGAGTTTCTGTAGCCAACGATATGCTAAACGAGTTTCCAACGGTTTTCAATACAACCTTGGGTAACCTCAAAGGATTCGAACATCGGATTATTCTCAAGACCAATGCCATTCCTAAAGTACACAAGGTCAGGAACATTCCTATCACGATAAGAAAGGAAGTCTCAAATGAACTGGAAAAATTGGTGAAAACAGGTATTATTGAAGCCATAGAGTCAGCGGAATGGATTTCTCCATTGGTTGTGGCAAGACGGAGTAATGGCAAGATCCGTTTGTGTGTGAATCTGCGCCATTTGAATGACAATATTGTTATCGACTGTTATCCTCTCCCTAAGATCAACGAAACGGTGAGCTGCCTTAAAGGAGCTAAAGTCTTCTCAACAATCGACTTATCTTCCGCATACCATCAAGTTTCGCTTACTCCTGATTCAAAAACGTTCACGGCGTTCATCACACCTTTTGGATGTTATCAGTTCATAAGGATGCCTTTTGGACTGGCTTCCGCTGCGGCGGTTTTCCAAAGGCTGATGTACAATTTGTTTGGAAAGGAAACCGGCGTCAAATTCTTCCAAGACGACATTTTAATTTTTGGAGAGAACAATAGTACTCATGATGCCAAATTACGAAAGGTTCTAGGAATTTTGGCCAACAATGGTTTAACAGTGGAGATTTCAAAATGTAAATTTGTGGAGGAAACAGTAACATATTTAGGGCATGAGATTGGAAATGGAAGGATCAAAAACAAGCACTCGCTTGTCAAAGCCATTAAGGATGCCCCAGTTCCCAGCAACAAGGATGATATAAGATCATTTCTGGGACTGGTTGAATATTGTTCAAAATTCATTCCCAGATTTGGGGAGAAAAGTTTTCATTTATGCCAACTTTTGAAAAACAAATCAATCTTCCAATGGACTACTGATTGTCAAAGAGAATTCGACCAAATCACCTCCATCATTGACAAAATCCCTGCTTTAGAATGTTCAATCCGAATCTGAATTGTTGCATTACTACAGATGCCAGTGGCAAAGGTTTGGGAGCTGTTTTGTCACAAAAAGATAAGGATGGTAAGGATTGTATAATCTCTTTTGCATCGAGAGCTTTATCCCCTACAGAAGAGAAATATCCTGTCATAGAAAGGGAGGCTTTAGCATGTGCGTGGGCTTTGGACCATTTCAGGGCATTTGTTTGGGGGAAACCTGTGACAATCTTATGTGACCATAAACCTCTCATGAAGTTACTTACGACTGAGGGGACAGTCAATGCCTCAGCAAGGATGGCAAGATTATCAATTAGAATGCAGGACTACATCCATAAAGTAGTGTATTTGCCAGGAAAAGACAATGTGGTTGCTGATTGTCTATCTAGACTGCCCACTAAATTAGAGGAATGTGAGGATGAAATTTGGAATGGTTTCCAAATTGCATTCATTCATGGTGATGGCAGCGATGCAATATGTAGAGAAGAGTGGTTGAATGAGTATGTGAATGACAAAATTTTGGCACAAGTTAAGGAGTATGTCGAAGGAATATGGCCCAATAAAGGTGGATTAACTGGAGAAATAAAACCATTTTGGGAGGTTAGGACTGAACTTACAGTTGATAATGGTACCATACTGAGAGGGAAAAGGATTATTCCTCCGGCAAAATTGAGGGATTCAGTTATCAAGTTATGCCATGAAGGTCACTCTGGCATTGTACAAACTAAATCCTTGATTAGGAACTTGTTTTGGTGGCCTAATATTGACATGGAAGTGGAGAAGTTTGTGAGGAATTGTTTTGTGTGTGTGTAAGTCCTTGAAGACTTGTAGACCTCCTATGAACGAGTTTTTTGTTCCCAAACACCCTTCGGAAACGATTGCAATCGATTTCGTAGGCCCGGTAGGTGAGGAACAAAGATACATCATTGTACTAATTGATTTGTTTTCTAGATGGCCAATAATTGAAGTTGTGGACCGGGCCAATACTAAATCGGTTTTGGAATTTCTAGATAAAGTTTTTGTATCAGAAGGACTTCCAAAGGTCATTTTGAGTGACAATGGAGTGCAATTCCTTTCTAATGAAGCTCAGGAATATTTTAGGAAGGTGGGTGTGCAGCATAAAACTACTTCCCTTTACAACCCGAGTGGAAACGGTATGGTTGAGAGATTCAACCGGGTGGTAAAGGGAATTATACAATTGGCCACCAATAACAATGATGATTGGGTTTTAAAGTTGCAAAAAACAGTTTGGGCTTACAGAGTCACAAAGAATGAAGTTACAGGTTTGTCTCCTTTTGTGATCATGAGAGTCCGCAACCCCAGATCTAAGTTTAACCCCAATTGGTTACATCGAGGTGGAATCATACAGTGGTCCCTTGAAAACGTACAAGATAGGATGGCGGCACATCATGCTAAGATGAAAGTTTACTATGACAAGAAACATGGGACCAAACCAGTAGAAATTGCTGTAGATTTGGTTTGCATAAAGAAACCAGGAAATATTAAGAAAGGTGTTAGTCAGTTTTACGAACCTGAAGAGGTGACTGAGATTCTAAACAATGCTGTTAGAGTAAGTGGTGGCAAGGTTTGGAACATGAAAAGAGTAGCTCTCTACCTTGGAAATGTGTCTGGAAGGAATATGAACTCTAACCATGTACAGGACTTTAACTGGTTGGATTTAGAAGATACCAGGAATGAGTGTCACAGCTCTGAGTTAGTTTCTGATGTATTGAGAGAGGATGGGGACATTGTCGAAGTTGCAGTTAATGGAACTGGAAATCCTGACAGCAACAGTGTTGTTGTGGGGGGAAAGGAAGTTCAGGAGGAGATATGTTCTGACGGGATGAATGGGATGGTAGTCTAGGTGAAGAGAGTGTGGTTGAACAAAGAGTAAGGAATCCTCCTTCGTGGTTAAAAGATTTTGTGTGTGGAGAGCTGGTGTTCTTGGAAAGTTTGGTGTAATAACTATGTTTCATATTTTTAGGTGTATTGTTAACCCCTTCGGTGCTCACGACGGCCCCCGGCCGTCACGCGTCACGGTGGGCGTGTGCGCACGACGGCCGGGGGCCGTCCGAATCCCGCCCACTCGTTAATTCTCCCGCACAGCGGGAGAATTAACACCGCACGCAAGGGGTTAAATAAGAGTTCTTGTACGGACTCCCTTCGTTATGTTTTGTTTTGATTAACTATGTTTTTTTTTCTCCCGCCTTTTCAATCAATCAATCATAGCATTTGTAGAGCGCACTACATACCCGTGAGGGTCTCAAGGCGCTGAGGGGGGGGGGGGGGCGGGTGAGGGGGGGGAGGGGTGCTGCTACTGCTCGAAGAGCCAGGTCTTCAGGAGTCTTCTGAAGGTCGGCGTAAGAGATGATGTTGAGGTCGTGCAGTCGGGCGACGTGGGCGAGTGGTGCCTTTTGTTTTTTTCCCCCTTACATAATTGTTATATAGATCAAAAAGGGGAGGATGTGTTATGTCCTAGAACTGTATGCCGTCGGGTGCTTGACGGCATACATGTGGAATGTGGAACATCGGGTCAGGCAAAGCGACGGAGCAGCTGATGGGGTTTGACGTGTCCGCCTGTCGGTGCTGAGCTGAATAAAGAAGGTACTACCAACTCCAGTGCTGTCAGTATCCTTTGTACCCTACACCACATACGCTCCACATTGCTGAAATTTCAGTGAGACCACTTTTGGGAGTAGGTGTGCTTCTGAAGAGTTGTTCATGTTTTTCGACAATGTCTTCAATTAGCAATAAATATTACTACCCATTTATTTTCAGTGTGTTTTAGTTATCCTAAAATAAAAAATATTTTAAAACAAGAAAATAATTTAAAAAGTTGTTGCATTATACCAATGGAAATCATAGTTGATTGAGCCGTGCTTCTCTATGAATTACCTCTCCAAATACAGAACAGTGTCTGACCACATGGCTGTTGGACTTTCAAAGTTAATGTTAAAATTACGAATCCCAGGTGAAGATACTGATGTGGGACAAATCCAAAGCTAAACAGAACATGCGTTGCACGTAGCTGAAAGTATTTGCAGGCTGACAGCTCTCTAGCAGTACACCCGCTACAAGGTTCAAAGTCTAATCTTAACCGCGCCCCTTCAAGGAAATCAGAGAGGCTGCATTCAAAAACGCACCCGTACGGTGGCCATTTTGCGACAGAATATTTTGCCCATAAAATTGCAGCTTTCCAATTCAGTATTTTAAAGTAACATTTTATTTAATAAATATTATTTTATTACTGTTTGCAGAGAAAGTCCTAGTATTACGAATACTAATATTTGTACCTAAGATTAATATAGTTATAGTTACTTTTTTAGCATAATATTTTGTAAGACATTATTTTTAAAGTATTCGTTCATTTTTTGATAAGATGTGAGTAAATCTACGTGTTATTTGTAAAAGTTATGTGGCTCTCGGTACAAACGTCAGCATTATAAAATGGCGGTTGGAATGTTATACCGCGGTATCCGGGTGGGCGTGGTCAGGCAGCTCCTCTTTTAAGGGGATCCCTTTCACAGCCCTTGGCAGCTCAGCAGGAGCTCGTCAGGTGTACTTCTCCTTGCGCAGCCGCAGTGACTGTCCAATCAGGGTTCTGCTTCGGACTAACGCCGCTCACGGGGCCAAGGAGCAGCGCTGGCAGCAACAATAGCAGTAGCAGTCACAGCATTAGCGCCAGTAGCGTCTAGAGCTGCAGCTGGGAGTGGAAGAGGCGGTACCGACGGCAGCCTCGCTGTCAGGTTCTGCAGAGGAACATTGCCCCTGTCAGGTTTTTTTTCGAAGACCTTCTACTCTTATTATTTCTTCTGAGTGCCCAAGCCAAGACTCCCGTGAGCCTGGGGAACTTGCAGCCAAAAGCCAGTAGCAGCAGCCCTCCAAGCAGCAGCATGAATCCCAGCAGTAGCAGCAACAGGAAGAAGAAGCAGTGGAGAGAGGAGAAAGGTGAGAGCAGCTGCAGCTGGCTGCGTCCTCCAATGTCTCATGCTGCTGTCATCTTCAAACCCACCACCAGCACCATCTCCTGCTACTGTCAGACTCCCGGAGTCGCACATAGGCATGCACCGCCTGCTGCCGCTCCTGAGCACTGGCAGACTCTGTCTGCACCTCTCATGCACGCTGCTTGGTTTGTGCCTGGGTTCATTACCCTTCTCACCCTCATTGCATGCTTTACGTGTCAGAGAGTTCAGCTTGACAAGCCGTGCCCAGGTCGTGTTCACTGTTACCTCTCGCGCCATTGTCAGAGGAGTGAACTGTGCACCTGCACTCTTGTTGCTTCCCAGTCACCGAATCAGATCTCCTTGTCCGAAATGGGCTTTTTTTGTTGTGGTTTTTTTACAGTGAAGTGAGGAATAACACTTCCGTGTCTCCGTTGCGAGGGCTCCCAAGTTACTATTACAAAACACACGGTAATCCACATCTAAGTATTAGGCTTCCTAAACGTCATTGCACATTTGTCCACCATCGTCTGTGAAGTGGGACATGCTTGATCCACCACAGTGACAACAGTGGGCCATCGTTCTCCACACGAGGAGAGGCATTAAAGTTACTAAATCTCAGTATACGTAAATGCCTACGTCTCCTTACTTGAGAGCTCTTGAGTTCACGTAGCAAAAAAGATGTGATCCTTCGATTTACGCTGAGGGTCACTGAAGTTAGCATCCCTAGAGACCCTGCCATCCATACCTTTCTGGAAAGGGCGTGACAGAGAAGACCTGGTCATACAAATATCCAAAATGAAAGACTCCCAACTTCCACGGTACAATAGACAAGGCTGCCGATATCACAATAGTTGGTCACCGACGTTGTCCTGCCGGGAAAAAAAAACTATTTATCATGTCCCCATCGGCTTGAGACACTTGGTGCACCGTAGCACCACGCCTCTTCCCCCCCCTACATCGTCCTTTTCTTAACTACTCCACATAACTTTTTCCCTGGTCTGTCCACCCCAGTAATGGAAAGAGCACATGTAGCCCCTTACAAAACTCTCAAATAAATGTATACACACAGTCATTCATATTTCTCTCTCTAGGGGCTCCATATCTTAAATTAGCAAAGGTGACGTGGTTACTCACATCGCTGTGAGAAGGTCATTTAAGACATTGTAGCAGATGTGTTTATCTCTGTAGTGATTACACCCATCACAGAATGGCACACGGGGTCCAGCTACTTTCCAGAGCACGAGGCGTTACAGTCGGTATACCAGAGACGTTCCACATGTTCATAACAATTAAGATGCGGCTATTCTAGTGTGAGGCTCTTTGCAGTTATTAATACCAGGAAGACATTGCCCACAGCCATCAATGGCTGTCTTGCAGCCATGCCATATCAAACTAAATCCTGTGGTCATGTACTATTGGCCTAGGGTTCTGACATTCACAGGTTTTGTATGGCCCTTCTACAACTTTTTCGGTTCGTGCTTCTTAATGTAGCAAATTTGACTGCAAGACTTGTACGACATGATATTGTGTGCCACCAGAGGATTAGTTTGTTAGCAGAATCACAACCTTAGCTATAAAGAAGTCCAGGATGAACTCTTCCCATGCCATTACCAGTTCTGGATGATGTGCCCAACCTACACCATACATAAAAATGAAAGTGAATGCAAAGTATACACAAGCTGCCCACTCACCCCTCTAGGCATCGTCTCTAAGATAATAGTCTAGTAGCTTGAAAGAACTCCGGTGCCCTATGGTCGAGATAATGTAGAAGGTGGGCATGTACCAACACAAGTCTTATATAATAGTTATATCAACAATAGTATTATATTGAATAGAGCAAGCGAGTCTATTTTATAGCTTGGTGAGCACATATTAAATTCCTTTAAACATAAACATGATACAAATAATATACGCATACAGTCATAAATGCAATCGTGCTGACACCAACAAATTAGCCGGCACCTGATCCAGCGCAACCCCTAATTCATGAACCAGGGACCAGATCACACATAAACCATTTACCAAACAACAGGGCCCATCACACATTACCCATAAATGATCCCTGAAGACGGGTGCTGGATTTTAAGGGGGTTTCATTTGTCAGTTTTATATATGTACAGTACTATACTTCACATTAATAACACATTTTATATATTCTTAGCTATTCTTAATTTCAACTGTCTTCTTTTGGTCGATGGACCATTAGTTGAAGAGTTGATGGTGACTATGATTAACTAAACAGTTTAACACTTTTAACTAAATAACCACAGAGTCGTTTATTAGGTTAATAATTTTATCTCCTTAATAGTGAAATGCTCATAATTCAGATTGTCAGTACAACACACAAGACCACACATAAGAGAACAATTTATCACGCAATGTAATCAAAATGAATCATTTGCCTCGACATCAAAGCGTGCATAGGAATAGGGGAAAGAGAAGGTACAGCAGAAATACTTTGCAGAAATATATTGCGAAATTAAAGCATTTAAGGAGGGTGATACCCACCAAAGAATCAGAAAAACCACTTCCTTGGCCGAGGTTTTGGCAATGGGTCCCCAGAGATCGGCTCAGAGGACAAAGTTAACAGGACAGATGCAGCTAAGTCTTGCAATAAACTGGCAGACAAAAGATAATCTATCTACCTTTGATCTAGTTCTCCTCGGACACAGTCTCCTCCCAAACAGTCCCGCAACGTTCTCGTACCTAAGATGCTCTATGACTCGGTGCTGGTCCGCTCTCTCTCTCTTAGTGCTCTCTCTTGATCTCTGTGTCTTGATGTCTCTCTCTCGATGATCACTCTCTCGATGTTCTGACACACCCCAAATTGGGATATCAATTATACCCTAATTCATAGCTCATTATCTTACAATGTTGCAGTGTCAGCAGAAACTCGGCCTGTGATTGGTTAACACAGGTCATGTTAGTGTCTCCTCATCAGGTTCTCATCGCAAATCCATCCCATACTGGTTTTAACAAAGGAAGTATTGAGGATAAATACAATCGTATACTAATAATATCAATAGTTATACATTTTGCAACATTCTCGTATTATGACATCCGTTTAACATTCAAATTGCACGTAGCGAAGGCAGTTCCCACAGTCGCTGTTGCGTCTTGGCACGTAAACAATAGGACACAGGTCAACATGGCCTTCACACGGATTACATCAGCTGGTGCACTCTGCAGTTCGTAAGCAGGCAGAGCATTCGGCGCATGCGTCTTTCGTACAGACCAAGACAACCACATGCTGGCTCGGACAAGAGGCCATTTTCATGGAGGCCCAATCTTGTACTAAAGTAAATAAACACAAAAGAATATTAATTCCTGAAATAAAACCCATTATGTTTACCTCCCACCATACTAATACCCTATATCAATTATTTCCTAGCGAAAGCTATTAATTTAAAGCAGCTTTCTTGTTATTCGTGCACAACATGCAAAATGTGCAATGTACAACATAGCATAATCATGCATTAGTACGATTTTTCAAAGCGCAAACAGTTGATACGTGCTCATGCCATCGTGGTTTAGTATATTAGGTAAAATGCGTTTGCCCCATGTGTGAATGTGTGCATTCAGGGTTGGTTAGTCCATGCAGTCAATACATTATTATGGGGTTACTTAATTTCATGAGGATGTATTTTTGCAAACCTCACTCCATCAATCCCCTCTTTGATGGTTTACCATCATAAAATACCTAAACATACGGTTTGCCAAGTTATATAGCTGTTATTGTGTCTTCTGGCCCTTGCTGCTTACATTTTACATATAATTTCTCTTTATAATCTTCCAATTCTATCTCATCTATCTCTCTTTTTCTTTCTTTGCGTTCCTTACTTAATTTTCTTTCTTTCTTTTCTTTGCGTCTTTTCTTCATGCAAACATATGTGATTCTTATTGCTAATATTATAACAGCTACAGAAACTATTGGTACTATTATTTTTCCTACTAAGGAACTACCTATAGAAGAAAACCAATTGCTTATAGCAGAGAAACTCTTACTTAGTCTCTCCCAGACACCGTCAACCTCTAGTTGTTACTTCCTTATGCAAATTTGTGATAATCTGAATGTATCCTTCCAGATTCTTACTTTTATCTGGAATGTAAGTGGAACAATGTTGAACCTTCAGCATTCCACAGACTCCACCCTCTTTTGCCAATAATATATCAAGAGCAAGTCGATTTTGCATAACCATAGATCTCATGGCAATCATTTCAGTGTCCATCATCATGAATCCTCCAGCAGTATCCGTTGATAAACGATCAACCACTGTGGACAATTGTTGAATTTTATACGCATTCAGTGTAACTCCAACTCCAGGTATCAATGCTCCAAATATATCACCTACAATTTCTGAAAAGCTTTCTCTTTTTACACGTGTTAGTCCTTGTTTTACTTCATGGATTCCAGTTATGCTTTTGTCTACATGGTAGACTTTTGGAAAGACACTCCCAAGATAACAAGTTCCATACCAGTGATCTGGTAGCCGATAATAGGCTTTCCTTCCACAGACATAATATGTGCCTGGAAAAACAGGGTCAGTTTCTCCCTTTAATCCCCAACCACCAATAATTTTGTAGGTATCTTCACATTCACTAGAACCAATGAAGTAATTGTTGTAGTTAGTCTTTTCCCTACATAAGCATAATTTTCCCTTCTGAGACCAGCCTAGGGCCATTGCAGCATAAGTCTCGCCTTTGTCATAATTGCCTTCTCTGAAAACCCAAGGTGGTGACTGTAATTTCTCCTTAACAGCTTTTCTCTGAAACTTAGCCCTTCTCTCTTCCACCATCTCTAAAAAGATCTTCTCCTCCTTCTTCAATTCACAGGTTAAATTATTCTTATTAGCGTACTCTATATCTAAGGGCATGGTTGTCAGGAAAAAATCTCCCATGGCATGTGCAGGTGCTATCTTATTTAACTCTGGTATTACAGGGACTTTAGAAAAGATTGTATCTACATTGGAATAATAGTAATCCAGTTTACCTGTTCTATACAACAAACTTGATAAGACACTACAAGTCACACCATATGTCAAAGGAAGGTGAGGGTAGATTACACCTTCTGAGACAGACAATGGTAACTGTATACACACAACAGTCACTCACATCCATTGTTTCCACATACTCGTAGAGTAATTTGGTGAAAACATTCAGGGAAAAGTTAATAACTGATCTATCGTGATGCAAACTACTAGCATCTATTTGATCCAGGTGAGTAATAGGAGTTTGCTTAATGTCGATGTCTACTTTTGGACTTGTCAAATTGTTAGGACGAGGTGTATCTTCTTTTATCAGATGTAAAGGTATTACAATTGTTAATATCACCCAAAACACTATTAGTATACAAGTAAGACACAAACAAGCTTTATGACACCTACGCATAAAACTACATCTAGGTCTTGTTACTTGTATATCTGCCATAGCAAAATCTTCTTAATAAAGTTCTAATGGATTTCTCTAAAAATCTATTTCAAATATATTCTACAAAAAAATCAAAAATGTAGTGTGATCCCACACTTCAAAGGCTTTCTTCTTTACCCCTTCTTTTATTTTAACTAATCCAATTTTCCCAGGACGTCTTCTGGATCTTCAGAAATTTTCTTCAATTGACAACGTTGCACCTTAATTTGTTTACAGTCTCTTAAGGTGGATTTAAATCACTCTTTTCTACCTGCTCGTTGTCAGTGCTGTCTCTTTCTTTGCTTAGATCTTCTTCTTCAATCTCCTCCAACACTATGTAGGTCCAGTCAGGTGACTTGAACTTTTTGTTTGGTTTTCTTGCTCTCTTTGGTCGCAGCACTGATTCGTCATCTGACTCTCCCTGTTCTATCTGACTTGAAACTTCATTTATCTGTTCTGGCCTATTCTCCGGTCTTCCTTTCATTACCCTGTATTTCAATCTTTTAACTCCGCTTGGCCAATGGTCATCTTTCCTTGCCCTCTTTGGTTGAACTACTTCTTCTTTATTCAATTCGTATGTTCGTTTCTTTGCACCTACTCTGAGTTTGCTTTCTTCATTTTCTTTTTCTTCTGTATTTCTTTCACCCATCTCCTTTCTACACTTTCCCTCTTCATCTAAAATGTGTCTTTCTTCTTGTTCAACAGCAGTTTCCTCAGTCCCAGTAGCTGGTACCCACCTTACTTGACTTGTGCTAGGCCATTTATCATCAAACTGTTCTTCAGAGTCCTTTTGTTGTTTAGACTCACCAGTTTCAGAGTCTATTGCTCTAGCCTCACCAGTCTCTTGTACTTCGGCTTCTGATTCCGAGCTCGGACTTGAGATCTCCAGATGCCGCTCTACTGGTTTTTCAAGTGGACTTGGGACTCGCTGAGTATGACTGACGTGGATCCAATTTGGTAAGCCAGCACACTTTACTGCTGTAGTTGTCACCAATATGACCTGATATGGTCCTTCCCAGCGGGGCTCTAGGCAAGATTTTCTTCTATGCCTTTTCACTTGAACCCACTCACCAGGGCCCAGGTCATGAGCTTGAGTCTGCTGGGCTGTGGTCGCGTCTGCTCCAAACTGATGAAACACAGAACGTACCACATCAGCCAACCCTTTGCAATAGTCAAGGATGAGATCATCAGATATATTTATCAATTTGTTGGCAGGTATAAATGCTTGTCTCATTGCTCTTCCCATCAAGATCTCATGAGGACTCAATCCTGTCTTTCTGTCGGGAATGCTTCTGAGACTCATCAAAACTAGGGGTAAAGCATCAAGCCAATTCAGTGCTGTGGATTTACACACTTTGCCTAACCTGTTCTTGATTGTGCCATTTATCTGCTCTACTATTCCAGAAGCCTCTGGACGATGGGCACAATGAAGTTTTGGTTGAATGCTCAATGCCTCACAAATCAGTCTGATTGTTTCACTAGTAAAGTGTGTGCCTCTATCTGTTTCCATAGTGACTGGAAAACCATATCCAGGAATGTATACCCTCAACAGAAGTTTTGCCACTGTTAAACTATCATTCCTCCTTGTGGGATAGGCTTCTACCCAACGGGAAAACAAACACACAATGACTAACGCATACTTGAGCTTGTTACACGGGGGCAACTCAATAAAATCGAGTTGTAGTCTGGTAAAAGGACCTCCTGCTCTCCCTATTGTACCCAGACTAACTACTGTTTTTCTTCCTGGGTTTTGCTGTTGACACGTCGGGCATCTTTGGCAGAGACTCTCTGCAATGGTCCTAAACTTGGTATTAAACCACGTTTGTTTGAATGATCTGACCATAGCGTCTCGGCCGATGTGTGTCATTCCATGATACATCCTTGCCATGTGAGAAAGTAAACTATCTGGCATGACTGGTCTCCCATCAATGTACACCCATACATCATCATCTGCTCGTGTCCTACATCCTGCCTTTTCCCATTCCTGTTTCTCTTCTTCACCTGCCTCTTCCTACAATTGTCTCGCTTCATCCCATGTTTCAATGGTGTTAGTAAACATAAGTTGACAAGCCGTATTTTCTTTTGGTTTTCCCCGATTTATGGAAGTCTGATTCTTTGCGCAATATTGTGCTACTTGGTCAGCAAATCTGTTGCCTTGAGTCACATAATCATCTCCTGACTTATGTGCGGCACATTTGACCACTGCAATCTGCTTTGGCAATTGTAATGCTTCAAGCAATTCTTTTACAAATTGACTATTCCTGATGGGGGACCCCGAAGAGGTCAGGAATCCCCTCTGCATCCATAGTTCTCCAAAGACATGCATAATGCCAAAGCCATATTGGCTATCTGTAATTATAGTCACTTTCTGACTTCTTCCCAATTTGCAGGCTCGAATTAGAGCCACCAATTTGGCGACTTGTGCAGATTTTACCCCTTTTAGACAGGATGCTTCCAAGATTTCCGCTACAGTACTTACGGCATAGGCAGAACTCAACACACCTGTTTCAGTTCGTAAACATGAACCATCAACAAACATCACACAATCTGATTCTTCAAGAGGAACGTCCTTAATATCAGGACGGGGCTTGGTGCAAAATTCAGTCACATTCAAAAAATCATGTTCTGCTTCATCCCTCACTTCTTCATCCCAAGCATCTGGCAATAAAGTGGAAGGATTCACATTTGTACATCTCACTATTGTCACATTTTCTGCACCCAGAATCACTCTCTTATACCTAGTCAGCCAACTATAGGTGAGGTGTTGAGTCCATGTTCTGGTTAAAAGGATCTCAACTGAATGTGGCACATACACTCTCACATGATGACCCATTATGATTCCTTCACTCTGTTCCAGACTCACACATGTAGCAGCTACTGCTTTCAAACATCCAGGCAATGCGGCAGCTACTGAATCTAAAGTAGCAGAAAAATAAGCCACAGGACGTCTCGCCATTCCATGTCTCTGAGTTAAAACTGCAAGCTCACACCCATCTCTCTCACTGCAATACAATGCAAAATCTTTTGAATAATCGGGCATCCCTAATGCAGGTGCTTGACACAGACTGTCTTTCAATTTAACAAAAGCTTCCATGCTCTCTTCATCCAATTTAATTGGGTTTTTCACATCATTCCTTGTCAGCCTCTGTAGAGGTTTTGCAATCAGTGAAAAGCCACTGATCCACTGTCTACAATATCCAACCACTCCCAAGAACATTCGCACTTCTCTCTGAGTTTTGGGGGGTTTCATGTCTTTGATCACACGGATACGCTCTGATGTTACCTTTCTGACTCCCTTCTCAATCTTGTGACCTAAGTATTGGACTTCTCGCTGACAGAATTGTAATTTTGCAGGGGACACTTTGTCCACCTTCTGCCAAATGGTTCAGTAAGGCAATAGTATCTGAAATACAGGCCTCTCGAGTCTTTGATGCCACCAGTAGATCATCAATATACTGAACCGACCCTTCAGACATTCTCAAATCTTCCAGACACTTTTTCAAGATCTGGTTAAAGATTGAGGGACTCTCAGTATACCCTTGAGGAACTCGGCACCATGCCAAGACACGGTCTCCGAACCGGAAAGCAAATAAATACTGACTATCCGGATGCAAGGGAATCGAAAAGAATGCATGACACAGATCAATCACTGTATACCATTCCGCATCATGTGGGATTTGATAGAGAATCACTGCTGGATTTGGCACAACTGGGCAACAAGGCACAACAATTTTGTTCACCTTTCTTAAATCTTGCTCTATTCTATAGCTTCCGTTTGGCTTTTTCAGTCCCATAATAGGTGAATTACAAGGACTGCTCATTATTTCTTTAAAAATGTCTTGCTCAATCATTTGATCAATTACAGGAGCTATTCCCGCAATTATTTCTGGCTTCATTTGATACTGCGGTGTATTTGGATATTTAGCACAGTCTTTCAATGTAATTTTAATTGGGTCTACTTTTCTCATTAACCCAATTTCTTGTCCTGTGAAATCCCACACATCTGAATTCACTACCTTCATCAATTCTTCAGGCACACTTTTATCTGTAAGAAGCGAAAATAACTCATTCACTTCTGTCCCTTGCTTTGCTAGCACCATTTTAAAAGCGACATCCTCATCAGGTGTCTGAAATGCAATACCATCCGGTGTGCAGTAAATAGTGCAATTCATTTTGCATAGCAAGTCTCTCCCTAACAAATTTACCGGACTCGAGTCACACTCTACGAACCGAGGCATGTCTTTAAATGGACCAATATGCACTTCGATTGGTTTAGTAACTGGAGTACTAATCTGTTTATTTGAGACTCCTACTACTTGGATAGTTTCTCCCGAGAGGGGTAGGTTTGGAATTTCTGCTGCTCTCACAGTAGAACGGGTAGCACCAGTGTCCACAAGAAAGGTGATATCATTACCTTCCACTTTCCGTCAACAAATGGACCTGACTGATCTACCTCTAGAGTAGCGCCAAGCACGCACTCTTCCTCCCCCCTCAGGCAGCGTCATTGATTCGACTCAACATCACTTCCATCACATGGCATCCAAAATTGGGGAATCACATTCGTGTTAGTATTTCTACCAACCTGCTCTCCTCCGTGGAACCCTGTATCCGCACTGTATCTTTGAGCATTTACATTGTGTGGCAAAGGTGGTTGCGGGACCTGATACTGGGTAGTAACTACCTGCTGCTGCGGTGGCTGTTGCACACCTACCTCACTTTGCACCTGTGGGGTTAAAATTTGATTTCCTCCATTAGTTCTCTGCACTGATCTACACTCATTCTTCCAGTGTCCTTACTTTCCGCACGCATGACAAGGAAATTTCTTTTTCGCGTCTTCTTTACTCATTTGTCCCCTACCTCTACCTCCACTGGGTCTTTGAGCATTCAGACTAACTCCTCCCATCTGGTTTATGGGCTGAGAATTCAACTGGGCTTCCTGCTGCTCTGCTACCTTTACTTGCGCCCACATCATTTTTTCTTTTAATTTGCGATGGCGCGACTCAATATCATCGCTACAATACTTTGCATACCTTAAAATCTCATCAATTGTCTTAGCCTGCCATCACATGTGTTGCTGAATCATCTGACTAATCTCAGGTCTCAATCCATGCACAAATCTATACAGAAAATGACCCATATCTTTGTCTCCAATGTTCTCAAAACCACTATACTGCTTGAAAACCCGTAATAATCTCTCATAATATGCATGCACAGATTCTTTCGGCTCTTGGGTGGTTCTATCTATTTTTACCCAATCAGTTTCCTTAGGGGAAATCTTACTTTTCAAGAAAGTAATCACCTGATTGTACTTTTTCATCACCTCATCAGAAGGTGCTCCGGTTTTAGGATCTCGGGATAATATTCTTCTTTTGGCCAATCAACTGTAATCTTACATTCTGTCCATAAATCTGCAGGAGCGACAATTTCAAACAATCCATCTAAATCTTTCAGCAACACTTTCGAGACTTTCACAAACCTCTCAACTTGTTTGTACCATTCCACTGGCTTTTCTCTCAACCTGGGGAACTCATTTGTAAAAGACAATATATCCTGTCTAGACCGCGGAACATGTACGTAACCTCCTCCTGGAACTTCTCTCATGGGACATTCAAGAGCTACATTTTCTGCTTCTCTTACTGGATGTAAATGTATTTCTTTAGCAGCTGTTTCTTCTTTCTTCCTCATCCATCTACCCTTCCATCTCTCCACGTCGCCCCATTTTCTCAAAACAACCATTAACTCTTTTATCTGCAATCGTCTACCAGATGTGTTCATATTTTCTATATCCTTTTCAGTAAAATCCACTCTATATGACTTCTGCAACACCTTTGATCTCCCTATGTCGACTCCTAATTCGTCAGCAGCTTCTGCCAACCTTTCATGCAGATTTCTCGCTTTCCAAGTAATACTCTTACACAGATACGTCAGTTCATCATCCTGATCAGTCTTTAGCCTGTCTGGACTTATGGTCCCAAGGATCATCTCTTCCAGATCTACTGTCAACTTACTCGCATCTATAGGTTGGGGCTGTGTTTTTCTCCTTTGTAACCCTTTCACCCAATCATCTAACTCTTCAGGTGTCGGACCTATTGAAACTTCACTTCTTGGATTTTCCTCCAGCTCTATTCTTTTTAGATGTAACTGCATTACTCCTCTAGGTGTTTCATTTACTGTTAAATTAGTCGGAGATGTTGACCTAGTGGTGGTAGTGGGCTGTTCACTTTGAACACTTACAGTGTTAATTCTACTGCTAGCTGATGTTACGGCAGAATTTAGTGGGATAGTCAAAGAAGGTTCATGGATAAGTCCATTTTCAAATACAGGTATTGTTGGACCTATAGTTACTGGCACAGTTATTGCATCTATCTTCATATTCATCTGATTTAATTTTTCAACTAATTCTTTGGTTTTTATTGCCAATTCTGCTTCTTTTTCCTGCACTACATTGCTTACGGTTGGAACTAGTGTCGTTTGAGGTGTCATTGGGGTTTCCATTGATGGTGCATTTGGTGTCACCATCGCCGGATTTTCCGATAAGGGGGTGGTCGTTTAACTAACATATCATCCAGTAGCTCATCATCAGATTCATTCGGGTTATATCCATAACCTAATGGCTCTAAATGTTTCCTTTTCTCCTTGCATTTGCTTCCTGCAGTCTCTCCTACAGTTAAAACTGGATACAATCCTTCAGTTATATCTCCATTTCTCCATTCTGTCCTCATGCCTCTCATCATGAAATCTTCCAAACATAAATCTATTACTTCTGCCACCTCTGTCTTTCCCTTTCATACATTTCATCTTCACATTCGACAAATGCTTCAAACTGTGTTGGTCTAGGTCTTGGATCTAATGTCATCATCTTGTCTCTCAAATTGCGCAGAACTGCCAAATTGAAAGAACCATACTCTGGAAAAGCTAGCACACCATCATTCTTCGTATATTCTACCCAATTTTCTAACCAAATGCATGTGTGATAACCATACTTCAATATCATATAAGACGCTGGTGACTTCGGTGGAGGGATAGGAACTCCTTCTCTCGTTATTACGGGTTTGTCTTTTTTAAAGAACCTTTTAATTTTGCCAAAGTCAATTTCTCCTGTCTTGGTTGTTCGAAATACATTTTTGCTAATTATCAACAATTTTACTCAAATCCAAATCTTCGTCAACACAGTCCGTTATGATTCACCAATCAAATTCCTTTGCTTCCCTAGGCACCTGACCAATGTCAGCGCAACACACTCTAACTCTCCAATCGGAGCTTTCTGCGTCTGTTATTCTGTCCAATGCCAGCGCGGCTCACACCAACCAGCCAATCTGAGCTTACCTTGCCTCCGCAGTCTTACCAATGCCAACGCAGCTCTTTTTTTTTTTTTTTTTTTTTTTTTTTTTTTGTGGCGTCAGCCTCTCCTCTTACTGCTGACCCTCCCTTTACAAAAATGATCGGCACTTTTCTAAGTTCTTTTTCTTTACAATAACTTATTAGTCACAACATAAAACAATACCACATTGTCTGTTTACTAAATAAAGTGATAGTTTTTCACTTTAAAGAATTTTCCTTTCAATACGGGCAAGCATAACAATTCCGCTATCCTTTCCTTCATTCAAGCTAGGGGAGGACCTGTTACTTCTTTAGGGATAAGGCCAAAGTTTCACAAGAGGACCTTTGGTTGGAAAGGAGGTCTCGCTACTCCTCTGCGGATAAGGCCAAAGTTTCACAGGTGGACCCTTCGCTATCTCACTCTTTTTCTACATACACACTAAATAGTCCCTAAGATAACACATAGGTGTTACCACTGATTAGACAGACAATGCACCTATTTCCGTGTGATTTCACTTCTCACACTTTTCTTCTGCCTTATTTCAGGCTAACTTTCATTGCCGGCTTCCCAGATACCTTTCTGTACCTGTGTTCCAAAAACTACATAGAAACGCGACACTAACTCACTTTACATAGAATGTTAAACATATAATCAATAAATCACCAAACTAATCAATAATAACCATCATTCTGCTACCAGAAAAGCTGATCCAGCGCAACCCCTAATTCATGAACCAGGGACCAGGAAACTCACCACACATAAACCATTTACCAAACAACGGGGCCCATCACACATTACCCATAAATGATCCCTGAAGATGGGCGCTGGATTTTAAGGGGGTTTAATTTGTCAGTTTTGTATATGTACAGTACTATACTTCACATTAATAACACATTTTATATATTTTTAGCTATTCTTAATTTCAACTGTCTTCTTTTGGTCGATGGACCATTAGTTGATGGTGACTATGATTAACTAAACAGTTTAACACTTTTAACTAAATAACCACAGAGTCGTTTATTAGGTTAATAATTTTATCTCATTAATAGTGAAATGCTCATAATTCAGATTGTCAGTTCAACACACAAGACCACACATAAGAGAACAATTTATCACGCAATGTAATCAAAATGAATCATTTGCTTCGACATCAAAGCGTGCATAGGAATAGGTGAAAGAGAAGGTACAGCAGAACTACTTTGCAGAAATATATTGCAAAATTAAAGCATTTAAGGAGGGTGATACCCACCAAAGAATCAGAAAAACCACTTCCTTGGCCGAGGTTGTGGCAAGGGGTCCCCAGAGATAGGCTCAGAGGACAAAATTAACAGGACAGATGCAGCTAAGTCTTGCAATAAACTGGCAGACAAAAGATAATCTCCCAATCTATCTACCTTTGATCTAGTTCTCCTCGGACACAGTCTCCTCCCAAACACTCCCGCAACGTTCTCGTACCTAAGGTGCTCTCTGACTCGGTGCTGGTCCGCTCTCTCTCTCTCTCTCTTAGTGCTCTCTCTATCTTGATGTCTCTCTCTCGATGATCACTCTCTCGATGTTCTGACACACCCCAAATTGGGATATCAATTATACCCTAATTCCTAGCTCACTATTTTACAATGTTGCAGTGTCAGTAGAAACTCGGCCTGTGATTGGTTGACACGGGTCATGTTAGGGTCTCCTCATCAGGTTCTCATCGCAAATCCATCCCATACTGGTTTTAACAAAGGAAGTATTCAGGATAAATACAATCGTATACTACTAATATCAATAGTTATACATTTTGCAACATTCTCGTATTATCAGTGGCGTAACGAAACTTGCGGGGGCCCCCCTGCAAAGGTACTTGGAGGGGCCTCCTCCGGACTCCATCAGGAGATCTCCGGCCGAAGTGCTGTGCTGAGGGGGCCCCCTGGAGGTTGGGGGCTGCGGGGGCCTGTGTAACGCCCCTGCTTCGTACGCCCTTGACGTTATTGAAAGCTTCCCAAGCTTTTCGATTTAAATCTCATGGCAGCATTCACGAAGGATAATGAACGTTGTCACGATCCCCTGACGTTGATACTAAATGAACTCTGTAATGCCAGTACCACTTTCACAGCATGATGATGGCAAAAATTACGTTTTTTCGGAGCAACCCAATAAAATCATCCTACAGATATGAAAATCAACCTAAACCCTACCAGCAGTTAACATACATTATTCATAGCAAACCCTGCATGTTTAATTGTTGATCTCCCTAACTCTAGCTTACTAAAACTAGCTTTTATTGAGAAACTAACTGGAAGTGCGTTTATTGAACACAAATGGTTTAACCGCTTTTAGGAAGCACTGCAAATTAGATTTATGTTGTATTTCCCCCGTCAGTGACTTCCGTATCTGCATTTCAACTTGCTTCTACCCCTTCACCCCCATGCTCATGTTGCTTCTTCACCTTCTGATCCCCCTCAGCAACCATTGTGTTGCTGCATTCGTCCCTCCCCTTAAGTTGTGTTGCCTTCCCCTCCACCAGCCATAACAGAAAAAAGCGTTGACGTGGCCAGAGCTGGCTACCGCATAGCGCTTTTATTCTAACTTTACTTTTAGCCATACTGCACAGTGGCACTGTACAACAGGACTAAAAGATTATGGCACAAAGCCAATAGCTCTGGCATAGGCAAGACCTATTGGCTTTGACAATGTTTATTTTTACTTGTATTGGAGAACTTGTAGGCCACGATTTATAATTATAACGTGGAAAGCAAATACCAGAATGAAAAGTAGAAGTGGATTACCTACCACACCGGACACTACCCCTCACAGCTCTGCTCGGTCTCCTGCGCCCCCTTCCCGCGCGGAGACACTTCAGGATTGAAATGGCGGCTGGATAGCTCCGCGGCTCCGGTGCCTGCTGCAGTCTTGTGTATACACCACGAGTTCCAACCTCGGAAGCGCTTGGTCAGCCTCTCTCTCCGCCCTCCCCCGGAAAGTGGCCACACGCACTGGGGAGCGTTTTGAAGGCGTGGGTGTCATCTCAAGTGTCGTGAGAGCGGAAAACTCAATCTCTTTTCAAATGTATTTGCAGAAGAAAACACGTTGCGGGACCTCCTCGCTCCAACGGAGGGATTACTTTCTAGTCGATTATGTTTGCAACGAAGAACACACATTTTAGAGTGTACGCCGCTGTGATTTCAGTACGAGTACAGATTGACTTCGGGGGCGGGGCTGGTCATTTCCAAACAGCAGCGAGGGTTACATAGAAAGGGGGTGGGGGTCTGTGTTACTTGGTCTCCCTTCTCGAGGTATACTCACTGCAGTGGCTAAGGAAACTTGAGGGGGCCCACCTTCACAGTACATGAAGGGGGCCCCCTTCGACCACACTCAGGAGCTGAGCTCTGCTGAAAAGGTACAGGGCTGAAGGGGCCCCCTGGAGCTCGGGGGCCCCCCCGCACCGCGGGGGCCTTTGCTACGCCCCTGCGTATTATGACATCCGTTTCACATTCAAATTGTACGTAGCGATGGCAGTTCCCACAGTCGCTGTCGCATCTTGGCACGTAAACAATAGGACACAGGTCAACATGGCCTTCACACGGATTACATCAGCTGGTGCACTCTGCAGTTCGTAAGCAGGCAGAGCATTCGGCTCATGCGTCTTTCGTACAGACCAAGACAACCACATGCTGGCTCGGACAAGAGGCCATTTTCATGCAGGCCCAATCTCGTACTAAAGTAAATAAACACAAAAGAATATTAATTCCTGAAATAAAACCCATTATGTTTACCTCCCACCATACTAATACCCTATATCAATTATTTCCTAGGGAAAGCTATTAATTTAAAGCAGCTTTCTTGTTATTCGTGCACAACATGCAAAATGTGCAATGTACAACATAGCATAATCATGCATTAGTACGATTTTTCAAAGCGCAAACAGTTAATACGTGCTCATGCCATCATGGTTTAGTATATTAGGTAAAATGCGTTTGCCCCATGTGTGTGTGTATATTCAGGGTTGGTTAGTCCATGCAGTCAATGCATTATTATGGGGTTACTTAATTTCATGAGGATGTATTTTTGCAAAGCTCACTCCATCACACCCATATAGGATAATTGTATACCCCAGTCTCAGATGTTATTCCAAGTGCCTGCATGCCTGTAGACGTGAGCTCCTCGTGACCAACTTTGGCTTGGTCTGCAACAAGTTGGTGCACTTTTTAAGGTGGTGTTGTACAAATAAAGGCTCCAAGAGCAATCTGTGTCATTTGGTTTACAGCATGCAGGAAGTACTTTGGATGACACTACAAGCTCCTCCCAGCGATTGCGAGTCAGTTAAAATCTGCCTACTAGCTCGACCATGAGGAGCGACTTGATATCGCAGTCTTCGTGAAATTTGTCTTGGCAGTGCACTTGCTATCCTGTGCAGTGCATTTGTAAACCCTGACTGGAAAGAAACTGATAAATGGGACTGCGGTGATGCAGTTCCCAAGATCACATAGCTAGTCAGTTACCTTTGTCAAGGTATACTACAAGTCTCGTTCAATGACTGCCTCTGAGGCTGGTTTGTAATAACATTGAAGTGGTACGTGTGCTCCCATGCAGCAAAATCTCAAAGCTTTCAGTGTGCAAGTACAATGTAGATTTTTTTCAGATTGTTTAAGTTGCTGGGAACTCCAGTGGTACCTGCTTATGCCGTTACCCAGACACGTTACACTGAGATATGTTCCTCTAAATTCTTGCAACAGAATAGCTATGTCAGGTGTCTTCTGACACATTTTAGGGCATTGGTGTGGTAAAACCTCTCCCAAAGAGCAGCCAACCAAACATATGAGAGCATGTGAAAAAGTTTAAGTTCGTCTCCTTTTAGCTGTCGAAAGTTTCCCACACAGTAGCATCTGATCAGTCACTTTAGAGACCTGCCCTTCCATAATATTGTCAGCTATGTTCCAGGAACAGAGGCAGCTAACGCAAGAGGAGCCAATTAAAAGGCGAAACAAAACATACATACCTAAAATCGTGAGGTACATTACCATACAGTTTTACTCACGTGTGGTCTTATGCAATTTGTTTCACACTGTGATGGAGAAAATGGCTACATTTATCATGCCATGGCAATGGAGAAATGGCCTGTACAAGACGAGCCCCTTTATGACCTATGCCCTTCCTCTTTTCCTTTTGTAGACAAGGATCTAGGCCTCTGAATGGTAAATAACAGGAGCAAAACCTAAATCAAGGCTGGCAACTTCACTTATTATAGACTGTGATACCCAGGACATTGGAGTATTATCTACACAGTGTAACATATCAAAAATCATTACCTGAGGTAAATATTGTCTTTAATTGTGCCCCCGTTGCATCCAAATATTTCCAGGTGCCATTTGAGTACAAATCTTACTTATTAAATACAATCAACTTAAATAATCTTATTGTGCATGTAAAACGTTAAAAACGTATGTACAAACAATCGCTGATTTAAAAAGATAACATTCAATCATTAAAATCTAAATATTTTTGCATCAAATAGAACTATTAAAATTAATAGAGTTGAACCTAACCTACTTCTTCGAAAGCAGTCTGCCTTAAATATATAACTGAATATATGGAAAACTAAACCACCCAGTTCATTAGAGAAAGGCTTAGTTCAGTGGACAATATCTCAAGTTCAAATTAATAAAAAAAACTGTTTATTTGTAGACTTCAGTGGTGCAAGACTATGTAGTTGGGTCTGGTTTCTGAGATAGGAACAATAAACTTCTTGCAAGTTATCCAGTAGATCTCTTAGTTCTGTAATTTTTGCTTTAAATGGAAATGTCTCCTGGCACCGTTAGTGTATCCAGTTCTGGTTTTAATTTGAAGTACTTACTATACTTTACGATGTGTGCATGAAAACAGAAACACAATAATCAATCTTTGCTTTCATTCTGAAGGATGAGTAACTTCCTTCATTGTGCTTTAAAAATTCAGATTAAGGCTCTTCACCCCACTCGTCAGTGGTCATAACATTTTTCTAATGTACAGAGCACTGGTCAACTATGTCTGTCTCTCTTTCCAGCAAATGGCACTTACATTTATCTCTGTCGGGGTTTTACTTTAAAAGGCTTTTCGTCAATGTCTGTTGTACCACATGAAAAGTTCAATTTAGAAATTACTCACAAAGGCCTAGTCAGACCTTTCTACTTATAAACTATTACAAGTCTCAACTAGAATCATTTCAGAACCAGTGGCCATGTGGATTACAGTTGAAGTTACGTAGTTGTACTATATGTGTCGCAACCTATGGTGCATTATGTAACACAGTATAAATATATTTTGTTCAGCAGGATAAGCTCATTCACAATATATGCTTTAAAACACTATGGTAACTAATTAACATTCTCAGTAGCATAAAATGTCCCAGCAGGCCTCTATACTTGTCTAAGCATTATGTAAACATAAATTCATAAGTAAACGATTAATTTACTGCTAGTTTACTGTCGTTGTTTCATGGGTAGTACAAAAGGCCACACAAGTTGACATAGCAAAGATGCGACTAGCTATGCCTTCATTGTAAGAAGCACTGAATTCACCACATTGAAGAAGGAACACCACCATAGTGGTGGGGACTGATTGTACTGTAGCAAGTGGTACTGAAGGTTCCATGAGAACGTGGGCTTGGCACATTAATGTTGTAATCAAGGGGCCTGGTTATCACATCAATTGCAAAGGTAACTGAAGTAGTTGTAGCTGATATGGTCATCCCTAGGTCTGTAAAGAAAGTACTCAAGTCACCACAGCAGAGCAAATGTGATCATGTTCATCTCCATAGAGAGACCCATCAAAGTGTTACTGTAAGAGTCACGACTACCCACATTTCCATAGCAAGCCACAATGAAGTTACCACAGTGAAGACAAGAACACCCTAGTTGGCATAGTGAGGGGAATACAGCTGCTGTTCTGGGAGGATAATATCGCAAGCTGTTTTTTTGTGGGTTGCAAAAGTCCAAGCAATAAATAAAGATCCTTTAAATTATACATTTATCTTGTCACATATCCTTCTCAATCTAAATAACTGACTAACCTATCCACAACTCAAATTGCTTTAATATTTCACTATACTAATTCACCACTAACACTGTATGGGTTCCTGAGTAGCGTGCTACTCGCCGAAAGCGATTCAACACCCCATTAAGGGTAGCAAGCGCTATATAAATGCAAACCATTTTCCCTCTTCTATCCCTCCACTATCCTTCTCAATCCAAATAACTAACATGTCCACAGCTCAAATTACTTTCATATTTTCACTATACTAATTCACCACTAATCGTTTATGGGTTCAGGAGTAGCGTGCTACTCGCAGAAAAAAGCGTTTCGATGCCTCCTCAGGGGTAGTAAGCTCTATATAAATGCAATCACAATACATTTGCTGACCTTCAAAGACAAAGGTCAAATGTCAGGCTATAACTTCTGGCAAATTGCTGCTTGCTTTTTTTTTTTAACTTGGGGACTGGTGTGTACAAACTCCTCTCACTTTGCAGTTAGAGAAAGAAATGTAAAATTAATTGTGAGACATTCTTGCTATGGTACATGGAGTCTGTATAGAAAGGCTGTTGGATGTCATTTGTTTGTAACACGCAACCGTATGTAAATACCTCTCAATGAACTGTACACCTTCTGCAGTGAGGAAAGCAAAATGAAGCACATTTTTTGGGGAATTCTGAAGTGTGATGGAAACAAAGATTTTAGTAAGACAAAACAAATCAAGACCCTTTACGCGGGGAGGCACAAATAATAAATATTTGCTGAAAGCCGATTTTCACACTTTACCATTTGTGTGCAATATAATTTAATCAGTAAAACTGTATGTCTGTCCAAGTTTAGTTACCGTTTCAATGGAAAATGTGCTGTCTGTAAATGAAAGTGCGCTACCACACAATTCTTTAGTTACATTAAAAGAATTGCTTGCCTCAAGCCCATTAAAGTTAGTTGGATTGTGAAAGTTTGTTGATGTAAAGATTGGGTTGTGGTTCTAAAAAGTTTGGGAATCACTGACCTAGCTTTAGAGTTGAAGGTTTGGTGTATCACAAAAGAGGTCACTGAATTCAACATACCTTTGATAACAAGGTAATTCATGCTTGCAATGCTTAGGACAATTAATTTGCCGTAGCAAACAAGATTTCGTAATTTGTATCTCCATAGTGAGTAGCACTAAATCACCATCTTGGGGCATCTCCTAAATAGTATAGCAAAGGGCACTGAATGTAAGCTAATAACGTGATCATCTGTATCTGCACATGTCGCGGATCACTGACAATATAGCAAGAGGCAGGAGAGAGGAAGCAAAGCTTACACAACATTCATGTCCATCAAAGGTACTCCAAGGTCTCGGACATTCAAGGATCACGTGGGTGGATCCCAATGGGAGTTGAACTGAGGTACAGAAGGTTTTAAAGAATATTGCTGGAAATTAGGAGAATGTTTGTCGTAGAACGTTTTTGGCTGGGATATTTATTGCATATGGAGCTGTTGATTGCTTTTAGAAAATCTCCCAGTTGTACAGGATCTCCTTGGTCATGGGCTAATTTGTGTTTCATTATCATTGGGTTAGACTGTATACTTCACGGCCATGGTGCGTAAAGATGTTTGGGACTAACAGTGGAATTTAGCACCGCATATGGAACAAGTGAAGCCTAGCACATGAATTATCATAGATTATTTTCCATTAGAGATTAAAATGGACCAGTGTTTAATTGACATTGCTTAATTGGGGGAAAAACAAGTGCAAAACATATTTTGGGAGGGGGGACCTCCTTCAGAGCGTTCAGATTCTGGCTGAAAACTCTCTGCAACTTTTAAAGACCATCAAAGTTATTGCAAAGGCATACAGTGCAGAATTGCATGAAAGTCATCAAATCAGTTGATTAAGACTGTGAATGTTTTTTATCTGTTCTACGTGCAATATTTGATTAATTGGATCCCATTGCACTGGGTAAAACCTCATATTTAGAGCACAATGTGTTAAAAAGTGCAGTATACAAGCAAGTTGTCTTTATTGTTGTCAATACAGTGCAACTAAATCTAAGCAGAAAGCCTGTATTAGGCCTAGGTTTGCTGTTCGTATTAGCATTGATGCTTTTGTTGTACTTTTTTTGAAGAATTGTATAAATGGGTGTCCTGGGCTGTACATGTTCAATCTTACCTGATGTGGGTTACTACAGGAAATTGCCTCTTTTTGAATGATTACCCTTATTGCTTTTTGCACTAATGTTGTTTTTTTTTTTTTTACTCTGTGCACGGAGACTTTGCTAACCAGGCCAGAGTGCATGTGCACTGTTCCCTAAAACATGTCTAAATTGCCTAAAAGTCTAATTTGCATATTGTATTATATTGTAATTGCATTTATATAGCGCTTATTACCCCTGACGAGGCGTCAAAGCGCTTTTTCGGCGAGTAGCACACTACTCCGGGACCCATAGAGGATTAGTGTTGAATTAGTATAGTGAAACATGCAAGTACATTTTAAGTGGTGGATAGGTTAGTCAGTTATTTGGATTTGGAATGATAGCAGAAGGATAGAGGAGGAAAAAAAGGTTTGTATTTATATAGCGCTTGTTACCCCTGATGGGGTGTTGAAGCACGCTACTCCGGAAGCCCATAAAGGATTAGTGGTGAATTAATATGGTGAAATATGAAAGTAGTTTCAGTGGTGGATATTAGTCAGTTATTTGGAGTGAGAAGGATAGCGGAGGGATAAAAAGGGAAGAAAGGTTTGCATTCATATAGCACTCGTTACCCCTGATGGGTGTTGAAGCGCTTTTCTGGCGAGTAGCACGCCACTCCGGAACCCATTAAGGATTAGTGTTGAAAATTAGTATAGTAAAAAATGAAGTAATTTGAGTAGTGGATATGTTATTCAGTTATTTGGGTAGAGAAGGGTAGGTGGCGGGATAGAAGAGGGAAAGAGGTTTGTATTTATATAGCGCTTGCTACCCCTGATGGGGTTTTGAAGCGCAAGTAGCACGCTACTCTGGAACCCATAAAGGATTAGTGTTGAATTAGTATGGTGAAACATGAAAGTAATTTTAGTGGTGGATATGTTAGTCAGTTATTTGGATTGAGAAGGGTTGGGGAGGGTAGAAAGGGAAAAGGTTTGCATTTATATAGCGCTTGTAACCCTGATGGGGTGTTGAGACGCTTTATTGGCGAGTAGCACGCTACTCTGGAACCCATAAAGGATTAGTGGTGAATTAGTATAATTGAAAATGGAATTTGCGAATTGAACATGTTAGTCTGTTAATTTTGATTGAAAAGGATAGTGGAGGGATAAAAGAGTGAAAGATTTTTTTTTTTTTAGTTAGCAGTAGGAGGTGGCTTTTGGATGAGTAAAAGGGGGTTTTGGAGGGGAGGAGTCAGGGAAGAGTTTAGAAAGGTTTGTTTTAGGGGATCGGTATAGTAAAAGAGGTGTCAGATGATGCAAGGAGGGTAGAGTAGGAGAGAGTCTAGAAAGGGTTATTTTGGGGATCATAGTATTGGTATGGGGTTTGGGATAAATGAGAGTGTGGATGTAGAGGATATATTGATAAATGTATAGGATGAGAGATAGGGTAGTGCATTGGAAAGAGTAGTAGAAAGAAGTTTGAGATGAGTCAGAAGGTTGGGCTAGAAGATATATTGAGATAAGTATAGGCTGAGAACTAGGGTAGTGCCTTGGAAATGCTAAATTAGAAGAAGGTGATAAATATATAGATCCATAAGTACATTGAAAGTATATAGATACATAAAGGAGGTAAGTATATGTAGATTAAAGATATTGATAGAGGCACAGGATGAGAAATAGGGTAGTGCATTGGGTATGCTTTTTCAGGAGAAAAGTAACAGACACAGATCCAAGTACATGGAAGGTACATAGATGCACAATGGAAGTAAGTACATGTAGACCAAAGATGATATTTATTTATTATTATAATTTTTTTTTTCTCTCAACATAATTATTCTACATGTTTATACAAAGCAATACACAAAGATAGGTACATGTCTATAGTGAAAACAAATGCTTATATACAGCGGGATATGCTGTAAATTTCTGTTTGCGTATGGTGCTTATGTGGGGAAGAGCCAATTCTTGAGTAGTTTTCTGAAGATAAGGTGGTTGTCGGTGGATCTTATGTTGGGGGTAAAGAGTTCCATAGTTTGGCTGCTTGAACAGAGAAGGATGTGCCACCCATGTTTTTTTTCTTGTATCTTGGGATTTTGAGGCGAGATGCTCCTTTAGAGCGGAGGTTCCTCTGTTGAATGTGTTTGGTGATTTTATTCCTGATGAAGAGCGGTCCCGTTCCATGTATTGCTTTGTGGGTGATACAAAGCAGCTTGAACGTGGATCTTCTGGCAACCGGTAACCAATGCAGGGCTTTCAAGGCAGGGGAGATGTGGTCTCGCAGTTTGATATGCAAGAGTAGTCTGGCAGCCGAGTTCTGAATCCGTTGTAGTCTTTTCATGGTTGTTAAAGGTGATCCGTGGTAGAGGCTATTGGCGTAATCGAGTTTGGACAGAACAAGGGAGATGGTAGCTTGGACCTTGTGCGGAAATCCCAAATGAGGGAAAATTCGTCGCAGCGTTTTTATAGTGACAAAGCTTGATCTTGCTAGTTTGTCCACTTGGGCATTCATCGACAGCTTGGAGTCCATGGTCATTCCGAGGTTTCTTACTTCCTTCGATACTTTAGGTGGTGATCCCAGTTCATTAGGCCATGCGGCAAGCGGGTTGTAATGTTTCTAATCGCCACACGTGAGTATTTCCGTTTTTGAAGTATTCAATTTGAGCTGGCTCCAAGTCATCCACTGATCCACGGCTCTGAGACAGCTGAAAATTGGTGATTTTCCAATGTCTTTGGGGCATTCCAGTTGAAGGAGTATCTGCATAGTTATAGCACGTGAGGTGAAATTGATTGATCAGTGCTGGTAATGACTTCATGTAGATGTTGAAAAGCATGGGCAAGATGATAGAACCTTGAGGGACCCCTGCTTTTGTGGAGTACGGTTTGGACGAGAAAGGTGGGGTATGGATGACATTAGTTCTGTTTTGAAGGTAGGACGCGATCCAGTCTAGAGCAGTTCCCTCTATGCCGACTTCATAGAGTCTTTGTTTCAGAGTGTCATGGTCAACCGTGTCAAAGGCAGCCGAGAGGTCCAAGAGGAATAGCGCAGCAACTCTGTTGCGGTCAACTGTATTTTTCAGGTCATCCCAGATGGCAAGGAGGGCAGATTCAGTGCCTCTCCCCGGACGGAATCCTGTTTGGAAGTCTGAAAGTATGTCATTCTCTTCAATGAATTGTGACATCTGGGCGAACGCTGCTCTTTCTATCAGTTTGCCCAGGAAAGGTCCATTTGTAATGGGTCTGTAGTTGTCAGGGTTCAGCGGGTCCAAGTTTGTTTTCTTCAGTAAAGGGTGAATGTGTGATTTTTTTGAGTTCTTCTGGAAATATTCCGGTAGTGAAGGAATCGTTGATGATTCTTCTTACTGGAGTGGCAGCAGAAGTTGTTAAAAGAATTGTCTTGAAAATTTGTGGTGGACAGGGGTCAGAAGGGCTGCCGGCAGGCCTGCTTGCTTTGACCAGGTCCATAAATTCATCATTGAGAGATGTGTTGGAAGGAACGGAGAGGCTTGGTTAGAGTATTCTTGGATTGTTGTTTTGTACAAGGGTTAGTGCTGGTGCTTTGTTTCTGTTTTAAGTATGAGTCCAACGTGTCTGCTTTGTCCGTGTAATGATTTGCCAGTTTGTCTGTGAAATCTTGAGTAACAGGATGAGTTCCTTCTAGGCAATTTGGTTTGCGAAATTCATTGAGTATTTTATAGAATTCTTTATTTGCACATTTAGCGTTTTGAATTCTGTCTGAATAGTACCTTTTCTTAGCTTTTTTGATAGCCGACTTGTATAATCTGTTAATTTTTGTAGGTGAAGTTTGTCTTGTTTGGCGTTTTGTTTTGAGCCAGGTACGTTGCAGCTTTCTAATTTGTTGTTTTAGCTCTTTTATTTCTATGTTTCTCCAAGGTGCTTTTTTTCTTTTGTTCTGTTGTATGGTTTTGAGTGCTATCAGGATGTCAAAAGCTTCTTGTAGCCACTCATATAGTTTTTGAACAGAATTTATTGTTTCTAGATTTGTACTTGATGTTAGTTGTGTTTCTAAGTGTTCCAAATTGAGTTTGTTCCACGGCCGATAGGTGGATGGATGTAAGGTAGTTTTAGGTGAGTCGCTTAGTGTTGTTTTATGTTGGAAAGCAAGCAAGTGGTGGTCTGACCATGTGACTGGAGTTATAGTTTGAAAGGTAACTAGTTCAGTATTAGCAAAAATGACATCTAGGATATGTCCAGCGGTGTGTGTCGGTTTGTGGAAAATCTGATGGAGGTTCAGTGCGTCTAGGCCAGTGATTATTGTTTTTGGATGGGTCATATTGGGTTTGTCAAACCAAATGTTGAGGTCACCCAGAACGCATAGGTTGGAGTGTATTGTTATCAGGTTTGAAACTGTGTCTAGAAGTGCGTCTGGGAATGTTGCCTTGCTAGGTAGAGGTCTGTAAAGGAGCAGGAAGTTACAGGAGGAAGACTGTGTAGGATTGCATCTTGTTAGAAGAGCCTCACAATTCTTTATGGAGATGTCGTCAATTTTAGTGATATGTATTGTTTGCCTGAATACAACAGCTAGACCACCTCCTTTTTGGCTATACGATTTTGGGTGATTGTTTGATAGCCTAGAGGAATGGCTTCATGCAGGACTGGAGCCATATCCTCTCCCAACCATGATTCGGTTATGAATAGTATGTCTGGTTTTGCATCTGTGAGCAGGTCGTAGATGTGATGCTTGTTTTTAGAGCGGGATCAAGCATTTATTAGTATACAGTTTAGAGAGTGGCCTTTGATTGTGAGACTTTGTTTTGTAGAAGAGTGGTCAGTATTGTGTGGGTTTGTAGCAGGTGTGTTTTTAGAGCTGGCATTAGCTGTATTAGGATAGCAATCGTGTAGCTGTTCTGTATCATGTTCCTCATCCAGCATGCTAAGAAGGCATTTTGATGGGTCTGCGTGTGTATGTGGTGGAGATGGTGTTTGAGAGTGAGTTGGAGTGCTGTGTTGTTTTCGTGGTGTAACATTGTGAAGTAGACATGGGGAAGCGAAGTTGTGAGGTATGGCCTGTTGCTTATATTGTTTGCGTGTGTTTAATGCGGAAGGTGTATGAGTCAGGGGTGGTGGTGCAGCATGTGGGTCATGTAGTAAGGTTCTAAATTGTCCAATGGATGAGAGGCGGTTAGAAGAGAGTTGCTGTGTTGCTGTATCTGTGTTAGGTGTGGTGGAAGAGAGAAAGCTTGGCATTGGAGTTGGTTCCTTTGTGTTTGAAAGGTGGGTGTATGTTTGTTTTTTGTGATGGTAAGTATTATGAGGTGTTGTGCTTTGAAGATCTTGTTGTGCTGGTGAGTGTGATATGTTTTGTTTTTGAGGAGTAGTGAAAAGGGGTGCTGATGTATATGTTTCATGCAATGGATTTGGTTGTATAGTATTGTTTGTGAGAGGAGGTTGTACGGTAGAGGGGGTGGTGATGTGTTTGAGTAGAGTGTATGATGTGTGTAGGTGGGAATGAAGTTGAGGTAAGAGTGTTTGTCTTAGACTGGTTTGTTGCAAGAGTTAAAAAGTGTGGTGGTCTGCAGTGTGTGTGTTGTACGTTAGTGTTATTATGGCAGAAAGGAGAGGAGGGTGTTTGTTGGACAAATGATGGAAGGATGATTATATGTTTGTTAGTGATAAAAGGTGGTATGTTAGGTGTAATAACAGCAGGGAGCGTGTGTCTGGATGGGATGTAGTTATGTATGGTGTCGATTGGCGTTGTGTTAGTGATGAGTGTATTGGTTGGTGGTATAGGATAGGGTTGTGTACTGTTTGTAGGTGATGGTGGATATGTGTGGTAGTTGGGATAGTAGTGTGTATAGATGTGGTTTGGTTGGTTTTGTAGTGTATGCTGGTACATTGGTTTGTGCATAGGGTTGTGCGTGGTGTACATTTGGTGTGTGTGTGTTGCTCTGTTTGTGGATGTGGATGGTGTGGGCTGGGTGTTGCTTAATGGGAAGATGGACAGCATTCCTGGCCCTGGTCCCGACCAGTTTCGAACAGGCTCAAACAGGCAACTGCCCTTGTCCTCTCTGCCCTTAACAGGCTCAAACAGGCAACTGCCCTTGTCCTCTCTGCCCTTGTCCTCGACGCCAGGGCTGAGACGCCCTAACCCTGGCCTTTCATAGCCCTAGTAGTCAGGTGACCCCGTCAGCCAATGGGAAGCCTAGCCCTAACACTATCCAATCACAACACTAGCCCTAAAAATCTAGAACCAATAGGAGATCAGGACCTTACAGCCAATATTAGCCCCAGTCCAAGCACCCAATAAGTTCAAACCCCTGATCTCTACGTCCAATAGAGGCCCTAGCCCTACCAGTAGTCCCAACCCTAGTCCAAGCAACCAATGGGACAGGAAGCCCTAGTCCCTCCTTCCAATAGAAAGCCTAGCCCTAGTCTTAGTCCCACACCTAGTCCAACAACCAATAACACCAGAAGCCCTAATCGCTACTTCCAATTAAAGGCCTAACCCTAGTTCCACCTTAGTCCCAACAACCAATAACACAGGAAGCCCTAGTCCCTACTTCCAATAGAAATCATAACCCTAGCCCTAGTCCAACCCTACATTGATTGAATCACAGACCCAGAAACCAATCAGAACCCTCAAATACCCAACCAATGAGGACACTAACCCAATCCAATAGAAACATCAGATACAACTACCAATCAGTGTATACATGTACCAACCACTAGCAGACTATATAAGGTCCCAGCAACCTCAGACAAGGTTTGCTGGCCAGGGAGTTGGAAGCTGCTTCTCCTGATCAGAATCTCCTAGGAGACAGACAGGCTCAATCCACACTTTGGACTTCCTTCAGGTAAAGGCCTCACAAACTTGAAATCTAACAATACTGTTTGAATAAAACTTTACTCCCTCTCCTGGCCAAAAACGAAGTGCACAGTCCCTATTAAACACAGTTTAAACGGCTCACAGAAGCACCCTCTGATGTAGAATATCCCTGTTGCTGGGGGAGGCAGGGGGGCTGGTTTCACTGGCTTGATAACACAAAATGGTGGCTGGGGGTGCACTGTTTAACATACAGGTCTTAGCACAGAGCAAAGGAGAAATTTGGAGGGAAAACTGAATAGTCACCAGGAATGAGAGGGAAAGACTACAGAGTTTGGACTGCAAATCCCACAATTAAACACGTTAAATGGAAGCAATCATGGGCAGGAAAACCACAAGTTTAAAAACACAAAACAGGTGATAAAATATGCAATCACAGGCAGGTTAAAACTACAATTTTAAACTGTAACAACCACAGGCAAAGACAGTAATCACAGAAAGGGAAAATCGTTTTTTAAAAACTTTTGGGGGGGAGAGACAGCACTAGTCTGCCTCCTTACCACTTCCTGGACTCTGCTCACTGCAATCTGGGGCACAGGTAGGCTGCAACTCACAAGATGGAGGATGCATATGCAAATTACCTATAATAATGTTATCTCCTGCTAGGAAACAGCTGCAAATTTATTTCTTGGACTTTTAAAAATATTTATTGCAATCCCGATTTAGTGGTAAAATTGTATTTGTAATAAATGTGTGGGGAAAGGCACTTCTGGAAAGTTACATTTTCCCTGCCTAAAGCCTCGGGAGGCCCACTTGCATGAGTTCCTACTGTCACCCAGGAGCTAAGTAGCCCCTTAGTGAGTTGTTTACTTGCTCCTAGATCTGAGGCAAATGCCTTGGGTGTGGGGAGGTGTTCTGTTTCTCTGGCAGGATGGCCATGTGGGTTGTGCCCAGGAACTTGATTAAATTTAAAGGGGCCTAACCTGTCCCAGGCAAATGTTAGCGGAATCCTGGGCAGGGCCTATCTTTGTTTCCCCAGTCTGGCAGGCACCCCTCCCAGTGGGAGAGGAGCTGTTTCCAGAACTGGTTTGAAGTGACCAGAGAGGAGGAGCTGCTCACTTCCCTGGCTACACCTGTGGGATGGGCACAAGGCTCTGCACAACAGGAGAAGGGTTTCACCATCTTTAATTTTGGTAGAGAGGGGGCGCTGTGGAATTGTTTGCAGTAGAGCTCATACTCATTGTGTGCTCTAGGGTACACAGGAAGTTCTGCAAAAGTGGGTAAGGTACCCCTGGGACCTTCTTGCCTGTTGGTTAGGGAGGGGCCAGGTGCCCCCACCCCTCGGCTAGTGCCAGGCCTCCCTGGGCACCCTCTTCATAACACTACTGGACCAGTGGAAGACATAGGAAGGGCTACTCCTGTGGTTGAGACCTGTGAGGAGCCCTGGACCCTGCTTGTGGCTTCTGCTGGAGTGAGTTTTGATCCACCAACTGCTGTTCTTGAGGTCTTGTAACCCATGGCTTTATTAAAGTGTACTCCTCCCAACATCTTGAGCAGCTTGTTCTCAGAAACCTTTTGGCTCTACAGAGCTCTAGAGGCCAGGGACAAACCTCCCAAGTTAATTCAGCGAAGGTGCGTTACTGCTAGGCCAAAGATTCAGGTTGCTTCCGTCCTGAGCTTTTCCGCAGCAGCATTTTCGTTTCAGCGGGACATCGCAGAGAAGGTGCAAGGCCTTGGGGAGCCCTGTTAATCCTCAGCTGCCGTCCTTGACCCGCTGGAGGAGTCAAAGTTTCTAAAAAGTGACTAAGCCCGAACATAGAGATCTTCACCGGGCAAAGCCATTAAAAGCATGTGTCCCGCGAGGGACCTTTCATGGGCACGAATTTTGAATTTCTCTCACTCTGAACTTTCCTACAAAAGTTAACAGCTTTATTGGACCTCGTCCGAAGGCTATCCAGCCTTGTGGATAATTGGCCACAGCTTGCTGCCTTGTCCCTCTGACTACTATTGACTTCTGTTTCAAGACTAGATCAGAAGGTAAAACTTCACAATGATGTTTAAGTACCTAAAATTTTCCACCATAATAGACATGTATAATCATAAATTCTGCATCATGATGATGCCAATCAGGAAAATCTGAATTCTGTAGCTGTTAATAGCACTTAGTATAATGGAAGATTAGTTTTTTGCCATTGTAGGCCTAGGGTTCTAGGGCAGGAAAAGGGAGTTTTGCGGGAACATATGGCTATTCAAAATGTAGCAAGCATGCACAGGCATGTGAACTTGTGGGTTTCGCAAAAAAATGTGCACATCCTGGATACTCAAGAAAACCTACTGAAAATGTTTGGAGTATTTTTTTCCAAAGTGTTCTGTGTTTTTGTAAAGTACACTATCCAACCACGAGGGTATCCAGGTGCAGCGCACGTGTGTGTGTGCGCCTAGCCCTGCCTATGGTAGGTTGGTTATTTGAAAGTCAGATCTTCAGCTTCTTGTGCAATTCAAGAAGAGAGAAGGAGACTCTGATATGCAGTGAGAGGCCGTTACACGCTTTAGAAGTGCTTTAAGATAGTCTCCTGATCTGGTTCTATGTATGTGTGCGAGTAGGAGTCCTGCAGAGCGGATGTGTCTGGGTAGTTGGTGGAAGGAGATATGATTGTTCAGGTTGGGGAGGAAGGGAGGGAAGGGAAGGGAAGAAGGGGGGGGGGTGGTGTGTGTGTGTGTGTGTGTGTGTGTGTGTCTGTCTGTCTGTCTGTCTGTCTGTGTCTGTGTCTGTCTGTCTCCCCCAGTAGGTAGTTAGGACCTAGTTTCCATAGGAAAAGCGTTTTTTGATTTGCCAACAACTTTGGCGCCTGTTGACTAATCTTCGCGAAATTTTCAAAACTAGTGGGGCGCTCCTGTCCTGAAAGTTGCGGGGGCCGAGAAAAAAGGGGGTCCCAAAACGCGTTTTCCCCATGTTTGTTTCCATAGGAAACTTTAGACCAAGCTACAGCCCGAACTGCTGAACGGAATTACACCAAATTAGGCAAAAAGGTAGCCCTTGGTTCAGAAACAGCCCTTTTTGTTAAATGGTGTAAATCCGTTCAGTAGTTTCTGAGAAATTAGAAAAAGAAAGTTTCGATATCTATGGCTGCGGTGGGTTAGCGAACTCTCCCGGGCACGAGCTTCACTCTGATTGGATGCCAACACTCCAAACCAGGAAGTGTTGGCAGCCATCTTGTTACTCGGTAGAACCGAGTCACCAGAAACAGTAAAATAAAGGTTAAAAAACAAGAAAAGGGGGCAGGGTAGAAACACCCTGACCCCCTAGGCCTGCTCAGGAGGTCCCACAAGGACCCCCAGGGCCAAAAAAAGCATTTTTTTTTTTTTAAACGGCAGAATTCACGCTGGGTGCGCAAATGCTGCCGATTTTTAAAAAATTTTTAAAAACGAACCGCGGGCTGCCGTGCTTCGTTATTATTGAGCCCCCGGGTGGGCCAGGTCCCGGGGGCATGCACAAATTTAATAGCGGGGGCCCTGGGGACCGCCACCTCCCCGGGGCTTTATATATGTTTTGCAGGAGGGCACGCAGCCCCCCCGCAGCCCCGGGGACCACCACCTCCCCGGGGCTCTCAGGTTAAATAAAATAACCTGTGTGGGGGGGCTCAAGCCCCCCCACACGCCCCGGGGACCGCCACCTCCCCGAGGCTTTATTTATATTCTGCGGGGGGCACGCAGCCACAGAGTTGCGTTGCAGAGAGGTGTAAAAAGGGGCGTGGCCTCGGACCACCTCTCCGCAACGCAACCCTGTGGCGCTTACTGGAGGTACCTGGTGGGCTAGTTGGCCCCCAGGGACCCTTAGGATTCAAGGGGACTTAATCCCCCAACTTAAAACGCGCCACATGGGTGCGTTTGCACATTTTTCACATCAGGCCCCGCCCCCTCTCTTCAGCACTGTGCAAACGGGCCCTCTGGCGCGTTGTAAGTTGGGGGATTAAGTCCCTTTGAATCCTGAGGGTCCCTGGGGTCCAACTAGCCCACGAGGTGCCTCCAGTAAGCGCCACAGAGCTGCGTTGCAGAGAGGTGTAAAAAGGGGCTGGTGGGTGTTGACAAATTATGGCAGCATATTCATTAAAGCAGAGCTTCGATATTAGCCTCGCTGAATACGTTCGGGCTCATATTGTATCAAAGCTCTAATTTTACTTCCTTTTATACATGTACATATCACGACTGGAAGTATTTGGGATGTGTATTTCCAGAGTTGGAATGCCCTATAAGTCTGTGCACACCCACAGACTACCATGTTCAAGGGTATTCACCAGCTACTCCAATTCTTCTTCCACACTGGAAAAGGGTCATAAAAGAGGGAGCATATTGAAAATGAATTTGCAGTTGCTCAGCAAATTTTCGCTTCAGGAAGTATTTATTTGTATATTTGCTCATGGGACAATGGAATTCACAAAAGTTTGCTAGGAGTTTTATTTCCAGGCCTACTTTTGAACACCCTTGGAGATTGCTGAAAGTTGTCATTCTGCACCAATGCAAGGACCTATACCTGGCACTTTTGCGATTCAAATGTCTAATTTATTAGATTCCCCCCCAATGGTTTTACTCCACGTCTCCATTCTAATTTCTTTTGTAAAATATTTGCAGGCATTAAACATGTTTTACTAATGATGCAAAACGGAAATGGTATTTAAAGTTGCATAATAGTTTAGCCAAATGACTTCCTCAGGTCACAATTTTTTTGTGTACGTTTTATTTTGAAAACAATCACCAATATTGTTTTCATGTTTGTGCATGTATTTGCATGTAATCAGGAAATATTATACATTTTGCAAACAGGTCTATGTATGTTTGTATTGAAACACCTGTCAGTAATACAAGCTGAGCTCACAGGTCACCGCATTCCTAAGCCCGTACACCCTATTAATAAAGACTTTGCATTAACGAATCCTATAACGACATTTGAACAAGTCGTATATCTGGATAGACTTGCCTCAGTGACTCGCAATCTTTTTTCACATGTCCAAACTTTAGTACTGTAAACTGGCAGCCAAATAGTTTCTGCTACAGGAGTTTGGGCCTGCTTGTCCAGTGGACAAAATAACATAAACTTATTTTCCTTGAGCCCAACCAATATGTCATGGACATCAGGCGGTAGTATTTCAACACCCTTGTTAAATGGATTGTCCACTTCACCTTGATTGAAGCTTAATATGCTTTCTCTGAGCCAATGATATTCTTGCCTTTTCTCCCAGCTGCTACTTCTCCCCTCCTAATCTCCTGTGTGTTTTTTAAAACCTATGTGGCATTAAAAACATTCGTTTATTCCAGCCCTCATTGACCTTCTTTTACTTTTGAGTCTGTGGATTAATGTACAAACTCACTTAAAAATTCTAGTTCTTGCATTGCTGATTTCAATCTCATCTCTTCACCCACTGTAATAATATTAATTGGTCTGAATGTCTGACCTCTGTGTTTGCCAGCTATCTCAACTCTGGCTTAATTTTGTTCTCTATATATGCCTGCAGCAATCATTTCATTTCTATGGATTATCTTGTCGGTTCTTTGGCAGTTGTCAACTCAATCTCAGCTTCCTACTCGCTAACCAGTGCGACCTCCATTGGAAGTGCTCTAAAACAGCTCCTATTTTCTTTGCCAGGTTTTGTATTGCTCATTTCGCCCCTGGGGTGGTGCTTCATCACGTCATTTCCATTTTGCACATAATATGGATATATCATTTTGATCCCTGTGTTTATTCATTGTCGAGCATACTTCATATTTACAACTTTTAAAAGAATACTGTTTTTCAAATGTCATTAAAACTTCTACTAAGTCTGTTATTTCTCTGTACCTATATTGCTATTATTAGGCAATCCTTTTTTCAGTTTCTATTTGTTAACTCTGTGGGGGTTTTCATTGTTTTCCCAATGTTTTCAAAAATTGTAAAAATCGGTGGTTATCAGTGTTTTATTTTTTCTGTGCCGCAAAATAAATCATGGTGTTTATCCAGTGCTTTTAAAGAAGTTGGCTTTTATTTTTTCATTGGTTCGTTCTATTGCCAATTGTTTCTTCTTTCTTTCCTGCTCCTATTTCCCTTATCAGTACCTTTTCCTTGAAATTGCTCTTCCAAGTAACTTTACATTATTTCCCCTACTTCCCTACCTGTTTCAATTCCCATCACTCAAAACTCCTCTCTCTAGCAGTCCAGTCCCACCCCATGTTTAGGATAAGCATGAATGTGGATATGTATGCACTTTGTTAATATTTAATTACAGCAGATAAAGGGTGATAATGGTAAGCATTTAACACACCTTCCTGCTCCTCTATTTTTCAAAAACCGACTGACTAAAGATTTTCTATTTGGGTCATGTGAGATATAGATATTGTGGGGTGCTCGGTTATTGAAAGATAGTGCCACCCACCCTGCTCATTGTCTCACGATGCCAAGAAAGTACTGGGCTAATAAATGTGGTATTCTAAGCATATTCTTACTCTGCATGGTCCTGGTGGAGAAGTCTGCTGAGGAATTAATGTACATAAATTTCAATGTCTCAGTACCCACTAGAAAACTCCAGAACTGAAACCTATAGATCCTTCTATCCCTGCTAGCACACATTTGCACCATCACCTACAAACAATACACAACTCTATCCCCTACCACTAACCAATCCACCCATCACTAACACAACCCAATCCCACACCATACTTAACTATATCCCATCCAGACACACTCCCTGCTCTAATTACTCCTAACAGACCCCTTTTTGTCACTAACAAACCTATACTCAACCTTCCATCATTTCTCCGACCAACATCCTCCTCTTCTTTCTACCACAATAACACAACCCTTACACTCCACCACACATATTACCTCTTGCAGCAATCAAATCTAACACAAACACTCTTAACTCTAGTTCATCCCCTCTTACACACAATATACACTCTACTCACAAACACATCACCCCCCTTTACCTTACAACTTCTACTCACAAACAATATTGTATAAACAAATCCATAACATAAAACAAATGCACCTCGTTTCACTACTTCTCAAAAACAAAACATAACATACACACCAGTACAACAAAATCTCTCACGCACACACCTCATAATACTTTCCGTCACAAACTACAAACATACACCCACCTTCCAAACGACACAAATGAACAGACTCCAATGCCAAGCTTTCTCTCTTCCCCCACACCTAACACATATACAGCAACTCTCGTTTAACCGCCTCACATCCATTGGACAATTTAAAACCTTACTACATGACCCACATGCTGCACCACCACCCCTAACTCATACACCCTCCACCCTAAACAGATGCAAACAAAATAAGCAACATGCCACACTTCACAAATTCGCTTCTCCATGTCTACTGCACAACAAGATTATGCTACAAAAACAACACAGCTCACCAACTCACTTTCAACCACCTACACACGCAGACCCACCAAATTGCCATCTTAGCCTGCTGGACGAGGAAAACGATACAGAACAGCTACAAGATTGCTATCCTCACACAGCTAATACCAACGCTAAGAACACACCTGCTACAAGCCCCACAAAATACTGCTCACTGTGATACAAAACAAAGTCACACTATCACTAAAGCACGTTCTCTGAAGTGTCTACTAATAAATGCTCGATTGCTCTATAAAAATAAACATCACATCTACGAACTTCTCACTGACGCAAAACCTGACCTACTATTCATAAATGAATCATGGTAGGGAGATGATATGGCTCCAGTCCTGCATGAAGCAGTTCCTCTAAGCCAGAAGTCTTCAAGCTGGGGGCGGGCCCCCCTAGGGGGGCTTAAAGTGATCCCAGGGAGGGGGGGGGCGCCAGGCTCTGGCCAAAAGAAGCATTATGCTGATAGCAGTGCTTTGTTTAAAGCGGTGGGGAAAAATGAGCAGCAATAAGCCACTCTGCAATGGGCCATCACTAGCTTCTTTTGTTATTTACATCCTTGCTAGGAAAAATGGTAACAGAATTTAACTACAATGTTTAAATATGTCTTGTGTTTAAATAAGTCGGGACATATTTTAAACATTGGCAGTTTAATAGAATAATTGTGAAAATCTGAGGTGGGCCCGATGAATTTTATTTCTTTACTGGGGGGGCGCAGCATTAAAAAGTTTGAAGACCACTGCTCTAGGCTATAGAACTATCACGCAAAATCGTATAGGCAAAAGAGGAGGTGGCCTAGCTGTTGTGTTCAGGCAAACATTACATATCACTAAAGCTGACAACGTCTCCATACAAGGTTGTGAGGCCCTTTTCATCAGATGCAATCCTAACTCATCTTCCTCCTGTAACTTCCTGCCCCTTTACAGACCTCCACCTAGCAATGCAACATTCCCAGACACACTTCTAGACACTACACTCCAACCTATGAATTCTGGGTGACCTCAACATTTGGTTTGACAAACCCAATATGAGCCATCCGAAATAAGTCATCGCTGGCCTAGACACACTGAACCTGCATCAGATCGTCCACAAACCCACACACATCGCTGGACACATCTTAAATGTCATTTTTGCTAATGCAGAACTAGTTACCTTTCAAACAATGACTCCAGTCACATGGTCTGACCACCATTTGTTTGCTTTCCAACATAAAATAATACAAAGCTACGCACCTAAAACCTTCTTGCTTGCATCCACCTATCGACTGTGGGACAAACTCAATTTGGAACACTTGGAAACACAACTAACATCCAGTACAGATCTAGACACAAATTCTGTTAAACTATGAGTGGCTACAGGAAGCTTTTGATATACTAATACCACTAAAAACAACACAACAGAAAGAAAGAAAACCGGCATCTTGGAGAAATACAGAGATAAAAGAGATAAAACAACAAATTAGGCAGCTACAACGTGCCTGGCTCAAAACAAACACCCATCAAGACAAACTTCGCCTACAGAAACTTAACAGATTATACAAGTCTGCTATCAAAAAAGCTAAGAAAAGGTACTATTTAGACGAATTCAAAATGCTAAACGCGCAAATAAAGAATTCTATAAAAATTCTCAATGAATTTCATAAACCAAATTGCCTAGAAGGAGCTCAGCCCGTTACTCAAGATTTCACAGACAAACTGGCAAATCATTACATGGCCAAAGCAGACATGTTGGACTGCTATTTAAGGATCAAATCTGTTTTATTAAGATTCTTCAGAACAAAAGGAAGCAGAGCACATACACAGCTAGCCGCCTATAACCCTCGTTCGGACCGGCCGCGTGGAATAAGCAACATTAAAAGAAGCAGATTGAGAAATTACAATTAGTAGCATAGTTATACAGCAAGTCGCCTACAACCCAGAGTGGGCCAGCCGCGAATATGGGATAGTGAGTGTGGGAGCCACCTTGCGCTTCTTGTGCATTACACCTAACAAATAATGGCTGAGAAGGCCGGGTTTATGGTGCGGCCACTGCGCATACTAAAGGTATTGCTTCACGTAATCAACCAAAGAAAAAATAAATGAGACTTATCAAAACGTATAAAGAAAGAAGAAAAGCAAACTCCCTGTCTCCCACCCCCCACCCTCAACCTTTTCCGACTGAGTCACAGGTATTGTGTAGTATCTTTGAAGCAAAATCAGTGTGGGATGCCAACATTATTTCAATGAAGCCTTCTCATCCCCCTGTCCAGGCGGCAATAACTTTAAGATACGTAGGTATGCGGGACATGTTAACTCCCTAAACTCTTTGGACAGGATGGTAATGAGCGGTGCCCAGATTCTCGCATAAACCGTGGGGTCAGCATTAGTAGCCATCGAGAGCCGCTCCATTCCTAATAGTGACCAGAGTTGGTGAAGCCATTGCCTATGGTCTGGGATGTTATCAGACCCCCAATTCGCCAGCAGCAATCTATGCGCGGCGTTCAGCACCATAGCAATCTGGCACCCCCTCATGGATCGGAGCGGATAAGTGAGAGCGTTCGGGAGTCCCAAAAGTACATAGGCCGGGAATCGTGGCAGCTCTGTTTCAAACGCATTATCTATATCGTTCAGGATTGACTCCCAGTATCTTGTAAGTTTGGGACAGTTCCATAGGAGATGTATCAGGGTCCCAGGATTACCACATCCCCTCCAACACAAACCGTCACAGAGCCTATTCCATTTTTGGACACGAACCGGAGTGTAGTATCAATAAGAGCTAATTTTATAAGCCGTTTCCGTGTGCCCAGCGTTGTTTGTCGTGTGGTGGGTTCTATAATGTATATCCCCCCCCCCCATTCTTTCTCAGAGAGAGACCGCCCAAGCTCAGCCTCCCATCGGAGCTGTCCCGTAGTTTAGTTTTAGCATTTGTAGAGCGCATGGTTACACCACCGGTGTGTCCCCGCGCTAAGAAGCTCATATGAGAGAAGGGGCGTGTGAGACAAGCGGACTACAGTGATAGAGGTGCTACGACCCATGGGACCCGTCGGACTTCACATACAGCCATGTTTTCAATTGCCTACGAAATCTTTTTTCACATGGCTCTAATCGGAGTTCAATCGGCAAACTGTTCCACGTTTTTGCTGCCTTATATCTAAAGGAGCGCTCGCCCATTCTGGCTCTGAATATTCTGGGCACCGTAGCCAGTGCCAGCTCTGAAGATCTTAGACTGCGGCCAGGGGTGTACTTGGTTATTAGTGGTTGGAGATACTTCGGGCCTTTATTTAGTAGGATACGGTGGCAATAGCACATTGCCTTGAAGGACACTCTTTTATCCACTGGTAGCCAATGCAAAGCTTTCAGTGCTTTCTTGGTGTTAGACCTTCTAGGGAGGCTAAGTACCAGCCGTGCAGCCGCATTTTGGACCCTCTGTAGTTTTACTAAACCTTGTTTGGTAGCTCCAAGGTACAGTACATTACCGTAGTCTAATTGGGAGGTAATGACTGCATGTACTATAGTCTTCCTGGAGTTAGCTGGTAGGAGGTTCAGGATTTTACGCAGGACCCTCATAGCACCATAGCATTTACCAGCCACTTTACGTATTTGGGAGTCAAAAGTAAGTTCAGAATCCATCCAGACTCCGAGATTCTTGACTACGGGCTTAGGGGTAGGAAATTGGCCTAGGGTTTCAGGCCACCAGGCGGATGACCATATAGACGGGGTTTTGCCAACCACCAACACTTCAGTTTTGCTCCCATTTAATTTGAGGCAGTGATTAGACATCCAGTCCGCGACCTCTTCTAGGCATTCTGCAAAGCGGATGGGGGCCTGATTATTCTCCTGTGATAGCATCACGATTACCTGTGTATCGTCAGCATAGGAGACGATCGATACTTTGTTTCTCCACTAGTTCTGCAAGCGGCCCCACATATAGGTTGAACAGGGTGGGGCTCAGAATAGAGCCCTGTGGCACACCCTGTGCCAAGGGAAAGCTTTCCGATACAGAAGACTGCTGCCTGACTTGGAAACTTCGTGCTGAGAGAAACGATTTCATCCAGCCAAGAGCGCTGTGCCTAATGTCGCAATTCTCTAGCCTATGCAGAAGTAATTTATGGGAGACGGTATCAAACGCCGCACTTAGGTCAAGCAGGATTAGTGCGGCTGTTTGACCTTCATCTGCATATTTCCTTAGTTTCAGTGGCAATGAGAAGGGCCGACTCTGTGGAGTGAGCCATTCTAAAACCTGATTGAGAGGGATGCAGTAGGTTATTCCTCTCTACATGTTCTACCAGTTGGATGTTGGTTACTTTCTCTGCAATCTTAGCTACGAAAGGTAGCAGAGAGATAGGGCGAAGATTGTCTAGAATGGATGACTCTACAGATGGATTTTTTTTTTAGTGGCTTAACGATGGCCTGTTTCCATTTGTTTGGGACAGTTCCAGTTAGAAAGGAGCACGAGATGAGCTCCTGAATACAGGGCATGATTGCCTTAGCTCCTTCCATTACTATCTTTGGATGGGCTGGGTCCAAAGGGGAGCCAGATTTGATCCCGTTGGCTATGGACGTGAGTTCTTCAAGGTCCTGGATCTTAAAGACATCCAATGTCACCCCTACAGGGTTCATTTGATTACCATTGGTCAGCCTCAAGCCGTAGTCTTGTGTAGAGGAGAAGCTCTCATTAGAAAGCGGTAGATGTCTGAGGTAATTTTCTTATCGTCAGATTTTAAGAACAGTCATTTTTCAAAGGGGGTCATGGGCCTGCTTGCCTTAGGGTGAGTATCTGGGTGGAGCAACCAATGAGAGAGTTGAGTGTGTGTGAACCTGTCCGTCTCATCAAGAGCGTATTATAATTTTATCTGATCGAAGGGAATGAAGCCAGTGTGGTCAAAAAGACAGCCAGTTCTCTTACAACCGCCCACCAGCCAACGCTTGGCCACACCTGTGGACAGTCCTGGAGGGAAGTCTGGATTTGCAAATAGAGGGGTCATCGGGGAAGGAAACGACGAGAGCCCAGCCATGGTCGCCAGTTTGTTCCAAATTCTCAGTGTGGAGCCAGTAACCGGGGAGGAATAGAGTCCCCAGGATCTATGTGGTTGGGAAAGCCAGGTCTCCCTCCAGATGTGGAAGCCTGTGACCGTTTGGTCCATAAAGACCCACTGCTTCTCTGTCATGGTACGATTCCATTCAACCATAAATCTCTATTGGGAGGCTTGGAAGTATCGCAAAATGTTAGGTACTCCCAACCCCCCTTCCTGTTTAGCCCGTTGCAGAAGTTGTTTCTGCAGTCTGGGTTGCAGTCCCCCCTGTAGAGCGGTCTTCATTTCTAGATGGAATGTGGAACCATCTGGATGGGTGGAATGTTATACTTTGAATATGAAGGGAGGTTAGAGCTGTGAAGCTGGAGAGCAAGCTGGAGGTACTTTGCTTTGTCTTGTACTAAATAAAGATAGTACTTGAATTATACTTCTATTGGATATCATCTTTATATTGGCGACGAGTTGATGAACCTATACTGCGCAGGGGGCAGTTTACTACTACCTCCACCCTTGGATTATTACTTGCTGGTCATGTGCTCTCCTCAAATGTGAGTAACCGCAACTACTGTTACCTAATAGCAAAGCGCGTAAAGCTGTGAAGCCGTGCTGGACTGCTGTTAAACTTTATTTCAACGAAATCTCTGTCAGCGCTAAGCGGAGTGTGAACCTGCACTGAATGAGTATTCAGTCTTTCATTCGGCGATGTTGTGCTAGCGTTGGGCGTGCAAGAATATATTTATACCCGTGGAAACATTTGTGGAAGCTGCGCTCTAAGTTACGCTGCGAGCGCTGATGCCTGAGTGGAAGCTGCGCTCGAAGTGAGGCTGCGTTTGAAATGAGGCTGCGCTATTTTGATATTGAATTTCAAAGACATTCATGCCTGAAGAAATGTAGTAAAAGTTAGTGGAAAATCGTTAGTCACGCTTACCTCGCGGACTCCTCGTGCCTGCTGCAATGTGCATTCTTCACAAGCCTTAGCCCTCGCGCACTGCCTCTCGCGCACTGCCTCGCGGAGTTCCTCATCTTGATTGCAACTTCCTAACGAAAGAAGACGTAAAGCCACGCATCGCGGCGGCCATCTTAAGTCCTTGGGCTGGATTTGATTTTTGTTTCTTCTGGCAGCCATCTTAAAGTGGATTCTACTGCTCGTTTGTTTATAAAACGATTTGTACCCATGTAAACCCTTCGATCTGCTTGAACTTGATCATACTATCTCCAATCAAAGCGGATTGCTACCAGTTTGTTATTTCATTGTTATTATTTTAGTTTTTTATATTCATTATTTTATTTAACCCATATTTTTCTTACAGGTAACCTTAAATGCTTATAGGGGGGGAGTTACATGTAACATTAATAGTTTATACTTCCTGCTATATAAGTGCATTTATCAGTGATTATGGCGGATCAAAGTTTGTCTGCACCACCTACGTTTCTTGCTACTCTTGGTGAACCTCCGATCCCATGGAAGGAATGGAAAAATTATTTCTTACTTCTGTGTTGGCAACTGGTGCTGACAAGTATGGTCCGGTGCGCAGGCAAGCCATATTACTCCATCACTTGGGGGTTGAAGGGAGACGTTTATATGAAAATCTTCCGGAAATTTCTTTGGGAATGGGGGATGGTCAGCCAAATAATGTTTATGAAATGACATTTCAAATGCTCAACTCGTTTCATTACTAAAATTAACACTGTTTTAGAGAGACATAATTTTTTTTGTCGGGTTCAAAAGGTAGATGAAGATATTGCAACATATGTTGCTGCGTTAAGGGGGCTTTCGCTAACATGTAAATTTGGGGATTTGGGTGATTCTCTTATACGAGATCAAATAGTAAGGTGCACAAATAACAAGAGAGTTAGAGAAAAGTTATTGATTAAAGATCCCTCACTAGACGAAGCTATTCAAATCGCTAAAGGATTAGAGCATACGGATTTGTGGATTAAGGAGATGGACAACCAAGGAACATGTTCTGAAAGCACCAGATGTACATGCAGTTATCGATGAAACTAAGAAAGTGAAGTCTGTTACGAGTTTCCATTCGTCTAAGAAATCAAGTGATTCTGGGCAAACTCCTTCTGCAACTCCAAGATTTGATACTAGAGTAGTTAAATGTTATCGTTGCGGTGCTCCTGGCCATATTGCTTCCAGTACCATGTGTATGGCCAGGAATGCTACATGTCGAGTTTGTGGTAGGAAGGGTCACCTTGCTATGGTTTGTAGAACCATGACTCAATTCACTCGGGTACAAGAGGTGCATGATACTTGTGAAAGTGTGCGTGAATTAATGTTGAGTGTAGATGTTTATGAAACTTCAATGCAATCTAATATCAATCCACATCTACCAATAGACAATGTTGTCAGAGAAAGCACAAACAAATTAGAGAAAACTCATTGTGTTAGGAGTTTAGACAAATGTGGGGTTAAGATGTTGGTGGATTCTGGGAGTCTTTATACTTTACTTTCTAAAGAAACGTTTTCTAAAATATGGACCAAGGAAGAGTTTGTGTGGGACAAGCCCGATATTAAAGCGGCTGGTTATGGTGGGAAAATTATTGAAATCTTGGGAATGAGATGGATGGTGATCTTCTTTAACGGTAACAAAGTTTTTGGCCGAGTATACTTGACCAAACAGAGGTCTGACCTTTTAGGGTGGCGTCACCAAAAGGATCTCAACATCATTTTAAATCCCAATGCCACTGAACCAGTTATGACCTTGGTTGTGCATAGTATTGATACTTATGAGGTGACTATGATGGAGAAGTATCCTAAGGTTTTTTCTGATCAGCTGGGAAAGCTTAATATTTTTCCTCACAGTCATTTTGAAGAATAATGCTGTGCCAGTTGTTCGAGAAGTGTGCCACATCTTATGAGAGAGTCTCTTCATGAAGAACTTAAAAAACTCTTAACGCAAGGTATAATAGAACCCATTGAAGCCTCTGAATGGTTGGCACTCATCGTGGTTGCACCTAAGGAAGGGGGGAAAATTTGTTTGTGTGGATTTGCGTGACCTGAATCAAAATATTTGGGTCGACAGGCAACCGTTACCCAATATCTCTGAGATGTTAACCGCTATGGGTGGGGTTGATGTATTTAGTGTGATCGATATGTCATCTGCATATCACCAAATCGATTTGCATAAGGATTCTAGACACCTCACGTCCTTTGTAACACCGCTAGGGGCATTTCGTTACTGTAGAATGCCTTTTGGATTGGCATCCGCCTCAGCGGTGTTCCAGAGAGTTATGCAACAAATTTTTGTAGGACTGAAAAATTTTCTCTGCTTTCAAGATGATGTGTTGATTGTGGGAAAGGATGGTATACATCATGATGAAGTATTGGATGAGGTGTTAAGGAGAATGGAGGAAAATGGTCTGACAATTAAGAAGGAGGAATGCTAATTGAAGAAAAATTGTGTGACATATTTGGGGCATGAAATATCTAAGGTGGGGATCAAACCAAAGAAGAGTATTGTCTCTGCTGTAAAGAATGCTCCTACTCCTCTTACCAAGGATCAATTAAAATCCTTCCTCGGTTTGGCAGAATATTGTTAGAAGTTTATGGAACGTTTCACTGAGATCGTAGAACCCTTAAGATTATTAATGAAGAAGGGTGTTCTATTTGTGTGGGATGAGGCTTGCAGTGTAGCATTTAATAAGGTGAAAAGTTGTATTGCTTATGCTCCGACTCTTGGTCATTTTCACGTAAATGACAAAACATTTATTACCACTAATGCCAGCGCTGTTGGAATTGGGGCTCTGTTGACCCAAATTTATGATGGTCAAGAAAGAATAATTGGATTTGCATCTAGGAGACTTCGGGATGCTGAAACATCCTACTCGGTTATTGAAAAGGAGACTCTGGCGTGTTGTTGGGGCATAAATCATTTCAGATACTTTGTTTGGGGTCTGCCTTTCAAAGTCCGTACTGATCACAAACCCCTCATTCATTTGTTTAAAGGGGGAAGAGGTTTAGAAGATAGTGTAACCCCCAGGATTTCTAGGTGGATGTTATCGGTCTTGGAGTACAATTTTGAAGTGGAATATGTGAAGGGTTTGATGTAGTAGCGGATTGTTTGTCCAGGATGCCAGTTGATGAGGTTGGGTTTGTGGTGGATGAAGATGTGGTTGATAAGGAGATTAGTGTAGTAGGGAGCGAAAAGGAAGAGTTGGCTCTCGACAAGGTAGAGTGGGAATCCGCCATGTCTGAAGATGATATTTTACAACAAGTTATGAAATTCGTATCCGATGGTTGGGGTAATGGTGAGAATGATGTCTGTTTTAAAGGTTATCATCATGTACATGATGAGTTGAGTGTGTGTCATGGGAAGTTGCTAAGGAGGAGTCAGTTTGTGCCACCAATTGGAATCAGGAAGAGGATTATTGACGTCGCTCATGAGGGTCACCTGGGAAGGAACATGAATAAGAGGAGAATCTGACAGTCTTTCTGGTGGCCGGGGATGGACAGTGATATTGAAGAAGTGGTGAAGGAGTGTTATGCGTGTGCGAATAGTGATAAGACTAAGATTGTGAGGCAACCTCCCCTGAGTTGCACTGCTTTTCCTAAACGTCCTTGGGAGAGAGTGGCGATTGATTTCTTGGGCCCTATTTCCAAGCTTGGTTCTCGTAACAGATTTGTGATGGTTTTGGTGGACTACCACTCCAAGTGGTTTGTTATCGAAACTACCGATTGCATTGACACTGACAAGGTTGTGGGATTTCTGGAGAGAGTGTTCATGAATGAGGGAATTCCGAAGACCCTGGTTTCTGATAATGGTGTGCACTTGGTATCAAGGAAGATGGTGGATTTCTTGAGTAAATTAGGAATCAAGCATGAGAGGGTCGCTTTGTTCAGGCCCCAGGCCAATGGACTAGTAGAGAGGATAAATCGTTTGATAATGGATAATATTCAACTCTCGCTTTCGAATGGATTGTCATGGTTGGAAGAATTGAAGAAATTAGTGTGGTCTTATAGAGTGACACCACATTCTGCGACTGGTGTGTCACCGTTCAATCTCTTTCAAAGGGCGTGAGCCGGGTATGAAGGAAGTTCCGGGTTGGTTGAAGGATAAAGAGTGTGTGTGGGTCGATCGTGCTGCTGTTGAGAGTGATGTGTGTCAAAAGCAATGGACTGCTACTAGACATTATAATGCCAGGAAAGCTGTTAAAGTACCTGACATAAGGGAAGGTGATTGGGTTGCTACAAGAAGGAGTGGAGTAGTAATCAAAGGTGAGAGCAAATTTTCTAAACCTGTTCAAGTAAGAGCTGTAAAGAAGAATGTTCTTATTTTAGCTGATGGTTCAGCTTGGAGCATGGGGAATGTTTGTAAATGTAATGCTCCTCAACCAAGTCTCTGTGATTGATGTATAGTTGGAGATGACTTGTTTCCAACCTGTCGAGATATTATTTTTCTATGTAATTGTATACTGTAATGGATTTGCAATTGTTTTTTTTCTCTTTCGTGTTTAAGGGGGAAGATGTGTAGAGCTGTCTTAATTTCTAGATGGAATGTGGAACCATCTGGATGGGTGGAATGTTATACTTTGAATATGAAGGGAGGTTAGAGCTGTGAAGCTGGAGAGCAAGCTGGAGATACTTTGCTTTGTCTTGTACTAAATAAAGATAGTACTTGAATTATACTTCTATTGGACGTCATCTTTACACCTCCCATATAAAACGGTCTATATCCCGTTGGAGTTGAGTCAGATCCCCGGGGGGTGGCATCAGAGAGAGCGTCTGGAAAATAAAAAGGGCCCAGGGCAACACGTTCATCTTGACTGCTGCAATCCTGCCTAACCAGGACAGGGGCAAACGTCACCACCGATCCAGGTCTTTACGGACAGAGGTCTTGAGTTTTGAGTAGTTGGCTCGAACTGTTTTCGGGAGTGTCCGGGGGAGTGCTATTCCCAGGTATGGAAGCTCGTTGTCCACCCATTGGAAGTCATACCGAGTGCGCAGGGTTTGTTCCGAATCGGGTTGGAGGGAGAGTCCTAGGATCTGCGACTTAAGTAGGTTTATCTTAAAACCCAACACAGATCCAAACTAATCCAGCTCCGAGATGATGGCGGGGATGGAGACGAGAGGCTGTGCGACCGAGAATATAATGTCATCGGCGTATAAGCTGATCAAGTGGTGGTCCGCTCCAAATTTTATGCCTATCGCGGAGGGGTTGTCCCTCAGTCGCTGGGCCAGAGGTTCCATATATAAGGCGAAGAGGAACAGAGAAAGTGGGCAGCCCTGCCTTGTTCCACGCTCCACGCAAAATCCCTCCGAACTCACCCCGTTAACCCAGACAGTAGCCCTAGGTGCACTATAAATGCTGTGGATCCAGCTCATGAACCGCTCGCCCAAACCAAAGCATCGAAGGGTCAAAAAAAGATAGGGCCAGTGCACCCTATCGAATGCCTTCTCCGCATCGCCAGCCAGGAGGAGGGCCTCTTCATGGGAGCGGTGGACTTTATTGATAAGATGACACACCCGTTTGGTATTGTCGCCATACTGCCGCGAGGGGATAAACCCGGCCTGGTCAGGGTCGACCAGTCCTGGCATCAGAGGGCTTAGGCGGTGGGCCAGGATGCAGGCGAAGAGCTTAGCGTCCACATTAAGCAAGGAGATCGGCCTATATGAACTGCAGTGTTGAGGGTCTTTCCCCGGTTTCGGGATTACCGAGATGGTAGCTTGTAGCATGGAATCCGTCAGTGTCCCAGCTTCTGAAAAAGAGTTAGAGGCGGGTCAACAGGGGCGCTAGCTCAGGGCAGAAGGTCTTATAAAAAATGGCGCTGAACCCGTCCGGGCCCGGGGATTTCAAAGGTGTCAGCCTTGTTATTGCTGATATTACTTCCTCTAGTTTGATGGGTTGATCAAGAGCCTCAGAATCCTGCAGAGGGAGTGGTGTAATTGCGGCCAACTGAATATATGGATGGGGAGGTTGAGTGAGTCCAGCATCGCCCTTATATATGGTGGCATTTAAAGCTTGGAACTCCGCCGCAATATCCGAGGCGTTAGAAGTCGTGTGACCCACACGCGTAAGTATAGTTTTGACTGCGGTCGCCTGCTGCTTACTGCGAAGGCAGTGTGCTAACATCCGACCTCCTTTATTAGTGCCCACATGAAATTTATGTTTAAGCCGAAGCAACGCAGATTCTGCTCTGTCTAGGTCAAGGCGCTTCAGTTGAAGCCTGTTCTAGTTTACGCCAGAATCGGGGGGTCTCCTGTGCACTTATGGATGGATTCCAGCTCCAACACCGAGTTCCCTAGCTCTTCCCTCTTGTCCCTATGGATTTTAGTGTCGTAGGCTGCTTCTGCTATGAAGGCACCCCTAACAACCACTTTTAGGGCCTCCCAGACTGCGGAGAGGGGGACCTCGCCAGTGTCGTTAATTGCTAAATAATCAATGATTGTTTGCCTAATCGAGGACACGACCTCCAGTGAGTGTAGAAGCGTCTCACGTAGACGCCATGGGGGGGCGTTGTGGTGGAGGTGTGTATGTTGTAAAAGTAAGTGTGAAAGGTGCGTGATCCGAGAGTTTGTGGGGTTCAATAGTAGAGTCCGTGATTTGTGCATAAGCGGCAGGGGAGGCCAGGAAAAGGTCTAGGCATGCATAGGTTTTGTGTGCAGCGGAATAGAACATGTAATCTCGAGTGTCAGCATGGAGAAGACGCCACACAGTCCACCGTCAGCTAGCCATTGCAGTCCCTCAGGGGAAAAGTCCCCAGTCTGACCCGTCCGCTGTCCAGAACGATCCCGCCCCCATCTATGACCAAATTAAAATCCCCACCCACAAAGATAGCCTGATCGGGAGACTGAAGGATCTCTGCCAGTGCCTCTATGATAAATTTCTCTTGGCCTTCATTGGGTGCGTATAATGAAGCAATAGTGAAGTGAAGCGAACCTACTTGCGCCGGAACTGCTAATAAGCGTCCCTTCATCTCGTGGCACGTACCTGTGATTAGCCCTTGGAAATGCCTAGAAAACAACACTTCCCCCCCCCCCTCCCCTTTCTCCCCCCCTCCCCGGTGACCAAAACTGATGTGGGAATTTCCTACTCTGCAGTCTATGGATGTCTTTCGCCAATAAGTGCGTCTCCTGGAGCAAACAAATGCTCAAGAAGAGAGAGTATTGCAGACCTTTTAGTGGGGTTATTAAGGCCTCTTACATTGAGACTAACCAGTTTAACCGCTATAGTGTGTGTAGTGGCTGGGGGTGCACTAGATGGCAAAGTCCCATTAGAAACAGTCGGAAGGGGACCTCTGTACCAAACCCTTAATAAGCAACAAAATACAACATTAAACAAAGAGTCCAAAGTGTCCTTTACTACTTGGAGGCCTGGATACTTGGGGGATACTAGGGCAGAGCGGACATCCATGGCGCCACCTCCGCCCCGCCCTAGGGCATCCGCCCCTCGGCCCACAGCCAGTACCTTATGAAAGAGGGTCGCCTTCTTGTTTGTCGCCGCTGGAGAGAGAGCGTAGAACCTCTGACCTTTCCTTTGGAATAGTCGCTGGGTCCGGACGGAAGAGTGCAGACTTCCATCCCCTCTGATTTTGGCGAATTTTCCCTTCTTGTGGCTCTCCACCCCATGGGGAATGCGAGGTGGCCAACTCGTTTGGAGTAATCCCAAGTATTTTGCATGCCTCTGTGACAGAGCGCAGTTGGTAGGTTTTACCGTTCAGCTGAAAGATGAGGCGGAATGGGTGGCCCCATGAGTATGCGGTACCTTGGAAGCGGAGATGTCTGGTTACTGGGCGAAATTCCTTCCGCTTCAAGAGGGTTGATGCTGCTAGGTCCTGAAAAAGTTGGAGGGTGTGACCGCGAAATTGTGTTTTGGGAGACTGCCTGGCCGCCTTCAGGATTGCTTCCTTTTCCTTAAAGTTATGAACGCAGACTAGGATGTCTGCAGGTGGGCGAGGGGGGGGCTCTGGGCAGTCCCACTCTATGAAATCTGTCCATTTTGATATTACCAGGCATACCATCTCCAAGGATAGTTTGGTATAAAGCTTGGATATAGCCCTCCAGGTCCGATCCCTCTGCACCCGTAGGGGCACCCCGGATAAGGATGTTGTTTCTTCGAGATCTGTTTTGAAGATCTTCGGTGTGAGCTTGGAAGTTCAGTTGCTGGTCTTGTAGTCAGATGATTTCTTGTTGCAGGGCCTCAATTTCGGCGTCACTGGTAAGGGAGCCCTCCTCTAGGGCCGCTACTCGTTCCCCCACCTCGTCGATGTCTCCGCATGCATCTCTAAGCTCCATAGTGAGATCCTTTTTAACTGTTTGGAGGTCATCCCGCAGCGTTGCAAATAAAGCTTCTAAGAACTCGCGTATCACTGCACCCTCCGCTTTCCCATCACAGTCTGGTAATTTAGCGTCTTCAGAAATCGGTTTCTCGGGCAGAGAGTCTGTTGCGCCCTTGATAAGCATGTCCTTGATGGATCTGTCCTTTTTTAGGTCGAGCCTAGCATTGCAGCGCATTATCTGCTCGCTCTGCGAGGCATGCTGTAGTAGGGTATGATGTTTAAGTGGTGTGGAAGCCTCGCCCACTCTCCGCCCATATTTTTCATTGGCTGGTGGCATTGTCTTTGGTAAACGCTGGCGTCCGATTCAATATGAGGCTTCTTAGTCCCGCCTTGTTACCGCCCTGTCTCCTTTTGTGACCGCCCATCAGGAATGGATCTTTTACTTGCGGCGTTACACTGTGGAGCAAATTATTAATAATCTGCTGGTGCAGGGTCACCACTTCGCCATGGGTTCTTAACAAGTAAGGAGGAATCAACACTGGAGCGAAGTTCAAACCATAGGTCATTTATTAAGCATTCATGAATGGGGCTCTGTCCGACAAGCACCATCGAGATACTCAAGGAGAGAGAGCACACTGAACGATGGTTACATGGGTTTTTATAGCAAAGATCACAGACCAGGGACGCCCAGAGGTAAATAGAGCTTTGGGAAGAACACACAAATGAGACAATCGGTAAGAATCAACAGCCTTGGTGCCTTGTATAACTGTCGCATCCTGAGGCTGCACAACAAGATAGGCTATCTGAACAAACTTTATCTAAGGCTTTACCATTGTTTAAAAACCCAGTGCAGACATCAGCTGTTCTTTTGTGCTGACTTTGCATGTTTACGCAGCCTACAATGTCCCAATTTAGATTCTCTACCAATGTTTATGCAGGTGCGGTGTCAAGGATAGAGCCAGGCTGAAAACAGGGCAGGGGTGAAAATGGATGAGGCACAGCTTAATTAAAAACGAAAGAATCAGATTTTACATTTCCACAGTCCTTCCTTTTCAGCGGTGCTGAATCCATTCTAAGAGGTACATGTATTAATCGTGTACATTAATATTCATAAGTTCGTGAATTTCAGTATGCATCATCATTTCTCTATTTTATTCATGAACATTGACTGGGGAAGGTTTAATACTACTACAAATATTTATGCAGGTGGTGCATATCATCTGGGCACATTGAATGCAGCAGCAGCAAGTTAGAAAGATGGCTCCTATAATTACTATTGCCATTAATAATTTCCAACCCCAAGTGGAGATAAGTCCCTGTAACCACTCAGACCAGGACCACGTTCCTTGGTCTTGATGTATTTCCGCAGCTATTTTATGTAATTTGGAAATGGCATTATAGACAGAAGGGGCTTGGTCAGGTATGAACACACAACAGCTACTACCGATGATGCGACATGCTCCACCACGATCGGCGAGCACTACAGCAAGCACCATTCTATTTTGAACAGTTACAATCCTTGTAATTTGGAGTTCTTCTGTAATATTTCCTAGAGCCATTGCTGTCTGATTAGTCACTGCTTCTACCACTCGGGTCAGGCGTCTAATCTTTCTACTGTTTAGGGCTGCACCAACAAAGAAAAAGAGTCCCAAATTAAAATCAACGTATTGCTGCAAGGCTGTAGCAGTCTGATCTACTTCATCACTATTTATGGTCCTTTTGTATCTGTTTAAAGAGATGTCATTAAACAATTTCTGGTCTTTATGATAGGAGGCAGGTGCTAAGAACAGAGGGGGAAGCAGGAAGGACACAACAGATGCCAGACCAACTGACTGGTAGATGATGATAACCCTTTGTTAGAAATGGGGGTCTCTAGTTGGACATGGCTGGTGCCAATGTCCAAATAGGGACCCTTCTTCCTAAGTCGGGGCAAGTGGGCTACCCCCTTTGATAACCCCTGCTCAACCCTGTGGTAACGTAGCACGAGCAGTTAGGCCTATCTCAGAGGCAGTGTGTGAAGCATTTATGACCATGCACAATAAGGCAGTAACGACACCACAAAAGGACACAACTCAAGTAGGTATAGAAAAAATAGTATCTTTATCTAAGGTGTAGTACGAGACTCTCAAACGCGTTTTAACTAGTCACAATGCACGTCAATCAGTAGGGACTTAAAAAGGCAATACGTATTCACCAGAACGTGGCACGGACTGAGTTCAAGGCCTGGGTCTACGCGACCCGTTGCGCACCAGATACCTGCCGTTGGACGGGGACACAGCACGTAGCTTCTCGAAGAAGCGGAGACCGTGACAGGCGGACTCCCAGCGATCACAGTTCTCGATGACAGTGGTCCGCAAAGTGCACTCACACTGATTCGGGCACTCGGGGACAGGCGGGCTCCCAGCGGCAGCAGCACGCGGCTGCGGCGGCCCGGGCTGGTGGTGGCTGACTCTCGTCGTGCAGCTCCGTGGTGGGCTCGCGGCGGCAGCAGCGCTCTCCTAGCTGCGGCGGCCCACGGGACGATTCACGATGATGCAAAGTTAGCAAAGGTGCGAGCACTCAGCGGCGGCAGCCCTCTCTTGGCTGCGGCGGCTCACAGGACAAATCTCGGTGATGCAAAGTTAGCAACGGTGCGAGCACTCCGCGGCAGCAACTCTCTCTTAGCTGCGGCGGCTCACAGGACAACTCGCGATGATGCAAAGTTAGCAAGGCTGCGAGCACTCAGTGGTGGCAGCTCTCTTAGCTGCGGCGGCTCACAGGACAAATCACGATGATGCACAACTGACACGTGCGGGCATCCAGCGGCGGCAGCTCTCTTAGCTGCGGCGGCCCACAGGACAATTCACGATGTTTCACAGCGGACACAAGTGCGGGCATCCAGCGGCGGCAGCTCTTAGCTGCGGCGGCCCACAGGACAATTCACGATGTTTCACAGCTGACACAAGTGCGGGCATCCAGCGGCGGCAGCTCTCTTAGCTGCGGCGGGCCACAGGACAATTCACGATGTTGCACAGCTGACATAAGTGCGGGCACTCAGCAGCGGCAGCTCTCTCTTAGCTGCAGCGGCCCACACAGTTTCAGCGAAGGTTCTGAAGATTCAAATTAAGGCGGGCACTCAGCGGCGGCAGCTCTCTCTTAGCTGCGGCGGCCCACACAGTTTCAGCGAAGGTTCTGAAGATTCAAATTAGGGCGGGCACTCAGCGGCGGCAGCTCTCTTAGCTGCGGCGGCCCACACAGAGTTCACAAGGGTTACCAGTCCGCGTTCCTCACAGTAGGACTAGAGGTTCCGGATTACTCGTCGGAGGCCTCACCTGCAAGTAGAATTCCTAGCAAAGGAATTCGGGCGGCTGACGGGGTGAAGTCTAATGTCCCTGAGATTTCAGCAGGAGGCGCTCTCAATTCAGGCCCTTGGGTAGTTTCTTCAGCAAGCTTGGTGAAAGTTTCAAAGTCCTTTCCTCTGTCCGCTCGGACAGAGTTTCTCTTGACATCCAGAAGGAACACCCTTGAAACAGGTTTCAGCGCAGCGTTTTATACCTAAAAAGTCTTTGTTCTCTGCAGTCACAAATCACTGCATCCAGCCAGAACCAGTTTGGTGGGGGACGGGGAGCACTTGGTTTACGAGGCGACATCCTGCCCTTTGAGAATCTGGGGGTCTGCTATCAGACGCCGAGTGGGAGGTGGAGCCATCATTCACCTTGCCCGGCACGGCCCTGCTCAGATCAGAGTCACCCCTCTCCATACTCTAAATGCTGATCTCTCTCTCCAGCCAGGTCTGACCCAGCTGGCCCTGCTGCTCCAAAACCAGACGGCCAATACACACGCTAGCAAAGCCTACAGGAAAGCTGAGACCAGAAAATACCTCGTTTCTAGGAGAGGTATTTTCGAACACAGGCTACGCAAATAATCCTTACTAAAAGATGTATCTCAATGTCCTGAGCTTAAACATATCAAATTCGACGTTCCTATCAGGTTTCTGGGGACAGGTAGGATTAGGGCATGTAATACTCAGCCTGCCCATTCTGGCCTATGAGAACGGATAGCCTCACAATAGTAAACAGTGAAATGGAGGGTAACTCGCTATTAGAACGTGCTACACAGACATACTTTAAAAGCTGCTTCGGTGGGTAGCGCAAATCAGTGCTGCCAGCCCACCAGCAGTATTTGGTCTACCAGCCCTGGGCACACACAGTGCACTGATACTGGGGACTGACGGGTAAACCAAACGAGCCAATTATGATTATCCCAATTCATACAGTTCTCTTTACACAGGGAGCATTTGCGCTGTGTCACTGATTGGCAGTGGCACAGCGCCCAGAGCATCTAAATCCAGCCAACATAAAAAATAAGAAGCGAAAAGAGGAAGGGAGACCCGCGCCAATGATGCCAGGTCTAACACCCTTGTTTCCACAAATGAAGTAAGTGTTATGGGAAGATAAAAAAGTGCTATTGTTCGTTCCAGTGTTATTTAAAACAGTGGTACAGTCACTTTTTCCCACGGGAATACTTCCAATACTGCTCACACAAAGTTCTGCTCGGGCTCTGGTTACAGCGATAACAGGAGGCCCATTACCCTTGGCTGTTCGGGTGTTGGGGAAGACATATCTGGTGGAGGAATTCCCTCTGCGATACTCCTCCATTTCCCATACAGTTCCTTTGGCTTGGGGATCTCCTTCCTCATCGGGGTAACATACCCTATTTAACTGGGCATTGAGTTTTCCTACATCAGCAAAAACCTTTTGACTAATTTCAGAGGCCCATAGCAATGCAAACCAGGCTCTACAGGAGCCATTATGTGAAAATGGCAAGGGGATTAAAGGTGTTCCTCCCTTCTTCTGATGGGCTGGCATCATTCCACATACCCAGCAGTTGGTAGTGTTCGTAGCATTGTGGGTATGATGTAGCATTTGTATGAAAGTGTTATTGAGGTAGGACATTCGGTGTTTTTGTTCATGGTAGGGAAGAGTATAGTAAAAATGTTCCGTGGGGACAGGAGTAGTAGCGGGCAATAGGGGTCGTGCCGGAATCACTTTCTCCATTGTCCAAAAAACTGCTGCCAATATTATCAATAGTATGATCAGAGTCACCATACACAGAGTCTTGTTTTTGTTTCACAACTGCAACTTAGATCCCAATTTTTGCATCTCTCCTTCTCGGTATCGATACAACCACAGGTCGGAGAGAGATCCAGGCAACATTGAACGCGTATCACAACCCCCTCTGAACCTAGTTCAGCCGATTCTGTGATCCTACCGTGTCACAGCCGAACTGTTCCACTAATTGAAATCGGTCCTCCGGTATCTCTATCTGCTCCTTCCCTTCCTTGGTCGTAAATCGTACCTTGTTGCTGAAGGCGTAGTTTGATCAGGAAACAAAGTATCTTCATTCAGAGGAGCAACACTTTTCTGAGTCTGTAAGATATCCTTCAGATCGCTTCTGCCTTCTGGCTGGAGAACAGTTGCTGGGATTCGCTTGCAGTGCCCTGCATTAATCCAGTGGCGTCTGTTGGTGACACGGACAGCAGTTCGAGTCGCAAGCAGGATCTGTTCCGGATTCTTCCAGCGAGGCTCCAAGTTTTTAGAACGCTGAAATTTTTATAAGGACATATTCTCCAGGTTGAAGACCATGGGTCGGACCCTCTGACTTGTCTGGAATAGCTTCATGCACCTGCTGATGAATCAGAGACAGTTTTTCAGTCAAGTTTTTAAGATAATCACTCAAAACAGGGTACTGTATTTCTTTTATCATATTTGGCCTTGGGGGTCCCCATACATTCATAGGCCTACCAAAGACTATCTCATAGGGAGAAAGTCCAATCTTACTATGTGGGATGGAACGAACAGATAATAATGCTGAAGGCAAGGCATCTGGCCAATTAAGGCCCGTTGTTGCCTGTATTTTCGCTACTTTTAACTTTAACGTGGCATTGTACCTTTCTACCAAACCCGCTGCCTGAGGATAATTAGCAGCATGAAACTTCTGCTTTACCCCTAAACCCTTCATTAGGTACTCTATTATCTGGCCAGTAAAGTGGGGGCCATTGTCGCTCCATAGGACTCTACAAACCCCAAAACGGGGGAAGAACTCCTTTAACAAGATTTTGGCTGTTGTCAAGGCTGAGTTGTCTTTGGTGGGATAGGCTTCTACCCAATTACTGAAGGAGCAAACCACAACTAGTACATACTTTAAGTTGTTACAGCGCTCTCATTGGATATAGTCCATTTGGAGTACTTCAAAAGGAACCTGAGGTGGAGAAAATCCACCAGTAGGGGGTCAATACTCCCTTCCCAGGATTGTGCTGTAAACATATCATACAATTTTTGACCAAATGCTCAGCTGTTTTCCGAATGTGCTTATTATACCAAACCTGTTCTAATTGGGAGATGGTGTTTTTGGCACTAACGTGAGCAGGTCCATGAGCCATAGTCACAAAAGGCAATACATAGGCATAGGGCAACTTCCATTTTGACATATCTTTAGACCTCCAACATCCCTCCTCATCCAACTCTCCTTCCTTTTGCCATTCTGCCCTTTCTTGTTCAGTGGCTGACTGCTGTATTTCCTTAATCTCTGTATACATGTTTTCCTATCTTTCAGCTTGGGATCGTAACACATACATTTTACTCATGAGTGCACTTGCAGTCTCTCGTGCAACTTCGTCAGCGAAAGCATTTCCTTGTCCCACCTTGTCTGTAACTTTCTTGTGGCCACTACATTTGATAATGGCTACACTCTTTGGCAATGTCAAGGCAGTAAAAAGACTATTTACCAATTCGCCATGTTGTATTTTAGAACCATGGGAGGTTAGGAATCCCCGTTCTTTCCAAAGTTTGCCAAAGTTGTGTGCCACACCAAATGCATACTGGCTGTCCGTATAAATGTTCACTCTTAATCCCTGAGTTCGCAAGCCCTCAAAAGCGCAATGAGTTCAGCTGCTTGGGCAGATTTTTGCGGAATACGGGCTGTTTCTACCACTGTTTGTAATGTGGTAATGGCATAGGATGCAGAGGTGGTGCCATCAGGTAGTCTTAAACAAGAGCCGTCCACCCATAGTTCCTCCCTCCGGGTCTAATAAAGGGGTATCCTTTAGATCTATTCTTCCTTAGTCTGTTCCTCTGTGAGGAAAATACAGTCGTGCAAATCATGAGCTTGTTCAGCTGGCAAAGGTAACAATGTAGCTGGGTTCAATGTCAAGCATCTCTTAAGTGTGATATGAGGTGCCAAAAGCGTAAGTTCGTATCCTGTGAGTCTAGCGCTAGTCAAGTGTTGTGTCTTAGTCTGATTCAGGAGTGCATCCACAGAATGTGGTACCATGACAATAAGCTTGTTACTCAACACTATTCCCTCAGATTGTCGTATAGAAATCGCTGTGGCGGCAACCGCTCTGAGACAACCTGGAAGTCCCCTGGCCACTGGGTCTAATACAGCTGAGAAATAGGCACAGGGACGATGCTTATTACCATATGGCTGTGTCAAAACTGATAATGCACATCCTTCTCTCTCGTGTACATATAGTATGAAAGGTTTTGCATAGTCTGGAGAGCCTAACACCGGAGCAGAGCAAAGGGATGCACGAAGCTGCTGATATGCTTCCTGACATTCAGATGTCCATGGTAGAGGAGAGGGAGTGTCTTTAGTAACAAGGGACAAAAGAAGTTTGATAAGTGAGAAGTTCGGGATCCACTGTCTACAGTAGCAAGTAATACCAATAAGTGCCCTGACTTCTTTTTGAGTACTTGGAATAGGAATTTTTAGGATAGTTTGAATCCTGTCTTTAGTCAAAGTGCGGCCTTCCTTAGACAAGAGGTGACCTAAATAAGTGACCTCAGACTGACAATATTGCAGCTTATTCTTAGAGACTTTATGTCCCTTAACAGCAAGGTGATGTAATGGAGAGAGAGTGGCCTCTTTACAATGCTCAACTGTGTCTGCGGCTAGCAAGATGTCATCGACATATTGCACAAGTGTAACTCCTGGTGGCAAAAGAAGTTCATCCAGCTGTCGTTTAAGTGCCTGACTGTAAATGCTAGAGCTTTCTGTATAGCCTTGTGGAGCCCTACAAAATCTAAATGAGCGGCCCCGTAATGAAAACCCAAAAAGATATCTACTGTTTTCATGTATAGGAATCGAGAAAAAGGCGTTCTTGAGGTCGATAACGGAAAATACAGTGGCTGTAGGTAGGATTAATGTCAACAAAGTCGTGATATCAGAGACGACAGGATATTGAGGAATCACTATTTTGTTAATTTCTCTTAAATCAATCACAAACCTGTAAATGATAGATATCAATGCATCCTCATCTTCTTTTGATATTTTATATTGTGGGACCCTTGGTAAGGAAGCATCCTCTCGAACCTGTATGTGTACTGGGGAAATGTCCATTCTTCCCACATCTGTGTCAGCAGTAGCCCAGACACATGCAGGGACAGAATCAAGATCCGAACATGAAGAAAAATTATATTGTTTAGGCAATGTCTGTTTCCCAAAAGTGTATATATGTCCCGCACACCGTTTTCATTCAAGTTTATCATAGAATATTCCATTGAGGGGAGCTATCCTGGAGTACGCTTCGTCCTCGGAGCGCCAAAGTAATATCCATGAGCTTGCTGATATTCATAATATCAGTCCCGGGATGCTCACGCCATATAAGGATGATGATGATCATCGTGAATCAACTTCATTCAAAACTTCACCACGTTTAATTATAAAATCTTCATTTATTATTCGTTTATATGGATTGTGAAACCAGTGATTTCCAATTTTCAAATGCGTGTATTATGCTCAATCGCCTTAAATACAGCATGTTAAAATCCCAGTTTCTTGTGAAAAATGCAGAATATATAACTCAATGCATTTGGCAGACTTACTGCTCCTTCGTCAGGGGTTCATATCTGTAAAGTTAAAAATCAAAAAAGTACTGTTGCAATAATGCATGAGCTTTACGCAACTAACATTAATCACCTATGTATTCATGCAGGTACCCGATGTTAATGCTCCCAAGGATAACGCTTCCGCTTAAAAGTATCAAAATTTGCCCCCTCATGGACCATTCTATTACAACATCCTCGAAGGAATCACCAACCTTCTAAAACCCAAACATTAATCTTCCGTGTTCGACGCTGCCTTTTGGCTTAAACTAATGCAGAAACACTAACGTACCTCTATAATCAAATGCGAGCGCCGCACCTTCCACCTGTTTTGTGTATATGACCTTCCTTTCACCCTTCCACGTGATACGATCCTTTGATTCAACTCGTCAATGTTTGCTTCCCAAGCCTACAACTCCCATAATTCACTTTTTACTGCTTGTTTGTGAATGTGCTCACGTGCTTGCTGTTCACTGGCCCACATCGGTAACCATTAATTTAAATACCCCGCCCTTCCCTGGATGGTTCATCAAATATGTTATTTATGCAAGGGACCTATTAACCATAACATGACTATTAAAATGTAATGCGGTGAAAACAATATTAACATTTTCCAACACATCAAATGCAACACAAATGTTTGATAATCAACTAAATTGTTCAAGCGATACTGTCCGTAGTTACTCTTTTCAAGTTGTTCAAGCGACGTGAGCACATTCACAAACAAGCAGTAAAAAGTGAATTATGGGAGTTGTAGGCTTGGGAAGCAAACATTGACGAGTTGAATCAAATAGCCACTTAGGTGGGTGTGGTCATGACGAGGGTTATAAAAGGATCGTATCACGTGGAAGGGTGAAAGGAAGGTCATATACTCAAAACAGGTGGAAGGTGCGGCGCTCGCATTTGATTATAGAGGTACGTTAGTGTTTCTGCATTAGTTTAAGGCAAAAGGCAGCGTCGAACACGGAAGATTAATGTTTGGGTTTTTAGAAGGTTGGTGATCCCTTCAGGGTGTTGTAATAGAATGGTCCATGAAGGGGCAAATTTTGATACTTTTTTAGCGGGAAAGCGTTATCCTTGGGAGCATTAACATCGGGTACCTGCATGAATACATAGGTGATTAATGTTAGTTGCGTAAAAGCTCATGCATTATTGTAACGGTACTTTTTTGATTTTTAACTTTACAGATATGAACCCCTGACGAAGGGCAGTAGTCGCCCGAAATGCATTGAGTTATATATTCTGCATTTTTCACAAGAAACTGGGATTTTAACATGCTGTATTTAAGGCGATTGAGCATAATACACGCATTTGAAAATTGGAAATCACTGGTTTCAAAATCCATATAAACGAATAATAAATGAAGATTTTATAATTAAACGTGGTGAAGTTTTGAATGAAGTTGATTCACGATGATCTATCATCCTTATATGGCGTGAGCATCCCGGGACTGATATTATGAATATCAGCAACCTCATGGATGTTTCCCAAAAGTGACACGTACTCCAGGTGGGGAACAATGTATAGTAGCATGGAAATATTTCAAACGATCAAGTCCCATCAGATTATCTGGAGCATGTGGGGGAAGTAAAAAGGGGGGCTGTAGTGATGAAATTCTCAACCTGCAAAGGTAGTTTTTGGGACACAGGGCTAGGAGTTGGTGTTCCATCAAACCCTATCGATGTGATCACTTGGCCAGGCAAGGGTGTCCCAGGGACCAGTTTCTGAGATATCGCACTACGTGTCGCCCCTGTATCCAGAAAAAATTTCTGGTCCTGCCCAAGTTTAGGGGCTGTTATATAGGGCCCTGACTGATCTACAGGTATCTCAACTGGTCCTCCTTGTCCTACGCTGTCCTAGGCAAAATGTGTTCCCACAGTTTCCTCTGATTCCCAATCCTCAACTTTAAGATGCTGTGTAATCTCAGATAGCAAACCAACTGTAGACTTAAGAGCCCTCACCTCCTCTTTTAGTACAGTAACAGTCTGCTCAGTCTCCAAGTATCTTTCTGCCATTTTTCGTAGGTCAACTCGGAGCAGATGGTGTCAATATGTCAGTCTTGGCTTACAGGGTGGTTTTAGCGTTCTCTGTGACTGCCAGGATTTGTGCCCCTGAGGGAACCTGCGGCTCCTGCAGCTCCCTACGACCGTCTGCTGCCGGCCTGCCGCCAGCATACCACCTCCATCTCTTGTCCAGAGGCTGCAAACTGATCAATACTTGTCTGCTGAGTCCCCCTTGGCAGCCTATCCTTCACCATCCTGGTCTTTAAAAATTATCAGGCATTTCCTGCCGTGTAGTTAAGGTGGATTCTCAAGAGCAGCCAGCAGTAGCTGGGGGCAGCTGTACAGGGGAGGGAAGAAAACTGGCAATTACTGGCCTCCACAGTTCCCTCAGCCGCCAGGGCTCAAAAGTCCCATCAGCGATCCCAAAAAATGAGAGTGAGAAGGGTGAGGGGTAATCGGACAAAACCTCAGTCTCTAGGTAGAGGTGTCTTGTCATTCTAGGAGGCTGCCAACAAGCCATAGAGGGATGGGGAAAATAACACCTCTGGCCCACCACTCCACTACCCTGACTTTGTTCCTACTACTGTAGACCGCATGGCGCATGGCTGCTCACGCTCCTATCTGTTCTCTAAGGAAGCTGGGCAGGCAGGGTGTGGGAGGGCTCCTGCTCTGATTAGCAGATCAATCCGGGCCAAGCAGGCGCAGTCTCATTCTGGCTGCCGCTCCAGTGGTCATCCCCAGCTCCTAGGGCTGGTCCAACTTGGCAAAGGTGAGGTAACGCCGCAGGCAAGCTCCAATCAGAGGTGGGGGGGGGTGCCACTCAGGTGGCCGTCAATGCAGGTTACAGGCTGCTGCACCACTTACCCTCTAGCTTGTTGATCACCAAGGGTTTCACCTCGCTGCGCAGGGCAGCTACTCTCCCTACTCTTGAGCAGGGCTATCAGGCCCACCCAGTCATTTCTAGTCCAGTAGTATCTTCAGTTTCAATCTGTCAGTCAAATTCAGTAAATACTCCATTTGTATTGAAATCTTGCCTTCCAGGTTGTAATGACTAAAAATGGTTTGCCTGGTCTGGTAGCACCATAGGCTTGCGGCAGAAAAATTGGTTAGCCAAAGATTCACACCAGTATATATGTTTCCTGGCCAGGCACTTGATTATAAAAGAGCCTGCAAAAAACTCCAAAAGGGTGATATATAATTGCATTTCTTACAACGATCAACCTAACGCCCAAAATCCGTCCCCACCCCCTTCTCCTGATTTGCCCATTTCTCACTCTGCTAAACAGAAAATTATGGCGTCCAAGCTAATCACATAATTTGGAACCGTTTCAAAGTAATGACATTCCACATCATATGATCCAGCTTCACTGGGAAGGCATTATAGCTGGAGGGAGGGTCTGCATGAATTTGATGATAGTACAGAGAAGACCAATTCTTGAATGGGGGAGGGTGCCCACCCCGGTCCCAACATGGAGGTTATGGCCACAAACCCTGGAGGATTTGGTCTTTCGGGATAAATTAAACACTGCCATAACTACTTATTTCATAGAAAACGATAACTCTGCATCTTCCCGTCTGATTGAATGGGATGCCTTTAAAGCAGTGATCAGGGGCACGGCAATAGGGACAACTGTAGGAGCCTGACAGGAAACGCACAAAAACCTGGCTATGGTAGAGGACACCCTTAATAAATTGGAAACTGAAGCTATTGCTGACCCAGATAAACAAGCCCAGTTACAAGAAGCCAGAATCCAACACGCCGAACTCCTCGAACAGCTTCGCCGGATAGATTACAGTGCATATACCCAACGCAGTCATAAAGAGGCGGATAAATCTGGTACCCTTCTAGCGTGTCTTATACGTAATGCTCCCCCCCCCCCCCAGCCCCGATACCGGAAATAACTCTTCCTAATGGTACTGTTGTGCTTACCCAAGCAGAGATTAACCTTGCATTTTGTGCCTACTACAAAGATCTATATAGCGCTCCGCCTAGTACGTCACATGACCACATACCTGCCTTTTTGAACACCCTAACATATCCTAAATTGACAACTGCCGCGCAAAAAGATTTGGAAGCCCCTATCACTAAAACTGACATAAAAGAAGCCATCAAGGACCTCCCCCGGAATAAAACCCCGGGTTTGGATGGACTGCCCTCTGAGTTTTATTCGGCGTACGCTGATAAAATGGCCCCCTGCCTGGAGAAGTTCTATAAGACGGCTTATGAGATGCGCACTCTTCCACTAACTACTATGCAAGCACTAGTTACGTCCCTCCCTAAACCAAATAGGGACCCTCGCGATATGTCAGGTTATCGGCCCCTTTTATTACTGCCCACCGAGTATAAAATACTCAGTAAAATATTAGCCAAGCTCCTCCTTTCCTACCTTCCCAACCTTCCCAAACTAATCCACATTGACCAATGCGGTTTTGTGCCTGGTCGCAACACCTCCTTAAATGTCAGACGTCTCCATTACATAATGAACTCTGCAGCGGACCTTTCTTGTAAAACGGGGTGTATCTCCCTCGATATGCAACAAGCATTCGATACACTTAACTGGACGTATATGTTTACGGTCATGGAAAAATTTTGCATTCCACAAGGATATTTGAAGTGGGTTAAATTATTATACACCGCCCCCACGGCATGGGCCAGGACTGGCTCTCATATATCCCATCCTTATTCAGTAGCGAGAGGGACTAGACAAGGTTGTCCCCTGTCGCCATAGTTATTTGTTTTGCCACAGGAGCCCTTACTCATTAAGCTTCGTAAGGAGGCCACAGACCTGGGGATCCTATTAAGGAATTCAGTGCATATAGTGTCCGCCTATGCTGATGACCTTATACTTTTCCTAAAAGACCTTACTACAGATTTGGAACCTATCCCATCTATATTCAAACAATTCGAACAAGTGTCAGGGCTGGCAATTAACGCGACAAAATCACACGTTTTTATATGCGATATAAGGAAAACCCAGACCCTATTAAATTTGGTGATTTGACATTAGCGACTGCTCCACAAACTTTTAAATATCTGGGCATACAAATCTATAGATCTTCCCAAGACTTAATAGATGGCAACCTGTTGAAAACGATCAGATCCTTGTGGATGCAGGTCTCTTTTTGGACTTCGTTATCCTTTTCGGTGATGGGCAGAGTGGCCATTTCCAAAATGGTAATGCTCCCTCGCCTTTTATATTTTTTCACTAATTTGCTGATAATAATTCCAGCCAACATATTTCGTATACTTGACACACTCCTCTCCGAGCTTATTTAGGGTAGAGGACGCAGGAGAGTGAGTCTGTCTAAACTACAATTGCGAACTGAAGAGGGAGGCCTGGGTGCTCCGGACTTCCGGGCGTACTGTATGGCCAGCCAACTACAATGGCTAGCGTATTGGTTAGCAGGGCATTATATCTATGAAATAGGTTATACACCACAGCTACTCACTCAGTGTACCCTTCATACATTATTACTGCCGAACACTATGATCCTGCCTGCTACTCCCCCCTTGCTTAAAACAGCTCTACTATATTGGAGGCGGACGCTACAATACACTAAAAGAGTCTCCTCATACTCTCCCAATATCCCTCTGCTGGGGATACCTACCGGGAGGGGACTGATTTCTAAACGTGTTTCGTCCCAATGGATACAGGAAGGTGTGACGTCAATTGGAACACTGTTTGTGGACGGAACGCTGGCAGACCACGATAATTTCGCTCGCACTCATGGGGTTCCCCCGACACTATTTCTCCTCCATGCCACTATTTCTCATTACGTTAGGCGCTTCTGGTCCCCTGACTGGATTGAACCCCCTACCCATGAGCTGGTCTGTGCAGTGCACGTCATGGGAGAAGGACGCCACCTTACCCGTTGGTTATATAGGGGTATCAGGATACACTCAGGAATACCACTAACTCCACTCCGAGCGAAGTGGGCCGTGGAACTGGGCAAGGACCTAACGGATACAGAGTGGGCATCCATATTGGCATTCCCTAAGAAAGTGTCCAGGAATGCTAAATTTAAATATATACAATACATGATTTTACACAGGGCATATCTCACACCACATCGCCTTAATAGTATATACCCGAATGCGCAACTCCCTTGTCCTCGAGGTCAGGAGGCTGATGCTGATCTACTCCATATGTTAGGGGGCTGTCCGCGATTAAAAGAATTTTGGCACATGGTACGATGCAGAGTACGAGGAATCACTGATACTGATGTCTGGTCGACAGCAGAGAGTTGCATATTGGGCCTGCATAGGTGCCCTAAAGGGCAGAAAGTCCACTATAGATTTGCGGACATGGCTATTTTAATAGCAAAACGCGCCATCACCATGAGATGGAAATCTGCCTTACCCCCTACACCACTTTCATGGCCTGCAGAAATGACTCGATGGGGTGCCGCAGAAAGTGCGATTATTAGACAAGAAGAATTTCGTGGCCTACGTAAAATACCCATCTCCATGGAATGGGATCAGATGATGGAAGCTTTGAAAACTATAGATCCATTGGCTATCCCAATATCTCAGGTCGACACTACACCCCCCCGCACCCACATTAGTTAACTTAACCGAATCCGTCTAATGCCATATAATTTGCATTGTCTTAACTCCTAGGAGCACGTATACTATTTGTTGGAAATGGCCCTTTTTGCAGGGTTATCCCCAAACTTTTTGCTTTTTCCTCCTATTTTTCCCCGACCTGTGTGTGTTGGTTTTAGGACTCTGAGCACTTTACCACTGCTAATCAGTGCTAAAGTGCATATGCTCTCTGTGTAAATTGTGTTATGGATTAGTGTTTCCATGATTGGCTATTTGATTTACCTGTTAGCCCCTAGTAAAGGGCACTGCGTGTGCCAGGGCCAGTGAATCGAATGCTACTCGGGGGGGGGGGGGCCTGCAGCACTGGTTGTGCCACCCCCATGAGTAGCCCTGAAAACGGTAACTCAGACCTGCCATTGCAGAGTCTGCGCGCAGTTTGTAACTGCCATGTCGACTTGGCCAGTGCACACACTGGCCGGTCCCTAACCTTCCCTTTTCTTACATGTCAGACATCCCTCAGGTAGGCCCAAGGTACCCCTGTGGGCAGGGTGCAGTGTATGTGAAAGGTAGGACATGCCCTGGTGTGTGTGGCATGTCCTAATAGTGAATTACAGCCAATTTCGTTTTTCACTATTGCAAGGCTACCAGTTCCCCATAGGATAGAATGGGAGTTTTGTTTATAACATCTTATAAACATAACTGGAACCGGGAATTCGGTAAGAAAATAGAATTTAGTATACCTGAACTCAGAATCTAAAGATGCATCTTTTAGTGAAGGTGATTTTTACATTCTGTGTTTGAAAATACCACTTTTAGAAAGTGGGTATTTTCTTGCTCAGTCATCCCGTGTGCCTCTGCTGAAATGTGGATTGCCAGTCTGGGTTTGGATGACAGAAGGCTGGGGGGCCGGAGGGGCTCCAGATGGTCTAGGTAGGTCAGGAAAGGGCTAAATAGACCTGGGTTGCGATGGGGGAAGGGGGAGGAGATTTCCTCGCACCTCAAAGGGCCTGGTCTGCCTCTGACAATGCCGTCTCCACCTCCTGCCAGGAAATCACACCAGAGAAGGCAGAACTGGTTCTGGCCGGGCACAGACACCCTCTGCCTGAAAGATCAAAGGATTTTTAGATACAAATACTGGGTCCCAGACCCCTGAACTTTAGAACTCATCTGGAACAAGAAGACTACCAAGAAGAAGAGCCGGAGAAGCTTCGAAAAGGAACGACTGCTTTGCTGGGTGCTTTGCTGGGCTGACCTGCAGTGGCTGCTTCTGTCTTGGGCAGTGAAAGTCCTGGACTGGACTTTCTGCAACCTAATTTGTGAGTCTCTCCAAGGGCTTGAGGTAGAGCTTGCCCCCTGTCTCAGGAACAGCAAAGACTTAAGTTCTTCGACCCGCAGCACTGGGGACTGTGTGTTTTGTACTGCAACCCGAAGAACACCAACCCAACGACGTCTTCGACGCCACTGCCGACTCTGTGTCCTGAAGGCACCGCAGAGGGCAACGCCGCACCGCAACCCTGGTCTCACCGACGACACCTGTTGACGCCTCCACCGAGCCGCTGCTCGCACCGCGACCTGTGGGCACCGCACTCCGCACCGCCTTGCTTCACGAGGACGCCTTGGCCTTCCTGACGCCGCCACTTCCCGCCGAAATCTACACCGCTCCTTGCACTGTGGTTCGAGGGCACCGCTCGTAAGTCGCATGACGCACCGCCCTCATCCTGCCCCGCAACCATGGCCTACCGACGCCGGCTCCATCGACTCCAGTTCGTCAGCCGACGACTGCGCTTCAGCAACGACGACGCCACTGCTTGCACCGTGACCTGCTAGCACCGTGGCGAGCACCGCCTTCATCTCGCACCGCGACCCTGGTCTCACCGACGACGTCATCTGACGCCATCACTGAGCCGCTGCTCGCACCGCGACCTGGGGGCACCGCACGCTGCACTGCTGCGCTTCGCACCGCAGCACCCGACGTCTGCCAGCGCTCCTGATTCCATCAGAGAGGAGCTCGACCTGCAACGCAAGTGACTTAAAGGGCCTCGACGCCCTGCATCTCTCACAGGTACTGTTTGCGGGTCTTCCCGACACCGTAGCTGGCCCGTGACCCCACGACCAGCCGGAACTGTTGGATTTGTTGTTCACGACGCCGTGGTAGCCCGGACGGAGCTATCCACACAAGGAACTCTTTTTAATCAGCGTATTTTTGGAACTGTGAACTTTTAAGTATAGTATTGTGGATTTTTATCGTTTTTTTTGGTCTTGTCTTAATTATATAAAAATATTGGATACTTTTCTAAACTGCTGTGGTGTCCTTTTGTAGTTCGTACACTGTATTACTGTTGGTTATGTGCAAATGCTTTACACACTGCCTCTAAGATAAGCCTGGCTGCTCGTGCCAAGCTACCAAGGGGGTGAGCAGGGATTATTTTAGACGTGTAACTCCCTTAGCCTGACTAGAGTGGTGGTTTTTGCCTGACTTGGGCCCACGCCCTAGCCTACCAAAAATCCCATTTCTAACACTATTACTAACACTGTATTAAGCGAGAGACAATCACCCTCCGTTATAATCACATATACATAGGATGCCGGTGAACTAGGGGGAGGGGGGTAATTTTAGCTTAAATTGCAATAGTTTATAATTACACGCGTAAAAACGAGTTTTGTAATAAGAGACTGTTTATTCACAGCGGCAATTCTAATTCATTACACTTGATACACTGCTGCAACGTAAAATGATATGTATATTTGCCTATGCATAGGAATGCAATTTGTATGTACTCTCCTTAACCCGTAGTCGTAACATGCACCCGTACTGTAAACCTGAATGTGTCACTTTTTAAATTCCCTTTATTGTAACCTTTAGCCTAAACCTAACTCTCATCCTAAATGCCATACAAACAGTAATCAGACTTACTTTAATTACAACAAAAGTACCACATTGACCTACGTGCTAATAAAAAAAAATCGACGTAACAACTTTCCTAAACTTTTCTTTGTAATGACTTTTTGATGGGGGAAGTTTCTAATCGTTTTCTTCTGTTCTTGATTGTTGACATTTAATTCTGTCTACATTTGACTGCCTTTAATCGAGTTGTAAGATCTTCCATTATTGCAGAATCCAGAAATAGAGTGGGCTACGAAGGCCTGAATCTAAGCTGTCAGAAGTCCCATAATTGTGTGTCAGCTGGAGCACTTTAAAGTAGAGGAGAGCTTGTAGTGTAAGCACTGGGGCCTCTGCCAACTTCGAGATTTGTGGCCCGCCTGCCAAAGTCAAAACGACCATAAGAGTGTTGTAGAGCCCTGTGTATCTCCTTCTGGGTTGCTCTGACCTTTGACAGTGATAGAAAGTGGGTGACTGTGACTGTGTCTGTTGTAAAAATCAGCGGTCCATTTTCCATATCTGAGTCACATCTGACGTTTTAGAATTGGATTTGCAGCCCACTGTAAGCAGAAGGTAATTTGAATCCGATTCCTGTACTGTTGCTTATCTTAAGACACTCAGATGATGTCATTCTGGTAGGTTATGAAGAGAACACCTCAAGCCCAGACCATCCCCACCACTGGTTTGAGCAGCTTTTTTGCTTTAAATCGGTTTATTAAAGGTTTTCCATTAAACAAAACAAGACATGGTTTCGGGTTCATAACATTGCACGTTGGTACATTGCTAATCAATAAGAGAGGGGTGCGTGCAACAATATGGTAATAGCGGCAGCAGGTGTGGAACACCTAATAGGTGTGATCAAGTTGCAGGCATACATTTCACAAACAACTAACAAATGAACATTGCAGCAGGTATTGGATCATGATGCCTCCCAGGGAGTCCCAGGTCCATAAGAAACTAAATTCAGGGGACTTCCATGGGGGGCGGGGGGGGGGGAGGTGAAGGGTGAGTGGTGAAGGGGGAGTGTCCAGTACAATGGCCACCATCACATTGACGGGTGAGCTCTTTTGTCAGAGTTGCAGTGCTTTAAACTTGGGTGGGGGTGAAGCTGGTATGCTCATTTTGAGAGCTATAGTCCAGTAATGGCTGCCAGGTACGTGTGAATTTTTTATCAGTGTGGGCCAGCTTGTGGGATAACTGCTCCATTGCCATAACATGCCATAGATGCGTAAACCAAAGAACAATACGAGGGGCTGTGGGTTTCTTCCAGACGTGGGCTATGAGCTGTTTCGCAGGGCCTAACATATGATTAATAAGCCACCAGTCTGCATGCGTCATAGCCTTGAGAGCAAGAGGTCGCATATCTAATATGATGTTGGTGTAGGAGGCAGGGTTTGGGAATCCTACCTTGCATTTTATATGCCCAAGTATCTCCTTCCAGTATGTGGTGATAAGAGAGCAAGACCACCAAATGTGGTGAAAGTCTCCTATCTCTATCTATAAACTCGCCCACTCGCTATAGAGAGTCAGAGTTCATCAGGGCTAGCTCTTTTTAAAACCTACTGGCCCGTCCTGGCAAGCTGACAAATAAGAGGTGTTCGCTTACAAAGTGAATGAGCAATAAAGATGCCTATAAAACTTGTTTTTATCTTGTCACATTTGCTCTACATTCAGAGACATAGGTCAAAAATCAGTTTGTCTTCATACATTTACTTTTATTTCTCTGACTGCAAAGTCAGAGGATTTTGTAAAGTGAACTGTCTGACAATCCTGCTGTGCAAGGTGTGTGAAATGAAAGTGTGTAGGATGTCAGGCTTTTTTGTAGCATATTTAAATAGCTAATAAGTGAACACAAACATTTCAAAATATATTTCAGTAGTTATGAAAGCACATTTTTGTAAATCTGTGTGGTGAAAAAGGTTTTTATAAGAAAATAAATCGGTACACTTTACTTGGTGATGTGCAAGTGATAAATATTTTTGCTGAAACCCATTTTCCAAACTTTGGTTATGCGCTATATAGTTTTATCAGTAAAAGTGCATATTAGTGGGAAATTTTGTGGCCATTTCGATGGGAAATGTGTTGTCTGTAAATGACTGTGCACTACCACATCATGCTTTAGTAATATATTCATTAAAAGTGAGTCTTTAAACGTGTACTAAGAAATACTCCTAACCATGCTCTGATGCCAATCAGGGGTCATTTGTACCTTTCTTGTGGGCTAGATCCGTATTATACATGAAGCAAAATTTTTGTCTATTAATCAAAGCAGAAATGCTGAACTTGCATATTTGAAGGCGCTCTCAAATGTGATAATGAAGAAAAAGGCGACCCCATGACACAAAATATTTGCCTGGGATCACACAATTTGAGACAGGTTTATGGACCAAGTACATTATCAATAGGTACTAGTACGTTCAAGTTTCTAAACCTGCAGGTCTAGTAACCTCTTTAGGATTTTCCGAGGTCTGGACTGTTCTTGTGGGAGTAGTGATATATGCGCTTCTAGGCCGGGCGTGCTTCGAGAGCCAGGCTAAGTTCCACAATGGACGACAAGCCACTGCACAGTCCATATGAAACCAGTGTTTGTCGTTTTCGCGAACAACCCATTCGGAGATAAATCGAAGATGAGCTCCCCAACAGTATTCGAGTAAGTCCTCCCCTGTCTCTAGGCAGCATTGATAAAGAGTTGGAGATCCTAGGTCGTGTACCTCCTCGGATAAAGGTGCGTATGTCCTGCTGTAAGAGCATGATGTCAGAGTGGAAGCTGTGGGCAGGGTTTGGAAAAGTTATAGAATTCAGGGGAGGATGTTCATTTTTTTTTAATAACAATTTAACCCAGCCACGAGATGTGCAATGGCTTTCAGCGACGGATATCTTCTAACGTGGATCGCCAGTATTCTGGCCAGTTGGCTTGTGTCCAAGAATGCAGTGTGGGAGTTATGTTGAGGCCTATGTATTGAATTGAGCATGATGCCAATAGGAGGGGGCTAGAAATTGTATGGTGTGTGGGTATGGTGAAGTTCAATGCGCAAGATTTGGTCATGTTGACTTTAAAGCCCGATACTGCCTCGAAGGCGGTGAATCAGTGGACAACAGCAGGTAGGAAGGTAGCAGGTTGTGTGAGAGTAAGTAGCAGGTCATTCGTGAAGAGACTGCTTTTATGGGACTGAGCACTGAAAGCGATATTCGCAATGGCAGCAGTGTGTTTGATAGTGATAGCAGGGTCTGAGTTCGGGGAGGTGAAATTCAAGCTTGTTAGCCAAGATCTTCATAATCAAGATCACACCACTGATCGTGGCCTTGAACGCATCTCGTAGTATATGAGGAGGCATGTCTGGGAGGACGTTAAACGCAAAATATTCTACAATTGCTTTTTCTATCTCAGCCGTGGCTACATGGTCTCTAAGTAGCTGTGGGGAGTAGCACCAGCATGGGGTGCCTCGCCGAGAGGACGCGGCACCAGACCAGTTCCACATGAGCATTGTCCGAGATTGACATTTCAGAGATGGCCACCATTTCAAAGTGACGAAGTAGAGAATGTGTAAGGAAGACATTCTGGAGTTGGAGGCGTGAACGTGGGATTAGAAAGAATAGTCCTGTGTAGCAGGATGCCTATATTGCCAAGCGTCTATCAACCCCAGCTCTATGAGCTCGCGTTTAAGTTGAGCGGACATTGCACCAGCACTCTGGTAGGATGCTGCGCTGTGGTCTAACTCTTGTCCCAGACAAGATTAAGATTGCCACCCACAATAATGTTTCCTACCACGTCAGCAAGCTGTTCCTGAAGTATGCCTCGTATGTAGGGATCCTGTGCTTGGTTGGGGGTGTAAATGTTAAGCAGAGTTAGAGCATGTGTGCCCCTTAGGATGTTTAGTTTCAGAAAGCGCCCTTCCTTGTCTTTGGTGACCTTCAAAACCATAGAACGAAGGCCTGCTTTGCACAGAATAGCTGCTCCCAGGGTTTTTAGTTGAGGCGTGGGCCCAAAAGCGATAGAGGTGTTTCAGGTGTGGCATACGGTGACAGTCTCCCCTCAGGAGGTGCATCTCCTGGAGGAAGATAACGGCCGGGTCCTATTGGAAGAGATATTGCCAGACTTGCTTATGCTTTCTAGGTGATTTCAGACCCCGAACGTTGAGTGAGAGTAGTTTAGTGTATTGTGCAGTTTCCATAGCTGGTGTGAGTAGACATAGTTTCTAAGCAATTGGGCTACCTGATCAAATACGTATCAGGCCATAAGCAGAGCGGCCTAGGAAGAGTGTTCTGGCGCCCCAAGAGTTGTGTGAGCGGGAGACAACCGGCGCTAGGAAAGTCTCATCAGTGGGACAGATCAGCAGGGTAGCTAGGTTTATGGTGCCATGCAGCCCCTTATGCATAACACAGAGCCCATACTATGTAGCTAGTGGGTACCACCCCCCCCAGGGGACACATGGCTGAAGCAAAACAGGAAAGGAACAAATAAAACATACAACACTGACCCAACAGGGCCCAACAATATAATCCCAGCCTGTTGGACCTGGCTGTTTTTGTAGGGTTATCCCGAAAATCTTTGCCTTCCTCCACCTATTTTCCTATTTTCTGACCTTCTTTTTGTTGGCTTTAGGAATCTGGGCCCTTTACCACTGCTAATCAGTACTAAAGTGTGTGTGCTCTCTCCTCTAAACATGGTATGATTGGTTTCCACCTGTTTGGCATATTTGATTTACTTGTAAGTACCTTGTAAAGTGGCATCCCATATGCCCAGGTCCTGTAAATTAAATGCTACTAGTGGGCCTGCAGCACTGCTTGTGCTACCCACAGAAGTAGCCTTTCAAACCTGTCTCAGGCCAGGCACCGCAGGGCCTGTGTGCGCAGTTTACTGCCACTTTGACTTGGCATTTAAAACTACTTGCCAAGCCTTAAACTCTGCTTTTATTACACATCGGTCACCCCTAAGGTAGGCCCTAGGTAGCCCTATGGGCAGGGTGCTGTGTAAGTAAAAGGTAGGACATTTGCCTTTGTGTGGCATGTCCTAGTAGTGACAACCAGCCTATTTAGTTTTTCACTGCTGTGAGGCCTACTCCTCTCATAGGCTCATATGCTTTTATGTGGTAATTTCTGATCAGAAAAGAGTGGTGTTGCCATGTTTGATATGTTTAGAATAGTAGTGATAACTCCTACTTACTGGTGTAGTTGGATTTTACATTACTATTTTAGAAATGCCACTTTTAGAAAGTGTTATTTATACAAGGGGTGGGCCCTTCGTCACACAGCTAGATAGGGCCAGTAAATACAAAATAATCAAAGAATCTAGCTGACCATTTATTAGGCTGCCAACGATTTAAGAAGACTCCGACCAAACTCGCGAGTAAGATGGTCTATTTCATTTAATTCATTTTCTTTCATTTCATTTTATGAATTCACAAGACAGATAACAAATACACTTCTCAATTTACATAACATCCACACAAAATTGAAACAGTAAACACAAATAACAATCAATTAGAATTATTTCCAGTCAAAAAACAAGCAACCAGTAACCCACGAAAACAATTTTTCAAGAAAGCAAACACCGGTTACCAACCAACGGGGTAAAGACATTTCTAGCAACAGAGGGTTTACACTTTAAGTACATTATTTCCCTCGGTCGCTACACAGATTTCTATTAGAACTCTTCCCCTGATGGTAAAAAATGCCAACGCGTTTCGAATCCCAATTTATTTCGAGGGATTCTCCTCAGTGCTGTGACTGGATTCTGTAAAAGCAATGGAAAAAATATTTTTTGGGGTTGACAAACCATTGCCCCACACCTCACTTCCCTATATTCGCTTTTAAGAAAAAACGGAATTATATGTACCTCGTTTAGAACTTGAAAAGACCTTCAAACTTGTTGGAAGGATTGTGGGTATGTTTTCCGAAAAGAACAAGGACACTCAATCACTACCGGCCACTGTCATATATTATGTCTATTTAGTGCTCAATGGGATTGTGACAGGTTCCACTTACTTGCAGGAAAGCACCATTAAATCTAGCGTAATCGCCAATCCTGCGTGAAGTTGGTGTGTTATTTTAGAGGTACTTCAGTGGCGTTTTTAATGTTTCACCTGCCAGCGGACATGTGAGTTTTATTCTGGTTATGAAAAGAAAGACTTGGGCTTTACGAGAATACAAGCAACAAGCGATTGGATCATTTCTTTTGTGATCAATGTAAGACTTACTTTCCGGGTTTGGATTGCTATTGCCAACTGATAGTTTGAAAAGACTTGTAATGTTGGTTATTTTCAAGAGCGGTTGTGGCTTCCGAGTAAGTTATCTGCAAGATTGAACACGAACAGAGGCGTTAGCTACTTGCGCGTCTTCATCGTATGCTTTTGGTTGAATTCAAAGTTTCAAACGCGATAACTTACTTGTATTTCCATATGCGGTCGGCAATCATTCTTCCTGCTTTCCGTCTACTTTGTGGAACGCTGTCAATTCGGCTGCACTCAATTACGCTTAAAAGGACTTCCTGTTCCATGTCCTTAGTCAGTGGAGCCATTGAGCAAAGGATGCTGGATCTTGTAGTGTTTCCATGAAACGTGTAGGCACTTGCACATCCTAACATTATAATCACAGTTCTTTATTGCGCTATCGTTCATGGGCAGTGATTTAGATGAGTGCTTGAAATTAGTCCTTTATTTACACTAAGTTCTTGATATTTCAGACACTTCATTCAGACCCGATATAGCACTATTTAACTTGAGGATGAGGTAGGCTTCTTTTTGTAATAAAATTCTTCCTGTATCTCCGCCTCTTGATGTCTGTTTTACTACCCAAAGGACTGTCCATTTAATATCTTTTTCACTATGGTTGGCTTGTATAAAATGGCCAACCATAGGGGCATTTGTCACTTTTGTGTGAATTCTAGAATGATGTTGGACGAATTGCTTGGTTAGTCTTGCCGATATACAGTTTGCCACAAGGACATGTAATCCCATAAATGACATTCTTCGTTTTGCAATTTGAAAAGGACTTGTGAATCTATTTGATGGTGGTGTGCTCAAATATAGACCCTTCACTGGTTGTTTCACATGACATACAGTTGCCACACTTGTGGTGGCCTTCGATTGGTTTTAGATTCCAATGGGAACGTAGGTCCTGTTTTTTTGTTGTTGCGGTGCAATTAGCCCTCACCAATTGTTGGCCAATGCTTGTTTCCTTCCTCATGGCGAAAAGTGGTCTTTCAAACGGGCATTCTAGATCTTGGAGCAGGTGCCAGTTTTTTTAAATGATTTGACGGAATTGATGTGTGTGGACCTAAGGTCGATCCGCACACCATTTTGGTCATGGGCTCCTTGACTTTCTTAGATAAGACATTCTCTTGGTGAGTACCAGGCCCTCTGTTTTGCGTGCTTAAGCAGTTTAATTGCTCGCACAAGGCTGTCGCATGGCTTCAAAATCATCCATCCGTGAGCAGTTTCGTCTGATCCTTAGTAGCTGGCCATACGGCATATTGTCCCGCAGGGCCCGGGGATGTGAACTTTTATAATGAAGGATCGTGTTTCAGTCAGTTGATTTGCGATGTAGAGTTGTCCTTACTTCATTATTTATAGGTCTTACCTCCACATCTAAAAACCTAAGAAGTTTTACTCGTAGTCACTGTGAATTTTACATCTGAGAGTCTCGTATTGAGCCAATCAAAAAAATCCATTAAAGTTGATTCAGGGCCATCCCAGAGGCACCAGATGTCGTCGATGTAACGATACCACTTCAAAAGATGTTGTTTGAAGGGATTATTTTCGTAAACAAATTTTTCTTCGAACTTGGCCATGTAGAGGACTGCCATCTCCGGGGCAAAGGGACAACCCATGGCAGTCCCCTTAGTTTGGATGAAAATTTTTCATCTAACTTAAAGTAGTTCTTCTTTAGTGCCACTGACGCAAGCAGAAGGATAAACTCCGTAGGTACCTGCTGTGGGTGTTCACGAGTGTCAAGGTATGTTTCAAGTGCTTAAAGTGCCTCTTCTTGGTGAATTTGTGTGTACAACAACTCCAAGTCAAACGAAACAAGCAGTTGATTACTAGATTCAAAATGGAGACCCTCTATCTTGTTGATAAAATCCATCGTATCTCTCAGATACGAGGGGACTTGCTGAAGAAAAGGTTTTAGGAAGATATCCACATATTTGGAAATTGGCTTCAATAGTGAGTCACAGCCGGAAACTATAGGTCTTCCTGGTGGATCCGTTAATTGCTTGTGAATCTTTGGTAAGAAATACTTCACCGGTGTTCTGGGATGCTTTTTGTTCAGAAAATCATATTCCTTGGGGCCAAGTATTCCAGTTTCGAGGCCCTGGGTAAGGATCGGCTTGATAGCTTCCTGTATCTCTCGGGTGGGGTCATCTTTAACGTTCCGATACCAGACATTATTCTGGACCTGCTTCAATCCTTCTTTTGTAAACTTGTTTTTATTAGCATTTAAGATAAACTCACAATGCAGTTCTCAGTGCTACTGTTAACCATGTTTCACATTGTTATATCTTATCATATCAGTCTAATCCACAATCTGTAACAGTTATACAGTACCCATTATTATTCTCTGCACAGTTCGGCCAAGGTAGTGGTAGGAACATTGTATGTGGCAACGGGTAACAATTGTAAGGCAGAACAGTACCTCATGATCTAACCTCTCGTGCGTTCCGCTTAAAGTTATTGCTCGGAGATGTTTACTAAGCCACCAATGCACAAGACTGGATTCCAACTCCTAGAAGCTTATTCCTAGCAGCACACATTTCGGACCTGCTCACGAGCAGCGCGATTACAACTGAGAACAGAATATTATAAAAACAATGAAGTTAGGAAAGAGGAGGCAAGAAGGCGCTGACGAGAAGGAAGAGAGAGTGTGAGGTAAGGCGGGGGGGAAAAGGGGGGTCAAATGCTGCCAGGAAGGTGATTCACAAAGGTGCAGACACTACGGCATCTAGCGTCGCAGGTTGTCCCTAATGGCCCGTGAGTAAGAATCAGGGTCTACTATGACGAAGGGAACGTTGGCGCTCTAGGGCTCTGAAGGGGGGAGGTCATCCGGGGTACCTTTTGAGTTGGTCCGTCTGCAGGCTTCCAGAGACTTTCTGGGTCTGGGGGGTACACTGCGTCCTCAAAGAGGCGCAGGGCCCGCAATCTCGGTGGTTGTATTCTAGCATGCTCCAGTCAGCTTAGGTAGTCCACCAGTGGTTTCCATAATTTAGTAAATTTAGTGTCCTGGAGTTGCAGGCGTGCTGTGAGAAGCTCCATTGCCACTGTGTGCCACAGGCGGGTGAACCATATGTTAATCGGCGGCGTTTCTGCCTTTTTCCAATAGAGAGCAATGATTTGTTTAGCAGCTCCAAGCATATGGAGTCTGAGGTGCCGATCTCGGCGGGTCATGGCACGCAGGTTCATCGGCCAGAGGCCTAGCTCAATTGTAAGCGGGTTCTCAGGTAGCGGGTAGCCTAATACCTGTCGAATATGACTGAGAACTTCCTTGCAATAAATGGTCAAGAGTGGGCATGTCCACCAAATGTGTAGAAAATCCCCCGGAGCGCTGGTGCAACGCCAGCATAGAGGCGAAGAAGTGGGGAACATTTTATGTAACCTGTGTGGAGTGTAGTACCATTGTGTCATTACCATATAGGCTGATTCCTGTTGGGGTACGCTACGGAAGGTCTTCGGGATGTCATGCCACAAATGTTCCCATTGGGTGGGCACGATGTCGGTGTCAGGTACTGACTGCCACCGCGTCTGTTAGGGGTGCGGAGCGGTTCGTTGTGAGTGTTGGAGAACTTGATATGTACGAGATATGAGTCCCCTAGAATTATCGAATGCACGTACCAGCCGTTCAAACGAGGTGAGAGGTCGAGTGGCCGCTCGTGTCAGCGAGGACGATTGCATCCAGTGTCGAAGTTGGATATACTGAAACCTCACCCCCTCCGATAACTGGAAGTCCCGCTTACATTGTTCAAAAGTTTTGAAGGTATCCCCTGCGAAGAGATCACAAATTGCCCTACATCCCCCTTCCGTCCAGTCTGAGAAATAGGGCGGGTGGAGGGCCGGCGGGAAGTGAGAGTTACGAGCGATGGGGTTGTGGGGAGACGGGAAGGATGTGAGGCCTTTGCGTGTTGCCAATTTGTCCCATATCTCGAGCACCGTCTTGGTAGGGACCGCGATATAGGCGCTTCGGGAGTGCGCGTCACGAGAGGTCCCAGATGGGGCGACAGGTCATATCTCTGTCCATATGGAACCAAACTTTCTCGCTCTCCCATGCCATCCACTCCGAGATGAAGCTGAGGTGCGACGCCCAATAATATTCCAACAGGTTGGGACAGGCCAACCCTCCCCTGTCACGTGGGAGCATGAGTATTTTACTAGAGAACCGCGGCCTATTCCCTCCCCAAATAAACGTGCTTAGTTCACGCTGAAGGCCCTGAATTTGATGTTCCGGGATGGGCGTGGGTAGCATCTGGAAAAGGTAGAGTATCTTTGGGAGGATCGACATTTTGACCGTGTTCAGACGCCCCAGCCAGGAAAGTGGAAGGGACTTCCATGCTCTTAAGTCCGCTATTACTGCAGTTTTACACTCCTGCCAATTGGCTTGGGACCATGTGGCAAGATTAGGGGTCAGATTAAGCCCCAGGTATCGAATGGAGTGAGAAGGCCATTGGTAGGGAACAAGAGATTGTAGCACGGCAACCTCTTCCGCAGGGATCGTGAGATTGAGAGCCCATGATTTTGCATGGTTAATTTTAAGTCCCGAAACCCGTTCAAATGATTGGAGCAGCTTGTGCACGGCAGGCAGAGAGGAACGTGGGCTTGACAGTGTGAGCAGAAGGTCGTCCGCAAACAAGGCTATTTTGTGGTCCAGGCCCCCAAGTTTGATGCCATGAACGTCAGGGGATTGGCGGATCATGATGGCGAGTGGCTCCACTACAAGAGCAAATAGGAGAGGCGATAGGGGGCACCCCTGTCTGGTGCCCCTGTGGATAGTGATGGGTTGCGTGAGCTGGCCATTGACCCGCACCTGAGCCAGCGGGGCGATGTAACGAGCCATAATTCGAGCGATCATCTGCGGACCTAGCCCTATTTTCTGCAGGACAGCTCGGAGAAATACCTAGTCTACTCGGTCTAATGCCTTCTCCGCATCGAGCGATAGTAAGCAGGAGGGTATCTTCCAGTGGTGAGCCTTTCCGACTAAGTGTGCTACGCGGCGCACGTTGTCTGCCCCTTGGCGTTGTTGAATAAAGCCCACCGGATCTGGCTCAATAAGGCCTGGGAGATGTATGCTGAGGCGTTTAGCAAAAATTTTTGTGTACATTTTGAGATCTATGTTTAGGAGTGCAATGGGGCGAAAGGAGGAACAGCGCGTGAGGTCTGTCCCGGGCTTGGGGATTAGGGCAATTTCGGCCATATCCGTGGAGGGTCCTATTTCCTCTGAGAAAGAATTGAAGAGGCGAAACATATGAGATTGAAGCTGCGGTAGAAAGGTGCGGTAGAACGAGATAGGCAGTCCATCCGGGCCCGGGGTTTTGCCGATAGGGAGATCTTTTAGAGCGCCGACGAACTCCTCCGAAGTGATAGGCTCCTCTAGTATTGGGAATGATACCTACTAATTGGGGACCACTTGCAGGTCTCCAGGGTAGCCAACATATGGTCCGGGTCAGGCGACTCCTGGGCATAGAGCGACGAGTAGTAGCTCTGGAAGGCTTGGAGCTTTGCAGCCTCAGTAATGGCCCAAGTACCATCTCCCATTTTAAGTTTAGCAATGTGCGCCTTGGCTGCCCGCGTTCGAAGGCGGCGCGCCAGGACTGTGCCCACCTTGTCCCCCCCCCCATCGTAGTACCGCTGCCGCAGGGCTAAGAGGGCGTGTTCGGCCTTGTTGGTTCTATGCGCCCGGAGTTGGCCTCGGAGCATGGCTAGGCGCCTCTTATGCATCGCCGAGGGTTGCTCCTGGTCTCGCCTCTCCAGTGCCTTTATGTCGCGAGAGAGTTTGTCTTCAAACAAGCGAGCTTCCCAAGCCAGAGCAATGGCGATGGATGTGATGCTACCGCGAATCGTGGCCTTGAATGCGTCCCAGAATACAGGGAGAGGAGTTTCCGGGAGATGGTTGGTCTCAAAGTAGGACGTGATAGCGTTTCGAAGCTCCACCACGTCCACGGGGTCTCTGAAAATATGAGGGGGGAAACGCCATCGGGAGGGACGTTTGGGGCGTGAGAAACAATCGTGAATAAGGAGTTCCACATGAGCGTGATCCGAGACTGAGAAATCAGACATAGACGCCGAGAGGGTGTCCTTGACTAGGGAATGCGATAATCAATGCGCGAATAGGAGCGATGGACATGAGCATAATAGGAGTAATCGCGTAGGTCCAGAGAGTGGTAGCGCCAAATGTCTAAGACCTAGAGCAGTTAGTTGCCTCTTTAATGCCGCTGACATGGCACCCGTCCCATGGAATGAGCCCTCGCTGCGGTCGAGTCCCGCCTCCCATACCAAATTGAAGTCACCCCCCAGAATGAGATCAGTGTCATCGTGTGTTATGTGCTCTCGAAACAGCCCCCGCTAGAATGAGTCCTGAGCCTGATTCGGTGCGTAAGTGTTGCCTAGGGTGAGATTGTGGTGCCCAATCTTGACCACTACTCTGAGAAATCTGCCATCTTTGCTACGTACTACTCTGGAGTCCCCCTGGTGGATACCCGCTCGACAGAGGATCGCTACCCCCGCCGACTTGGTGGTCGCAGAGGCCCAAAATTGAAGAGGGTATCGAGGATGCGCCATGCGAGAGGCGTCGTCGCTCAGGAGGTGGGTTTCTTGCAGAAATATGATATCCGGATTTTGCAATAGGAGATTTTGCCATATCTGGCGCCGCTTGGAGGGGGAGTTAAGGCCCTTCACATTGAAGGAGAGGAGTTTCAGGCAAGGGACAGAGGTCATGGTCACAGTGGGTCAGGAGCAAACGCTAACGCAAGCAGGAGGGTTGGAATAGCATGCAGGGCAGTGCTTTCTCCCCCCCCCCCCTCCCCCAGTGGAGGGCTGAAGAGCCCAAAAGCCGTAGCGATCGCTGCAGAGTACTGGACATAAGAAGGGCAGCCTGTCAACAAAGTCCCCCATGTTCTCAGAGGTGCCCCCCCCGCCACGGGTGAGAAGAGGTGAAGGGAAGAGAAAGAAAGAGGGGAACAAAAAAGCATAACATTTCGAGCAAAACAACGGCCAACATGGTCAACAAAGTCTATTCCAGTCCGGGGACGGGCCAGGCGCCAGGGCACAGGCCCTCCCAGAAATGTCGCTCTCCAAGGAATAGGGGAGGAGGCGGGTCATCGGAGAACAATATCACACTCCAGGAGCGTTGTCCGGGACCGCCGTCAGGGCGCGATTCATGCTCAAGACCGCTAAATCCATGAAGTGCCCCCGAGGGGGCAGAGTATTGGTCCCATTTCCGCAAGGGACCTGCTCAGGGGGCGAAGAAAAGCAAAACAAGTAGTCAGCGGGTGCATTGTCCGGTTATTTGTCAGAGGGCTGAGAGCCTGGGGGCGATTGTCCACCCTCTAGGGAACGGATATGTGGATGATGTCCTGTTTCTCTTGAGATGAAGTGTAGACTCCCCGGGCGTCTGGAGCGGTGCACCTTGGTCCATTGGGGTTTTGCCGGTTCGCAGGCCCTGGGGGGCGGGCGTGAAGGGCTCGTGGGCGGTGTGTCAGGTATCTGGAGTAGCTGGGCCACTTCTCGGAAGGACCGTATCACCCGGCGTCTGGACTCCCACTGGAAGATAAGTGCAAACGGGTGTCCCCATTGGTAGCGAACACCCAGTTCCCGGAACGTATCTGTTATAGGCCGGAAGTCCCTGCGGCGGCGGAGTGTTGTGGGTGCAAGGTCCTGAAACAGCTGGATGGGGGCACCTTTGAAGGTGAGCTCTGTTTTGTCTCGGGCTGCTTTGAGGATAGCCTCCTTCTCTGTGAAAAACTGAACCCGGGCCAAGATGTCAGGGATGAGGCCCAGTCGTCCAGGCGGGCCAGAGACTCGATGGGCACGGTCCAGGGCTGGCGGCGATGCATCTTCATCTCCCCTTATTTCCTGAAACAGATCTGCCACGAAAGTCATAATGTCCGAGCCTTCTGCCCCCACGGGAACCCCTCGCAAGCGTAGGTTGTTTCGGCGTCCCCTATTTTCCAAGTCTTCTTGCTTGATCTGTAACTCAGTGTGCTGCTCTTCCAGGGTGGCCAAGCGCTGCCATAGTGCATACCATCTCTCTCCAGAATGCGGTGGTACCACAAGCTTGGAAGGAGGCTAAGATCTTGCCACTCCTAAAAAAGCCGTCACTCGACCCCCTTTGTCCAGGGAATTAACGGCCTATCTCCCTCCTTCCTGCTTTGGCAAAGGTGTGTGAGAAGGTGGTAAATAAACAGCTGACTGACTTTGTGGAAAGGGAGGCGCTCCTGCATCCAGCCCAATCAGGGTTCCGGGCGTCCCACAGTACCGAAACAGTGCTGGTGGAGGTGGCGGAGGCCATCCGGGAGTGTTTGGACGCCGGCGGGAGAGCTGCATTAATTTTGCTTGACCTCTCGGCGGCGTTCGACACGGTCCCGCACTCACTTCTCCTGTCACGTCTGGCCAAGATTGGTCTGTCGGGTGCCGTGTGGGGCTGGCTCCGGTCCTTCCTGGAAGGGCAGGTTGAGCAGATCTGGATTCCACCGTCCTCCTCCTCCCCTCAGCCAGTGACAACGGGTGTCCCCCAGGGTTCCTCCCTTAGCCCCCTCCTTTTCAATATCTATGTTACTCCCCTGATTTATCTGGCAGAGGAGCTGGGGGCCAAGGTGATGGCTTACGCTGACGACACCCAGCTGCTATTTACCTGGGACAAAGATGCGGACTCTGTTCTTCTGGTTCATCATTGCCTATCTTCCATCTTTAAATGGTTGGCGGAAGCGCAGCTTTAGTGCAATGAAGAAAAGTCAGAGATTCTGCTATTTGGTAAATTCCCCCTTAACTTCAGAGAGCAGCTCTGGCCTCCTGAACTTCCATTACCCACTTCGTCAGGGAAGCCAGCCAAAAATCTTGGGGTATGGTTCGATGAATGACTTTCTTTCTCGACTCACATTAAGAAGCTGGCTGGCTGCTGCTTCGGCCTGCTTAAAACTTTCAGAAGATTTTTCCCCCTCTTACCTCTGGCGAGGAAAACGGTCACCTGTGCGCTGATTCTGTCACGGCTGGACTATGCCAACGCCCTTTATGCTGGTATCCCGGGCTACCTGTTGAAGAAGTTACAGGTGGTTCAAAATACGGCAGCCAGATTTTTATTGGGCGTGCCGGCTAGGAGCAGTGTTCGTCACCAGCTGCACTCTCTCCACTGGCTCCCCTTGGTGGATAGAGTCAAATTTAAACTACTAGCTTTAGCCCACCGTGTTTTCCATGGCTGTGGTCCTCTCTACTTGCAGAAGCGCCTTTCCTTCTATGTTCCTGCGCGCTCCCTGCGTTCCTCCTCCTTATGTTATGCTCAGGTCCCTCGCTTCACGCTTCAGAGGATAGGGGGCAGCTCATTTGCAATGAAAGCGGCGGTTGCTTGGAATGCTCTTCCTCTTGCTCTGCGTACCATCCAGGACCCAGTCGTGTTCAAGAGGAAATTGAAAACGCATCTATTTCCCTGAAGTTTTCTGCCCACACCCCGCTAGGCTCCGCGCTGGGACACTCATGAGTAGCCGCGCGCGTTACAAATTCATATAACATAACATAACATAGGTGTTCCTGATCTTCCGATCGAGCATCAAGTGTCTTTTCGAGGTCGTCTACCCTCCCTCCTAGCTCTGTCACTTCTCTCCGGAGTTCTTTAACGCAGGCCTGAACCTCTGTTCGAAGAAACCCGATTTCAGATTTGAGTTCGTGCATGAAGGTGGCCATAAAGGATTGGGTAACGGGTTCAGAGGGTCCCCCGGCTGTTGATGCTATGTCCGCTGCTGAGGCTGGTCCTGGTTTGTTCCACATAGCCGTGACTGGATTATCTTTAGAGGCCGTGTGAGGTTCCTTCCCGGTTCGTGAACGAGTCATGTCCCCCCCAGGCGTGATGTCACGAGCAGGAGATCCCAGGTAGTTAGGCGCCACGCAAGCACTGGCTACTGTCCGGTCCAGATGTGAGGGGGGGGAACCCTGCCACAGAGACTGGAGGGCGCTGAGGCAAGTTCCGGCACAAGTGAGGGGGCCTTAAGGCAGTTGAAGTTCGGTCTCTCTGAGTCCCCCCCAAGTGTTCCTCCAGGCGGTTGGGAAGGTGTAAAGCAAGGGCAGCACTGGACCAAGGGAAGGACAGGGGCCCAGCCAGGCAGGTGCTGATAGTGCCCTCTCTCTAACGGCACAGGAGGAGGGTCGTCCACTTTAGCCAGGCTATAGTTTCCGTCGCGGTGTTGGTGCTCAGTAGTACCCCAGGAGGACTGCCAAGTTCAAGGGGGATGGTTGTGGCTGTGCGTGGTGAGGTGTCTGCTCCCCCCAATGTGCAGGGCGGTGGCCCCACGCCGCGTGTACTCACCGGGTTAGGCCGACGGGGCTACTCTGTCGCAGTGAAGGAGCAGCGGGGCAGGGTATCTTTCTCCACAGTTCTACCACCATCGGTCGGTGCTGCAGCGGGGGTGGCGCTGGAAGATAACTCTAGAGTGGCAACTGACTCGCGCCTCGCTCCCCGGGCCGCCGAATCAGGCTGTCAATGCGATAGGAGATGCTCCAGTGCCGTGTGTGAGCCGTGTGGGGGGAGCTCAATCTGCCAGGCATCCTCCAGAGCCCACGAAGAGCCACGGTGACCCTCCCTTCGCCACCAGACTGGCCGCTGATTATTGGTGTCCCGCGCCGCCGCAGCTGATGGGCCAAGGTCTTCAGCAAGATCAGCGAGATGCCCCCAGGGCGCGACCGTGTTCAGGGGGTTTCACCCCGGACGACAGAAGCGGTAACCAGCCCCCGCGAGGGCCCGGGCCACCCGACGTCTCCTCCCAGTCGTGGCGCAGTCCAGCAATGTCCCAGCACCCCGCCGTGCAGCTCGTGATGCCCCCGATAATCCCAGCAGGGGCGTCCCAGAGTCCAGCCAGGTCAGAGAGGCCCCACCTGCTTGGATCGACTGCGTGCCCGGGCCCACACGAATCTAGAGTGGGGGAGCGGTGAGAGTCAGCAGGAGGCAAGTGGGCCCAGTTCAGGCATAGGGAGCTAAGTGTAGAGCCTTCCCCGCTTGCAGAGCAGTTCCTTCAACCGGGGTAGCGCAGAGGGCCCCGCAGAGCGGGAGACACCTCCGCTGGTGAGCAAATAGATCGAGCCAGGCCCAGGGGGGAATCAGATCGATGGAGGCCCAAGATGGCGGCGAGGCAGGCAACTGTCCGGTAAGGTGCACCCTGATTATTTATGTCGGAGCTCCCCAGCCCCCGTACCTTGGCTGCACTTGTAGTCTTGCTGTCGCCTACAGTCCCCAGTCGGAGGGTCGCCAATCACGGCCGGGGTTCGCTCAGGAGCGCTCGGGGTCAGGATCTGCAAAATGGCAGTCACTTTCCCGCCGGTTGGTGCAGTCCTACTTCCTCCAGGGTGCTGCCAGTTAAAGCCAAGGAGCAACAGCGCCGGTCCGCCCCAGCTCCCGTATCACCACCAGGGGCCCAGGTGCCCCTCCTCCGAAGGTCCGACGGTCCCTGTCAGCGATCTCAGGGCCGCGGCGGGAGTCGCCTTCTCGAGAGCGCGCAGTGCCGGGCTGCGCAAGATGGCGGTGCTCCCGAGGGCCGGAGCGCTCGTCCTCCGCTGCTACTCGCACCGCTACCAGCTGATCAGGGGGGTCTCCAGGCCCCCAGGCAGCAGCTTGTACCTTTCCACCTGGCAGTCCCCCCCCAGCTAAGGCACCCCCGGGGCTGTTGTGTGGCTTAGAAACGCTGATTTCGCCGCCGGCGGCCCGGAGCTCCAACGGCGTGCGTCTCACTCCATCTGCAGCGAGACCATGCCCCCTTCAATCCTTCTTTGAGGTATATCTCCTTTGGCCAAAGGACTAATGCACCCCCCTTGTCGTTCGGCTTTATCACAATTGAGGTATCCTGCCTGAGGTCCGTTAAGGCCTTACGTTCAATCAATCACAAGATTTGTAAAGCGCACTACTTACCCGCGAGGGTCTCAAGGCGCTGAGGGAGAGGAATGGTCGAATAGCCGGGTCTTGAGTCGTCTCCTGAAGGTCAGCAGGTCTTGGGTCTGTCGTAGGTTGAGGGGAAGGGTGTTCCAGATCTTGGCGGCACGGTGAGAGAAGGATCTTCCTCCGGTGGTGGTTCTCCGGATGCGCGGAACGGTGGCCAGGGACAGGTCGGCGGAGCTGACGGTTGGGAACGTAGAAGGAGAGTCGACTGTTGAGGTAGGCTGGGCCGGTTTTGTGGAGTGCCTTGTGTGCGTGGATCAGGAGTTTGAAGGAGATTCTCTTGTCGACGGGGAGCCAGTGCAGGTTTTTCAGGTGGGGGGTGATGTGGCTGTGGCGTGGAATGTCGAGGATCAGGCGTGCAGAGGCGTTTTGGATGTTGTTGTTGTGATGTTAAATTATTCGCCTTAAAAGACTTTGTTCTCTAGTTGCTGAATTGCAGAAAGCACGACTTGTTCAAAAGCCAAAATTTGTTTTGGGACAGTATGGGCATAAGGAACAAACGTAGACTTATTTGCTAAGCCTGTTGCTTCTTTCGGAGTTGTATTTTCCTTGTTGTGGAAAAAGGCTCTCAACCTGATTTTTTGGAAAAATTCCACTGCTTCAATTTTTAGGCGGGTTACATCCGGTTTCCGTTTGGGGACAAACTTCAAACCTAGTTCAAGGACCGAGACTTCATCAGGAGTAAGACTTTTGTTGAAGAGGTTGACGATTGGAGAAGAGGCTACGATTTGTAAAACTGTCGTCTGGTCCTCATTTCCCATGGCTGTGTTTTGAAGCGCACCTTTTTTTGTTGTTGACCTTTCTCTAAAAAAGTGTTCTGCCTTTGTTGATTACGGGTGGATGAACCCTCACCAGGGTCTGAATCCCCCGTAGAGTCTGAGGATGAGGTTTCTGAGAAGGAGAGGAATCTATTCTTAGATCTTCCTCTATAATCAAATAGAGCTCTTCGTGATTCCACTCGTGTATAGAAGTCCTCCTTCAAGTATGGGTATACCACTTCAATATTGAAAGTCTTTTTATCCTTTTCAAACTGTGAAGTTTTATAGTTAATGGTGTTGTCTTTGAATGTCATCAATTCTTTGTCAATTTTTTCAAGCAAGATCTTAGCTTCAGCAACTGTATGATTATCTTTTATCGCCTGTATGAGTTTTTCTACCTCATCCGCTTGTTGCTTACAAATCCTCTGGGCAGTGTCGATCGTATGGACCATCAAATCGCGGCTGCATTTTGGGTTGATGAAGCTGAAACCTTTTTTATAATCCGGGTCTTCAGTGAAAATGACTGGAATATTTTTAACTTGTAGTCCCCAGGGTATTGTGCCTGCCTTTAGATGTTCCAATAAGGAGCCATGAAGCTCAGTACGAATAAGTTTCTTGCGGTAACGAGTAAGTTGGTCAGACTCGTTTTGCTGTTGGGCTGAAGTACTTAAAGTTATCGAAGAGAAGGGAGATGGGGCAGAGATTAAGTTTTGGATAGAATCCTCAGTAAATGAAAGTGTTTCTTTCTCTGATATGCTAAGGAGGAATGAGGTATGGAGACCAAACCCTCCTTGACCAATTTCTATTGTTAAGTAAAACAGTGATGTGAACACCCTCGCGGGTTAGCTTCCCGCTCTCAAATATTAGTTATACAAGGGGTGAGCGATACAATGGATTTTATCAACAAGATAGAGGGTCTACACTTTGAATCTAGTAATCAACTGCTTGTTTTGTTTGACGTGGTGTCGTTGTACACACAAATTCCCCAAGAAGAGGCACTTGAAGCACTTTAAACATACCTTGACACTCGTGAACACCCACAGCAGGTACCTACTGAGTTTATCCTTCAGCTTGCGTCAGTGGCACTAAAGAAGAACTACTTTAAGTTTGATGAAAAATTTTACATCCAAACTAAGGGCACTGCCATGGGTTGTCCCTTTGCCCCGGAGATGGCAGTCCTCTACATGGCCAGGTTCGAAGAAAAATTTGTTTATGAAAATAATCCCTTCAAACAACATCTTTTGAAGTGGTATCGTTACATCGACGACATCTGGTGCCTCTGGGATGGCCCTGAATCAACTTTAATGGATTTTTTTGATTGGCTCAATACGAGACACTCAGATATAAAATTCACAGTGACTACGAGTAAAATTTCTTAGGTTTTTAGATGTGGAGGTAAGACCTATAAATAATGAACTAAGGACAACTCTACATCGCAAATCAACTGACAGAAACACGATCCTTCATTCTAAAAGTTCACATCCCCGTGACCTGCGGGACAATATGCCGTATGGTCAGCTACTAAGGATCAGACGAAACTGCTCACGGGTGGATGATTTTGAAGCCCATGCGACAGCCTTGTGCGAGCAATTAAGGGAAAGAGGTTACCCCAAAAAACTGCTTAAGCACGCAAAACGGAGGGCCTGGTACACACCAAGAGAATGTCTTTTATCTAAGTAAGTCAAGGAGCTCATGACCAAAATGGTGTGCGTATCGACCTTTGGTCCACACACAAATCCATTCCGTCAAATCATTTTAAAAAACTGGCACCTGCTCCAAGATCTAGAATGCCCGTTTGAAAGACCACTTTTCGCCATGAGGAAGGAAACCAGCATTGGCCAACAATTGGTGGGGGCTGATTGCACCTCAACAACAAAAAAACAGGACCTGCGTTCCCACTGGAATCTAAAACCAATCGAAGGCCACCACAAGTGTGGCAACTGTGTGTCATGTGAAACAACCAGTGAAGGGTCTATATTTGAGCACAACACCATCAAAAGTCCTTTTCAAATTGCAAAACGAATATCGTTTATGGGATAACATGCCCTTGTGGCAAACTGTATATCGGCAAGACTAACCAAGAAATTCGATTGCACATCGTTCTAGAATTCGCACAAAAGTGACAAATGCCCCTATGGTTGGCCATTTTATACAAGCCAACCATAGTGAAAAAGATATTAAATGGACAGTCCTTTGGGTAGTAAAACAGACGTCAAGAGGCGGAGATACAGAAAGAATTTTATTACAAAAAGAAGCCTACCTCATCCTCAAGTTTAATAGTGCTATATCTGGTCTGAATGAAATGTCTGAAATATCAATAACTTAGTGTAAATAAAGGACTAATTTCAAGCACTCATCTAAGTCACTGCCCATGAACGATGGCGCAATAAAGAACTGTGATTATAATGTTAGGATGTGCAAGTGCCTGCACGTTTCATGGAAACACTACAAGATCCAGCATCCTTTGCTCAATGGCTCCACTGACTAAGGACATGGAACAGGAAGTCCTTTTAAGCGTAATTTAGTGCAGCCGAATTGACAGCGTTCCACAAAGTAGACGGAAAGCAGGAATAATGATTGCCGACCGCTTATGGAAATACGAGTGAGTTATCGCGTTTGAAACTTTGAATTCAACCAAAAGCATACGATGAAGACGCGCAAGTAGCTAATGCCTCTGTTCGTGTTCGTGTTTAATCTTGCAGATAACTTACTCGGAAGCCACAAACGCTCTTGAAAATAACCAACATTACGAGTCTTTTCAAACTATCAGTTGGCAATAGCAATCCAAACCGGAAAGTAAGTCTTACATTGAATACGAAAGAAATCATCCAAGCGATTGTTGCTTGTATTCTCGTAAAGCCTAAGTCTTTCTTTTTATGACCAGAATAAAACTCACTTGTCCGCTGGCAGGTGAAACATTAAAAACGCCACTAAAGTACCTCTAAAACGACACACCAACTTCAAGCAGGATTGGCGATTACGCTAGGTTTAATGGAGCTTTCCTGCAAGTAAGTGGAACCTGCCACAATCCCATTGAGCACTAAATAGACATAATATATGACAGTGGCGGGTAGTGATTGAGTGTCCTTGTTCTTTCAGGAAAACATACCCACAATCCTTCCGACAACTTTGAAGGTCTTTTCAAGTTCTAAACGAGGTACATATAATTCCGTTTTTTCTTAAAAGCGAATATAGGGAAGTGAGGATTGGGGCAATGGTTTGTCAACCCAAAAAAATATTTTTTCCATTGGTTTTACAGAATCCAGTCACAGCCCTCAGGAGAATCCCTCGAAATAATTTGGGTTTCGAAACGCGTTGGCATTTTTTACCATCAGGGGAAGAGTTCTAATAGAAATCTGTGTAGCGACTGAGGGAAATAATGTACTTAGTGTAAACCCTTTGTTGCTAGAAATGTCTTTACCCCCGTTGGTTGGTAACCGTAGTTTGCTTTCTTGAACATTGTTTTCGTGGGTTACCTGTTGCTTGTTTTTTGACTGGAAATAATTCTAATTGATTGTTATTTGTGTTTACTGTTTCAATTTTGTCTGGATGTTATGTAAATTGAGAAGTGTATTTGTTATCTGTCTTGTGAATTCATAAAATGAAATGAAAGAAAATGAATAATTAAATGAAATAGACCATCTTACTCGCGAGTTTGGTCAGAGTCTGCTGAAATCGTTGGCAACCTAATAAATTGTCAGCTAGATTCTTTGATTATTTTGTTTGTACTTTTCGAAAGTGGGCATTTCTCTATGCTTATGTCTCTAACTTTGTGCTTTGCAGCCCGACTCCAATACACGTCTAGGGCTGGGTGACAGCTACACTTTGTGCATATTTTCCAGAAGGGCTGGTTGTGACAGGGGTTACATCTGCATTCATCTGCATACTGGTGGTCTTCCTGGGCTGGGGGAGGGATAGGTCGTTCACACTTTACATTTGTATAGGTTGTGTCCTGCCCTCAAACAAAGGGCTGATTTACCCCGTACTGACGTCTGGAGCCAGAGCTGGATTGAAAGAGATTGTTGCTCACTTCTAAGGGTTACTTTGAAGTCACCCCTTGATCAAAGACCATTCTGAGTATAGGTACAGGGGCTCTGACCCCATGTGGAAGAGGCATTTTTGGGATCTGGAACTGAACCTCTGTCATGACTGCAGCGCTGCTTAAAGGACTCAACTGGACTGCTTTTCTGCTTGTTGCCCTCCTGCCTGCTGCTCCCTGACTCTGGCCAAACCAGACCCTGCGTGGGACTTGCAACCAGGCAATGGTGGCTCTACAATCTGCACACTGCCATAGGACTTCGGTGCTGGCAGGAGAAACCACCATTTTGCTAAACTGCCTTAAGTACTGGCCTGTTGCCTGCTACCTTCCTTTGTGCCCCGCACCAATTCTTCTCCAGGGGCTTCCTGGCCTGCCCCAATGTTTTCCCCGAGGTCTCGGGGGCATTAAAAACCTCGCTACGTACTTCATTTCGGTAGAGGATGTCCTACAATCATCAGAGCTCCACTCTGGGAGAGCTAAGCTCCTTGTGGGGTGAACGATTGCGCGGAGCTCAGCGCGCCGTACTGGATTTGGTGGGAACTCTGCTTGGCTTCTCTTCATATTCATAAGCGCCTTTTCCCATGCTGAGTTAAGGCACCACCTGGAAATTGGCTCGCAGCGAAGACGGGTAGCCTTGGCAGCGGAACGGTGTCCACGCCCCCTCTCCCACGAGAGCCAGGGGCTTCGGGTGCCAACAGCGTGACCTGCTCTAAGGAGGGCTGGCGTATGTGTTTGGGACCTGTGTCTCTTTTCTGAATTGTGCTGCCCTGGTCATGCACTCAGAACCTGCAAGTTATCTCGCAGAGGAAACAGGTTGCCTTAACAGCCAAATGGCATCTGCGCCACCTCGCCTACGGTGGACCCCGGGGCTCGGCAATGCGTCGGCCATGAAGGGTGGTAGTACACCCGCTGAGTGGTCCTGGCTTCACAGAGGGGCTGCACTGTTTCAGCAGCTGCACTGTGCATCTGCGGGCATCTACCTTTGGGTATACTGAACACGAGGACCAAACAACGTTACCCCGGGTGGTTTGGCGGTTGTGCCTCCCCCTTCTCATTCTCTACGGGACATACCTCGAGGGGGCGCTTGTTATTTATTTTTTTCCATTATGGGGTAAAACCTCGACCGAGGCCCCCCTGAGTGCAGTGTGATACTGCCGTCGGAAGCTTGGCTTACATGGAGAGGCTTTGAGTTACCGTAAAAGGTCTAATAGGAGTGCAGGTCCTCCTGGGCCCTATATTCCTTTCTGAAACAAAAGTTTCTTACTTCAATACATAGAATTGCTTATATGATACTCCTGCAATACCTATAATTGTGTATGTGATATCACTGCAATACATGTGGTTGTGTAATTTATACTGCTTTATTGGGGAAAGCACTTACTTAATATATGTCGTTTTTGCCTTGCATTGGTCAGTGTAATGAGTACTATATAAGTGACTGCAATGTATGCTTAGTATTCATGATTCATGACATTTTGGTCTTGTGATATTTACCATATGCTATATATATTTTGTATATAATCCTGTGTGGAATCTTTTGTGGTGTGTTCATTGTGTTTCTGTGTGTGTTACGCGAACACTTTACACATTGCCTCTGATGAAAAGCCTGCCTGCTCTGCTCCAAGCTACCAGAGAGTTGTCACAGGTTATCTTTAGTGTGTAACTCACCCTGGCTAGAGTGGTGGGTTCTGCCTGACTTAGGTGCATACTCTAACCAACCAGAAACCCCATTTCTAACAGGGCTCAACGAGGATAGGTGCAGATGCGCTCTAATCCCGCTAGAGACGTCAACCTCCTGGGGTACGAATCGAGGGGTGAGCGGGTTTCAGGGAACAACTGCTTTCTAGTCAGTACAAAGTGAATTAGGTGGAGTGGTTTAGACGCGGACAAGGTCCAATATAGAGTGTATTCTTCCAGACCCCCATGGTCTGCTTCTACCGAGGCCCAGGCACTGTCAATGATGAGACAAGATGGTGAATGTCTCCTCAGTATGAAAAGGCAATGGCTATTCAGTGCAGGTGTCAGCCAATTCTGGACGTGGTCGGAGAGGTTTGCTTCTTTATAATCTGCAGGTGAGTAATGATCTCTTGCTTGGCCTCCCGGGGCCAAGCTTTTCGTTTCTACTGGATTAAACTGTCCGCCAGGCTGGGTGTCACCTTTCTCCAGCTGTCGTTCGGGGCAGGGATGATTCTCTTCTGGTTGTGTCATCGGGGATGTCCAACATTTTCTTCTCTTCCGCCAGAGAGTATAGGAACTGCTGCTTCCCCTTCCAGTGAAATATAACGACAAAGGGATGGCCCCACCGATATCGAACACCCTCAGTTTGTCAGTGATCAGCTTGAAGTCACGCCTCTTGCGCAGCGTGACTGGGGAGAGGTCTTGAAAGAGTTGGATGCTGTGGCTATGGAACACCAAGTCTGCTTTCCCCCTTGATGCTCGAAGGATGGCTTCCTTTTCAGTGAAGAAGTGGACCCTGTTGAGGTTGTCTGGTTCGGCGGGGACACCCCAAGACTAGGGGCACCCGATGGCCCTGTGCAGGGCCGAGGGGGAAGAATCCACCTTGCCTCAGATCATCTGAAGTAGCTCAGCTGTGAAGACCATGATGTTGTCGCCTTTGGCGCCTCTAGGGCCCTCCCCGAATGCGGATGTTGTTGCAGCAACTTCTGTTTTCTAGACCTTCCTGTTTAGCTTGCAGTTCTACTCGTTGCTCTTTGAGTGTCCGCACACTGTGCCATAGCATTTCTTGATCTTCCGCTCGGGAGTCAGCAGTTCGTTCCAAGTCCACTTGTGTCCCTATTTCAGAGATGTCACTGCGTAAGCCCTGAAGGCAGGACTTAAAATCTGCTTTGAGGGATCTTATTTCTGAGCGAATGTCCTTAAGGAATTGTTTCATGTAGTCGTGGGAGATGGGCACGGAGGCCGACCCTCTGACAGCTGCTGGTGGGGCGCTCTCCTTAGAGTCCATATCAATTGTTGAGGCATTGCTCCTGAGAGAGGTCGGTGAGCTTTCCTTAGCGGGCTTAAGACGTGCCATAATGCGTTAGCTTGTCAAAGTGGGTTGTCGGGATCCAGTGGAGGGTCAGGGTGGTTTTCTGCATATCGTTTTGCTTCTGGCACCCTGCGAGGGTTGCGGATGGTGGAGCAGGGTCCCACCAGGGCACAGACAGCAGAGGCAGGATCTGATCCCTGTGCTGGTCAGTTGGAAAGCGAGGTGAGCCGCAGGGATGGTCTTCTGTCTAGTGGCAATGAACATGCTTTAGGTTCTCGGCCCCAGTCCAATGTCTGTCCAGCCCCAGGGGGTCCCTCCTGGGTCCAACCCTTCACACAATTGCCAGCAGTCTCTAGTTTGGTCCGGGGTGAGCTGGGACCCACGCTCCTTTAGCTAAGATGGCGGGCCACTAGAGCTCCTCTTAGTGCGAAGGTCCGCTACCGCTCCCAAAGCCTTGCACGTCGGAACCTCTGGTCCGCCACTGCCCCCTAGGGGCTCCCGGGCAGCCAGACCAGTGGGGAATGGCTGTATATGCTGGTCCCGGTGTGGTAGTATGGCTTTAAAGGCCCAAGGGCATATGGAGCAGAGACAGAGCACGTCTCACTCCATTCCCGTCTTGGCCACGCTCTCCTCTTGAGCAGCTTTTAAAAAAAGATTGACATTATTCTAAATGCAGGCTGACATTAATCTAAACGCAGGATGGAACAGTCCTGGACCTGTTCCTCACAAATCAACAGACAAATCCTACTTTGGTGTCATAGATTGATCCATTCTTCCTAACAAACCAACTATGCATCAAAATGTGCAGAAAAATGGATGCTTTCCACCTTGAAATACCTGACATTGACGTCTCTGAGATTCAACATGAATTCAGACATTTTCTTTTTCATGCATCAATCAATCAAAGACAACTTTATTGTGGTCAGTAGACCATAAAAGTGCAAAATAAGCAACATATTAATAAAAAGAACATTCTCAGATAGATAATCTTAAAACACCAGAGGCCCAATAGTTACAGCTCCAAATTTCTGTAGTTACCCACTCCCCAATAAAAAGAGCAAAATTCATTACAGCTCATAGATAAAACCATATAAAAAATATGTACAACACATTAAAAAACAGTGCAGATAAATTTCACGGTCTACAACATGAAGTGAGCGTAGATAAAAACCACCTGGGGGCAGCCCTGAGAAGGAGAGCGGGGTGATATTATTTTAAAAGCGACCTGCGCGCACACCACATAGATAATAAAAAGCGTGACACCACAAATACAATGGGAGTTAGTGTTATACTTCAGCAGCCTAAAAGCCTCCACACAGCGTCTAGTGACCAAGTTTCTACAAAGTTGAATCAGCCACCGACGCCTGGAATTTCTATAGCCAGGGCAAAAAAAGAAGACGTGTAGCTCCGATTCCTCTGCATGGTCACAAGCAGCACAGCCTAGGACAGGGGCCCCTGTCCATTTGTTCGTGAAGGCGCGAATTGGGAGGGTCCCATGCCTAAATTGGACATAGAGTTTTCTCGTTAGCGCAGGTTGGATCTCATCCAGGGCAGGCTCTAGGCTATATTGATCTTTGACCCTCATGAACAAGGTTGCCAGGGAGCCTGCCACCAAACACCCCTGTATTCTGGCTAGTCTGTCTTCCCTGTATCCCTGCGCCAGTTCCTTGCGAGAAACTAAGACACAGGCTTCCTCTGGGGTATGCCATAGGCTCGCTCTGCCTATATTCTGAAAGGTGTCCCTAATATAAGCTAACCATGGTATTTTCCCAACACCGTTCAGAGTAGAACCTCCTTTAGCTCATCCCGGTAGACAGCCAATTCCGGGGTTGCCCATAGTCTGCGCCAGTGGAGTTGTGGTCTAAGGGCAATATCTTCAGCAATGGGTGTTATCCCTAGATCTAAACGCAGTGGTATAAGCGGAGTACTAGGTAGAAGACCAAAAATCTGTCTGGTGAATGCATTCTCGATCTTGGTGATATTTCTTCGAGAGTGATGCCCCCAGAGTTCAGCCCCATGCATAGCAGAACCCCTGGTTTGCATTTTATAAATTTCCACTATTGGGCCGATGTGCTTAAATGGGGAGTTTCTAAATAGCTTCAATAACCCTCCTGTGCTCTGCACCAGCTTCAGACTGGTTTTATTAATCTGCGCCCCCCCCAGGCCATTTTTTCGGTCAGGGTAACCCCAAGGTAATCGAAAACAGAGACCCTCTCCAGGAGAGTACCATGCAGGCTGGGATTAGAGCGGGTGGTACTAATCTGATTGAAGACCATATATTTGGTCTTCAAGCAGTTGATCTCAAGTCCCCTACTGTCGCAGAAGGCCTTGAAGTTGTCGAGGATCCTCTGTATGCCCATTGGTGTTTTTGAGAGCAACAAAGTATCATCGGCAAACATCATTGCTGGTATTTTTCTGCCAGCTATCTTGGGTGCATCATTGTCCTTTCCTGCATTCAACACATCAACAAGCGCATTGATGAACAGACAGAAAATGGTGGGTGCGACCACGCACCCTTGCCTTACCCCTCTATCAATTGGGAAGGGTGAGGTAAGTTCCCCGCGCTTGCCGAATCTAATTTGGGCATAGTTGACTTCATGCAAGCGCCTCAACATATGGCAAAGATAAGGAGGCACCCCCAGAGCACTTAAAATGGCCCACAGTTTTACTCTTCGTACCAGATCAAACGCAGATTTCAAATCCATGAAGATCAAATAGAGACTGCCACCCTCTATTGTCACCGTTTTCCAGTACAAGGGTTGAATATTTTGTCCATGGTTGAAGTGTTTTCCCTAAAACCAGCTTGTAGTGGACTCAAGATGTTATGTTCATCCATCCAGGCTTGAAGCCGGACCAACAGTACCCTGGCAAAAATCTTCTGACTTACGTCAATTAAGCTTATGGGCCTATAATTAGAGGGGAGAAGGGGTTGATCCCTTTTTATGAACTGGGAGAATTTCCGCACCTGCCCATGTTGATGGAATAGCCATTCCCTGCAGTATTGCATTGAATAAGGACCAAAAGCTCCGAGCGAAAGAGGTCACCAGTGATCTTGTCGAGACCTGGAGCTTTGGAGGGGGCGATTTACTTTAGAGCACTCATTATCTCTGTTATCTGCTGGGCCTCTAGATCCGTATTTTGCAAAGGAGTGATCTCATGGGTTATGTTAATAGCTACATCTCCTAGCCCTTGGTACAGTGTCTCAAAATATTCTTTCCATTTATCTGCAGCAATGTTTGGTTCAATGGCCGACATCCTTTCCCTGCTGCCGTTATTCACTATGCACCAGAAAACCTTAATATCCTGGGCAGAGAGGGCCTGCTTTAAGGACTCCCACTTTTCCGTCTCCCAAACTTTTTTGGCTTTAATGATGCAAGTCCTATAAAGCACCCTATTTGCTCTAATTAGGGGCCTATCTTTGGCTTAGATTGCCTCAATCAGGGCTAACTTAGCCTTCCAGCAGTTTTTCTTAAACCAGGGATGTTTACCATTTTTCTGGTCACTAGGACGGGACAGAGGGTGAAAGATATCCGCTAAACTAGTGATCAGTAATTCATGGGTCGCAGCAATTTGTTCGTGAGACATGAGTGCACCATCACCAGAGATGGATTGTTCCGCTGCCACAAGACAAGGGATCACGGTCTCATACAGAGAGGCCAGCTTGGCCTGTGATTGATATAAGGCTGTCCACCGGACCCTTTTTCTGTCGTTGGTCAAGACAAGTCTGTTGATGTAGTTAAACCAACAGCAGCCTCAGTGGACGGCAGTTCTAGCTCAACAATTAGGGCATTGTGATCGCTATCATGGCGGGTGGAGACATTAAAGTCAACCACCCTCTGCCAGATCCTAACCTCAATTAAGATGTAATCTATGATAGAAGGAGGCCCTGGGCGATTTAAAGTGTAGTTCCCAGGTATATCAGATTTGGTTCGACCGTCGCAAGCCGGTAAGGAGTGAGACAAGGTAAGGGACTTGATCTGCAGCGCCAGCAGTGTCCAATCCTTTATTGGCCGGATATTGGTCTCAGGGACGCCCCAGTGTAGATCTTCTTCATCACTGGGCACTCCACCATTAAGGTCACTCAGGGGCTCAAACTGACAGTTAAAATCCCCTCCCACAACCGTCCAGTAGTTACTGGGGATGATGGTCAAGAGGGTAGCTAATTGGTCACGGGTCGGAGATTCATGGCTAATACTAACGGGCCTGGAGTAAACATATAGCAGGGCAATTCTGGCCTTGGAATTAAAAGTCAGAAGAATACACTGGACATCGTTAGAAACAGACTCCTGTGATTTTACCGAACAACCCAGGTGGGACCCGACCCATTTGCATAAACCCCCTGACGGCCCACCCTTGCCCTTAAAAGTTGCAGGGATGCTATAAGTTGCAAAGCCCACCCGCCAGGCCACCTCTCTGTTCCAGGTTTCTTGGAACATACAGATGTCGAATTGGTCCACGAACTCCCCCCAGTCAGGATTATCAAGCTTATTTCTCAGGCCTGCAACATTCCAAGATGGGATCTTTAGCTTAACTGGGTTTCTGGTATTGGTAGGCGTAATAGCCCTGGTTTCTGCATTTGGAAGGCTGGTTGCACTTGATTGGTCCCTTGAACCAGCCGCCAGGATACCTGTTTCAGCCACAGAGCTATCAATTATGGACACTGGAACATTTGAGTCTACAGGGATTGTTGGGGCTACGAACTGGGGAGCAACTTAGATTACACCTAAGTTTAGACTTACAGAGACTACAGAAGCAGGGCTCGCAAAATTCACTCGACCGCTCGCATTTGCGAGGCAGATTAATTCAGGGCGAGCTATTTTTAGGTCCTACTCTCCCTTTTTGGCGAGTAGGAAGACAAACTGACACTTGACCTCTGCCTCTGAAAACAGAGGAAATGTGACAAGATAGCAAGATTTAAAGGCATCTTTATTGCTCACAAAGTAAATGAGCAATAAAAATTCTTTTAAATCTTGTTAACTCGTCACATTTGCTCAGCTTTCAGAGTCAGAGGTCAAGTGCATTTCAGTTAGGTCGAGGAGATTTTGTAGGTTACTAGACCTGCAGGTCTAGTGCATTTTTTCTGATTTTTCGAGCCCTGAGAAGGAGTCAGCGCCAGTGTAATGCAACCCTCCCAAGTTTCCCGGCTGCCCCTTGAGAGAGTTACAGCATGAGGGTTCGACAAAACACCTGTCTCGGGTCTAGGCTTGGAACTAGGGGGGCAAGGTTCTGTTCTAGGGGGGGGGGAGTCCTCACCCCCGTTTCCTGTTGGATAGAGGTAGGCTGCTCAGTGTGATGTGATGCTGTGAGTCAGTCTACCTCTTCCAAGACCCCAAATCTATTTACTGTAGATACATTGTATAAAAGGGGTCTGGGGGCATGGAACCTCTGGCTTGTGTGGTGATGATTCTGTTTCCACACCCCCTGGCCATGACTCGTGTACGTTTTGGGGTCTGGTACTTGATGTGGGATGTAAAAATGCCATAGGGGAAGAGACCTAATTCCCTTCCCTGAAAACAGGTGTTTTGGGCTTAGGAGGTTTCGAGCGATCATGGGATTTTTGGAATTAATTACTATGCAATCCCCTTGCACATCTTTTGGTCTATTCCCCACCCACCTTACCCTGTGGGTCATAAGGATCTCTCCAGCATTTTCATGGGAGAATTGCCTCTCCCTTGCTAGCCAAAACATGCATTTGTTTTTTAGTTTGTAATGCAGTTCCCGCTGTCCGCGATTGAGCTCAGGTACGCCCACTAGGACAATAACATAGAGAGAGGAGGCAGGGGGCAAGTTGATAGAAGGTAGGTCGCTACACCCTTCTCTGGTCCTGTTACAATATGTTCCATTATCACCCTCCCCTCTGTGCCTTGGCCCGGGCCGACTCACAATGTGGGATTTATTTACCGAGCTAGGATGTGCCAGATTTGTACTCCTAGATTCACTGCTGGCCAGACCAGGTACAAGGGTAGTAGTGGAGTTTTGAACATACGTGGAACTGCTTTTATTACTGAGACTTGGTTGGGTGATTGGTCAGGTGCTTGCACACCTATGTCTGCCTGGCGGTTAACAGCTGTACCTTTCCCTGAAACTGGCATCAGCCTACCCTCCCAGAGACCCAAAGTTTCTGCCAGTTTGTCAACCCAAACTGAAAGAGCTTAGCTCTTCTTTCACAATAGTTCTGACTCTAGTCTGCAGGTCCTCCATTAAGTTCTTAATCCAAATTGGATAGTCTGAGAGTACTTGACTATTACATGCAGGAGCCGAGGCCGTATGTAGGTCAACCTGAAAGGTTCCAGTGTCGGGCGTCCCATCATTACGCTTCTTTCTTTTTGCGCCCGTTCTGCTGGATTGCTTAGGTTTCCCATTTTTGGCGGATCCATAAACTATTTCCCCTTTTCGCTGGTCAATAGTTGATGGTTCCCTCTCCCTAGCCGTGATATTGGCTTGAGAGGCCTGTGGCACAAGTTCTGGATCAGAGGTAGATTGGGAGGAAGTCAAATCGGGCGCCGAAAAATATAGATCAGGGGTTAGGGATAGACACCGCTCAGTGAGTTCAATCTCTGTTGCCACGACACCAATGGCCCTCTGTAACATTTTATCAATTGAGGTGGGAGCCATTGTGGAAGCAGACTGCTGTGGCAACGTTTGTTGCTTTGCAGGGCACGCCCGTTTTCCCATTGTTGCAAGTTTCTAGAGCTAGGGCAAAGTCAAAAGATCCAAACAGATTCTAGGTTATATGCAGGCAGCCTTCAGTGATGGCACCCTGGGGATATAAACCTTACGGGAACCTAATATCTATAGACCCCCTTTAGCTTACAAAGATAAAATGTCTGTCCAATAAGTGGGGGTCGGACCTTTGGTCTTGCACTAGATGCCAGATTCAGGGTGCAGAACCTCCTAGGGCAGATGTCAGGGGTGTGGCCCAGCCCAGCCTCTTCCGGGCAATGACGGGCGTGGATGGGCCCGGGCTTCGGGCGCATCCCGCGCTGCGGGAGACCGAGCGGGATCTTTGAGAGCCTCCTGGCGCGTCCCGTTAGCGGCGTCATCCGCTTTGGTGGCTGGGAGCTGTAGTCCCCGGTCGCAGGCTGTGGCAGCAAGTGGCGGCGTTCCTGGTTCCCGCGCTGCAGTAGACCGGCAGCGTCTTTGAGCACCTCCTGGCGAGTCCCGTTAGCGGCATCAGCCGCGTTGGTGGCTGGGGGCTGTAGTCCCCGGTCGCAGGCTGTGGCAGGAAGTGGCGGCGTTCCTGGTTCCCGTGCTGCGGGAGACCGACAGCGTCTTTGAGCGCCTCCTGGCGTGTCCCGTTAGCAGCGTTAGCCGCGTTGGTGGCCGGGGGCTGTAGTCCCCGGTCGCAGGCTGTGCCAGCAAATGACGGCGTTCCTGGTTCCCGCGCTGCAGGAGTCCAGGGAAGACATGGCTTGCCAGTTCGGGCTGGACTGTTCCCATGAGGCACAGGGTCAGACTGATTTGCATATGGCCATGTCTGAACTGGGGTGGTGGAGTGAGCTAAAGAATGATGATGGATTAAACCCAGATCAGTTGACTGGGGGTGAGTGTTTGATTGGCTCAAACGTTCCGTCCATCATCCCCTTTTGTATCGCAGCAGCGTCTTTGAGCGCCTCCTGGCGCGTCCTGTTACCGGCGTCAGCCGCGTTGGTGGCTGGGGGCTGTCGTCCCCGGTCGCAGGCTGTGGCTGCAAGTGGCGGCGTTCCTGGTTCCCGCGCTGCGGGAGACCGGCAGAGTCTTTGAGCGCCTCCTGGCACGTCCCGTTAGCGGCGTCGGCCATGTTGGTGGCTGGGGGCTGTAGTCCCCGGTCGCAGGCTGTGACAGCAAGTGGCGGCGTTCCTGGTTCCCGCTCTGCGGGAGACCAGCAGCATCTTTGAGCGCCTCCTGGCACGTCCCGTTAGCGGCGTCGGCCATGTTGGTGGCTGGGGGCTGTAGTCCCCGGTCGCAGGCTGTGGCAGCAAGTGGTGGCGTTCCTGGTTCCCGCTCTGCGGGAGACCAGCAGCATCTTTGAGTGCCTCCTGGCGCGTCCCGTTAGCGGCATCAGCCACGTTGGTGGCTGGGGGCTGTAGTCCCCGGTCGCAGGCTATGGCAGCAAGTGGCGGCGTTCCTGGTTCCCTAAATTACAACTGCAGGTAACACAAGGCTATCTACCGCAAAAGCAGTAGCTCGCTGAGCTGTCTGCATAAAATACAAACATATGCCCTGTATGCTACGCTTTGTGTTTAGCAGACGGCAAGATGCTATTTTAAGATGATACACACTGGTGACTAAGCTACACACAATCAGGATCTCCCCAGGAAGCGCCATTAACCAGCAGCAGAGTAGGCATGCTTGGACACAGTTTTAAGCAAAGCACAGGCACGTGCATGCATCAAGAAGATGTTGTTCAAATGGCCTCTGGGGTTCAACTTTTCATGATTAAATATCTGCAGTCTTCCATACAATGCGGTTTGTTTTCCTTGGTCCATGAATTGGAATTAGATGTTTGAACTACTATAATTCAGCCAGCCATATCATCCTCATCAGATGGGATGTTTGCAGCCTTGGGTGAATGTGCGACTGGTTAATTGCTCTTTTCTGAAACTGGTTATCCCAAAGAAATTAGAGGGAACATTGGAGGATATGTATGCTTTGTCTAGTCCGATGATGGTACTTTTGTACTTCTTCTAATCATTTACAAATGGATCACCACCCAGTATTTTGGTATTCTGTTAGCATGGGCCATTTCTACATTAGCAGTCTGCACTTCCTTTCCACAGCGATGGCAGGCCTTTTATCCTGACTTCCCTACCCAGTGTAGAGTGGGAGTCAAATCTAACCAGATTGTAGAGTTTATTCTAAAATTCTTAATCTCACCTCCTCTTTGGGTCTTGTCCACAATTTGTCACTAATGTGAGCAATTTAGGATCATTATTCAGGGTTCCTGTGACTTTGCTGTCAGTGGACTACCTAGATTACTTAGCCTTCAGTTTGTTAGGCGCTGGTTTCTAATTATATACTTTGTATGTATTTAGCCTGGCAGTGGGTATCCACGCATCCCACTTGAACATTTGCTCTGCTTCGCTCATTTATGTATCCATCAAGACCAGCATTGTTTGATGCTAATCTACACCTCTTTGACTGACTGGTTAGGTTCGAACTACTGAACTCTTGTGAATTGGAGCTCTAGGAAATAGAAGGGTCAATTTATTGATTTACTCCTTCCTCATTTGACCACTGTTCAACCTCTGAACATGTGAACCTCTGCCTGTTTCTTGTGTGTAGAGTATTGGCCTGCTGCCCTGAATGCTCCCTCCTGGATTGATGGTACACGGTGTGACTGACACCGTCTTCTTCAGTGTGCATAGCTTATTGACTCTTGTATATGGTTAAAGTTGATCAGCTATGTTCCTTTTAATGTCAAGTCCTAGTCCTTGCCACACCTATTACCCTCTTCACAGTGACCTTCACTATTCTCTTTCCCTGCTAGGTGCTCACTAGTATTTCCACCAGCTGTGATCTGTGAATAGCTAGATTGTAGGGTATGGAACTTTGTGCACACTTGTTTAGGGACCAAAGATTGTCTTTGACTATTTTCCAGACTGTGAATGAATTTCTGTTCCCAGCTGCCCCCTCAAGGTTATTTATTTGCTTTTCAGTCATACTGCAGAGCTGCACTGTTTCTACCCCTTCACCCCCAACACACACACTGGGTCTTGGATAACCCCTTAATGGAAAAGCTTTAATATCATCTTTTCATTTTAGCTAAGGGCAATGTTGGCTGCAGGTTAAAACAGGGAAGCCTTAACAAATATGCAGAGAAGGATAGAAACTGTACTATGGGGTAAGCCATACAAACCCCCCTACCCCATTATTGTTGGTTAAAGAAAAACAAAGGGCCCAACCACATAAAGGGGAGCACAGCTTAGGGTGCTGAACATATAACATGCACCCTTAAGTCGGGGCTGTGCACTTATAGATCTACAGCATCAGTGAAGAGCACAGCGACTACCAGACAGTCAAACAAAGGTCACACAAGCCCTGCTCCTGCAATGCCGCTTATGATTTGGGAGTGTAATTGAACGTCCCCTTCTTTGTTCTTGATGCTTTATTTTGATCTGGACTACAGGATCAAGAGAACACTTCCGCTGCCTAAGTAGCGCCTCAGTATAGTTGTGTCCCACAATTCATAGGTTCTCACTACTTTGGTGGTGGGAGTTAGGAGACTTTAATGGTGAAATGTATTTATGGCACTCACGTTCACTCTGGGGAAGGGTTGAACCTCTGGAGAAAAAGGATAAAATAGCAAAAGGCTGCCACCAGCGGTGGATTTAAATGATCCAATGAACACACCTCCAAATGGGATATAAAAAATGTCTCTGCCGTTTGGGTATGCTTAAAAAGCATTAAACTATTACAATACTAAACGTCAGTTACCTGGACCTGCAGAGTTTTGCAACTGAGCTTTGCTTAAGGGCATCGGTTATCTGGTTTGACTGCTTGATGGCTTCATGAAGTTCTTTGTAACCTTAAGTTAGGGAATACTTGGTGGGGGGGGGGGACTACCTACTTAATAATCATTGGAGTTAAAATAAATAGGCAAATTAAATAAGTTCTATTCTCCAGTGAAGCTAGTAAGTGTCCTCTGACTAACCTGTGCATTCAGTGAGGAGACCTATTGCTAGGTGGGGCTTCAGCCTTGTTCTGTCTCTGATGCACAAGCCGTACTAACCAGTGGTTTCACAAGACCTAAAACCCCTTTCATAGAAACTGCATTCCTGATAGCCATTACTGCAGCTAGGAGCAGATGAGAGCTGCAAACCTCTTGTGTGGTTCTGAACTGTACGCTGTTTTCCATTATGGCAATGTGGTACTTCTGGCTCACCCCTGCATAGTACAAACCTAGACTGGGAAGGGGAACTAATGGTGTTTTATCAAGATCAGGGTGATGTTGTCATATTTCTTTGAGCCCTTGATGAGGCATACAGCAGCTTGTAGGATTCCCAGTTGTGGGACCAGTGTGAACGGTGGGAGGCCATGAAGCAGGGGCATTACCACCACCTAGTTGTGAAAGTGCGGGACCTGAACAGTATTTTCTGATGTCCCTGTTTTGGAGAAATGGCTTCACTTTCTTCAATAGTAAGAGCTGGTGCTGATCCTTCTTGGTTTTCTGGGTGATGTGTTCCTTGAGGGTGAAGTCACTGTCCAGGATGAATTCATGTGACTGGGCATTGAATAAAAGTTGATGTTCGATTTGTCAAGGTTCATGTCTTTTAACTAGTTTTGTACTTGTTGTTCAGATAGTTGCTAGATATCCAGGTCTGGATTAGGTGCAGGCAGTGTTAGAGGAAATAACTGTCTGCAGTGGAGGGGAGTTTCAAGTAGAGTTGTGTTGTTGGCATACTTGGCATTGTGATGAGATTAATGATGATTAGAGTCCGAAGGGATTCCATGTAGAGGTTGAAGATGAGGGAGACGTGAAGGAACTGTGGGTGACGCCACAGGTGGGAAGAATCCTATGGTACCTGAAAGTGCCCAGGTGAACGAACTGCTGTTGCTTGTCTAGGTAGGAAGAAAACCAATGAAGGTCGTTGCCACCGAATCCCATTTGTGACTTCAGAGTGTGAATGTGGTTGGGATAACTGAAAGTGCCCTTGAGGTCCAGCAGGATCCAGAGGCAGGGTCACCTTTATCTGTGGTCAAGGTGGCCTAATCTAAATATTGTAATTTAGCTGTCTCCGTGGTGCATTGTGATTTGAAGGTGGATTGTTAGTCATTCAGATGATGGTTAGCACTGATGTGATGTTGGAGTTGTGTGGACTGATTTTTCAATGATCTTGCTGATGAAGTGATGTGCCGTTAGTTGACTTGCAAAAATCATTATAGATCCCTCCCCTCCCCCAGTCAACTATACATTAATATAGTACTCAAAATAAAAACACAGCCACTTTCTTAGTTGCGTTAGGTGTATCTCTCTTGATAATAAACATATTCCTAATTAACATGTGCATATCATGAACACAACCTTCTGTCACACAAACCATTGCGGACTGATCAATTATATGCAAGTAAAACCTTCATTATACATTATTGGAACTGACCAATTAACACCATAGTTTGATAGACACTGCTTTTTTCATAGAAAGTTCATCCACAGAATGCATCTGTTACCCTGAGGTTACAGGAAGGTATCGTTTTTTCCAAGACTAGTTTTCGCAGCAGTCATTAACAGATGTTCCTGTGACATTGCACTGATTTTTTTAAATTTATTTATTATTTTTTGCGAACAACTTGTTTATGCTTTGTTTTTTGATGTCTTGGATAGGGTGCGCTCTTTCTCATGACAGGGGTTCTTATATGTACATTTATATCTGGTGTAGCAGAGTATTCTTTCTCCAGTGAGTGATGTATTCAGTCCTGTGTTTTTTATTTGGGAATAGCTGTTCACTCGTGGGCTGTCCACCTCTTTGACGGAACTGCTCTCTTTTTCCTTTCCTTTGAAGTGTCCCTGGCTGAATTCCAACAGTCCCCTTCATAGCCTATGAATCATCCGCTTCCTCACTCCATGTGATGGGTTTAATGGTTGACCATTTTGGGATGCAGCACAGTGTCCGAATAGAAGCAGGCTTCGTGTTGTGGGTGTGCTCTCAAACCTTATATATTTTTTCACTTTAGTAGTGATTGATGGCATTGCACTTGTTTCTGAGTATGATATTGTAAAGTCAGGCATGGGGGTTGATGCATTGCTTGATTGTCTTCAGAAGCATTCTGATGGTCTGTGGTGTTCCATTTTATTTCCTCTCTGCACATGTAGCACTTGTTGTTGGCAAGGTCTTTTGGAGTATTAGAGTGTGGAAGAGTTCAGCTTGCACTTAGTGTTTTGGTTGCAGTGTGGGAGTTCGATGTTGAACTAATTTAGAAGCATTGTTACTTCAGAAATGGAGGTTACAGGGTGAGAGGTGAGTTTGAGCTTTGTTTTTGATAGTGTGTAGGAAAGGAGGATCTGCATTTATGGTTACCCCCACTTTTTGCCTGGTGCTAAGCTGTTATTGACTAGTCTGACTGGGATCCTGCTAATCAGGACCCCGGTCTCTCTGCTTTCTCCCTTAAATTGTTGTGGTTAGTACTTGGGTACGTCCCAGATTGGATACTGGGGTACCCTTATCAGTCCCTAGTATATGGTACTAAGGTACCTTGGGCATAGGTACCCCAGAGGTCCCCCATGGGCTGAAGAAGCATGCATTATACCACCCATGGGAGACCATTCAAAATGCAATTACAGGCCTGCCATTGCAGCCTGTGTAAGCTGGTGCTAGCACCATTTACGAAAGATATAGGTTTCCTATATCTAGGGTCACTGCACTTGAAACCTATAAATCACCCCTGTAGCAGGCCTTATCACTCCTGAAAGCAGGGTGCTTGGTTCTAAGTGTGAGGGTGCCCCTGCATGAGCAGGACACCCCTACAGCCTACGGAGTCCATTCTCCCGGGTTGTAAGTGAAGCAGCCATATACCATATACAGGGGCACAAAGTAATTACGCGATGACAATCTCGAAATTGGCTGCAACGAATCCTATCATGTTTATTATCAAACATGTTGGAATCCTACCCCCACACCGTAAACGGTGTGGGAGTTAAGATTCCAACATGTATGATTCCAAGCAAACATGTTGGTATTATACACCCACACCGTAAACGGTGTGGGAGGTATGATTCCAAGCACTGGAAGAGCCCCCCGTTAAGCTCTCAGTGATCCCGGTACCAGTCTTCTAGACCCGGACAGCACAACATGGCTGCTGCCGACCAGAGACACGATTCTGCCCTCCTGCTGCTGAGCCAAGCTCGAGCAGGGGAAGGCAGAACAATAGGTATCCTGTCACAGGTAGGTGTGACCACCTCCCAGGCAGGATTTAGTGTATTGGGGCCGGGTGGGTGCGCTTGCCAGCGCCACTCAGTCTGCATGAGGGGCACATTTGGTGCCTCCTTGCATAGTCCAGTTCAAACCAGCTCTGGGAGTCTTTGGCTCCCTCTCTGGTGCAAAACTGGACAAAGGACATGGGAGTAACCTCCCCCCGTCCATACCCTCCCCTGGGAGGTTCCCCTGAATCGTCCCAAACCTTTCTTTAGGGTACTTAAGGGCTTACCTGCGTGTAGGTCCCTAGATTCGTCGTGGGACACAATTCAATTCAGACACCACTTCAACTTTTACCATCTGGGCACTCCGGACTTCCCCTTTCAGTCTGCTGCATAGTCTGTGCCAGTGCACCATACAGAAACCTTCCCAGGTCTGTGGGCATCAAAGACAGCTGAAGGAATCTCCCTTGAAGTGAAGGAGTCACTTCCCTGCATCTGCAGGCACCGCAAATAAGCTGACCGGTCTGCTGATCCTGTGCTCCTACGGACTCCGAAAGGACACAGGTGGTGGTTCTCCACAGCTCCTCGAGGCCTGCCCTGCCCTCTCACCAAGTTTGAGGCCAGTATCCCTCGTGGGAGCTGCAGGAACCGAACCCGTGTGCACCGCGTCGACTTGCCGTTGCAAAGGCTTGTTGGCTTCCTTCCACCAAGATCTTCGGGCTCCAAGCAGCCCCTACCTCAAGCATCCCCAGTGACCAGAATCTTCGTCCACACCCCATTGTTTGCACCGTGGCCTGCATCTTTTGGTGAGCTGCTCGGGTCCTCTTGCGACTCCAGTGCCTCCGGCCTGTGGGTCCTGATGAGGGTCACCTTTGTTTCTTTTGGGCTCCCCTGATTGCTCATGGCCTCCCCTGACTCCCCTGCTTGTGGTGAGTCCCCTGGACCTTGCTGGTCCCGACATTGCACCTTCTTCGACTTCTACGTTGTTTGCAGTTGCTAAGGCTTGTTGGTGCTCCCGACTGACACCTACCGCTCAACTCTCGACATCCGACGTGTGACAGCTGGTGCACGGTTCCTGGTCTTCCTCAGCGTCGCCTGGTACTCGCAGCTGCAGAGTCAAGGTCACCGTCAACTCTCCTGCAACTCCCGACATCGGTGGGCATTCGTCATCCAGGTCTCCGGGTCACTCCTGAGTGACATAGACTCGGTCCCCTCTGCTTGCAGGTACTCTCCAACTTGAATCCACCTTCGGATTCCACCGGACACTTTCTCCTTCAGCAGCGGCATTTTCCTGGAGTCCTCCATTGGGTTCGACGGCGGTTTCCGACACCACTTCACACCTTTGCACTCGGCTTCCCTGGTGTAGGTAACGTGGGTACTAGCGTATCCACGCATGGGTTGGCTCTCCAACCTTCTGTCTTCCACGGAGTTTCTTCAGGGTCCACTGGGAAGGGTCCTTAATCTTTAAAATTGCAACCGCGACTTACACGTTGATTTGTACGGAGAATTCAGTCGTGTTCTCACACTGCACACGCTCTCCGTGGAGTCCATATCTACTTACCTTGGGTGGTTCTTTGGGTTCCCAGCACTTCTACGTCCTCTGGACACGAGTCATGGTTCTTATACCACTTTCTTAGTATATGGTTTGGTCCCCCCCCCCCGGGGTCCACTGTGTATTCTGTGCTATTTACTTGATTTCTATGTAAAGTATTGTGTGCATTGTGCATATCTCCGGGTAGGAGATAGTTGTACGTATTAGTGAGTGTTATATAATAAATGCATATTTTTATAAATACATTGTGTGGTTCTTTTTCACTTAATCTATACTTATAAGATTGCATTCTGGTAAAAACAAGCTGCTTTACTCTCCTTCTGGACTAAGCCTGAAGGCTGCTCTTCACAGCTACCACTTGGAGAGGTTTCTAAGGTTGTCTAAGACCTCTTAAATCACCATAAGGGTTGTCTGGACTAGTGCAGGGTGCCCACTTACATAAGTGGACATCATATACCAGGCCAGCCTCTCACACAGTGTAATTTTTAAATTATCAGATAGTTTCTTGTTCTTTTTTAAGTTGACCTTTGTATGTTGGTTGGACTCTGAACAGGTTGATGGGGATGGTGAGGTGGTCTAGGGGTATAGGTAATGTGCGCTGGATGGTTGGTGATGTTGAGAAGATGAGATGGATAATTTGGCCTTTGGAGTTTGTTGGTTCTGTGAAATTGTATATACCATTTATTGAGTCAACAAGTGAACATGGTAGTATTTTCATACCTGAATTGTCTGGGACTTTAAAGTCACGAGTGTGGTGCTGCCATGTTGGATGGATGAGGTAGTGAGGAGGTTCGAGAATTCTCTTATGAAGACCTTGTTCTATCCAGGAGGCCAATAGATGAGTTTGAAGGGGGCAGACTGGATTGTGGTGAGTTGGAGTGGCATATGAAGAGTTCCATTGAGTGTGCTTGCTTAGGGTGCAGGACCAGGAGACTTATGTATGACAAAGAGGCCTCCCTTCTTGTGTGCAGTCAACACACTGTATATTGTAGCCTGTGAGAAAAAGGACATCTAGAATGCGTGATAATGTGGGGTGTGTCATGTTTTTCAGATGAAGAGTGCATCAAGTGTATGATAGGTGATGATGTCTGGAACGTTGAGTACTGCTGAGCATGTGGTAATGTGTATGAGTTGCAGTATGTGAGTTCAAGGATGTGTGGTGGTTACTGGGATATGTATGAGGTTGGGTGTTTGTTTTCCAAAGATGTAGTTCATGTTTTTGTCTTGGTATTTGTGTGGTTGTGGAGATTGGAAGTGAGGTATGCTGAATTATGCACATGATGAGCTCTTACCTTCTACGCGCTTGCTGAAGTTGCATGATTTCAGTCCCAAGATCCTGCTTGACCCTAGGAGGCCCAAAAATGTCTGTCTGGCTTAAAAGGGCCAAACGGAAAACACCCTAGTCTGTCCTTACCAGAGGATGCCTGGGTGTTTGGGCACCCTGAGGAGCAGACTGAAGTAGGGTGAAGTTAGACGTTTTAGGTGGGAAACAATAGTCATTTCCTGGTCGCTGGGAAATGCAGTGATTCACTTCCTGTACAGATGAACACTGTGGAAAACCCCTCCTCCAGCTCCATGATATTGACTGAATGTCATTGAGCTAATTTAGGCTTCTCCAACGAGTAGCTTGTGAGCTACTGGTAGCTCTCCGCCTACCTGTAAGTAGCTCTCCCATGTGCAGCCCAGCCTGCTAAATTAGACACTTTTGATTGGTTGAATTAGTCTATGTTGACCAAAACTTAAGACTATATTCAAGATAAAAATGTGTGTATTTTGAAACGTCCTAATTTCTTAAATATATTTAAATCTGATATTTGAGTGAAAAATCAGGTAGCACTGGGGAGACTTATTACTAATATTAATACCTTGGTGCCAGATTGATTGCAGCTATAGCTGTTATGTGAATAGCATCTGTTAACATGCATTCCAAAACTATGCGTGGGTTAACAGCGCAGTCAATAGCATGACTGTGTCGTTACCACGAGTTCCATTACAACGCAAGTCATTACAACGACTTGCTTTAGGGAAGCGCTGGACTTTGGAATAGTTTAAATTACTATTCCAACTCCAGTCGGTGAATCAGTAGGGAAGTTATTGGACTTAAAATTCAACACCAGTCCAACACTGCTTTCCCCAAAGCAAGTCATTGTAATGACTTGCGTTGTAATGGAACTCGTGGTAACATCACAGTCAGGGTACTGACTGCGTTGTAAAGGCACTATGATGCAATGCCTGCATGGTAATAAATGTTTCCCTTGTTATCTATTACCCATGTAGAGGCATTCCAAATTGATAAAGGATTATTAACATTAATGCTGGCAACCCTGTCTGATGCACTGAGGTGATCACTGCTAGTCATCTTGCATATGTTGACAACTAATGTAATCTCATCTGATATGATCACTATTACAACACTAATAATATTAGTAGCTCAGGATGACTTTCGTTGAACATAAGTAGCTCTTATTACTGAAAAGGTTGGAGAGCCCTGAGCTAGATTCATCTCCCATTATTTTTTCCACTCCCTCGCTCTGTCTCAACTGTGTTATTTTGGCACAACAGGGTGCTCTTTATTTTGCAGGGACTTACGTTCTGCTCATCCTATATTTATTCTATTCATTGGCCTAGCTGTACAAAAAGCTGCTTCAAAAAATCACCATTGCCAGATGCATGTTGCTATTGCTTACAAGGGACATTGCTTACTTGCATCAGAGCCAAAGCGATGCCTATGGCATTCTCTAATTGTGTACTGGTCAGAGGTATATAGTGCTGTTCTGTGACGTACAACAGAGCATTCGAAAAGCGCCTCAACTTCAGTGATTCAGCTTGGAGGCATGTGCTGTTCTTAAGTTTCTTTTAGTGTTTTAATGGCTCCTTTCTTCTCCTATATTCCCTTGCTGTGAAACCAACACACAGGGTGGAAATAGCAGAGAGCTAGGTAGAAAGGGTATGATAAAGTTCACTTATTGCTGACTCCTGTTACACCTACTTCAAGCACATCCTCCATCCCCTCTTCAAACGGCCATATTCCTCTCACTTAAAGGCTCCTTTTTTAACGATTAACTGACAAGGGTGTGCACCAGTTTAAGGGATGTGTATTTTTGTTATGTCCTGTTTTCTGTGGTCCAGTGCTCTGTCCTGTAGCCTGTTGTTCATGTTATCTGCAGTGTGCGATGTAAGCGGGAGTGAGGGTGTGAAGCTGTTTGGATTCTCTGATGATGATGATAAAGGGCTTAGCCTGGACCAACAGCTCCTGGTGGGGGGCTGCACCTTTGCCTAAAACTTGAAACACCTGAATAAAACTTGCATTCATGCACGGGCCTTCTTCTTTCTTAATGGCCATCCATACACACAGATACAAGAGCAGTTGCGGGTATGCAAAGCAGACCCTAACCAGATTTGAGAATCAGTTTCCAGTCCTTTACGTGTTCGATTGGTAAGCACTGGTTTGGAAAAAGACACTAGTGCAAAGGTCTCACCATAAAGATAACTTTATTCTTTCCGTGCATTTTGCTAGACAGGTAGAGAAAGAAATGTGAAGAACTTAATATGAATGAATATAGTTTTTTATTTTTTTAACACAGAATTTATTGAGTTTTCCAGTTTTATGCATGTACACATTATACCTTCTCATCCATACAGTAGTTGGCGAATTACATAAATAGATTATAGTTACAGGTATTTGTATCTTTGAAACTTTCACATACTTAATCTTGAGCTATAATTGTTCGTATATATGTGTCACGTAAATGATGTGCAGTCAAGAAACAGGATGTATGCTTCATATGAATAAGTTTTAAGATCCAAAAAGTTCCCCCCAACCACCCCCCATTCAAACAATAAATCTGTTTCAGAAAAAAACAAAATTGAAGAACAATAAAGAACAATGCCGTTGTAATCTAAGTGTCTGTTTTGATACGCATCCTCATCGGGAGTTCAGTCCAGGACAGTAAGGGCAGCGAGAGGGGGTTGGGGAAGGGGGGAGTGGGGGGGGAGAGGAGAGGGTAGGAGGGGGCAAAAAGGATACCTGGAAAGGAACCCTGTCCGGTGGAAGGAGGCGGAGGGGGCCCTCACACAGGCAATACAATACTCAGTACTTCAAATTTACCCCGGTGGGGGGGGAGGGGGAGAAAGGGGAAGGAACAAGAGATCCCCAGCATTCCATCAGTTATCAGGAGCAGTTGTAATATGTACTTTGAAATGCTCTAACAGTTGAGCCTATTCCATTGATATCTTTTTTTTTTTTTCTTCAGCCCCCCTATATTCTTTGCGCTGCAGCGCTTCTCTCTCCGCAGTAGCCCATTTTATGACTTCTTCCCGCCATTTCCCCGCACGCGGTGCCGTGTGTGATTTCCATCGCTGCATGATTAGCCTCTTGGCCAACATCAAGGTGAGTCCCGTAAAGCGGCATAGTACACCTGCTTTTTTTAGGGAGAGGGGGGAGACCCAATAGACAGGCTTCAACAGTAGCCCAGGTGGAGCGTTCAGTAATTTGCGTGAGGCTCTGTGTGACTTCTATCCAAAAATATTTGAGGGAGGGACAAGTCCATAACGTGTAGGAAATCTGTATCCGGGTGGTGACACCTAGGACATTCCGAAGAGGATGTCGGGTACATGCGTCGTATCGCCTGGGGCGTAAGGTAAGCCCTATGTAGTATTAGCAATTGTATAGTCCGAAGTCGGGCATTACGGGAGACGCGTCTGGGATGTTCAAGGATCTGTGCCCATTCTCGGTCAGTGAACTCCCTGGCTATCGCAGTTTCCCATTTCTGGCGAAGGGACAGCAATGATACGCCCAGATGTGACCGCAATCCACGGCATAGCCATCTAACCAAATGGCCACCATGGCCCAGTATGTGCAGGGCCTGCAACAGCTGGATGGTAGGAGGCTCCCTCTGGTCCACTAGTCCATGCCGGCACACGTAATGCGTAATTACAGCCCGAGTTAAAAACAGTGTGCTTGGGGCCGCATTAGTTTGTGTAAATTCCTCATGAGGCATTAAATTCCCATCTAGGAATAAATCACCTACTGTTTCAACTCCGGCCGCCACCCAACTCTGTAATCTGGAGGTCAATAGTACTCCCCGTTATGTGAGTAGGCCACACAGTGGAACATTTGGGGTATAAGGTTTGGGTGTATTGATATATTTCAGTGCCAACTTCCAATAATGAAGTGCTATGTGTAATAGGAAAGGGGGGGGTCTCTTACTCGTCCCGCACCGGGGCATAATAGCGTCTGTAACGATCCAATTTTTAACCATTCAGGGGAATAACCCATTTCAAATAGGTTATGGCCGGCCAGCCAATATGCCAACCACTGCAATTGCCCCACTATGCAATAGGTCTTAAAATCTGGTGCGCCCATTCCCCCTTCGGTGCTTGGCAACTGCATTTTGGCGAGAGCCAATCTATGTCGGCCTTGTCCCCATAGCAATGAAGTTAATAATGTATCAAGTGCTCTGTAGATCCATGTTGGAAGGGCCACGGGGAGGTTCACAAATTGATATAAAAGTCTAGGGAGCATAACCATTTTAGAAACGGCCAATCGGCCAGCCGTCTTTAGGGGCAGGGTGTTCCAGAACGCCACTTGAGATTTTAGAGTTAAGTGTTCGGACCACATTACCATCTATGGTGTCTGAGGTAGATATGGATACCCAGATATTTAAATGTAGTTGGTTCCACCCTAAACTGCACTGGACCAAATTGAAGAGTAGAGAAAGTGTATGTATCATAAAAAGAATATGCTACAGATTTTAAGGCGTTGAGATGAAGGCCAGATATTTTCCCAAACTGCACAAACAACGAAGCTATAGGTGTCATGTCTACATGCATGTCCCTAAAGTATAACAGCATGTCGTCACATAGAACGATACGGAGTGGTGTACCAGGTCGACCGGGATACCATATGTTGTCATAGCACAGCGCAACCATTGTGCCAAGGGTTCTAAAGCTAGCACGAACAGTAAGGGCGATAGGGGGCAACCCTGACTTGTACCACGAAAAATATTATATGCTGGGGAGATGTTGGTTCCAGTCTTTGCCCGTGCCATGGGTCTAGAATAAAGTAACTCCACCCATTTGCAAAACTCTGGAGGGATCCCATATTTGGCTAGTGCAGCCAACATCTATGGCCAACTTAAGGAATCAAATGCTTGGCGAATATCCAATGAAAGGCAGCCCGCTCGAGGGGAACTGGCCCGGGCAGTGTGCAATAGGTCATAGAAACGGCGGATGTTTAGTGAGGTGCTACGTTTTGGTATGAAACCACATTGGTCTGTGTGGATCAATTTGGGGAGTAGAGGAAGTAGCCTCGATACTAGGACCTTACTGAGAATTTTATATTCCGTATTAAGAATCAATAGGGGGGGACGTGGCCAGCCGTGGAAGATGGCGGACGCCTAAATTGGGAGCTCCCGGGCCGGGGCCGAGAAACCCCTCCAATCCCCCATTAACTGGAGAGCATCCGCGCCATACCACGGGCGGATGCATTGCTGAGGACGCCAGCTGAGGCCACGCACGGGCCAAATTATAGTCCGGCGGCTCTAGAACACAGAAGCCGGGGGCTGTGACCGGCTACCAGACTACGCAGGGCTGCGGCTGTGGCCTGTATGTTCCGGAAGAGGTGCGGTGTCGCGAGCGAGGGCGCATTTAAAGGTACTGGGGAGCGGCGAGCCGACCGAAGCGGAGCACCGCTCCCACGGACACTTGGGCAGCGGCGCTGCGGGGGATGAGGAAGGCGGAATTCGACCCCCCCCTCTCTAGGAGTCACATACACGCCTACGGGGTCCGGACGTGGAGGCCCGGCCGGCGGTTGGGCCTGCACTCTCCGGACACCTCCGGTGGAGGTCTGAGGCGACGGCAGACACTGGTCCTACTTTGCACCGGACTGGCAGGTGCGACGAGAGCCTCCCCTCCCCGACAGCGTTTAAACAGGAGCTCCGTCACCGAGCGAGGCGCCTTCCCTGCATAGCCCCCCACGTGGACTTGTGGAGTTGGGCCCTGGAGCAAATGATGCTGCGGGCTGCGGCTTTGGGGGATAGAGGCATCCTGTGGTGCTGGGCCCTGTAGTAGGGGGTCCCAACTAGAAGGCAGTACTTGGAGGCGACTATGGAACGGAGTGCGCATTGATGGAAGCGGACCCCTGGCCCTGCGAAGCTGCACTATAATACTGTGGGCCCTGGGGGGCGCAGACTTAGCGATGGCTGGGCGTGAGGGCGCCTGAAGCAGTTGGGGAGACCAGTGCATTGAGACCAAGTACTGCGTGTCCAGGGCATGGCAGATACGAACAGTCCTACGCGATTGCCCACCTGTGCGAAGCACTGGACGTACAGGAGACACTTACAGCATCGGGGGGAGTGAAGCTGAGACGAGCGCAGACATTGAGGGGAGCAGACTTGAGGCCACCGGTACCCCCACGTAGGGACATGGACTCCCTTTGAAGGGACCCTAGACTGCTCCCCTAATATAGGCCAAGACACCAGAGCGCATTGAAGAGGTACTGAGCACTAGCGCGAGATGAAGAGCACCATGCGAGAACGATAGTGCAATTACGTTTGGCCGCCATTTTGGGGATTGCGCACCACTAGCATGGGACGGCTGAAAGGAAAACAGGTGGATCAGGGCCCAGCAGGAGAAGCCAGCTCTAATCCGCTACGAGACTCTCCACTTATGCAGGAAGAAATCCCAGATACCCAAACGCAAGCAGAGCAACCCCCAGATAAGCTGGACGTTATTCTGCTGGAAATACGTGAATCCAGGGCAGTAATGGAACAGCAATTGGGCACTCTCACACCAGATGTGAGCTTACTTCGGGCGGACCACAAAAACCTCACAGAACTGGTTCAGACCCACGCAACAGCCCTAGCAGATATTACACCATGGCGTAAGGCACATACTGAAGCGGTCTCACAGCTGCTGCGGCAGGTCAAAGAACTGCAGGATAGGGTGGATGATGCGGAAGGAAGGGCTTGCAGAAGTAATATCCGCATAGTTGGGATGCCCGAAAAAAGCAAAGGCCGAGACCCAACGCAATTTATCAAAAACTGGCTGCGCACTGAGGTAGCGCCGGAAGGACTGACTGACATGTTCAGTGTAGAGAGAGCCCACAGAGTACCCGCAGGAATGAAGGGCTCCTGGCCTACCGCCGCGGCCTATAGTGGCAAAAATCCTGAATTACAGAGACACGTTTCTTCGCAAAGCAAGAGAAAAGGCGCCGCTCCTCTATGAAAACTCAAAAGTTTCACTGTTCCCGGACTATACAATGCAGGTACAGACAACGGGAGGCATTCTTTGGGGTCAAACAACATCTCCAGCAGCTTAACCTGCGGTACGCACTAATATTCCCGGCCAAGCTGAAGGTAATGCATGATAATGCAAGCCATTTTTTTGAGGATGTCGAAACAGCATGGCTATGGATAGAGGTAAATTTTCCGAACTTGGCGATACTGGATGAACATCGGCAGCCTCGGAGGCTGAGCCAGCGACGTAGGCGAACAATGCAACGAAATACAGTGCGGCAGAAGACGCGGGACGAGAGGGCGCCCACCCTTGAACAGAAGATCAAAAGTAAGCGAGCAACATTGAGGACGGCAGCGGCGTGGAGAACAGCCGGAGAAACCAGCAGGCGTGGGTCGTCCTTGGATGGCGTGCCAGCAACGGACTCAGAGACTAGTCAACCTCTTTGACGCCGCAGACTGCCAGGGACCTGGAGGTCTGAGCACAGTCGCAGAGCAGAATACATGCGTGCCGGCGAGGCGCAGGTGTTAGAGGGAGAGAGCCCGCGATGTTGAGGACCAGGGACATTGCAGACTGACACATGCTGCGGGAACTGGCAGCAGTTGGTAATTGTATTGGCATGGATGCTACAATTATGTATAATATATGCTATTTGGGGGGGTGCGCGCCCCGGGCCTGGGAAGCGAACCCACTTCTTCCCCCTTTCTTCTCTTCTTTCCCTTCCTTTCAAAGTCTTTCTTACTTCTCAGCTCTAAGCTTTCTGACACTACTGTGTAACTACTGCAATGCTGCCAATTGGTGCGGCACAGAGGAATTGGCATGGGGTGAAATGGTCTGCGGCTGGCGTATCTTCACCCCCCCCTTGCATAAGCAATCTGTAATTTAAAGCTGTTGCTGCTTGATGCAGCGCTTTGGTCAAGCACAGTTTTAGGGTTGGATCGTCGTATTGGGATAGTTCGAGTTCCAGAAGTTGCAGTTACAAGGGCGCACATTGGGGTACGCAATAGATTACACCTGGAAACGGGGACAAGGGCACACATGCGGCTTATCCATGGCATATACAGAGTAAATTGCGACAAGAGCATCGTATAAGTTACTTACGTGGAATGTAAGAGGCATGGGCTCATTGCACAAGAGGTACCGCATTCATGCACAACTAAACAGGCTAAACACATAGTCCTCCTGCAGGAGACACACTTGAATACAGGCGAGGCGGGCAAACTGCGGCAAAAATGGAGAGGGCAACTATACAGCACCACTTACTCGGCGTTTGCAATAGGAGCGGCAGTGTGGATACGGGCGGGGTCCCTTTTAGGCTACTGGAACAGAGAGTGGATAGTGAGGGCAGGTATGTGCTTCTGAAGGGGGAGATGGATGGCCAGGTGCTAGTGATAGGGAGCATATACGCACCAAATACGGAACAGGATGGGTTCCTGCAAAGAATAAGCGCTGTACTGGCGGACTGGGTACACCACCCATGGATACTGGGAGGGGATTATAAAGCGGTGTTGAACACACACTTGGACAGGTAACATCCACCTCTTTGGGGAGCTTTGGAAGTACGGCAGGCTAAGGCACTGGAGGCGTGGGTAAACGGATAGGAACTCTTAGATGTATGGCGCAGCAAGAATGCAGCAACGCGCGAGTACTCGTTCTATTCCCCGGTACATGTGGTACACACCAGAATAGACCGTATTCTCTGCTCCCCCGTCCTTCTCCCACAGGTATTAGAAACGGCGTATTTGGGCAAAACGCTGTCTGACCATAGTCCGTTGGAGGTGGTGCTGGAGTGGGGCCATGTCCCCACTCCGGTCCTGACGTGGAGATTTAATCCCTAATTGTTGGAAGACTGGGCTTTTAAGGCACAACTATCAACTACCGTTACTGACTATTTCTCCCAGAATGACGGCTCTGCCTCTTCCCTGCTAATTGAATGGGAAGCATTTAAGGTGGTTGTGAGAGGCACTTTCATTGGGGCAACGGTGGGTGCCTGGCAAGAGATAGTGCGCAGCCTAACTGAAGTGGAGGGACAGCTGGGACCTCTACAGAAAGCAGCGACCGAATCCCCGGAAAAGACAGACAAACTACAGCAGGCGCATATAGAATACGCTGATCTCCTGGAGCGGCTGCGAGTAGTCGACTATAGTGCGTATGTAAAGAGAACCCACATGGAGGCGGATAAACATGGCACTCTGCTAGCATGCATAATACGAAACCATCCCCAAGCAGCCCCCATAATCAAGATCTGCTTCCCCCTCGGGGATGTGGCTGACACCCAACTAACGGTAAATGCTGCATTCCAAAAGTATTACAGGCACTTGTATAGTGCTCCTGGGCGATCATGCGCAAGGGAAATTTGGGGATTCCTCGACGGAGTGAATCTGCCAAAACTGGGCAAGGCAAACAAAAAAGACCTAATGTCACTGATTACAACGGAGGAAATTCGGGTGGCTATCCAGGACCTGCCGCGTAATAAGTCCCCGGGTCTGGATGGCCTCCCCACAGAATTCTACCCGGCGTATGCCAAAGAGTTGGCGCCACAATTGAGTAAGCTGTATGCAGCGGCATTGGAAGAAGGTGCGCTCCCCCCGACCAGAAGTCAGGCATTGTTAGTATCGTTACCGAAACCTGGAAGGGACGGAACGGACATTACGGCGTACAGGCCCCTTTCACTCTCAAATACTGAGTACAAAATACTGAGCAAGATTCTAGCGACACGTTTGTTGCCCTACCTTAGCAAGTTGATACATGCAGGCCAATGCGGGTTTGTGCCGTGTAGGAGTACAGCGCACAATGTGAGGAGATTGTACCAAGTAATGTGGGCCCCTTTGGACCAGTTTCCAGCGGCGGGTTGCCTCTCCCTAGATCTGCGACAAGCGCTTGACACGCTGAGCTGGGAGTATATGTTGGTGGCGCTGGGCCAGTATGATATACCTGTCGAATACCTGAACTGGGTCAGGCTATTATACGCTGCGCCTACGGCTCGATTGCGATCAGGCAAACACATCTCTAGTGCATATGAGATTCACAGCGGCACGAGGCAAGGATGCCCGCTCTCCCCTATGCTTTTTATACTGGCACTTTAACCACTTGCACACACACTACGCATTTCAGCCCGGGACTGGGGCATACCTGTTGGCCCGAAGATGCACGCTGCGCCACTATATGCAGATGATATCACACTATACACTCGGGACTTATATAACGGATTCTCTGAGGTCGCGGTGCTCTTCACGGAGTTCGGCAGAGTGTCTGGCCTCTGCATAAACTTTGACAAATCGGTAGCCTTCTCCTTCAAGCAGCCCGATGCGCCGCACACGATTGACTTTGGTGACAGCAAGATACAGACTGCTTCCACCACTTTTAAATATCTGGGAGTGAAAATATATAGGACACAGCAAGATACACTGTACGGCAATGTTCAAAGCACAATAGTAGCTACATTACGTTCACAGATAGCGTTCTGGATAACGCTGCCTTTGTCGGCCACGGGTCGCATGGCCATCCCAAAGATGGTGATGCTGCCAAGGGTATTGTACTACTTTACAACGCTCCCAATATTAATCCCCATGAAAGTGTTCCAAGTGTTAGATTCCCTGCAGACGGAGCTCATATGGGGTGTGGGTAGGCGTAGGGTGGCACTAAAGAAGCTACAACTCCCGACGACAGCAGGAGGAATGGGAGCTCCAGACTTAAAGGCCTACTGTATGGCGAGTCAGCTACAATGGCTCTCATTCTGGTCGGTAGGCCGCAACTTGCAGGAAATTGGCTATACACCCAGGAAGCTGGCGCAGGGTAAATTGCATGCAAAGCTACATGACACGCATCCAGTTAACAGCACGGACTCTCCACAATTGCGAGTAGCCCTGCAGTATTGGAAATACGTTTTGAAGTATACACAGCCTCGCTTGTCCTATGCACCGAATACCCTTCTTCTGGGTTTGCCCATACCAACAGGTACAGTCACAAAGGGTCAGCTGGCCGGATGGGAAGATGGAGGGATAACAACAGTGGCACTGTTCCATGAGGGTATCCTGTTGTCACACAAGGACTTTGTTCACACTAATGGCTTGCCGGATACCCTGTTTCTCTTACACGCCGGATTAATGCACTGTAGGTAAAGAATGTGGGCTCCGGACGGGCAGGAACCGCCAACGAATGAGCTGGTCCATATGATCCACTTAATGGGTAATGGTAGGCATTTGACAAAATGGTTGTACACGGGAATCAGGGAAACACAGACCTCCCCATTAGGAGCTTTGCGGACTAAGTGGGTGGCAGAATTGGGAGCAGAACTAACTGACAGAGAATGGACAGCACTATTAGCCTACCTGAAAGCAGTATCACGCAATGCGCGATTTAAATTTATTCAATACCTGATCACGCAGAGGGCATACCTAACACCTCATAGACTCCATAAGATATTCCCTGCAGCGACATTGAGCTGCCCGAGATGTACAGAGGCAGATGCAGGGTTCGTTCACATGTTGTTGGCCTGTCCAGCACTAACATACTACTGGGCTCAGCGCATATATTAACGGACGTGGTTGGTGGGCAGACTTGGAATATGGCAAAGAGCTGCATACTGGGGCTATAATCGCACCCAAAGGGATACAAGGTTCAGGCGCGTTTTGCTAACCTAGCGTTGCTACTAGCAAAGAGGCACATCACTCGGAGGTGGAAGGCAGCTAGGCCACCAAAAATAGAGGCGTGGAAGGAGGACGTAGAGAAGTGGAGCTTAGCTGAAAGCGCTACGATACGGAAGGAGGAACAGCGGGGGCAGAGAAAAATACCCATAGCAATAGCATGGGATATGCTGTGTGAAGCCTTTAAGGGGTGGGATGTGTCCGCATAGGTGGCGGCTGACTCGATAACTGACACGTCATAGGTACCGCCGCTGGGCATTCATAATGCAACAGTGTACTGTTGGGCAGACATAAAAAGGTTCAGGGCCTAAGGCATTGGGGGAGATGGATAACATGTGCGGGATGACCGGGAACGAGAGGTTGTACACTGAAATGTGTTGCTTGCTCATGTTTTTCTTATCAAGAATGCAATAGATAAATACTCTGGACGCTAGAGCGGATACCAATTGTGTTGCCCAGTTAGTTAACTGAGGGGTGGGTGGGTGGGAGGGCTCCGGGAGGGTTGTATTGAGAATGATTGGAATATGTATTGCTTGTTACAACTATGGTATACGATGGACACATGCTGCGTAAACATACAAAGCGGAAGGTGCATGCTGTCTAAACTATCTGCACTGTAACCAAGGACTGGTAACTGTATGTCAGGACGGCAACTGTTATACTTGCAAATGTTAACTTCTTTGGTAAATTTCTGTATTAGTACGGGTGCTACCTGTACGGATGTACACTTGGAAAACTCAATAAAGTTTGTTTAAAAAAAAAAAAAAAAAAAGAATCAATAGGGGCCTGTATGCTGTAAGGTCTGTCGGGGACTTTTCAGGTTTTAATACAGAAGTCACTATCGCTTCCCTTGTCGTGGGGGGCAAGGTTCCTTCCGTTAGTGCAGTAGTGTACAGTTGTAATAGTTTGGGGACTAAGGGTGTTGCAAAGGTGGAATAAAACTCTATGGGAAGCCCATCCGAACCCGAGGTCTTATTACGGGCGAGTCCCTTTTTTGCACAGCGGATCTCGGCAGCGGTCAGCGGAGCCGCCAAGTCTTCGCTATTTACTTCCATAATAGTGGGGAGCTCCATGGATCCTAGAAATATCGTCGTAGCCTCTAACATATCGTGGGAGGGAGCGGCATAGAGATCTGCGTAGTAATCGTAAAATGTTTTATTAATTTCCAACTGGGTAGTGACTAGCGTATCGTGGCTGTCATAGACAGCCAGAACTGGTGTAGGGGTGGGTTGTGGCCTAATCAGTCGAGCCAGCAATGTGCCGGACCTGTCTGCTTCTGCGTATGTGCGCTGTGTATATGCATTTAAATCAATCAAACTCAGGTGTACTAACAGTTCTGCATATTTTATCCTGGCTTCTTGAAGATCTGCCATTTTCCCCACATCTGAATGGGCTGCACCTCCAGCATTTGCAATAACCCCTCCAGTTCCGTAATGTCACGGGCCGCCTCCTGTCTGGCCCCCACCAGTGTCCCCATAGAGACCCCCCGGAATGTCACCTTGAAGGCCTCCCATTCAACAGACCTGGTTGTAGCCGTGCCTTCATTTTCAGTGAAGTATGTAGTGATGGTATTTGCTAATGTAGTCCTAAACACTGGGTCCTCCAGTTGTAAAGGTTGAAGGCGCCATGTAGGGATTGGTGTGGGGGTCCAACCCCTTTTAAGGAACAGCTCCAACGAATTATGGTCCGAAATAGTTTTTTCCAGTGCGTTACAGATGAAAACAAGTCTGGTGTACAAAGGAAATGATCAAGGCGAGTATGCAGAGAGTGTGGGTAGGAATAAAAGGAGTATTCATGCATACCAACATGTTGCAATCTCCATATATCCAGCAGCCTAATACCCTCAGCCCATCTAGCCAAATTAGTGGCCTGAACTGTGGCAGCCACGTTAAACAAGGGAGGGTGCGAGCAGTCCAAGTGTATGTCAAATACCGTATTAAAGTCTCCCCCCAGTACCCACGGATATTGCGTCCAGTCTGATGGGGCTCGTGACAAGCGGGAGAGAAAGGCGTCCTGGTCAGTATTAGGCGCATATATTGACCCCAACACTACCTGCGCACCATCCAGCGTCCCCTGCAAGAGTACATATCTCCCTTGTTCGTCGATTCCACTTTCATTTAGGGAAAAAGGAACCCCCGCCCGCAGCCAGATCGCTGCCCCCCTTGAGAAGGCTGAGTATGCAGTACCATACAACTGACCCCTCCATCTTCTCTGCACCTTACTAAGCTCAGAGGTAACCAAGTGTGTTTCTTGTAAGTACGCAATGTGAGCCCGCCGGCTGATTGCAAAACATGATCACGGTCTCTATAATAGGCCTGGGCAGTAAAATCCGCTCCGCTTGCGGAATTTTGGCAATTTCGCGTTCCGCGGAGAACGCAATTCCGCGATCCGCGGCGTAGTGGAATTTTTTCCTTGTTCGCGCGTTCAAAATGCGTGTTTGCGCACGCGGTAGTGACTTACCGGGATCCCTGCGTTCGCCGACGACTTTTCCTATCCGTTCGCGTGCGCCACGAGATTTTGGTAGCCGGCCGGGCGATCCCGCGAGAGTGTGCGATCGCGAACACGTCATCTGGACGCGCCATTGGACATCCGCGTTCTCGAACAGGAAACACGCATCGCGAACGGGCGGGACAAGTGAAACAAGATGGCCGCGCCAATTGGCGACGGCATGGGCAAGTTTGCAAGATATTTCCCCCCGAGCACGCAAACAGCGTCCCCGAACAGGAAAAACGCATCGCGAACGGGCGGAACAAGCAATTCCGCGTGCTCGCGGAATTCTGCGTAGCTCGCAGAGATTTTTTACATCTTTGCGGAACTTTGCGGAACGCGACTACGCAAATTCCGTCCAGGCCTACTCTATAATTCAATATTCTGGCCAGGATCGGCCGCGGGTTCGCGCCAGGTATGGGTTTTCGCGGGGAAACCCGATGGGCCCGCTCCACTGTAAAGAGCGCAGACAAACCTGTGGGTGCCACGCTGGTTTTGAGACACTCCTCGATAAATGTCGTCGGGTGTTGACCCCCTGCACCTTCAGGGAGCCCAACTATCCTAAGGTTGTTGCGTCGGGCTCTACCTTCCGCATCGTCGGCGCGGGCCTGGGAGGATTCAAGTTGCTGGCGCATATGCTGTATTTGTACATCATGTTCCTTCACCTGCGATACTATTGATTGTTCAGATATTTTCACTTTTTCCGCTAGTTTCTTGTGATCATCTTTGAGCAGATTGAGTTCTGTTGATATGATGCCCAGCCGTTGCGCAATTGCAGATCTTGAGTTTCGGATTTCCTGCAATATCATGTCCAGCTTATCAGTGGGAGGGGGATTTGTGACCCCATCCTCGTTCAGTTGAGATTGCACCGATGAAGTCTCTGAGGGTGGAGAGCGAGATCCAGCCCTGCCGGTTCCTGCTGTAGTTTTTGTCCTACCTCTGCCCATTGTCGTTGGCTCAGCTGCAACTTAAGTATTGTCGCACCTATGGGCTCCGCGTGGGTCAATATGCTTAGAAGGATGGCACTAGCCCGGCGACAGGCCCCAGGGGATGTTGCTGTCCAGCAGTGGAGCACTATATGGACTTCTCAGGCCGCGACAGCTTGCCGCCACGCCCGGGAACCAGCTCAGGGCCACCGGAGGGTTATGAAACTAGGATTTGGAGCGAGGCGGTGGGGGGGAGCCTCCACATGGGCAAGCAGTCAGGGTCCCCCCCTAGTGATGAGTTGCAAGGGGTAACGGGGGGGGTCCAGCCACACGTGTTCTCCTGCTCACTGTATGGGACAGTCACTGCGAAGGCGGGGGGGGGGGGGGTGGTCGGAATAATAGTTCCAGATGTCACGGGTCTCCCAACTAGCAGAGCAGGCCCATCTCCACGACCAATACAGATAGGCCGCCACTCGGGAGGCTCGCGTGTTCAGCCAAGTAGTGGTTAATGGCTCCGACCCGGGAAGGTCCCACAGGTGCACCCCCTGCCTTGGGGCCCGCCCCGCCGCCACAGGCACCCCTCAATGCGGGCCACTTTTAAGACTTCGGTTGTAATGCAGGGGGGGAGCTGCAGGCCTCTTCAGTGCTCCACTCCCCGTGATGAATTAAGGCCCACTTCCCCTCCAGAGCCAAAACCGCACACACTCAGAGAAGTGGGTAAGCTGGGGATTGGAGAGCCCAGAATGGTCCTTGGGGAGGGGAGGGGGGGCGCTCCCGCCACACCGCCCTGTGCCCAAGGAGGAGAGCAGGGGGGTGCACAGAGTCTGCCAGGAGCTTCAATCAGTGTTGGGACTGTGGCCGTACCTGCCCCTCGGGCCCGTATCCTGGGCCTAGTTTAATGTGGGTTCCAGCTGTATGGTGGCGTCAGGCCGGCCCGGAGCTCCCGACCAACTCCCGGCTTCAGGATCCCCACCGGAGGGTGCAGGGGAACGGTCCAGATGCTCCCCGGTAGGCCGCCGCTCCCGCCACACCTCACCGCGGCAATCCTCCGGACCCCGGATGAATAAGTGAGGCGGGGAGATCCGGACACTATCCGCAGGCGGCCCGCAGTCACCAGCAGACTCCACAGGGGCAGCATCCTTTTCCGTCCGGGCAGGCCGCCATCCAGGACCTCGCGTGCAAACACACGCCGCAACAAGTGATCGCCGCTAAGCCTAGGGTGCCAGGTGACGCCTCTGCTTCAAGGCACGCCCTACTTGCCTCAGGCCTGCTCCCGCCTGGACTGCTCTGGATCACAGGGCACTCCTCAGCAGTGCTCCGCTCCACGATTTTCGGCCCCACTTTAAATGCCTCGAAGTCTGCTACCTTACTGTAACCCCACTGGGTATTGAGGCCGCTGGAGTCAGAGGATATTCGCCTGATTAAGCGTCCCAGGCCCAGAGCTTGTCGCTTATGCGACCTCCATCTTGGACTGCTAGCCACGCCCCCTATGAATGAATATAGTTAAAGCACAATTAAGGAAACTTATGTGTAATTTTATAAAGAAAATGAATGTACTAGGTGCCGACATCTGAAAAGGTCGAGACAACTTGGCATACGGGGATCAGGCAGGGGTGCATGACAATAAAGGTAAAGGATACACAAGGTAAATGTGCACAAAAATGGTTCCAAGTAGTGAGGTACCACAAATGTGTCTGTCAGTGTGCCACACCTGTCATGTCACATCCTATTTTCGTTAACCTTGCAACAAAAGTCTCAAACCAAGCAATCCTGCCAAAACCTATTTTGGGCTAAAGGAGGTGCAGCACAGACCACAAACTCGCTCTTTATGTGTGAAAAAGGCCGCTTTATTGAAGACCGGTGAACCTCACATTGTTACCTTGGTCTTTGCCTTACAAAACTACACCTAACTATACATTTGTTCACCTATTTGGCTCCTCCCCCCACCCATAAGGTTCCCCCCTTATATCCTTTCCTTGCAACTGTTTAAAACCCATACTCAGTCATTAACTGTTGAACTTTAACCCCAGTAACCTCTTACGTACTTCTATAAACATCTACCTATCTAAATTTCTCCCATCTTAACTTCTCTTTTATAGCTTCATCCTGGTGTAACTTGTTCACAACCGTAAACTTAACCTGTAACCATGTAAAAACTAGCTGCCAAATGCCACTCAGATAAGTCCTTCCTCCTCCCTGACTTTTCTGGCCCTCCTCCCACTAGTAAGGGCTATGGTACCTCCTTATGTTCAGAGCCTTGTTACAGCTCCATACCTAAGCGAGCACATGCCTTCCAACTCCTCTGAAAAATTCCACCGCCGCAAACCTCAACTCGGGGAGCTCTACCCTACTAAAACCTTCCTCCCTCCAAAGCTTCTCATGTCTCTATATAACTTTCTCCTTGCTTAACCATTGCGGTGGGCCGCGCTGCCCCCTCCACTGTGACCGAGGAATAAATTCCGTCCACAGGAAAAAACATCCAGACCACTGCTGACTTATTTCCAGGGTAACCTCAGAAGAGCTTCCCCATGCAGGCAAACCGTGCCAGTCTGCCGTCAATCCTAACCTCTGTCAATAAATGTCAAGATACTGCTATCCAAGCAACTCGCCGCCCCCGTCTGCTCCATTCTTAACAGTTCCATGAAGGAAGGTAGTCTCTCTCTAGAGTGGAAAGCAGCAAAGATTATCCCTATCAGGAAAAATCCTAAAGCCCCCTTGGACGATGCATCCAACTATCGCCCCATCTCTTTGCTCCCCCTACAGAGCAAACTCCTGGAAAAGCATATCAACAAGTACCTGTCTGAATATGTCGAATCCTCAAACTATTTTGATTCCTCTCAGTCGGGGTTTCGACCCAGACATAGTACTGAGTCTGCACTGGTTGCAGTTACTGATAACATCAGAATGTCACTGGACAACGGTCAAGCAGTACTTTTGGTGCTGCTTGACCTATCTGCAGCCTTCGATACTATTTCCCATCAGACTCTTCTCAGGAGACTTAGGGACATAGGCCTCCAAGGAAATGCCCTGAAATGGCTGTCCAATTTCCTGTCTGATAGAACCCAGGCCATTAATCTGGGCCCTTTTCGCTCACAGACCTCAAGAGTGACCAAGGGAGTACCTCAGGGCTCTTGTTTGAGCCCCACTCTATTTAACATTTACGTTACTCCCTTGGCGGGATTATTGAAGAATTTAGGATTCATTCCCATCTCCTATGCTGATGACACTCAGCTTCTACTCTCCTTTTACAAAACTAACCCCAACATTCAGACCACCTTTTCAGAGGATATGAAAGTCATCGCTGACTGGATGAGGGACAACTTCCTTCAACTTAACGCAGGAAAATGAGAGATAATGCTGTTTGGAGAAGCAGTGGTGAGGTGGTCCCCTGGATGGTGGCCAGAGGAACTGGGTCCGGCCCCAACCCCAAACCAGGTGGTTAAGAACCTAGGAGTCCGCATAGACCAAAAATTAACATTGGGGGACCACGTCACCACTACTGCAGGAGCATGTTTCCACACACTCGGTCTCCTCCGAAAAGTTTTCCCTTTTCTACCATCTCCCACGCGGAAAACTCTGATCCAGGCATTAGTGTTAAGTCGCCTGGACTACTGTAATGCCTTGCTAATCTCAGCCAATGAAAAGTCCTTAAACAAATTGCAATTAGTCCAGAACACTGCGGCTCGCCTGGTAGCTAATGCCCCTCCCAGAACAGCCTCTCTTCCCCTACTCCACAAATTGCACTGGCTTCCGGTGCGGAAGAGGATTAAATTCAAGATCTGTTGCATGGCATACAAATCCCTAAATAACCTGGGTCCCAGCTATTTATCAGACAAATTTGTCAGGTATTTGCCACCCAGGTCCCTCCGGTCAGGGTCAAAAGCACTTCTCCACATCCCACGCTTTAAAAAAGCCTGTATGGGTGGTAAAGCTTTCTTCCATCTAGCTCCACTCAACTGGAACCAACTTCCCATCCACTTGCGCCAATGCACGGACTACCTGGTATTTAGAAAGCTGCTGAAAACATCATTGTTCTGATTCATCTCTCCTAGGTTGGTAACTGTAGTCCTAGCGCGGAGATACCCCTGTTGGGGTGATTCGGGCGCTCTATAAATTAATAAATATCAAATATCAAAATGGACCTTGTTACTAGAGGGAGGCTTGGGTCCTTGCCTGAGCTAGATTAGACCACTTCTAATGTATATACTAACAAATTATCTAGCTTCCGTATTTCTCAAGGTTTTCAAAAGTAACAAAACCAATGCCCATAATTCATTAGCCCTTGTGATTTATTTCACTTTTCTTTATTTTTTTCAGAAAAATGTTTGTTGCATTTAGAACATGTCAACATGAAGGTCAACACTTAATTTGTGAAAGCACTTAGTACAAACATACGTAGACCAAAGTTGTGTTTACATAAATGGCATGTACAAACTTATTAACATTTTTAACATGACATATTTGACCAGTCCTTTACTGACACATAAAACGCTTGGCGGAAGAATCATTTTGAAAACATATAATATATCCTGCCATTGTGAATAGCCCTAGGGACGCTAGCTTGAGTTGTTGTCATATGGGGAGTTGTTGCAATACTAAATCTCTCCCAAACACTAATGCTGCAAATGTCCTTTACCAGGGGCATGGGTCAACGCGTTTCAAACCCCAAACCTTTGAAGGGTTCTCCTCAGGACCTGGACCTGGTCATATCTCAAATCGTGTTGAAATGGAAAATGTCATTGTCCGCTCATGCCACTTCGTTTGTTTAGGGAAGTCGGATTCCTTTTGATTAGGGGTGCACTGTTAATCATGTATGCAGGCAACGTCTCGAGATGAAACATCAGCCAAAAATCAATTACGGTTTCATTGACCAGCAGGGATGTCCGGCCACAGGACCCTCCAGAATGTTCCCGCTGTCTCGGACCCAGCTGCACCGGCTTTACTGAGAAGAACAGGCGGACACCCCCCACTGAAGCACTCGACCCGCCCACTGGGGTCCGAGACAGCGGGAACATTCTGGAGGGCCTGCATACATGGTTGACAAGGACCAATCGGAACCAATCAGAAGCTTCATTTCAACCGAGGGCAGCTATAAGGAAATCCTAAGCGGAAAGACAGAAAAGATTAACAGTGCGCCCCTAATCAAAAGGAATCCGACTTCTCTAAACAAACGAAGTGGCATGAGCTGACAATGAAATTTTCCATTTCGACACGATTTGAGATATGCCACCAGAGAAGGCGCAAGCTCCAAGCACGGTGTTGTCATTTATGGGAACTGAATTGGTTTCCTTGACAATGGATGCACGCCTACCAACTGATGAATATTGGCATATGCAGATGCTGCTGGATGACATGTTGGCTAAACTACGAGTGACGGTCGGGGAAGTACAGGTTCTGTTAGGCCATTTGACGTTGCATGTAGAGTAGTATGGATGGGAAGGACATTGTGTAGAAGATGGAGCAGGTCATTAGCGGCCCCATCACATGCATGTGTTTCTCTACAGGGACAAAGGAAGAGTTACGTATGGGGTGCAGGTTCTGGGAAGATTACAATGGCATTACCATGACAGCATGTAAAGAATGGGAATAGAATGTACAAATGTACTCTGACGCTGCAGGAGCTAATGGTTTGGTTTATACGGGTAGGGTAGATGGTGCGCAGAAGCAGTGTCCAGGGCACTGGAAACATGGGGGTAGGAGTATCGCCTTCCTTGAATTTTCCTCTAGGGGTAGTGGTCTCGGCATGGGAACAGGAATTGCCACACAGGAAAGTCGTATCCTCCTTCTGGTCTCCGAGCCTGCAACAGACTAGGCGCAACATTGTTATCCCCCCCACCCCCCCAGTCCTCCTACGCTCCCTCCTTTCCTCCTCAATTACTTCCCTGTTCCCTTTTTTTTTTTTTCCTTAAACTTTGCCAGCATTGGTGGGATCCAAACCCTTGTCCTGCCAGAGCCTATGCCCCCAGAGACAGAAGACATTACATATGAGCTATAGCTCCTTGCTTCTTCCACACTCTTTACGTCAAAGCCCCCCTGTATGATTGGCGTCATGACCCTAGAACCAGCTTACTTGTAAACCTGTGCCTCCGCTATTCCCCGCCCTTGCTGAGTTACCTCCTCGATGTCCTCCACCGGGTACTAGCGGGCCGTAGTACACCCTCCTGTTCCAGCTGTTTTGCTCCTGATGCCCGCAGACCTCCCCGAGCCCCCAGAGGCCGCATTTACCCAACTGGGGTGTTGCACCGCCGAGGCCACGTTTGACCTTTATGGCAGCAGCGAGACCGTTCCTTGCCGAACTCTAGCTGGCTGTTCCAGACCGTGCCATCCCTTCCTCTCGGGGTCTTTGAGCCGCATGTGACTTTCCCAAGTCTGCCTGTCCATGTGGCCGCTTCCCCTGCAAAGCCAAAAGTAAAGTCCGGCAAGCCGGGGTTAGCAGCCCTACCTGACCTTGCCCTCCCTGCTGCCTGGAAGTTTGTCCTCGCCCATTATCCATTTCCCCGTCCTGCCCGTTGCTGTCCCTTGGGGACATCCCCTTGCTTCCACCCCCCTCCCCAGCCGACAGTGGCCTGAGCCCCCCACGGGACCCTGTCCATCCATCCCCCGCTTCAAGGAGACTGGGAGCCCAGCCCTGCCCTGTATTCCCCCCTGTGGCACACCTCATCTAAACCTTGTCTTTCCCCTCCCATTATGGAGGACTTGTGCTGAGAGCTCCCCTCCTGGACTGAGACAGTCTCTGTTCCCAGCGCTTTCCCTGTATCCATCCTCAACCCCCCCTTCTGGGCAGCCCTCCCACCACCCTGCCTTCTACCCCCTCAAAACCACCCCCGCTGAACTGTATAAAGAAGTGGGCCCTCTAGCCTTTGGGCCACCTCCCCCACCAAATTCCTGCCTTGAAACTATAAGTCTCTTCCCCGCGCCTCACTATGGTCAGCTATTTTTATTTATTTATTTATTTATTTATTTTATGCGTTTTTATATAGCGCTGACTTTACCCGAAGGTGTCGGAGCGCTTCACAATAGGAACAGTAACATTACATGAGGAGAAAATTACAAGTGAGCATAATACAAAAGCAAGCGTTCCATTACATGAGGAAAAAGTGACAATTGTGCAAATAACAAAAACAAACAAGATACAAAAAGAGGTAGCAAATGATACATTACAAGAGGAAAAAGTGACAAGTGTGCATGATACAGAAGATACAAAATACAAATAGAGGTATAATACTGCAATAAGTGGCAGTCACTCAGAACACACTGGGAAGGCACTTCTATAGGCATGGAGTACAGAATTTCCTATTGTGGAAGAACTTCCTTGAGGGAGTAGAGAGGGCGTGAATTAGGTTTGGAAGTGTCTTTGGAGAAGGAGAAATTTGAGGTCAGTTTTGAAGGACCGGGAAGAGGTGGTGTTCCGGAGCTGAGGCGGAAGTGAGTTCCAGATTCTCACTGCGTTGCCTGAAAAGCATTGGGCCATCGATCTTTCCTTTTTGAAAGTGGGAGGTTCAAGCAATAGGTTTTCCGCATTACGTGATGGTCTAGAGCCTCGAGAGAGTTTCAGTTTATTTGCCAAGTAGCGAGGAGAGGAGGAATGCAAGGCTTTGTGGGTGATGCAGGCAGTCTTGTAGGTAGATCTTGCCTCGATGGGAAGCCAACGAAGGGAGGATAAAATGGGTGTGATGTGGTCGCTTCTTTTGGTCCCATATATGAAATGAGCTGCTGAATGGAGCACAGATTTGAGGGGGGACAGGTGGGATTTGGGGAGGCCAGTAATAAGAGAATTGCAGTAGTCCAGTCTAGAGAGAACCAGCGATTGGACCAGGGTTTTTCGGTCTTGCTCTGGGAAGAAGCGTCGAATCCCCCAGAGAAAGCGCAGTTGGTATCGAGCAGACTTTGCAATGGAATTGATGTGGGAGAGTAGATTGAGTTTTCTGTCGAGTATGACACCAAGGGATTTTGCGCTGTCGACAATGATAGGTTTATTGTTAAGTAGATTCATCTGATCCATCCATGATTGAACCGGAGGAGGAGAGAGTGAGGAGGAGAGGAGGAGGAATTCAGTTTTGGAGGGATTCAGAATCAATTGATGAGTTAGCATCCAGTTTTGAATGGAGTTGAGAGTAGAGTTTAGGATGGAGAGATTGTGTGGAGGACACCTTGAGGTAGATTTGAGTGTCGTCCGCATAGAGATGATAGAGGATCCCAGATTTACTTAGATTTCCCAATGGTTCCAAATAGAGGTTGAACAAAGTGGGTGCAAGTATAGAGCCTTGAGGAACACCTTGACCTACCGCCAAAGGAGATGAAAGACTGTTCGCTATTTTGATCATTTGGGATCTATCAGAGAGGAAGGAAGCAAACCATTTAAGCACTGTGCCTTCCATGCCCAGTCTCTGTTGAAGAGTGTTAAGGAGAGTGTTGTGATTGACAGTGTCAAAGGCTGCAGAAAGGTCCAGGAGAATTAGAAGACAAGACTCCCCTGAATCGAGTATCCGCAGTGCGTCATCAATCACTTGCAGCAGGGCTGTTTCAGTGCTGCAGTTTTGAATGAAGCCAGACTGGAAATTGTCAAGAAGATCATTGTCCTTGATATGACGGGAGAGTTGTTTTGCTACACATCTTTCTGTGATTTTCGCAAGAAAAGGTAGGTTAGTGATGGGGCGGAAGTTGTTGAGGTCGTTCGCATCAGCAGTGGGTTTTTTAAGAAGAGGGGTAACCTGCCCAGTTTTGAAGGGAACAGGAAGGTAGCCTTGACAGAGGGAGAGGTTAACCAGAGTGGTCCAATAGGAAAGAGAATGGGTGTAGAAGTCGATTTCAATGGCACTAGGGATGGGGTCAAGAGAATGGTTGGAGGGCTTTGTTTCGAGGATGCATTTGAGGAGGGCATCTTCAGAGATGGAGTCAAAGTTCTGCCAAATGGCTAAGGATTTGCGCTCCTCTGGAGGGGTAGGATGAATAACCTGATCCACAAGTGATTTCACATTTTCGTCCAAGAGTAAAGCGAATTCTGCTGCTTTCTTTGTAGAATCCTCCAACTTGGAGGTTGGGGGAGGGCAGTTTGGATTCTTGATGAGGTCGAATAGTTTTTTGGGTCTATTTTTGGCTGAGTCGAGGAGGGTTCTGAAGTGCGCTGCTTTTTCAAGGAAGATGTGCTTGTGGTACTTGGATCTTGCTGAACGAAGCGTGGCCAGATTATTGGTGGAGGGCGCTTGTCTCCATTGTTTCTCCAGGATTCTTAGGTACATCCTTTCTTCATAAAGGGATTTGTTGAACCAAGGTGCTGAGGGAGTAGGCCTTTTGCTTTGAAGAGGAGCGACGTTGTTGATTTCGACTGCAAGGACTGAGAGGCATTGGGAGGTGAGTTCATTCACATCCAGGTTCGGGTCTAGCCTTGGAAGTGATAGCAAAGCCGAATCACAGAGGGTACCGAGGTCAATATTTTTCGTGTTACGGAACCATGAAGTAGTCCTCTTAGGTTGGCCGAGAGTTATAGAGTGTGATAGGTGAAGAGAGAATGGGATGAGGAGGTGGTCAGACCAGTCTACATGAATAGGGATAGCGATAGTAAGCATGTCTGCTTTAGAAATAACAAGGTCCAGGATTGAGCCCTTAGAGTGTGTTGTTTCTGTGCAGTGTTGGATAAGATCGTTTGCCGAGAGAAAGGTGGCCAGCATATTCGCAGAAGAGTCTTCCAGCGAGCCCCAGTGGAGATTGAAGTCACCCACGAAGATCTGATTGTCACTTTGCGAGTATTGTTCGCTGATGAAGTCAGTGAGTTCTTCCATAAACGAAGGGCCGCTGCCAGGCGGGCGGTAAATGGCATGGAATCTGAGGGGTGAGCGTTGGTGCAATTGAAGCTCAAGAGATAGGCATTCAAAAGTGCGGAAGGAGCTGTTAGGAAAAGCCTTGAGTTGAAGGGAGTTTCTAAAGATGACTGCAACACCTCCCCCAACTTTGTCTATTCTGTCATTTCTCAATATAGAATAGCCTGTGGGTAATAGGAGATCAAACATAGAGTGAGAGGTATCGTTGAACCAGGTCTCTGTGAGGAAGAGCATGTCGATATTGTGAAGGGTGATGGTATCGGAGATTTCAAGTTTGTGTTTTATTGCAGATCTGCAGTTGTGGAGCAGACAGCGCAACTCTGTCGAGACTGTTTTGGTGACAGGGGCACTTGGGCTATGAGGGGGGATAGGGATATTGTACTTATATGAGGGTGCTCGGGAGAATTTAGGTGGATGATTGGTTCTGACAGAGGAGATGGTCGGAATAGTGTAGATAGTAGGGTTACTTGGAGAGGAAAGTGGAAGAAGGGTGGCGTTCGAGGACTTGAGTGAGTTTGCGATGTTTGCAGGCGACAGGTTATGATTGCCTATTTTGGGGTGTGGTGGCGAGGTGCATCTCGTGGGAAGGTGAGTGTTTTCCAAAGGAATTGAGGTGTATGGAAAGGTGGAAATCTTGGAGCTTAAGAGGGAAATGGTAGCTTCAAGCTGGGCGATGGAGGTGATGAGAGAACCTAGCTTATTTTCCAGAGAGCTATGCTGACAGTGTCCTAAAGACTCAGATGCCCAGCTCTCCAGACCCCATCCCTAAAGGCTGACTTTACCACCACTGGCGGGCGACTTGAATTCCTGCCTTATAGCGCCCTGAAACACTGAGCGCATAAAATATTGCCTCAAAGCAGCCGTTCGCCTGCCCTCCTCCCCCTCCGATATAAATTATACTGTGGGGCACTGCGTGATGCAAACGCCCCCCCACCCCCGTCTTCTGAATACCAGGGGCCGCTCCTTTCCCCCTCCTTTGGCCCCTGGTACCTACCATTGCCGCAGCGAGGAACGGGCCGACACCAATACACCGCTGGATGCACAGCACGCCGGCCACCCAGTGCGCGAGCCTCTGCGTTAATTAGGCCCATGCGTCTTGCATCCGCAAGCAGGCGCATGGCCTATATGACACCCAAGACAGAAAGAGGCCTGTACCGCTGAGCTACAGCTTACGCTTAAAATGTTTTAAAAATGTTTCCTCCTCCCCCCCCATGGCAAGCTGCTGTGTCACCTTACTCACAATGGTGACACAGAGCACAAGATGGCTACATGGATACCCCGCCCGCCAGCCCAAAGGCTTAGCCCAATTGGGCCCGCGACGCATTATTGGCCCAAAACCCCCATGGGTGCAAGCCTCCCATGCGGCCGGCTGCCCCCCAAAGTTCCATTAGTGGCTAAGTAACTCCAACTTTGAAATTAATCATCATAATTGATTTTTCTTAGTTGCAAACGTAAATTACAGCACCTCAGCTGCACTGGTGAATTTAAAGGATATAAATCTGCAGTCACAGATTATTTTCTGTTTATATGTTGTTTTGGAGTTTTAATCATGAAACCTACCAAGAAAAACGCCAATATTCTGACAGAAAACACTCGAGAAGATTGAAGAGAGTAGATCCATCATTTCCAGTGTGTGATATGAAAGCATCTTTCAGAAACATGCTTAAACAATCTCCCGTACTTCAGCAGAAAGTTTGGAGAGTGATATTTTTTATTTTGTGCCTACTCAGCTTCGATTTTAATGAGAAGAGTGCAGTGCCTCGTGGCAATGTAGACACAACTCACTAGAAAGAAGCCTTGTTAATATTTAGTTTCTTTGCTTGACATATTTGCCACCACGAATCAAAAAATTGCTAAATACAAAACCCAGTGACGTAGAAAACATTCAAAATCTAAACATGGTGACTCTCCTTATAAACATACAGACAGTAATATTAAAACATGATTCAAATTTGACCTACATACAAATTCATCAGTATCTATAAATGTAACGTTTTCTTACCATGTAGGCATACATTAATATTCTGTACTACATACATGTCGTTTTGGTATGCTTGTTCACCAGCAACTCTCTTCACTGTTTGGTGTTGTCACAAAGTGGGTCATACCCAACCAGGTGAGGTTCAATGTCATACTGGGCTGTTCAGTGGTACTTCATCGGTTTTGTCCAATGAAAAACAATAGCATGCTTCTTTTACAGCAAAACGCACCACTATGTTCTGAAATGCTGGTTTTGGAGGGGCATTCTCGGATTGTATGTCAGGACTTTCTGAGCAGGTATTCCAGTTCTTTCTCACAACAACACCTGGACCCTGCACAATGTTGTTGAATAAAGGCAACAAAGAGCGTGTCTGAGACTAAGGAGATAGGTAGGCAAATGTCTGATACAATGCAGGAGACAAATGACCAGTATTAAAGACCAAACCCCCATGAGTTCCCAAGGAGCCCGACTCCCTCAAGGATTCGGGTCATACAGGGCACAAATATTGGCTCCCCGAGTATGGGCGACAACTAAATAGTATTAAACAGTGTTATGATTTATTTGACACCCGGATTGGGTGGATTCTACAGGTGTTCCATATCTTGAGTGCATCACTCCAGTGCTTTTTTTGCTCATGCGTCTCTAATGTTAAATAGTTTCACAAGCAAAAGCATCTTCTCTTTCACATAAGGAGGACACCCACTTTCTACTGCATAGGTGCTGACTTTGCTCCCATGCAACTGTATTTTACACAGGTGTGCACAACAAGCTGCATCCCCTTCTGTAATACCAAAATGTCTATTACATTTCCTGGACAATTTGTATAAAGTGCCCCATTGTCCTAAAGTTGATCTGCTCAATGCAAGAGTGGCCTGATGAAGACACAAATGTTGGTCTCAGCACCAGGTCACCAGTAATTCATACATTCCCTTCTCACGCATGCAATACTTGTACGCTATAGTCCATTGTAAAGTCACGTCCTTCTAGGCTGCCTTCGACTCCTAGATTCCTGTACCCATTTAGCTCCATGTCTCCATAAATTATGGGAGAGAGATCTAGGAGTTACATAGCAGCCTGAGGACAACACTATGCAAGGTCAACCCTAATGCTGTTTTGTCACCAATCCTGATGGTTTTAATTAGAGGTGGACTGCTTTTGCCAAAGCGACATCTCCCCTCTGATTGTTCTGTCATGTGTACTTTCTCAGTGAACAATGTAAAGCATGAGGCAGCCAAGGTAAAAGCAAGTGGCTCTTTGTCAATTCCTCATGAGTACCTACTCCACTCTGCAGTGCATCCATTGTTGATATTCCTAGAATAAGGGTTTCATCTCAAGAGTCACCATTAGTTCGCTCTCATAATGTACGATGCAAAATAAAAGTAAGGGAATGTATTTATCTTTCCCATTCACCCAAACTTCTTTTTCTTTTATAGAGCGACTGCTGAAAATGACATTAGACGAGAGGCGCAAAACATATGTAAGGGATGTTGTCCCACTGAAGGACATCATGACATGGATGGAAGAAATGACATCTAAAGGCCAAGGTGAATGTAAATCGGAAGCTTCTGAGGTGTGCGGCAGCAAAACACCAGGTATTGGTTACAACCATGGATTTCAAACAGCTAAATATTGTAAATAAGTTTTTGTCAACGAGTGTGTGTGTGTGTGTGTGTCTGTCTGTCTGTCTGTCTGTCTGTCTGTCTGTCTGTCTGTCTGTCTGTCTAGGTTTGCCCTCATTGTTTTCAGGCAATGATATAAATAATTGTACTTTTTTCACTGTCCCCGCCAAGAATCAACCCAGCCCATACTCCATATCACCTTGCAAACAGTTTGTGATGTGTATATTGTATATTGCTGTCAGCAGCACCCCAGAACAGATCCCAAATATCATTAAGCTGCACTATACTGCTGGACATATTCATGATGTGTATGTCAAATTTAGTTATCTTGCTCCTAATGGATTTTGGTATCCCACATACTTTCGCAATATATACAACTGAATGTATTTGCTATACAGTTCCCAAAGACTACATGTACTTTTTTGCTACCATTGATTAAAAAAAAAAAAAAAATTTGATGCTATCTGAGAGACTGACAATTTAGTCCCGACATGGATCAGCTGTGTAAAATTACATGATTGGTGAATGAGTCCTTCCGGGTTGCACCAGTATCTTTGGTGATAATGGAAGATATTAATATTCACTATGACAACAGTGCATAGATGTTACTTATCTGTCTCATTACATTTATTCCACATGATGGCGACTGGCTTAGACGTCCCCTGGTCTTTCCTCTAGACTGTGCCCCATAATCTGCGGTGTGATTTTTTTTTTTTGTTGCGTGATTGACCAGGGGCTGTGCAGTATTCTTTGCCTGTGGTATCATTAAGGTTGTCAAGTTAGTGGTCTTTGCCTTGTAGTGTCCTCCCTTTTTGTGGTCATGGAATGTTGAGAAGTGCGTGATAAATAAAATTCAAAAAAGTAATCTAAGGTCAGTTTTTATCTCCACTGAGTTAGAATTACAGCTTTGTATCTGCAGACAGTTTTTCATGGTAGATAACTACAGCGAATTCAAGGTTTTAATGGCATAGGTGTAACTTGTGTAATTTGCTGTAGCGTAATCGCGCTAAATTACCGCAACATTACGCAAGATTATGCAAGTTGCATAATCCAGCAGTTAGTGCTAGTTTCTTTACCCTAGGATGCATTTTGCACTCTGTTCCTGTGCTCTTGCAGTTGGCATTTTTGCCCTATATTACTCCGAATGACGCAAGTGTCATAATCGCGTAATTGTCAGTGATTTCACATTACAAGGGTAATCCAAAATTACTCAAATTACTCTGATTACCCCGGTATAGCTAAAATTTGATATGATATCAAAGGTGTTGCAGATGGGGTTGGGGATGTGCCGAAGTCCCAAGAAGATGGTGGTTTATTGATGGATCCCTTCGCTCCCCATGCCATAATCCCCTTAAAATCCTGTCTCCAGGCAGTGATCAAGGACTGCATCGTATGTAAAAGTGTTGCATTTGGTGTCTTTTGTTTTAATTATTCAGATTTTTTTAAACTTAATATGAGGACCCTATTTTAAGATGGAACGTGGTGAAAAAAGCTGAGAAAAAATGCGCACAAAAAGTGTGAAGTGCATTATTAAATATAAAAATGAAGATTACTTAACAGAACTACTGAGCTTTGAAGTAAAGCAAATGCATAATTAAATGTAGGCTACAGAAGACCTTGGATTGGATACTAAATAACAATGAAATGTATACTAAAGCGTAGACAAAATAATTTGTGGTTTGTATAAGTAGGCCTTGGCTCCGGTTGTGCTTCTTTTTGAGAGGAGAGATAAATGGCGATTAGAACATGTAAACCCTGATGCAGGATTGTGCAGTATGGTAAATATGAGATAAAGAATCGGTGTCTAGAAGGTTGTGTTTGAACGTTTGATAGATCATCAATACTTTCAAGCAGTGTTCTTGGTCAGGCTGCACATCTGAAAACATAAAACCCTTCCTCTCAAGTGCCTGGCATCAGGAGAGAGATTCACAATAGCCTGTGGTGCCTATCGGACCAGCGCTGCACCAAGTGTATACACGCCTGACTCAGCGGGCGCTCCTCTAATAAGTGGAGCCGAAAATCTCACTCACCATGGACTCCTAGTAATGCGCTGCACAAACCTACTTAAGATGCCTATAGTTGCCTAACCGTTGGTTTGTGGATGACTAAGAACAAAATGTGTGTGAACCTAAAGGCCTTTTTGCCACATGTTCAGGAGAGCAGTTCTCATTAGCACTGGCACTATAACTGTGCTATTCTCTGTGAATATGTAGACAAGCTCCCATTTCTTAATACTTGACCCTTAAACATCCGCTAAGATCTGCCAACCACTGTTTACATCAATTTGGGAGGGAAAGAAAGTACCAGACAACTGGAACCAAGGTGGTGTTGTCAAGATTCCAAACAAGGAGGCATGACCAACTGTAACAACTGGTATGGAATCATCTTCTGTCAATCCCGAATAAAATCCTGGCAAAAATCATTATACAGTGCATTTCTGATGCAGTAGATGAGCAGTTAAGAAGAGAACAGACTGGGTTCTGCAAGGGTAGAGGGTGTGTTAATCAGATCCTTACTCTATGCAGCACCATAGAGCAGTCCACGGAGTGGCAAAGAAAAGTATACATTAACTTTATTCGTTTTGAGAAAGTCTTTGACAGTGTTAACTGTGACAGCCTTTGGCATATACTGAGAACCTATAGCATATTTCAGCAGATAGTCTCCTCGTCAAGAGGTTATATAATAATTTTACCTGCAAGGTGGGAGAGAGTGCATATAGCTTCGAAGCCGAAACAGGTGTGAGACATGGATTTATGATGTCCGCATTGATCGTCAAACTAGTCATTGACTGGGTGATGCAATGCACAACAGACCAAGCCAGAGGCTTCAGATGAACCTTATTCTCTACACCGAAGGACCTTGACTATGTGAATAACAAAGCCTTGCTCTCTCACACGCACCAGCATATGCAGGAAAAGATGTCTTGCCTCATCTGTGCACAGCAAGAGGGCCTGAAGATCAACACGAAGAAATAAGAAGCCATGACACTCAACATCCCAACACTTTCACCAATCAAGGTGAATTGAGATGATTTATCCATGACTGAAGAGTTTGCCTATCTAGACCGTACTATCCGAGATGATGGAGGGATGGGCAGTGGCATCCGAGCGACTGAACAAGGCAAGGAATGCCTTAACTCCTTAACGGCGGCGCAAATTCCGCCGCGGTGCGGGAGTTTTAATGAGTGGGCGGGGCTGCGTCGGCCAACGGACGTGCGCAGCACTAGCCAGGTAGTGCTCGCGACGGCCGTTGGCCGACACGCGCACGGAACGGGTTAAGGATGCTGAACAATGTGTTGAGGTCATCTCAGAACAGCACCAACCCCAAGCAGAGGCTTTACCAAAGGTGCGTCATTTCCACACTCTTATGAATCAGAATGCTGACCATGACTGAAAGCGGCATCACTGAACTGTCAACTTTCCAATAACCTGAGCAGAATCTAGGGCATTTTCTGGCCATAAACCCATCTGTAACCAGGGCCTGCTCACCAAATTTAAGCAGGAGAGTATGGACACCATCGTTATAAGTACAAAATGGAGAATGATGGGATAAACCATCATGAGACTCCATCACAAGAACAGCTCTCCACTGGACATCAGAAGGAAAATAAAAGGGAGGCAGGCCGAAGAACACCTGGACGTAAACTGTGGAAACAAAAATGAAGACCCTGATCCCCACAGCAGGGTCACTGTGAATAAAAACGGGCCCTAGACAAATGGAAGTGGAGATCCTTTGATGCTGCCCTTTATGCCAGCCGGTTTAACGGCTAGTAAGTAAATAAGTATATTTGCAGTGATTTTTGATAACCAAAGATTACACTTCCTAAAGTATTCCCTCAACCAACCTTGGATTAATACATCTGTTCTAAACTTACTCTTTGTGGTTTTATTCAACCATCTCCTGCCTTCCCCAGTTTTCTTACTGTTGTAATCCAAAAGAGAGTCCATATGTAGCCAAGATGTATTTTTTTATTTTACAGAGTTTTATATAGCGTGAACTTGACCCGAAGGTATCGGGTATCAGAGCGCTTTACATAGCACCAGTTGCGTTACATGAGGACACATTCATTTTTGTTAGGCATGGGGAGATTATGTGATATGCCCAGAATCACAGGATGTTCAGCATCATTGCCGAGACTCTAACCCAGTTCCCCAGATTCAATGTCGACCGCACTAGCCGTTAGGCCAACTCCTCTCCCCAACCATCTAACAGGCTGGTTTATTAAGTTTAGTTACAAGTAGATAGGATGGTAAGTATGACGATTGATAGCCCCACAAGGAGCAGCCTCCCTGCTGCCCAGCCTGCACACTTCAACTGACACTCAGCACATCACCAGGCACCCATGCATTTCATGACATCACCAAGCATTCAGCATTCCACTCATCACCAAACACTCCAGCACTCATCCTGGCTGAGCAGTAGGGAAGATGTAGCTAAGGAAAAGGAATGGCAACAGTTAAGTCACAGCACTTACCTTCTGCCTTTCCTCTCCTCCATCCCCCCCAAACTTCTCCTGATTTTTCTTCTGAAGACATCTGAGTATTTTAGTGTCTTTCAGACTTCTTACTTCCTCACTATTTGTCCATCTCTGTATGAAAGAGTCTCTGCCTTCTCTCACTAGTTCCTCCTTTTTATTCTAGGTGGATATGCTAGTTCTCGTTTGTTCTTTAAACTTAGTATCAGTGGGTTTTCTCCATGTGCTCATGAATTTTGTACTTGTATCATTGATGTATGCAGTTAATCTCTCCAAAACTGCTGTTCTGATGCACTATATTTCAAAGGCCATTCTAGTCAGTGCTCTTATTCTGGTAAACAGGGGATAAGCACTTTAACAGTGATAAACGTTGTGCCAGAAAACTCCATTTGTTTGGTCACGGTGTTACATCATTATGCTATTCTGATTCAGGATGTCCGAATTCTCCTCTTCTTTAGATGGATCTGAATTTTATATCCTGTCCACTAGAGAGCAATACCCCTCTACCTCAATTTATCTAACAAAGAAATACCATCATGCATTCTGTTTCCTGTACTAGCCATAAAGCAATTCACAGTTAGTCTTTCAGTTGTATACTGATGCCGAGATGTTTTTTTTGCCAGAGCTCATCGGCAGAAAATCTTTCTAATGTCTTTATCCCATCTCCCACATTCTTTATGGTTTACCACACAAATCTTATACATAGAGCCTGTGAAAGTGGTAACGTTATTGTCTGAATTGTGATTTTTCCCATGGGCCTCTTGTCTTTATCGAAAGGTGCAAGATGCAAAGCTTAACTTGAAGTTCTTATGTCTCTCATTTTCTTGCTTGGAGAATCTTTTTTTTATGATATTTTGTTAGGCTATAACACACTCATACAAAGTGTCATCTGTGTGCAGCTAAGATTCCATTGTAATCAATAACAAAACTTTACCCCACGATAGATGGCAGGTCATGCATACGTAAGACAAGCTATATATATCCATTTTGTACTCCTAAAACCTTAATATAATATACAATATAAACTCTAATAGACCAATACCAACCACTGGCCTAAGACTAAGTGGAGGGGTGGGGGTTGGAAGGAACTGGGGTGGCAGGGGGTTGGATGGGAGGCAAAATTAACAAACCTGAAATAACACACAGTATAATACTATGTAGACGCTCTCCCAAAGCTCAAGGTTTCCATGATATCAAAAACCACAGCTGGGGTGCCAGAGTCTGGATGAGGAATGTAGCAGACACATTTCCCTTAAGCTCCAATCGTGGCATTATGGAGTGACCCTCAAGGCACACAGATGAATCAGGAACATATCTGATGAGGCCATTGTGACAGTGAGGAGTCGTCGAACACCCGTAATGTGGCAATAGTGGACATGCGCAAGCTCTGGTGGAAAACATCACTGGAACACCCTGCTAACACCCAACCTGTAGCCTACCCTCCGTCACCCCAAACCATGCGGTACATGATGAGAACAAAGCAGATCTTGCACTAAGGCAATCAATCTTAAGTTCCAGGTTAGGGAGGCCTAGACGGGTGTCAATCAATCAGGGATTTGTGAAGCCCGCTACTCACCCATGAGGATCTCAAGGTGCTGGGGGGGGAGGGGGGGAGAAAGGAGGGTGGTCTGTGTGCCTGAAAGTAAAGGTGCATATGGTGGAGTGGCATATGGTGTTGTCTCAGACCATTCTGTGAAGAACTGAGGAGCCATGACCCCCAGCAGGGTAAAGACCATGACCCAAGACTATGCTGGGGAAGGAGCCCTGAAAGCAGCAAGGACACTGGGCAAGGTAGCTGGGGCACCATTCGCTTACAGTAATTTGGTGTGGAATGCCTTTATGACATGTATCACCTTATTGGAGTTAGCTGAAAAATCAAATGGCAATCGATGTTGCGGTACACATGTAACAGGAGCAACTGGCGACTATGTATAAATAACTGACTTAAGAGGATGGAAACCAATGGAAATCTTTCAGATGGGGGGAAGTAGCCAGTGTACGCAATATGAACTATAGGAATGCTGCAGTAGGAGCTTATTTTGTCTGAGCAAGATCTAATTGCAGCTGAACTACATATGATATAGGAACAACACAGGCTTTGTGCAATTAGTTGTTAGTCAATAAAACTCTAATTGCTCCCTAATTGATTTACTCAAAACTTAACATAACCAATAGTAAACTAAATCCTCTAAATGTTTGCCAAATGTTGTGTGGGTTCACCAAACAGTGGCAAATTATGAGCAGCTCAATAAGTCTTTCACTCCCCCTCAAAATCTCCCACCCCTCCCTTCTCCCCCCTTTCAATGGCCCTGCATGAAATTTATAAAATTAAAAATAGGCTAAACATGCTAAGTCTGACAAATTTCATGCACATCCATCAGACTGTGCCAAAGTAATGAGTAAAGAGAAATTGTTTAGACCCCCTTCTTTTACTGCTCCCCAATTCGGATCTGCGCAAAACTTAAAATACCTGTATTTAAAAAAATTAAATAAAAATAAAACATTTTATTGACTTTTCGACGTCTGAATATCGTTTACATACTTTTGCCACATACAACTGTGTGTGATACATAAGAGGTACAATAGTAAATCTAAGGCATATCATTGCATACAATAGTTACACAGCAAGCATCAGGGAGAAACGATGGAGCACCTTGGAAGTGGGAGCCAACCGTGGTAGAGAAGCAAGATGGCGGTTGGCTAGTTCACCGCTCGCAGCGCTAATCGCCATGACTCAGTGAGACCCTCTGAAGAATGTTCCTCCCGGCAGTAAAATCAGGATGCTTTTATTGATTTTGGAGCTTTTACTGGAGGTACTACAAGAGAGGATCCGTAGGTGTGCTCCCGCATGCAAGGCAGCAGTGAAGCAGCAGGAAATCGCACTAACCTGCCAACGGATTTGCAGGACGCTGAGCTCTGGTCACTATTGCTCCGGAGCGCAACCCGGGAGTCACTCGAGCAGCATGAAACTGAAGGGGCCCCCCACGACTCGCAGCAAAGCTGTAGTGAACTCGACTGGTAAAAGCCCGATTCTGGGGGCTGCGTCGTCGTCGACCGGTCGTTCAGCAGCAGAGATGAGCATTGCAGTAGCAGGAACGTCTCGCCAACCCGGGCGCCGTGGGCAGACCATGACCCGGAAGGAGGAGCCTGACAGGAATGGGAAAGGAGATGCACCCCAGCCACCGATGTCCGGTCCGACGATTGTGGAACTGCTTGGCGGTTCCAAGAAGCTTGAAGGGCGCCCAGGGGCTGAGACGCCGGAGCAGGATGGGATGCAGGATGTGGAAAGGAGGAACTCAGCATGCCTGTTGACCCCGTAGGTAAATGCGAAAGTAGGGGGAGAAACACTTTTGGGTCAAGCTGAATCAGCAGAGCATGAGGTCAGTTCTCCATCGGCTTGGGGAGATCTGGTAGGGGGACACGAGACCAGAGACCTGTTGCTTGATATTGATAATGGGGGAGCCCAAGTTGAGGGTGCGAATGCCCAACGATGATGTAGACGCAGCCAATAAAACGGCGGAAAGAGTAGTACAACTAACTCAATCACCTTACATAACTAATGTCTCTGAAGACCCTCTACAAAATAATTCGGGGAAAAGAATATTGGCTAAAACGACTAAAACTGGGGCCCCTAATCTAAGTCTGCAAGGCTCTAAATCCAATAAGCAAAGTAGCCAGCATGTGAGAGATACGGATGTTGAAGTAACGGATTACTTCTATTCATTATCGGATGATACCGGGTCACTTGTGGATTCCCTGTCCCCAACAAGCTTGAGTGATGGGGAGAGTGAGAGCCTGCCAGACACAAGCGGAAGGGAATCTGCCGCAACTATGCGAAGGGCCAGCAGGGTGGCTAAACTTCCTGGTCTTGTAAGGGGAAAGGAAAGAAAGATCTAAATTGGGATTATACACCATCCAATTTGTTGATTGGGGACTTGGGGGATAAAGTACTAGGCTCTGAAAATACTCCTTCTGCAACTCTGGATGCTATCCTCCAATCAGTTCTGGCCCACCGGGAGGAGACAAGATAATGGACGCTCCCAGGCAGCTATCCGTAAGGTTCAGGGGTCAGTTCGTAAAATCACTAAAGTATGCAGTGAGATCTCGGACCGACTAACAGAGCTGGATACACGAAGTGGAAATCTTGAGACTGATATAGTGGCAACCCAACTCCAGACTGAGTCGCATGAGGCTAGATTAACTGATATCCAGTGGAAGCGGGAAGATCACGAGAATCGCCAGCGTAGGAACAACCTGCGATTTTTGGGTATTCCTGAGGATAAAGGAGGGGCGGACATCCGCCTCTATATGGTTGACTTACTAGCAAAGGCTTTTTCGGAGGTTGAAGGATGGAACTGGGGCCAGGAAATTCAACGGGCTCACCGAGTCCCTATGGCTTTGAAGCACCCTAATGGAGCAGAAGCTAGGCCCAGAGCCGTGCTTGTCTATTTTGGGAACTATCTTCTCCGGCAGATCATATTTGAGAAAGCCAGACCAGATAATAAACGCCAACTTGACGGTATAGAGTTTTTCACCCGGCCAGATTTCTGTCATGTAACCTTTGAAAGACGCTGGAGGTTACGACAGATGATCAAACCTTTCCAGGCAAAGGGTGCACAGGCTTATCTCATGAATCCTGCCAAACTTAGTTATAGTTGGAGATAGGTGCCGGTATTTCACATCCAAAATAAAAGCCAAAGAATTCTTAGATGAAATAAATGGGAAGATCTAGATGCTGAGCTAATGGCTTGAAGGGGCGGTTTAGGAAAGAGCTTTAGGGGGACAAAAAGGAAAGTACTGGAGGAATAAGGAAATATAGGATTTCTTCCTTTTTTTTCTTCCCCACTCTACTTTACTCTCACTTGCTCTATTATCCTGCTCCGTTATAGGTAATTTAGGTGCAAATGCCAATAAGGTCAGGTTAGTGGGAGTACACGCTCTCCTCATTTCAGGCATTTTAGGTGCTAGGTGGGGTAAAAAAAAGAAAGGAAAAAAAAGATTTTTTTTTTTTTTGGTGAAGGATTGGAAGAATATAAGGGGGGTCTCACAATTCATGGCATGGCGCTGCCACATCTCACACCAGACCATGGGTCTGGAAGCTTCTAGGGGGAGGTTGTGGATGGGTGGGGTGGAAGGGGTGGGCAGGGCCTTGGGATTGGGGGGGAGGGGTGGGAGAGGGAGGAAACGGCTCCGGAGGGAGCGTGGGGAGGTTTGAAGGGGAAAAAAGCCAGACAAGTTAATTTGAAACTGAGAAAATAGATGGAAACGAGAAATATTCAGTATAGTATGCAATATAGAGAGTTACCTTCAATAGCCGGTTATGGATAAAATACGGATCTGTTCAGTTAATGTGGGAGGACTGAATGATAGAGCAAAAAGGGCCAAAGTATATAAGATCTTGCAGTTCTGGAACCTCTGGGAAGGCTTCTGGGCCGGACAAAATTCCAGTCGAGTTTTATAAGCTATTTCAGTGTGAATTGGCCCCAATACTGCATGATCTTTTTTCAGATGTACAATACCGAGGAATCCCACCTACTTCTTGGCAGGAAATGGATATAATAATCTTTCCCAAGAAGGGGAAACCTCTTGAGCTGCCTGGTTCATATCGCCCCATCTCTCTGATAAACTCCAATGCTAAGATTTATTCAAAAGCTCTAGCTAACCGGTTGCAGAGGGTCATAGCCAAACTAGTCTCGCCATGGCAACATGGCTTTATCCCAGGTAGGGGAACTGTCGATCATGTAAGGCGGGTGCTCTCACTACTGGATATAGCGGAGGCAACTGGGGACGGAATGGCTGTGATTCTTAGATGCCGAGAAACCTTTGATTGTGTGACTTGGCAATATCTGTGGGATTCTTTATCAGAGAGGGGGTTCGGCCCGCGACCGATAAAAGCTATTCAGGCAATGTACTATAGACCTTTTGCAAGATTGCAGGTGATGGGGAATGCATCAGGGGAAATTGAAGTAGCTAGGGGAACGAGGCAGGGATGTCCGTGCTCCCCAATTCTTTTCGCCATATATCTGGACCCTTTTATTAACCAGTTGATGCTAAACCCTAGGATCAAACCAATTATAACTAATGGCTATGAGACCAAGGTACTGGCCTATGCGGACGACATTGCTATCACTACGTCCGAGCCAGAGATGGCAATTAAGGAAATCGAGAATATGGCGGTTGAATTTGGGAACAGGTCAGGATATCTGCTCAATAAGGGTAAGAGGCAGATAATCTGTACAAGTCAATGTACCATCCAAGACCAGCGTCAGACAGAATCAGCAGTATATTTGGGGGTCAGGATAGGCTCTGATCTGGATGTGCTTTGGTCAAATAATCTTGACCCAGTGCTGGATGATATAGGCTCAGAGCTAAGACGGTTAGATAAAATGCATTTAACAATAGTCGGGAGGGTTAACGTACTGAAAATGAAAGTTTTCCCTAGAGTATTGTACCAATTCCGCTCTATTCCATTGGAATTGACCGGCACTGCTATTCAGAAAATGAATTCAATGTTTTCAAATTTTTTATGGCAGTATCAAAAAATTAGGCGAGCCCTGAGCTTGTTAACACTTCTGCGGGATCGGGGAGGCTGGGCTGCTCCTAATTTGCTATTCTACTATTGGGCAGCAACTTTAGGGCAGATGAGCGATCTGTTGACAACAGATAGATCCAGGAGAGAGGGCGATCTACCTTCTATCTATCAGCTAGCCGTTGGTATGGAAGCTACAGGGCTAATCCTTAGACAATTGGAGCCCAGCTACCATAAAAAAAAAACCCGGTTTAAATGCCTAAAAGCAGCTTGGAAAGTCTGGACTAAAATTAGTAGAACATTGAAAATCCCAAAATATAATGGGTACACTCCTTTATGGAGATCCTCAGCCCTTCCAGCAGAGATATACGATGGTATGGCTAGAGGATGGGAACGAGCAGGAATAGAAACAATTGCTAGCCTTCATAACAACAAACTAGAGGTCATACCTTTTTTGGAATTAGTTCAGAAACTGGGGATAGAGATTAGATCCCAGTTTAAATATATCCAAGTTAAGGGCTGTTTGAAAAATCTGGCTAAAGAATCTTTTAATCTTGGGGCAATACCAGTATTGGATTTGGTAAATCGGGGGGATGCAAGGATCGGGGATTATTATAACATATTGATGGAAACTCTCCCCGATGACCTGGAAAAAGTAGAGACGAAATGGGTGGAGAAATTGAGGGATGAGGAGATTGACCTAGATATGTCATTAGAAATGGGTAAGAAAATGTTTCTTGCTGCAAACCTTAAGGCGCAGCACTACAAGACTATATTTAATTTGTATTATACTCCCGTAAAATTATTTAATTGGGGAAACGGGAAAATGATAAATGTCCAAGGTGTCAAGTGAGCCCAGCCGATATTATACATATGTTTTACGCATGTAGCAAATTGACGTCCTTAAAATGTTGTATTGAAACATTTTGTCAACAAACAATCAGGAAGACGATTACTTTGAGTCCACCGCTAATGCTATTTAGGTATGACAATCGAGCTGGGCTCTCATCATATGAAAGGGATTTCGTATTCATTACAGTAGCAGTAGCCAGGCTATTGATAGCCACGGCATGGAAGGAGACTGAACCCCCTATGTACATGGCATGGCTGCACCGCTTGCTGAATATACACACTCAGGAGATGGCTCTGTATAAGAATAAGGGGTGGCGAACCAGGGAGAAAGGCTACAAGATCTGGGCACCCATGATTCAATGGCTCAAAAAAAGGCTTGAGGAGCATCCGACTCAGCTTTAAGCTCCTATAATATAGTGAGAGGAAGATTGACCAGACATGAATGAATGAATGAATGAATGATTGGTACATTCTATGCAAAGAAGGAGTATAATTGGTCGTTTTCTTGTTTTCTTCGCCCTATACCTGTTTTATCTCTCCTTTTTTCCTTTTATCTTTTTCTGGACAGTAATATATTTCACATGATACCAGATAAATATAATTTGAATGTTTTAGGTTAAGTTACCGTCGGTATATAAGGAAAAAGTGATGTACATAATGTATTGTGATGGAATTGTGTTTAACTTGTTTTTTCTGGATTCATATGTTTTGTACCTTGTGGCTAAAAAAAAAGGAAGTGGGGGCCAACCCAGAGGGAGGTATTGCCTCCTGTTATCGTACCCAAGAGAAGAACTCAAACTGGTACCATGGGGAGCAAATACTGGGATGGATGGTGGGGGGGGGGAGGGTAGGGCGGGCATGTATTAATACTGCATAGGTGACTGGGAGTACAGGCTCCGGCGCAGGGAAGCGCGCTGTGGTGTCGCGGTGGTCTTAACAGCAGCTGAAGCACTTACAAGTTTGGGAAAGTGGGGACTTCATAAGGTTGGTGGGTCTCGCCCCCCCAGGAAGGAACACTCAGCTGGCGCCACGTGCGGGCCTTTGTGACTGCGGGACGTAGCATTTTCTTTTTTTTTAAAACCTATCTTTATTGGTTTTTATTTGCAGCCAGTATTCACTTACACAAAGAAGTAAACAGTGAAATTTTGATGGCACGTTAAGTTTCATAGTAGCCATAACTTGCATTTACACCATCCTTCTCTTGTTTTATTTTGTATACACCAGGTAAAGTTGCAACCATCTAGAGGATAAATATGTCATATGTATGATGTTGTATTGTATCTGTTTGCACACACTGATACTTTCTGGACTTCTCCATGTATGCAAGACCAGTCCGCGGGAGATAGAGGTTCCTCACCTCTCTCTTCCACCCTAAGTGGTTTACCTTGTCTGTCTGCCCGTAGTGACCTGTATAAGTGTGTCACAAATTTGCGCCCTCCCGCCATAGTAATCGTAGTGACTAATGTTTGCGTGGGATCTGTGGCCTCTGGGAATGTTGGCCAAAGTTGTCGCGCCTACGCGGCCATCTTTGCATATTACAAGAACTGCCCTTCGCCTAGCGTGAATGTTTCAATTGCGTCTCGCAGTGTAATAAATCTACCCTCAACATTAAGCAGCCTCCTTCTTTCCATCTCCCCACTGACATTGTGTTATTTGGGCAAAAGGGGGCACCATCCAAATATCCAATTCTGGTGCGTAGGGTGCTTTTTTTTTTTTTATTACCGTCTGTACCGTGCGTTCCTATACCCTGGCCAGTAGTCGTACTAGTGGGGGGGAACGAGTGTTGCAGTCCCCTGCCCTTCATCAGTAGTGTCCCTAGTTGTTGTCCTTCGCATGTTCCCGCAAACAAGGATCTCTCCCACTTAGGGTCTATGTCTAACCAATGTATCGCATGTTGGAGCTGCGACGACAAGTAGTATAGATCCAGATTTGGTATCTCTAGTCCCCCCTTATCCCACGTCAGTTTCATTATATCAAGTCCCACTCGACAGCTGTTCCCATTCCACATTAGCTTCACCGTAAGGGCATTTAGTTCTTTGGAAATCCTGTGGGATAGTTCATGGAAAGACCCCTGCATAACGTTAAGGCATCTTCGCAATACCACCATTTTGATCAGGACTACTTTATCCATCAAGGACAATTTCAATGTGTTCCAAAACTGGACGGAGCCCTGCAGCCCGCTACAGTCCTTCCCATATTCATCTTGTAGAAACAGTCTTTCTCTCGTGTTATATGTATACCCAGGCATCGGACGCTTTCCAATGTCCATGGGAGCTCTACCTGTGGGAGTTGGGACAATGAGTCTGCCCAGCCCGCCCAATGGGAATAACTGAGATTTAGATTTACTAATTAGGAGTCCCGACACCTCTCCAAACGTATCCAGTGCTCCCATTAACATCGGGGTGGATATCGCCGGACGCCTCAGGTAAACTAGGGCGTTGTCTGCATATAAGGAGACCACATGTTCTGTTGCACCAATCGTTATGCCCCATCCACTTAGCACCTGTCTCAAGTGACACACCAATGGCTCCATCGCTATGGCGAATAACAGTGGAGAGAGTGGGCTACCCTGCCGTGTTCCCCTTTGTAATTTCATGCTTGCCGATACGCATCTTCCCGTGTGTACCCTATCCATTGGGCTTGTGTAGAGTAGTTTTACCTAGTCAATGAATCGGGGGTCCAGACCCATTGTATGGAGCACCTGCCAAATGTATTCCCAGCACACGGAATCAAAGGCTTGTTCAATGTCTAGGAAGGCCAGGGCATAATCGTCTTGTACCGGCCCTAGGGACTGCATGACATGCGCCAGTCTACAGATATTTCTATATCTGCGTGGTATAAACCCCGATTGGTCTTCATGTATAAGCTGGGGGAGATGCAGCAGGAGTCTATTTGCCAGTACGTGGCTAATGAGCTTGAGGTCAACGTTTAGCATAGAAAGCGGCCTGTATGGGCCTGTGATACCGGATCTTTCCCCGGCTTGGGCACTACTACAATGAGCGCCTCCCGCATTGTCTGCGGTAACTCCTTCTCCCAGGCCTCCACAAGAACCTCTAGTAGTCTGTCTGTAACCAGGCCAGGGTATTGCTGATGAAATTCAGCTGAAAGTCCATTGGTGCCCGGTGACTTTGCCGGTTTTAATTCCATTGTCGCGGCCATTAGTTCAGTTTTTGTCATCGGGGCACCGAGGGTTCTCTGAGCCTCTGGGTCAAGTCTGGGCAGTACTATCTCGCCAAGATATGCCATTATGCTCGAGGTGCACGCGGTGCTCTGGGGTTCTGTGTGTACTGCTTCTAAATGTGCTGCAAATGCAGCATTCATTTCATGTTGTATGTGTACTATTTTACCCCCTCTATAACGTATATCTCTAGGACTGGTCTCGGTTGAGTTTCTGTTCTGATTAGGGGCGTCAGAAGGTGGCTGAATTTGTCTCCCTCCAGGTACCATCGTCTTCTACTCTTGTTCCTGTCATATTTATCCAATCTATCCCAGATCTCTCCTACCTTCTGACGTTGTGCAGTCCAGCGCTGTGGGCCCTCAGTCGGTAGGAAGTGCCTTCTCCAGTGTGGCCAATTCGCGCTCCTCTCTATCCAGGTCCTGCTCCAGGTCTATTTTTACCCCCACCTCCAAGGACATACATACCCCCCAAAGGAACACTTTCGTGGCGTCCCACTCTCAGGTCTACTACCCGCCGACTGCCAGTTCATCTCAAAATACCGCACCAGCTCTACCGACACCATGTCCCAAAAGACCTGGTCGGTGAGTGCATTTATTTTCCATAATGGTATCCTAGGTGTTGGCCTGTGCAGAGCATACACTATCAGTAAGGGGGAGTGGTTCGATAGGTACCGGGCCAGGTATTGGGCATCTATAGCTCTGTGGGTGGCTGTCGCCTGTATAAAGAAATATTCTAGACTACTGTATGCATCTGTCGCTGGGGTGTGACATGAGTAGGCTTGTTTGTGTGGGTTGCGGTGTTTCCCAATATTTATCAGGTCCAGGCTATTCTGCGCCTGTCGTAGGGCCTCCCTTGCCTTTGGTATCAGTTCTGGAGGGATGCCTGTCCATTGCCCCATTAAGTACACAGCTGTAATCGCCATCCATTATAAGTTCCATCTCTTGCCTTAGGTGGGCGTGCCTAAGTACTGATCCCAGGAAGTCCCTGTCATCATTGTTTGGGGCGTATATATTCAGTAAACACACTATGGGCGTCTAGTGTACTGTAGTAGCCACACAAATCATTAGGTGGTTATTCTTCTTTATTTGAAGTAGAGTAGTACAGCAATAAGGGTGCATGCAGCAGCAAGCAGGGCAAAGACAGAATGAAATTACACATTCCAAGTTCCAACATAAATACTAATTCTAAATGACCTAATAACACTCTACATTCTAAACATTCTACCTTACAAGTATAAGCCCAGTTACTACACATCCCCCTTCCTAAAAAAAACAACAACAACAAAAACAAAAGCTAAGAGACAAAAACATTAGCAAAATTGCAAGAAATTCAAAAACTGGAAGCAGGAATAAACTGAGCACCAAAACAGAAGGTGCACGTTTAGTCACACACGAAATCCTGCAAAGTCTTTGGCGTCTTGATGCGTCTTCCACATCTACTAGACCTTTCTATGATTTCAGCTTCACCTGGTAATTCAGAATCTCACACAGGCGCTGACAAGTCTTGCCCCTCACCCTCACGAACATTACCAGAATCAGGTTCAACTTCACAATCATCAGTGGTTGTCGCCAGACTAGGCAAAGGAGAAGGCTCAGTGGGAAAAGAATGCATCCACCAGTAATCGCCTCTTCCCTTTTCCTTGACATTTTTCCCAGACAAAGAAACATGTTGTCGTGCTAAGGCAATACAATTCATATGGTGAACACTACCATCATCCAACATGAAAGTGTTCTGCATGACCTTAGCGACTGTCCTAGGTTCAGAAAATCGACAATGTAACTTGCCAACCTTTTTTCCACATTTAACTCTGACAAGTTGTCTAACTTCCAAACACACTTCTCTAGTGCCATGCTTGGCGTCAAAATAAGCTTTGTTTTTGCTCTGGGAGTTTGCAATACACTCCCTAACTGGACTACCGTCCCATTCGTACTTCCTACTTCTACCCATCCATCCAGGATTAATCTTTCAATACAGGAATCTTCCTCTCACAAGTCCAAAAGGACTTTCACCAACTGTGTCATGGATCTTAATTCTATAAGACCAAATTAACTTGTCCAACTCATCATCCCAATTTTTATTTCCTTTACTCTCTAACTGTAAAACCCCTTTGATCACTCTGTTAAGTCTCTCCACCACAGAATTACCTCTAGGGTAATTCTGTGAATTCTATGAATCGTTTCATGACATCCGATTTAAATTGCACACCATTGTCTGTAAGAATGGAAGCAGGTAACCCTTCTCTAATGAAACATTTTTCAAGAAATTTAATAACTGAGGCAGTGTCAACATTCTCAACAACTTCCACCTCAATCCATGTAGAAAATAAATCCACCAACACCAAAATGTACTTACAGCGACTATCTTGCCACATCATGGGTCCCATGATGCCCAGGGCAACCTCTTCCCAAGGTAATTTAGGACAACCTAAAGAAGACATAGGAGGATTCAGTGTTTTCTGAGTCTTGTCAGAACATTCACAGCTCACACAACAACGTACAAACCTTTCGATCTCCAAGTCCACTCTGGGCCACCAATACAATGCTTTAATGTTTCTTTTGGTCCTGGACACACCCGGGTGCCCTTCATGACCAATGCAAATAATTTTTTGTCGCATACCTTTAGGAGGAATGATTTCCTCACCTCTACACACAAATTCACCATCAAGACCTAACTCGTCCCTCACTTCCCAAAATGCCCTAAAGTCTGGATTGCTCTTGCAGTTACTAGACCATCCATTGGTGATTCTGTCCTTCACCATATGTAAGACTTCATCCTTCACAGACTCCTGTTCCCATTCTTCCATTCGCAAACCACAAGATTCTGAGAAAATACTGGTGACACAATAATCATTCCAAGGATTCTGATCCATTTCTTTCAGAGGAAGAGACAATCTACTGAGGAAACGAGCAATAACGTTCTTCTTTTTTTTTTTTAAAGATATTTTTATTGGCATTTTATAGTGATTGACATTTTAGATGCATTCAGGAGAAATAACAAACAAAAAATAAAAAGAAGAAAAAAAATCTAATCAATTTACATCATCCATTACTGTCCATGTTCGTGGGTGCTATCTCCACCCGCACAGGAATAGCATGGTAATTATATGGAGAGTTGTCCAAATTCGAACCATTTGATGCATGCATATTTACAAGTTTAAGTCACATTATGCCATTAGCATTGTACCAACCCCAGAAAAAAGGGGGAAATAAAAAAAAAACAAGAGAAAGAAGAAAAGAGAGAACGTGTAACTGGTGCAGAGGAGTGGTGTAAATATGTCGGAGTACTGACTTCAAATGGGGTTGAAGGCATTGCCAACCCTTTACGGGTCTGGTATGGGGGGGGGGCTCCCCTACAACTAACATCCTACCTGCGTCCAGCCAGCCATCCCCGGGGGGATCTTAAATCTATGCGCTCCCTTCCCAAAGGTCAACCTCCCGTTGTCCCGGATGGCCCTGGCTGGGCGACCGGAACTTCATCGACTATTTGTGATTCATGATCTGACTCTCCCTCTTCACTGCCAGATCCTGCCGGTTTCTCCCATTCAGCCACTGCTTCCTTCCATTGTTCGGCAATCTGGAGCTTTCTCACCCCTCTGGCCTCCTCCCATGCCAAGGCCCTGCCTTCTGCCCCTGCAATGACATCCCTATTCCAGGCTACAAGTTGTGGTCCCTTCGCGGATTTCCACTCCATCGCAATCCTGCACTTGGCGAGGCCTAACGCAAGATCAATCAAACTATTCCCAACTCTACGCTTGGGTGGTCTGGGGAAGAGGCCCAGTAGACACGTCTGTATTGTTAAAGCCAGCTCCCTACCAATCACGTCTTTAATCTTGGCCAACACCGCCACCCAATAGGGGCGTACCCATTGACAATCCCAGGTCATATGGCCAAAATCAGCGTCTGGGTAAGCGCATCTATGGCATTGTCTCATCTCCCCTCCATATGTCACGTTGAGCCGGTGCGGTGTCATATGCGTGTAGTTAAATTGGATATATTTTAGTCTGGTGTTCCTAGAGACTTTCCCCGACTATCGTAAAACTTTACGCCACTCCGAATCAGTGAGGACTTTGCCCCCCCCCCATCTTGTCCCAACGCGCCTTCAGTCTGTCTAGTGGGCCAGTGGAGGCCTCCACTAGGGTGGCATAAAGCCATTTCACGAGGTGTCCTGCCGTACCAAGAGTAAATAAAGCTTGGAGGACGGGGTGTGCATCGGGTTCCTCCTCCCCGGGGCCCCATAGGTGCGCAAACGTGCGCGTCAGTGCTTCGTAGTTTAGGAACTGTCCCGGGGGGAGTCCACTATCCTCCACCAGGTCGGCGAAAGGGATCAGCGCCTTGTCCAAGTAGCAGTCGCCAACATTCTCCAGTCCAGCATCTGACCAGCTGGGCACCCGTAAATATCTATTGGGGGCCCCTGTGTGGCAGCCCCACCAAAGGAATCATGGGGGGAGTACTTTGCAGGTCGTTGCCTTCCACTGCAGCATCGTCTCCACGCTTGAAAGGCCGTGCGCTGCAGGAGGGAGCAGCAGGGGATGGGTGTGGTCGGAAGCAGGAGCTTCGCCGTTACCAACCGCCGATTCGATACTGGGTCCGCCATGCACGTTCCTTCCTCATTCACTCCTTCCAACCATTGTGCCAACCATTGCAGTTTGGCGGCTAGCCTAGAGAATTCAAAGTTCGGCACCCCAAGCCCGCCCTCCGACATAGGGTGCTTCAGGATTTGCAAGGACACCCTCGGGCGTCCGTCACCCCAAATTAGGTGCCGCAGGAGAGCGTGTAGAGGTCGGAACCAACTTCTCAGCATCAGAACCGGGAGGTTCACGAAAAAGTATAGCAGCCGGGGTAGCATTACTTTTTTGGATAATGTAATCCGGGCTATAATGGACAGTTTCAAGGTGCTCCAGAACTGTACACAGGAGCGAAGGGAACGCAACGTCTTCCCCAAGTTCCCATCTTTTAGGTCATCTAGACCATGAAAAATATGGATGCCCAAGTATCTAAAGGTACGCTGGGCCCAGAGGGTGTCGGCCGGCAGCGCCTCCGGTCTAGATAGTGGCCCAGCTATGGGGAACAAATAGGTCTTCGCTTTATTGACCCTAAGGCTGGAAAAGAGAGCCAAGTCGCCAAGGATTTGCAGAGCCTCAGCGACCCCCTCAACCGTGTCCGCCAGGTACAGCAGCAGGTCGTCTGCATATAAAGAGACTAGGTGAAATCACCCACCTAAGGTCAGTCCCAGCCCTCTCCCACCCAATCGAAGCCGCTCTGCCAATGGTTCCACAGCCAGGGCAAACAAGAGTGGGGAAAATGGACACCCCTGCCGGGTCCCCGGTAAATCTTGTAAAGCCTGGATATTGTACGTCCTGTCTTGACTCTCGCAGTGGGCAAGGCATAAAGAAACTGCACTCACCGCACCCAGTCATCCCCCAAGCCCATGCGGTACATTACCTCAAAAAGGTACTCCCAGCTCACCGTGTCAAACACCTTCTCCAAATCGACAGATAACACAGCCGCCTGCTGGAGAGCTGGTGCATCTGCATGATAGAGTACCGAGTATAGCCTGTGGAGGTTATATGAGGTACTGCGAGAGGGGATAAACCCGTTTTGGTCCGGGTGGATTAGGGACTTCATGTGCGGTAGCAGTCTGCCCGCCAACACCTTGCTCAAGATCTTGAAATCTAGATTAAGCATGGAGAGTGGTCGATAATCTCTCACTCCCGTATCAGGTTGCTTGGACTTGGGAAGCCGAGAACCGCTGGTAAAACTCGGCCGGAAGGCCATCAGGCCCTGGCGTCTTACCGAGTGCTAGTGCCCCTATAGCGGCTCTGACTTCCTGCATAGTAATCGGACCTCCCAGGTCCTCTTGTGCATCTACCTCCAACACACTGAGCTGCAGAGGGGCCAGGAAGTGTCGTATATCCGACAAGGGGGCTGCAGTCGGGGCCTCATACAACTGCTCGTAGTACTTTAGGAAAGAGTCATTGATGGCATCAGGGTCGTGCACTATTTCACCTGAGTCTAGGCCAATCTGCGAGACAGGTGCTCCCCCCATCTCTGGTTTAATTAGACGAGCTAACAGTCGGCCCACCCTCCCTTCCTCCCTTTGCACTTTATCTAGATAATCCTTATAACTGTACACCTCAATCTGCCCAGCGCTTCATTGTACCGTGTCCGCGCTTCTTGTAGGGACACCTGGGCCGTGTCATCTATACCCTGCAAATTATGCAGTCTGCGTATAGTCCCCTCCAAGTCCATAAGTTCCCGGTTAACCTCCCTGTGTGCCCTGCACGCCTGAGCCATGCAATGGCCCCGAACTTCCACTTTGAATGCCTCCCATTCTAACTGTGGAGAGGAGGCAGTATTGTTATTGATAGGGAAGTATGTCTCGGCCAGTGCTGCCACTGAGGCCCGAAACGGGACATCATCAAGCAATTGTGGATCCAGTTTCCACGTAGGGATCGTGGGGCGCCGACCTATGGGTTGGTGAGGCATGAGTAATGGACTGTGATCTGATAAGGTGCGCCCCAGGTATTCTGTGTGGGACATGGAGCCATTGAAGGCCGGAGAACATAGAAACGTATCAAGCCTGGTATGAACCTGGTGGACCGGTGAAAAGGAGTACTCCCTGTCCCCTGGATGCTGCAGTCTCCAGGTGTCTTCCAAACCCCAATGGGACATCCAGTTCTGGAAGCCCAATGCAGTACGATGTGGTTGGGTCCCCAGCAAGGGATGGTGCAAACGATCCATAGCAACATCCGCCACACAGTTGAAATCGCCCCCCAATATGCGAGAACCTGTTGAACATTGGGCCAGGGCGGCGGAAAAAGACTCCAGGAAACCCACTTGGTCCTGGTTGGGAGCATAAACATTACCAAGGGTCACCTCCCGCCCTGCCAATCTTCCCATGAGCAGGGAATACCGCCCCTCTGTATCAAGCCATGTGCGGTCAAGAGCGAAGGGGACTCCAGGTTTCACCCAAATCAAGAACCCCCTGGCAAAAACCGAGAAGGTGGTCGCGAAGATCTGACCCCGCCAACTCTTCTGCAACCTCCCAGCCTCTTCCTTGTTAAGGTGTGTCTCCTGGAGGAATGCTATATGTACGTCCCTGCGCCGCAGGTAAGAGTATATGTTATGACGTTTGGGCATTGTTCCCATACCACAGATGTTCCACGTGAGGAACCTCACAGTGCTAGGTGTACCTGCCATTTCCACAGGAACCCACCCCACAACAACCTAAAGGGGATCCCACCCCTGCCCGCTTACCCGTATGTGTACCACCATCTGCCTCTGCAAACAACCAAACTAAAAATATCAACAACAAAAAACCCCATCTCGAACAACTCCCCAAGCCCAGGACAGCCTGACAACGGTCAGTCGTCCAAACAGTGTGTGGAACATAACCCGTAGTGAGGCCTCACTCCAGTAAGGTACTCGGGGGGGGTGGACAGTGAGAACAGAAGAAAACAGAGGGTTAACGCACAAACCATTTGGAGCGTGCCGGGCCCACAAGATCATGTCGGCTCTGGACCGAAGAACCCTGCCAATTAGTCAGCTGCATCGTAAGGGTCCAAGTTCACCCAAAGCCTAAGCAGCCTCAGATAACCTTGTCAGCCGTGTTTGGAGTCACCACCGGCATCTTCACACTGTCACTGCGGGATGTGTCTTAATCAATGTCCCCGGTGTCCTTTGACGACCGAGCCTCCGCCTCAGTGGTGGGGCTCTTGCCCTGCATAAGCGCCTCCACCGTCTACAAAGCTTCAGCCCTCTCCTTTTCAGTTTGCGAGGAGGTCGGCCTCTTGGGAGCTCTCCGACGGGACCGTCGTCTGGAGTGCTTCACTAGCTCCGCCACTTTCCTCGACTCAGCTGGAGGGCCCGTGGGCCGCGAGGCCCCAGCCTTGTAGGCCTCAATCCAGTCCCAGGCCTCACCCGGGCTTCCACAAAAGTGGGCGTTGCCAACCAACACAATCCGCAACCGGGCTGGGAACATCAGAGTACTGGAGGCCCTCCTCCCTCAGCGCCTTCTTGACCTCCAGAAATTAGGCCTGTTTCCTGTGCACTTCCTGTGTGTAGTCCGGGAAGAGGGAAACCTTGCTGTTAACAGCATAGGGACCCTCTGCACATGCCCTCTGCAGGAGGAGGTCCCTATCTCTGAAATGAAGCAAGCGGGCCACCACAGGCCTCGGGGGACGCCCTGGCGCCAAGGGTCTAGCCGGAACTCTGTGGGCCCTTTCAAGAGTGTAAAAGGGTGACAGGCCCTCAGGAGCTACCAGGTCCATCAGCCACTGTTCCAAGTAGGACACCATGTCATTTGCCCTCGATTCCCTCTGGCAAGCCCAGTAGTCGGACGTTGTTCCGTCGATTACGTCCCTCCGGGTCTTCAGCTCTCTGTTCCAGAACACCCACCCTGTCCGTGAGGGCTCCCATCTGCTGCTCCAGGGCCTTTTGGGCCGGGGCGATCTCGGAAATGCTGGACTCGGTTTCCTTCACCCTCTCAGAAAGCTTCTTCTGAAGGCCAAGCCCTACTGCCACTGTGCCGATGTCTTGATGGAGGGTAGCCTTCGTGTCCGCTATAGCCTCTAGTATCTTGCCCAGTTGCTGCTGTATGGGATCCTCCGGGACAGTCTGTGTCTGCTCCTGGGTGCTGTCTTTCGGATCTTGTGGGGCTCCGGCTTGCCGGCCTTGGGGTTTACCCATGGTGCCAAACAGTCCCCCAACTGCTGTACCACGCTCGGGAGGAAGTGTAGTCTAACACCCGGCGTCGTAATCCTGCTACTCTTACCAGGGCTCAGCTTCACCACACTCAAAAGGAGGGCCACTCCCCTCCCGCTGGAACAGTCTGTCTGCTGCAGGGTCCACCAATCTGCGCACTCCTGCAGCCACTCGACGGTCAAGTCTCTGCCCAGGTCTATTCCCACACACTTCCAGGCAGTAAGGTACCCTCTGCCACTCACCGCACAATCCGGGGCGTCCCAGTTCTCGCCAGGAAGGTTCACCCTCTTCCGAGGCAATGCCCGTCGCGATGTTTAGGTAGGCGGTCCACCGCACTTCAGGGCGCAGACAGTCGATCAGCGTGGCCCTGGGTGGACCTCAAGGGGTCTCAAACAAAGTCTGTCAACAGGGCTCTGCAGGTCACAGGCCCGCCTCAGGGGGGAGCCCCCCAGGTCACACACACCTGCTAGGGGGCCGTGCTCCCCCGCTCATTCTCAGTTGCCGGTAGGATCCTCAGCACCCCACCTTGGCGTCAGCTCACCACTGCGCGGCCAGCAGGGAAGACGGGTGTTCCCCTGTCAGAGTGAGGCGAATGGCAAAGTACGTGCACTATTCCATGAACCCTGATGTGGGCCCCGACCACCTGCACCACTTCCCAGCGCCTACCTCGGCCAGGCAGGGTGGCCAACCAGCCTCAGGCACCTCCAGTTTAACTTTGCTGGGTGGCTCTAGATTGCGAGAAAGGTCCAGGCAGCTCACTGGCCCGCAGGGAGCCACAGTCTCCGCAGCAACTCACTCGCTCACTTCTCAGGGCCCGGCCATGGCCACTCCACGATTACGATGGAGGGCCCCTTCCTCCTGCAGTATCAGTGCATGCTCCCTCTCACCTGAGAGCCAGTGTCGTCGTACTCTGCCCCAAGCCACAGGCCCCGCTGCACAAATAGGGACAGTGAGGGGGCCCGGGACTTTCACCAGCCTCTGTTTGCTGTTGCTCGACCTGGGTCAGGGAGGGGGTCTGGACCCTTCACCAGCCTCTGCCCACTGCAGTACGATCCAGAACAGGGAGGGGAGGCCGGGTTCTTACTTCAACCCCTGTCTGCCGCTGCACGACCTGGAACTGGGAGGAGAGCCCAGGACTCCGACCGGGCTTCTCGTTCGCAGAGGCCGCTCCGCAGCGCGCCCATCCCTCTGCGGCCGTGTGGTCATCGCTGCTGCACGTCGCCGGTCTTCACCAAGTAGCCCCCGCAGAACTCAGGCAGCCGATCGCGGGCCACGCCCGGGGCTTAAACCTCAGAACAGCCCAGGCTCCGCTCCCGTCTCAAGCCCTGATCAGCTCCGGGCCGCCATCTTGTTCCTGCGCCAGCGGCCGCCAAATGCTCTAGTCCGCCGCGGCCGCTCTAGGAGCTGTACAACCACCGGGACCAGTCATCGGCATCCCAGTTCCTCCAGGTCGATTCTGAGACGTTCCCCGGTCTCCGGCGTTCAGTAAATATGCTTATAATTATAGGGCCGGCGCAGAGCTCCGAGCTCACGCGTCCGCCATACTCGGCTCGTTGGCCACACCCCCATCAGCAATAATGTTCTTAATGCCAGGAACATACTGCACCTCATAAACAAAATCTTGGAGCCTCATGGATAACCTAGCTATTCTAGCAGAGGCTCTGCATAAACCTTCCGTAGTAAGCAATTTGGTTAAGGGTTTGTGATCAGAGCGAAGAACAAACGTTCTTCCCCAAATAAACTTCCGTAAGTGTTCCGAAAGTTACGCAAGCTAAAGTCTCCCGTTCAATCACGGAGTATTTCTCCTCCGTTGGGGACAAGGAGCGTGAAGCAAAGGCTACAACTACTTCATTACCATGCTCTGCCACTTGTGATAACACACCACCCAAACCTGTACCACTTGCATCAGTGATGACTAAGGTATCTGCACTCGGGTCAAAACCTTGTAATGTGGGAGCATTAGCAATGGCAATCTTAATTTCCTTAAACGCATTCTGACGAGCATCGCTCCACACAAATGCGGTTTTGTTCTTCATCAATTGACGCATTTTACGTTTTCTGAGAAAAATGTTTGACAAATTTAGAATAAAATTCAGCCAAACCCAGGAAGGACCGGAGTTCATCTTTGGATTTGGGTGCAGGAGAGTTGACAATGGCATCAACAAGTTTATTTTTAGGTTTGATGCCGCTGTCGCAAATTTCATGCCCCAAATAGGTGACGGATTTTTCAGCAAACTTACATTTGCTACCTTCAGCAGCCAATCCATTATCTCTTAGAATCATGAGAACCTCCCTGAGAGTAGCATCGTGGTGAGTTCTGTTCTTTCCCATAATTAAGATGTCATCCTGAAAGAAGACAACTTCAGGAATGTGACTGAACAATTTTGACATCAACCTTTGGAAAACTGCCGCTGCGGATGCTAAACCGAACGGCATCCGTTTAAACCTATAGCATCCAAAGGGTGTGCAAAACGTAGTGAAATGTCTACTCTCTGTATCTAAAACCACTTGATGGTATGCCGCAGACAAATCCAAAGTGGAAAACCACTTGGCATGCCTAGTCAAGGACAACATCTCATCGATTCTGGGCAGAGGAAATTGATCTACTAAGATGTTGTTGTTTAGGTACCTCAAGTCAACACATAAACGGGCCTTACCATTAGATTTGCGGGCAACAACCAACGGAGAAACCCACTCTGATGCTTCCACTGGTTCAATTGCATTTGCTTTCAACAATTTTTCCAACTCCGCTTTGACCTTATCCCTAACAATGAAAGGGATATTATGTGCTTTATGTACTTTTGGAACAGCTCCTTCCTTCAGTTGTATTTGGTGAGTAAACCCTTTCAGTCTACCCATATTACCTGAAAAGACTGTAGGAAACTCTTCAAATACCCATTTCTTAGTGTCCTCACTGTCGCATGAAATAAGTACTTGCTCCTTGCTATTGGGATCTAGGGTAATGTTTACATCTTTCTGGTCTTTCCATCCTAAAACAGATGGCCCCTCTTTGGCAATGTACAATTTACCAGTAGAATGTCTTCCCTTGAATCGGAAAACCAGAACTCTGAAGCCTAAGAGATCGATTTTCTCTCCTGTGTAACTTTCAGGAGATATATCATTGGGTTCTAGCCAACTGCCAATATTGCTCTTGAAATACCTCTCCCACACATCTTGTGAAATGATAGTGTACGGGGACCCTGAATCAGCAGCAAGCTGAATTGAAATTCCACCCAAGGAAACTTGACACATAGGTTTGAAAGAAGAACGGTCAGAAATATTCAGCACAACCTTTTTTCTTTTGGATAAACTGCGTTTGCACCTCTTCGTCACTGGAGCTAGAATAACTATCATGCTCCCCTTCGTGTACACATGCCACTTTACTTTTAGGTTTCTTCTTAGACTTTCTTTTACAAACTCTGGCAAAGTGTCCAATAATGCCACATTCAAGACAATTTGCTGACTTTGCAGGACACTTGTATTTAGCTGAGTGTGAAGGACTACCACACCTGAAACAAATTAGGTTGCCAATTCTTCTAGGTTCAAAATTTTCGCCTTTCTTATTTTCAACCTTAAAGTCACGGTTACCTTTGTAACTTACTTTACTCTCAGAAATTTTACCTACAACCTCAGTATCTTTCTTGTCATGTGAAAGGGTGGCTTTCGCACAACGTTCAGACAACTCAGCCTTTTCCACCATGGCAACTATATCCTTAAGGCTCCCCTCACCTTCCACCCATAATCTGTCTTGGTTGGTCTTGTTTTTAGTGTACATAACAACCTGGTCTCGAATGAATTTATCATGTAATTGCGCAAATCTACACTTGCTTGCTAATTTCTTTAAAGGTGAAACATATTCCTCAATATTTTCATGCTTTTCTTGTTTCCTCTGAAAGAAAGAATGTCTAGTTACAGCTATGCAAACAGTGGGAGAAAAATGATCATCAAGATCTAAGATCGCCGCTTTAAATACATCCATATCTCCACCAACTCTTTTATGTTTCTGCAATTCATTATACCTACAGAAACCTTCAGGACCTAAGCAATACATAAGAATTCTTTTTTTTCATTCTGGAGAAAAATTTCCACTTAGATCTTCAAGATTAGCAATATAATTAAGAAAGTACTCCTTCCAGTCATTCCATGAAACAAGCGGTTCCCCCGGAGTGGGTAAAAATTCCTTCGGAGTGTTAATATGCATAGCAGATCCATTAAAATCACCCACGGCTGTGCTTGTACTTGTAGACATGGCAGGAAAGAACAGTTCCAAGGATGCACAATAATAACTTTTTGCTTCACTAGAAGAAGAAACTGACTTGAGAATGTAATTTCACCCTGTGGTGTAATAAATGTCTCCGCCGTAATATAAAAACTGTGACTGGCTTGACAATGAAAATCCACCTGTGAAGTAATGAATGCCTTTTAGTCAGTAAAAACAGATGTCAATTAGTGTATAGGTAAATTACAAATGTATACTGCCAAAACTCATCATAGATGAAGAACAAAAGAAGAAAAAAAATGTGCTGCAAAACACCCTTGCAAGTATAAAATGTAGAACAGTACCATAAAATTTGGAGAAATTCACTATTTTCCGTGGATTCCAAACTGAATGTGGGCTCCGGTGGTGAGCCGAGTGCCGATGCACCGGGAACGACTCACTGATGCGACCAAAATGGCCGCCGTGCGTGACCTTAGAGTGCGCTGACGTCAGCTGCCCTCTACGACGTGTGCAACGTGCTGTGGAGCGGGAATGCTGCCGTCACAACTTATGCCGCGTCACAGCGAGGTGAAGAGCCATGGCAACAGAGTTATGGAGCGTGCGATGACTTCGGGGTTTGAAAACCCCTGAGGAAGCCGTTGAAAGTAACTGTAGGTAAGGCCTGGCCAGCACAGCGCTGCACTTCAATGAAAAATCCACAGCTTCAAGTTCTTCGACGTTACGCGCTTCTGTTCTTCGTAGCGTGGCACCTCTTCTTTGGTTGTAAAAAAATTGCTAGGGGTTTATCTTTTAAAATCCCCAGATTGTAGTTGTGGAAAAATAATAAAGCTGCTCCAATATACTGGTACCACAAGTTCGCCAGCCCGTCGCCAAAATTCTTGTAGTAGCCACACAAATCAATTAGGTGGTTATTCTTCTTTATTTGAAGTAGAGTAGTACAGCAATATGGGTGCATGCAGCAGCAAGCAGGACAAAGACAGAATGCAATTACACATTCCAAGTTCCAACATAAATACTAATTCTAAATGACCTAATAACACTCTACATTCTAAACATTCTACCTTACAAGTATAAGCCCAGTTACTACACGTACCCTCTACCAGTATATATCGACCGTCGGGGTCCAAACATGTCCCTATAGGTTTAAATGGGACTCCTGGCACCACCCATATTAATGTGCCTCTGACATAGCCTGAATAAGATGTTGCAAATATCTGGCCATGCCATCTCCATTGTACGTATTTTAGGCAATCCCCCTACCAATGCGTTTCTTGGAGAAATGCTATGGAGACCCCATACCTTCGCAGATATGCCGCTACTCGGTTACGTTTAACAGAATTATTCAAGCCCTGGACATACCATGTTACAAACTTATACTCTTATATGGCACTCCTCATGTTACTGAGCTATCACAGGGTGTAGTATCATTATCAATTGTTTGCCAGAAGTGCATGAGTTGCATGGCGCATTCAGGGGAATTGGGGCGTTTTTCGCACCCGGCGTACTTCCTCGTTTCAGACTGCATCTTTCTCTGCAGCACCCCATTTGTGAACTGCTCCTATCCAGGCCACCAAAGGAGGGCGTGCAGGCGTGCGCCAATGTAGTGTGATAGCTCACTTGGCTAAAGGAAGGCCAGGGCTGCGAAGCGTGTCTGGACTTTGTGTTGCTTCTTGCGCCTAAAATACGCCTAGCAAACAGGCTTCCCAGGAATAGATGACTGGGAGTCCTGTAACCTCTCTCAATGTAGCATGAATAGTATGCCAGTAATGCTGCAAAGTTGGGCAAGCCCAGAACACTTGTCAAAGCAATGTGTTAGGGGCGTGACCTTGAGAGCAGGCGAATTGTGACTCCGGGAAGTGGCGAAAGAGCTGTGCCGGCGTCAGATTTTGAAGTTGGAGTTCTTTGGAAATTTTAAAGCTCGCGCGTCGCGCCCATTCTTTATCATGGAGCTGCCTGCTGTATTCCTTCTCCCATTTTTGGCGTAGTGAGGCGAGTGGGACGTACATCAATTCTCAGATGGCTTTATACAGAACTTCCAGGATTTCGTGATTTGCAAAATAATCGCGAAATCTGCACTTTTGTAAAAAGGCCGCGCTTTTTACAAAAGTGCCCGCGAAATCGGGGTTTGCCGGCTGGGCGGGAGAAAGCTGCCTATTCTCCTTTTAGTGACTCTTTTGCTCTGACTCATTGCTCTTAGTGGGTGTTTTTTCACGGCCCATCAGTTCTTTCCCAATGTCCCTCCTGTTCAATTTCACTGCCCTTTCTCTGTCACTGCCACTCATGCATTATTGTACAGACATGTGAGTTCTATTGATGGCTTTGTAGATTTGTTCCTGCTAGCGGTGTTTTCAATTTAATTCAAAACTGTATTCGCATACGGAAAGTGCATAAAAGGAAAATAAACATTTCAATGAGATGATAAGCACACAGTTTTCTTAAAATAGCCTAGAATAAGGAGATAAAACTTGCAGAAAAAATGAAATGGAGGAAAGTTTGCTCCGAGGAATGGTCACAGGGACAAGCATCACAGAGAAACCAAATGAAAAGGGAGCAGGTGGTGGACTGCACCTGTTCGTGGTGTTTTAGATGCATGTAAAGATTTGCAGCTTTGTCAAATTGGGTGTTTTTTTATTTTTACACAACTTCACTGGCACAAGGAGTGCTTTTTGTGCAAAAAAAGAATTCTCATGTGAATTATTCATTGCAGAAGAATATAATTTGCTTAAAATGGTTTTAATAATATAGATGTGTTTGCTGTTTTTTGTTACAATTCTGACGTTTATGGTACTTTTCACTCCAAGAGAGCTAAAGAACGTTCTCCAGGTTCATACACACACATTCCATTTCCACTGCCCCAGAAGTCTGATTTTGTCAGTGCTCGTCCATTTTGTATCCCTGGCTCTAGTTTTATACAGCACCTAACACCCTACACCTCACCAGGGTTGTGGCACAGTTCGCTTTAAAACAAATCCTCTCAATTTGCATCAGATAAAGAAAAGTAAACACCTTGGCCATTGATAATAAATCATGTAAGTGTGTAAATCAATGTACAAGATGTGTTACACGAGTCAGTGAGGGTTATAAGGTGTAGGAGTCACGTGTCCTTCACAGCTCACTGTGCTATATTAGGATTATAATTTATGAACTGCAATTAACAAAAGGAGCGCTGTGTTCAAAGCAGTAATTTACTTACCTAGCTACATAAAATAAAAATCTCTCATCTGCATGTTAGTGATGTGCTTTGCAGGAGACACATTAACCTTCTATACTACTTTGATGCAAATCTGGGACTACACAAAACACAGATCTCTCCAACAAATGCTTTAACCTCCAGAGTTATCTCACCATTATTATCTCCTGTGATTTACTGGGCACCTCTGTAGCAGATGCCTTAACCCCATAAAATATTTTAAAATGCAGACTTTGCAACCAATTAAGCAGAAGAGATTTACTGCCATGCTACTCCTTGTTGCCAATTTCTTTTTGGCAAGGCTTTGAAAAAAAACATATTAGTTGAGGCCCAGATTCTTCGGTGGGATTGCACCACTTTTTTTGGCACAAGCCCAAAGCAAAATCTAATTTGGTAAATCTCATAATGCGCTTAAATATACTCATGAATTACCTGATAAACATGTGTGAGGTCTTAATATCGGATGTCACGTCCAGAGAGTTCACTTCCTGTGATCCCATGTGCAATGCCATGCGTCATGGCGTCATGTGCTATGGTGGCACGCGCCATGATATCACTTGCAAACTACCTAACTTGGTTAGTCCCCCCACTTCTTTTTTTTAGGTCGAGCCTAGCGGCAGCGCACATGCGCTGCTCGCTCTGTGAGGCATGCTGTATTAGGGATGCACTAGAAGCCCCGCCCACTCTCCGCCCATATTTGTCATTGGCTTTGTGTCATTGTCCTTCTTAAATGCTGGCTTCTGATTCGTAAATAGGCTTGTTAGTCCCTACTTGGTACCGCCTTGTCTCTATTTGTTACCGCCCATAAGGACTGGACCTTTTACTCGTTATGTTACACGGTCTGCTTTATCTTGACTGTGAGCACTATTTTGTTTAATGTTTTTTTAAAATTTGCAGCGCGGTCTGCTTTCACTTTAGCGGGCGCGCTTCTTTACTTAATTAATTTGCATGCAGCGCGGTCCACTTTCACTTTAGCGACCACGCTTGTTTATTTAATTAATTTGCAAGCACCGCGGTCCGCTTTCACTTTAGCGGCCGCGGTACAGAAACGTGTTTAATTTGCTTTCTTTCTGCCAGGCTGAGTGAAGGGAGGAGGAAAAAGGCTTGGATCCTCCTCCTTTTTTTTTTTTTTTTTTTTGCAACGTGGAAAAGCAGGGAAAACAACTTAACACACGGCTAGGATAAAACTTAATGAGGGGGAGTTGCCAGGGCCCCCCTCGGTTCCCACACCTCATGCCAGCCCCCCACATGTGCGCTTGTGTCTCCCTCTGTCCCTGAATCCCCATCCCACACCCCTATTCCTCCCCTTCCTTCCCGACTCGGAATCAGTCTCCCGGAGGCGGTGCCAGCCTCAGAAAGTTCAGATGAGGGGCACAGGCGGAGCTGGAGCCAGGCGCCTCATGGGAGGCTTGCTGCTTGCTTCTGTTGTGATGAAAGGCAGGCACTTTTACCTAAACAAGCATTTGCAATGCAATAGGTCTCGCATTTACATGAGTTTGAGCTATTGACATTGTAAATGACAATGCCTTTTATTTTTATTTTCGTTTTTAAAACATAAATAAAAGGCATTGCCATGTACAATGCCAATAGCTTAAACTCACGTAAATTCGAGACCTATTGCATTGCAAATGCTTGTTTAGGACTTGTGCCCTGGAGGAGGGGGTGGTTGTAGGTGGAAGGTGGGGGCGAGGGGGGGTCATTTAGTGTAATCGCGTGTGCAACTTGTTGTTTACTGCGCAGTTTCATTTGCTTGAGAAGCTGGGAGAGAATCGAATTACAGCAAACCATGGTGTAGGCTTGTAAGCAGGGTCGGTGGCGGTAGAGTGGAAGGGTTGATGCCACTGGTCAGGGTAGGGGTGCCTGACCCTGTTCTGGGGCGAGAGTAGACAGGAAGTGGGGAGCAGCGTTGGGCATCAACACATCTCCTCTCTTCTTGTTTCGGGACCCAGCAGGGGTGCATTTAGGCTTGCAAGAGTGTCTTAGACTCTCGCGGGCACGCCAATTTTAAAAGTAGAGAGTTATGATTGGCCCTGTGATCTTTATGTCCCTTGGGCCATCTCGCTGCTGCGGAAGTCAGAGTCCCGCAAGTTCTCTGATTGGTTGCCAGCAACATGAGAAAAATGTTGCTGCCAGCCATTACAGGACTCGGGGACTTAGCATAGCAAACAAATACTCTCAGACACTTTAAACTTGCCTATTTGAAAGTGGAATACTCTGCTAAAACAGTTTCCATTGATTTAAGACTGAAAAGGAATGATTACGAGTAAAATAAAGTGCCGCAATAATGCCACTAAATTTCAATTTTTGTGCCGCTAAATTTCAATTTTTGTTACGCAAAATTTGCAAATCTATGCCGCAATATCCTGGGGGGTCTGCTTACACAGCCAAGTGATGAGATGACGGCCGGGGCCCATAATTAACACAGCAAGAAGCAGTGGGTGGGTTGCAGGCTTGCCTCCAGAAAAGTCCCAGAGGCGCTGGCAAGCGTGTATGAGCTGCCGATGAAAGAGGAACTGCCCAGGGGGGGGTCCACTCTCCTAGTCCAGCTGGTCAAAGGGGAGAACTTGGCCCTCAGAAAAAGAGCCTCCATCTCAAGGAGCGAGTGATTGATCCAGGTTCGTAATTCCCTGGCAGTGTAATAGCTCCTGCTACGAGGCCAACCAACAGTAGCAATGGGATATAGAGCAGAGTCCCCCGGGAAAGGCGGTGGATTCGAAGCATACTTGCTCTCGCTATAGTCACTGGTATGGAGTGGGTCGAGATGAGTTGGGCTCCCGGCAAAAGCAGGTGATGAATTGCCGGCAACGGAAAGGGGCCAGACTCTAAGCAAGCGTCCCTGAGATAACGCCCCGCTATCCAGCTGGACAGCCACTGGAGCTGCGCCACCAAAAAGTATGCCTCGAATGATGGGCCCCAAGACCTCCCCTGTCTACCGGCAACTGCAGCTTGGCTTGGACGACTCTCCTGCATCCATTCCCCATATAAGGAAGCAAAGCAATGTGTCCAGTTCTCTGAAGAAGGAGTGGGGAGGGATAACAGGAAGGTTTGCAAAGTAGTATAAAAGGCAGGGGAAGATGGCCATCTTTGCCAGGGCGATCTTTGCCTATAGAGCTAGGCGGAAGAGTCCTCCAAAGCCAACCTGGGAGCGTATACCCGCCAATGCCCTGCGGTGATTGCCCTCGTACAAATCGCAGGGTGTATGGTACAAACGAACACCCAGGTAGCGAGGCGCTTGCGCGATCCAGGCTAGGAGAGAGTCGCCAATGCACACCTCCCGCGGGGAGAGGTTGGGCTGAGAGATAAACTGCAGACCAATTGACCCGCAGTCCAGCTGCGGCAGCAAAGTCTGACAGCGTGGCCAGAAGAGGTCCGAGATCGGACGAAACGTCTCGTATATAGAGGAGCAGGTCATCTGCATTCAGGGACACACTATGGGTCTTGCCTGCTAGAGGGGAATCCCATTCCCTCCCCCCCCGAAGGTGTACAGCTAAGGGTTCCATGGCCAGGGCAAATAGTAGGGGGAAGAGCAGGCACCCCTGATGTGTTCCTCGAGTCACTGGGAAGGGAGTCGAGATGTAGCGCCCAAATGAATCTGGGAGGGAGGGTTCGAGTACCATAGCTTTGTGTATGCTGGAAGTTTGGGTCCCACTCCCTTGCGGCGGAGCACTGTGAATTGATAAGGCCAGGTCAGGGTGTTGAACACCTTTTCCAAGTCAAGGACAAATCAGGCGGCATGGGGAAAGTGACCCCCCCCCGATCCTGGACATTGAAAAGACAGCAGATGTTTTGGGAGGTGCTTCTGCTGGGGACAAAGCTGTCCTGGTTTGGATGCACAAGCTCCGGGAGGACTTGGGCATAGCGGTCAGCTACTATTTTGCTTTGGATTTTGAAATCTGCCCCTAGTATAGCAGTTGGCCTATAGGAAGTTAACAGGGTTGGATCCCTGTCTGGTTTTAGGATAGAGACTAAAAGGGACTCTACGCGAGAGTGGGGAAGCCCACCTTCCCCCAGGACCCCTTTATACATTTCCGCCAGCCGAGGCTCCAGGAGAGCCAAAAAGGTGTTGTAGTATTCTAGAGGCAAGCCATCCAGACCTAGGGTTTTATTTCGAGCCAGATCTAGGATCGCCTGCTTAACATCAGCTGGTGTGATCTCCGTGTCTAGGGAAGTCCTCGCTAGAGAAGGGATCTGAGGCAAGGCGAGGTCAGCTAGGAACCGGGCTATTATTTCCGATTCGTCATTCAGTGGAGCCCGGTATACAACGGCATAATAGTCGTAGAAGGCTTGCAGAATGCCAGTTTGGGTGCGGACCCTGTCGCCTGAGGGGGCGACCACCTCAGTAATGGGGCAGGGTTCGGAGTCCTAGCGAATAAGTCATGCTAAGAGTGCTCCAGTTCTATCACCCTCTCGGTGCACCCTGGCGGCGTGAACCTTAAAATTATAATGTCTTAGGTCTTCGAGAAGAGCCGTGTAGGCGGTCTTTGCCTCCGCCAGCCGACCTGCGGACGCTAGGGTAGCATCTGCAGCCTTGCTAAGAGTAGCCAAATTGTGCTCAGCCTCCATCAGGTCCCTCTCAAGCATTCTGCGGACTCCCGCTATCTGTCAGATGCAAATACCCCTAGTCACCACTTTAAACGCGTCCCATCCCAGCATCCTGGTGGGCACAGTCTTGTGATTTTCGGAAAACTAGCAGTGGATGCTGGTTTCCTGCTCCTGACTAAACACCTGATCCTCGAGACAATCATGTGGCAGCCTCCAGGGGGGAGTGTGGGGGTAAGGGAGGCCTCCACCTAAAGGTCATAAGGTGCGCATCGTGGTCAGAAAAAACCCGGCCTAGGTAATCCGTGTGCTGGATCACAGGGACAACCGTTGGAGAGCATAGAAAGCAGTCGAGGCGCACGTAGAGGTTATCCAGGACAGAATGAAAAGAGTATAGTTTAGTTGTGGGATGCTGGGATCTCCAAGCATCCACTAGTGACCAGTGGTGAACCCATGCGCGGAAGCGTTCCGTCTGCACGGAAGGTGAGGGTGGGACCTATCTCGGAAAAAGGTCAAGTACACAATTATAGTCAACTACCCACCAAACATCCCCCGTATCCATGGTGTCGCTGTATAGTTGGCCAACGTGCTGGAAAGGGAATCCCAGAATTTTCCCTGATCTGTGTTGGGTGCATAAATACTTCCAAGGATTACGGGCTTGCCGTCCAGGTGTCCATCGGAGTGCGTACCGACCCACTGTGTCAACCACCCTACGAGTCTCCTGAAAAGGGATCCCCGGATCGAATCCATACCATAGCCCAATGCGCAAATGCTGAGTAAGTGGTGGCACAAAAGATACCCCTCCATCACTTGCGCAGACGGTCCAGCTCTCCGGCAGTGCGGTGCGCCTCTTGTGAAAAAGCTATCTTCACTTGCTGACGCTTGATGTAAGAGTGTACCAGGTAGTGCTTATGAGCAGTGTGCATGCCTCAAGTATTAAGAGTGAGGAGACAGGTGTCAGCAGGAGGAGTCATGGCAAGGTGATAGGAGTGTGAGGGAGGCGCGCCAGAGCGCCTTTTTCCCCGTGAGGATACGCCCGTTCTCAGAACTTGGTGTCACCCACCCATCATAGTGTTTGGGATGGAAGGAGGAGAGGTGAAAGTAGGATGGGTAGTAACTGGGGAGGGAAGTATTCCTAATGCCGGGGACCTACCGCAACTGATGGTATGTCCAAACATAACATGAGGTGGATGCTCTAATGTATCCTGGGAGGCGAGCAAAGCATATGCCCAGAGCAGGCGAAATGAGCTGCCCTTGAATAACCAGGATGAAATGGGGGCCAGTAGCATCAGGGAATCGCAACGTCAATGCTGCAGTATTACGTGAGGTGAGGCGCGGGTGGGAGACCCTGGATCATTTAAATGAATGTCAGCGGTCTGGAGAGTCACTGCTGGAGGCGTTGGAGATTCGGCCGGGTAGGTGCTCAAGCCACGGGGGTCCTCCTCAGAGGTGAAGATGTGGGGGCACCTCATGGCCGTGGAAGTGGGCCCCAAGTCCCCGCTGCCTGTAGGGCCTGCCTTCGGTCCACAATTATTTGTTCCCAATTGGGAGAGCTGGCCAAGGATCCCCGGGGCAAGGACCTGGTGCGTGACTGAGTCCCCTTCTTTCGCCTTCACTTGTTCTGGGGCCCTCTGGCCCGCAGGGTCCACCCAGTGTCTGATGGCCTAAGATCTTTTGAGTGCTGGTCAGTCCAGTCCCATGCTTCGGTTGGGTTAGTGAAGAAGAAAGTAGCACCTTCAAAGATTATCTTGAGGCGTGCTGGAAACAGCAACGAGTATTGTATCCCCTGCTGGCAGAGGCGGCGTTTTACCTCTAGGAAGGACGATCGTTGGCGCTGCACGACACAGGTATAGTCGAGGAATAACATATTGTGCTTGTTCTCTACTTGGAGAGGTCCACTCTGCCTGGCGGTGTGAAGCACTGCGTCCCTGTCCTTAAAGTGAAGGAGTTTTGCCAGCATTGGACGAGGGGGAGAGGCCGGAGGTGGGCTGCGTGCCGGGGCGCAATGCGCCCTCTCAGTGGAGAAAAAGGGCGTGAGGTTCGAAGTTGTGGTGAAGGACTTAAACCACGTCTCTAGGTAGGCAAAGGGGTCAGTCCCCTAGATTCCCTCCGGAAGTCTCAATTTGTATGTTGCTCCTCCGGGCACAGCCCTCTAAGTCATCTGCCCTGCACTCTAGTTGTGTAACTAGGCCCTGGAGGTCGCGGATCACCCCCTGGTGGTCCCTTGTGAGTGATTGCAAGGCAGAGAGGGTTTTCTCACCATCCGCGACCCTGTCAGCAAGCTTGCGGTCGTCGTCTCAGGGAAAGTTAAGGTCAGTGGCCAAGGCTCCGAACCTCTCCTCCATGGTGACCCTGGAGTGCTCAATGGCCGCCAGTACTTTGTCCAGCTTGTCAGATGTGGTAAGGGCCGGCGTGTTTTTCTCCTCTCTCTGCAGGGTGCTGGGAGCCGGCGTCTGGGGCCCAGTAGTCGAGCGTAGTCTACCCATGGCATGGAGCAATGCCACGATGCCAGCCAGGGGCCTGGTGGAGACACGGCAGAGTAGTTGACGTTGCACCCCCGATCTAGAGTGCGTTGATGGATCGGTTAAGATGAGAAGTCCTGCACACCCAGGATGGAATGATGCCCCGGCCTCAACCAAGCTGCTGGGTGTAACTGCTGGCACCCACCAGGGGTCTAGTAGGGACTACCGCCCTGCGGAACTCTGCCGCTAGTAGACTGGATTAGGGAGGGAGGGGTCAGGAGTGCAGAGCCAAGGCACTCCTGCGATGCCCCCGTGCCTCGGTTGTGTCACCGATTGGGGGTCAGGAGTCGTAAAGGGCTGCCTCTGGTGACTCCACAGGGTCCCCACCCTACAGGAGTCGGGTTCGGCCAGGCAGAGAGTCAACAGCGAAGCAAGGAGTCACCGAAGCCCAGCCCCCCCAGCAATTGCACCCCGAGCCTCGATTATGGTACCTAATCGGGGGCCCAAGTGTCACCAGTGGCCACCCTTAGAGGAGGGCCAGAAGGAGCCCCCTCTCCACTATGTTCAGGGCCAGACAATCAGGGAAGCAGAAGAGCACCGGGAATGAGCAGAGCCAGGTCCTCCAGTAGTGGATTTACACCCTGTGCCTCGATGATGGTGCTGATTCTGGGGCCTAGAGGAGGGTTCAGACCAGCAGTCCCCCACCCGGAGACCCAGGTCTCACCCGCGCCTTGATTATGGGGCAGAGTCAGGGGCCTGGACGAGGGCTCAGTCTGGTAGTCCCCGGCCTGAACACGTCACCACACCTCACACCCAGCAGGAAACGGTGGTGGGTGCTCCACAGGAGCTCGCCCGAGAGGGTGAAGAGTCCCCGCAGCTGCACTCTTCACCACTGGCCTCAACGTGGAAAACGAGGGCAGGCCCAGCTCACATGGTACTGTAGGGCCCTCAGGAATCACTGCAGTCGAAGCTCCTTGGGTCACTTTGCGCTTGTCGGCATCCCAAGCTGGGGGAACTCCGGCAGGTAGGGCTTGGGTGGGTGGGGGGGGGGCAGAAGCAGCGAAACCTACTCTCCTCTCCAGCGGACGCATGCAGCACTCCACTGTGCGGTCTTGCAGTTCAGTGCCACCCGTGTTCGCACCTCTCTCACGCCGGTCCGAGCAACATGCGGCGATGTGCGGCCCGGGGACCCGGGAGGCCTGGCGTGTAGTGGAGGCCCCACACTGCCTCGGGCATGATGCGCTGAGGGGCAGTGCCAGGGAGGAACACCCCACCACCAGCCAAATCAGTGGGAGCCGGGTCTCCCCATTTTGCGAGCGGCCCGGTGACCCCTGGCCAGCAGTCTCCTCGGCCGCGCCGACCTCGACTCCGGGCACCTACAAGGGAGTGGTGTGTTGTGGTAAGCTCCCCGCTGGTCCGTGTTGCCCCTGTGATGCTTTACCGGCCAAGATGAGTGCCGATGGTTATGGTCGGGCCCGCTTACGAAGCTCTAGGCAGGCACGTCTGGCATCTTGGCTGGCTCTGCCACGCCCCCACTTGAAATACCTGTATTACATGTGTCTTGCGAATTGCTCCCCACAATTGATGCAGAATAATCAAATAGTGCTAAAGTTGTATGCCATTAAAAATGTTATTGCCCACTCCTTTTAACTTTGTCCTATTCCTGATGGATTGGCACAAACCTTGACATATCATTTGTAGGTGCTGGCTTAGTATATGGTGCACACTTATTTAAGTGAAGCACCTTGCACTAAGCCAGACAACCCTTATTGTGATTTTAGTGGTCTTAGACAACCATAGAAAGCTCTCTAAGTGGTAGCTGTGGAGAGCAGCCTTCAGGCTTAGTCCAGGAGTGTAAAGCAGCTTGTTTTACCAACTAATTATATAGTGTAGGTTAAACAAAATAGAACCACACAGTGTAGTTATAAAATAGTTATATTTATTATACACACTCATTAGCACATTGGTATATTTCCTACCCTGAGATATCAACACAATACACACAATACTTTAAATGTAAACAGGTAAGTAAGCGCAAATATACAGTGGTCTCCAGGGGAGACCAAACCATATACTTAATAAGTGGAATGCGAACTGCGACCGAAGTCGGGACTTGAACTAGAAGACGCAGAAGAGCTGGGGACGCAAGGAACCAACCAAGGTAAGTACTCAGGAACCCCACGGAGGCTGTGTGCAGAGTGGAAACACAGCTGCATACTCCATGCAAGTCAATGGGAAAGTCACGTTGCAGTTTTTAAGAAGAAAGACCCTTCCCAGTGGACCCTGAAGAAACCCTGTGGATGATGGAAGGTTGGATAGTCACCCCACCCGTGGATACCCCAGGAACCAGGATACCAACACCAGGGAAGCCGGGTGGATAGGTGCGAAGTGACGTTGGAAACCGCTGTAGACCTCAATGGAGGACTTCAGTAAAGATGCCGCTGGCGAAGAAGGTGAAAGAGTCCGGTGGAATACAAGGATGGATTCTTGAAGAGTAGTACCAGCAAGCCGAGGGGACAGAGTCTATGCCACTCGGGAGTGACCAGGAGTCATGGAATACCAATTACCACCAATGACGGAAGATGCAGGTGACCTTGCCGCTGCAGCTTTGAGGACCTGGCAACGCTGTGGAAGACAAGGAGCCGTTCATGAGCTGTTCCACGTCGGAAGTCAAGAACCAGGGGGTCGGTGTCCAGCGGGAGCACCAACAAGCCTTGGCAGCAACAACAGGCCTGTTAAAAGAAAAAGGTGCAGCCGGGGGACTAGCATGGTCCGAGGGACTCACCAAGTGCAGGAGAGTCAGAGCAGGCCCAGAGCAAGCAGGTGAGCCCACTGAAGCCAAAGAAGACCCTCAAGAGGACCCAAAGACAGGAGGCACAGGAGGCGCAAGAGGACATCGAGCAGCTCACCAAAGATGCAGGCTGTTGGAAAACGAGGCAGTATCTGTGAGGCCTGCACAAATAACATGACTACATTTGTCCTTCACTGGGAACCAAACACCCGATTGTAGCGCCTGACTCTCGGAGGGTAGCGTTGCAGAGCAGTCTGAGGCTTACTCAAGGGACGTGGTGTGGGCTAGTAATCGCCATTTGCAGGTGCGCAGAAATAACACTCAATAATTGATTGTCCAGTCTGTACTTTGCTTTATAAAAGTAAGAGTACATTTATTAAACACACACACTACTCAATACTATGCACCAATTTACAAATATACATAAGCTGTTGGAATTACTTTGTGACATTACATAACATTTCCACCCCTCCCAAAGGGGGGGTGGGGTCTAGTACCACCACTCCCATGTATGCACATCATCTTGCCCCCAATGCAGTTAGTTGAACATAACCTGGAGCGAGGGCCCTGCGTACTGGCACCATCCCAGTGGCGACCCACCCCATTATCTCAACGAGCATTAAAAATAGGTACACCTGTCCTGGTGACACATAACCCTGACTGAGCATCTCATATTGTCCATACAGTATGCACCCTTACATCTTCAGGGCTAACAGTCTGGGTTGTTCTTCACTTAAGCGCAGCAGCAAGAATACATGTTTAAGCATCACTCTAGAATGACAGTGCTCATCACCTTAGTTGATCATTATAATGCCTTGCAATTAAAGCCCCTAAAAGGCATCACAGATGAAATCACAGGATTAAGTATATACAGCCAGACACCCTAGCAGGAATGTCTGGCCACATAATCCCACTTGGCTTATGACATCACCTTACACAGGTACTTCACATTACACATATGACCTTCAGTCCCTCAAAAAGCAATAACCACAGTAAATGCATTTCTGGTGCAATTACACCTCTTCACCTCCAGGAGATGCCCTTCTCCAGACATCCCCAACTCAGCCCTTCACTCCGTGAGGCATTTCTCAATACACCCTCAGCTGTAGAACAAAAGTTCCAGCCTAGAAGGTGTTAAATGCTGGCTGAGCCCTAGAGGGGTTATTCTTTCCAAGTTCCCAGGACACCTAGGGTGGGACTTCTCTTCGTGCTGGGGGGGGGGGGACTGCGCTTCTCCAGCAGCTCCCCCAGCACCTTTTTCCACAAATGAGGGTGACCCCCCTCCTCTGGGGGCCACCAAGCACCAAAACGGCAGATTTCCAAATGCCTGGCAAGGCATTCTGGGGCGCTTCGTGCTCCTTTTCATGAATATTTGATGAGCGGCTCTCCCGCTGCGCCGGGGAGAGCGGCGATGAGCTGATAGCGGCTTCGCCGCATCTTCAGGCCTCGTTGGGGGGCCCGGTCCCACCCGGACCCCCAGGTAAGGGATACGGCTCGGAGAGCCCACCCCCGGCCGCTCCGGCAGCAGGTTGGGGGTCCGGTCCCACCCTGGCTCCTCTTCCTTTTGTTTTGGGGGTCCCGGTCCTACCCGGGACCCCCGCAGGCCTTCCTCGATGGAGGGTAGCGCAGGGAGCCCGCCCCCGCCAGCTCCCTGCCCGGCCAGCAACCTTGCGTGCTGCCGCTGGAGCCGGCACCGACCCGGAACACCGCACTGGTCCGCTGGACCTCGGAGGGAGTGCGAAGGTACTCCCCAGTCTCTGCCGCACTTCGGGGCCCGGAGATGGGGTCCCGGGCCCCAGCTGCTTCTTCCCGTCTCTTCGGGGCCTGGGGATGGGGTCCCGGGCCCCTTGGCAACATTTTCATGGGGTGCGCGACGGCGCACCCCGACTTCAGTGGGGCCCGGGGATGGGGTCCCGGGCTCTGTGGGCGTATTTTCACGGGGTGCGCTACGGCGCACACCGACTTTGGCGGGGGATGGGGTCCCGGGCACCTGGGTCATCTTCGCGGGGGGGGCGCGACGGCGCTCCCCGCCCCCTCCTCCTCACACGGGCCCGGAGTGGGGATCCCGGGCCCCTCCCCCTGAAAATCTTCACGGGGGCGCGACGGCGCTCCCCGGCTTCATTTTCGGTGGGGGCCAGGGTGGGCTCCTGGCACCCCACGGGGGCACCTTCACGGGGTGCGCGACGGCACATTCCGACTTTACTTCTGTTGGAGGCAGCCCCTGGGACCTGACCCACGCCGGGGGCATCTCTGAGACCGGCGGCGGAGCCCCACGTGCTTCGTCGTCCGTCTTCTCGGGGGTCAAAGGTCGCCTACCTTCCGGGGGGCATATCTCAGCCCCCGGGGGTCCGATCTTCTCCATTTTCGCATCTTCTTGCTCCTGGTGGCGCACCCCAGCTACTGGGAGCACTCTCATTTGCCCTCCTTGTCTCCCGGAGGGTGCACTCTGCAGGGAGCGGTCTTCACTGGCTCCCTGCGCCAGCCTTTCACCTGGCTCTCCTCCTGGGCCTCTCTTCTCCCTGCGCAGAGGCCCCTGCTTCTGCGCACTGGTCCTGGCCTCTTCTCCTGGCGCTGTTCAGGATCCTGGGATAGTCGGGGGGGGGGGGGGTTCCTCCTTCCAACTGCCCATTGCGCCAGGATCCAGAACCTTCTGCCTCAGCAGACCACACCCCAGAGAGAGCTTCTCTTCCTGTGCAGGTTCTTTTTAAAAGTTGAGTAGGGGGCTGGCAGGAAGTCTGTTTGTCCTATCAAACAGCGACACATCACTTCACTGCCCCTGCTCCCTCCTTCCTGCCCAGCCTCTGGGTTTGTTCAAAATGGCGTCGTCCAGGGTCTCTTGCCACATGGTCTCTGAAAAGGCCCCTTCCCCCCTCGCTGCCTTACCTCCTTGGTGCAGCCTGGTGCCTGGCACCCAGTGATAGCTGCTGATGGATGAGCCTGTAGCTCCACCCATCTTCTCTTCCTTGGAGAGGAGGCCTTAGCTCGTGGAAGAAAGGTTATCAATCCAGCCTACTGAGGTCAGCCCCCAGCCAGGCCCTGGTTATGGCAGACTCCGAGAAATATGACATTTCTGGATGACCCAAAAGCAGTACAAATATGACTTTGGACTCTGCAGAATACTTCTTCTCACACCCGTTACAGTGGACTTTAGTGCGTGTCTGGAATCTGTAGGCCTTAGGAAAGTGACACTAGCCCATGGGCTCCACTTCCCCATAGGGGAATAATGAAGTGAAAAACACAGTAAAACTCACTGACTTTCCCTGGCATGTTTCTTCCCAGTGTATAAAGCCTACTCCATGGCGCCACCCAATTCTGCATAAGTCCTGCCACACCATTCACTTTGTAGCTGCTCCTGGACTGCGAACGCCAGGAATCTCCCCTGCGCAGCCCCTACACGTGTGCACACGCATGTACACAGGTGTCTGCATGTAACCAGCCCGGTGCCCCTTACTCCAGCTGCTGCACAGAGGCCTAGATAAGCTAGGGGGACACCAGTAAAATCCACATGCAGTCTCTTTCATCATGAGTTCACTGTGGGTGAGTCCCAACTTATGAGGCTCCCCCACAGTAAAAGCTCAACAATTAGGTGCTCAAAAAGCAAAAAATCCGGGTGGTCCATAGTGTCAGAACCACCTTCTAACACACGCCGCGCCCAGATGATTCCTACAGGGAAGAAGTAGCCACTCTACATGGGTACACTTCCCGTAGTCAGCGATAACTAGTTATAAGGGGTTCTGACCAGACCCCCCTTACTCACCAGTTATCCGCTCAGACCACTTACTCCTCCCATCCATGAAATCTCCACCCATGACCGGGATCCCAGACTACCCTAAGAACCCTCCGGGCTCTAGGTTAGATACCTCTAGGTCACTCAGGGTCTACATGGACTCAGCCTAACTAGGCCCACCTTTGCCCTTGGGCATGCAACACTATGCCTACCACTTCTCTGGACAAGGGTACAGTGCCTCAGCACCGATGTGGTCTTCTGGGATAGGTCTACATCCCATCCCCTGGGTCACTAGCTGGTCTCCCTTCTGGAGTTTGTTCCAACCAGTACCCTCTCTCCGTTTGGTCCTTGCACCCCATAGATGCAACCTCTCTGGACCCTCACCCTCAGCCTGCCGCTGGGGTCATTCTGCTGCCACCACCCTTTCGGGATGACTGTCTTCCCTGAAGAAAGCACAGCCATTCGTGCTTTCCCCACACAGAAGAGCACCCTTTGGCCACTGGCCTGGCTCCCTGATAGGACCTCAGACCTGCCTCACTACCACACTGGCAGTGCCAGGGAGGAACACTGAGGGTGCCTCGTCAGACATCCTACAGCTCATTCCCCCCGTCAGTAGCTCCACATGGAAACTACCCCGGGAACCTAGACCCCTTCCTTGTTCTCCGCTGCGAGAACAGCGCCTATTCACCCTTCCCTCCGAGAGGCGCGCTCTCCTCCCGGAGTACCCTTAGAGAGCCTGTGGGCCCCGAGTTAGCTACACCCAGGCCCACCTCTCATGGCTCTCCCCGGTCTCCCTGCAGCGCCTTGGGAGACCGTCCAGGGACCCACATGATCCCTGGATGGCCTGCACTACCCCTTCTGAAGAGCAGGGTCCCTTCACTTAAGATAGGCCCCACCTGCCTTCAGGGTAGTACTACCACACTCAGCCAGGGACCCTAAAGATCCCGGCTAGGCCTGCACCGCCCTCCGCTGAAGCACAGGGTCCCTTCACTTAAGATAGGCCCCACCTGTCTTCAGGGCAGTACTACCTCCATCAGCCAGGGACCCTAAGGATCCCGGCTAGGCCTGCACCACCCCTTTGGGGAAACACAGGGTCCCTTCACTTAAGATGGGCCCCACCTGTGTCCAGGGTGGTACTACCACCTTGCAGAAGTCCACCTCCTGCCTCGAGCTGGGGAACACCCTCATGCTTCTGGTCCTGGGATACAAGTCCCCTAGGACCTACCTGACTGGTCACCTGGCCAGGCATCGCCCCAGCCACCACCTCAGGCTCACCACACTAGCTCCAGGGTGACATCCAAGCTCAAACTACCCCTCCTTTGGGGCCACCCATCACCATGGGCCTCCCCGGGGTAACCACTCACCGGACCCTGACACCTCAGGGTCCGCCACTAACCCTTCACCTGGAAACCAGGGAGTACATCACCCCCACTCAGATCTCCACTGGGTCAGTTACCTAGCCCACCTAGGGTACCTAGGGGCAACCACTACACACCATCACCCAAGAACTACCCTCCTTTGGGGCCACCCACTACCAGGGGCCACCCCTGGGTTGCTCACCTCCCCACCAGTTAACCTGGGGGGCCTGCCGGACACTCAACTCTACCCCACCCTCCTCCCGCCGTGGGAAAAGTTTCTTGGGGTCCCCCACCATGGGAACCCCTGGGGCATTACTACCTGGGGTAAAGAAACCTCCTGCCCCACCCTTCCAGTGGTTTTGGCCTGCGCCAATGGCAAGTAAACTTTCAGCGGGGAAAGGATACCTGGGGCCCCTTCTGTGGAAACCCTCCCTGCCCTTAAAAAGCGCGGGAATCTCCCAGGACCCCCTTTCTCTCCTGTCCCCCACAAAGGTCAATCCACCCCTACACCCCCACCTGTGATGTAGGTATCAGTTGCTGTCCCTATCTCTTGAGGAGACACCCTCCTCATGCAGGTGTAGTGTTAGGGTTCAAAGGTGTACAATATGGCTTAGAACATTTGTATGCAATCATTTCCTGGAAAGCACCATCCCGCTAGCACATGATAATCAACTTCACTCAGTCATATCAATACAGTTTACATTTAAACCATAATGTCTTCACATGACATATATGTGCGTGGGGCTTTCCTTTCCCATACTTTTAGTTCACATAACCAAAACTTTGAACACTTCTCAGAGTCTTGCGCTCTTCCATTTGCTCATTACTGCATAGGTAATGTGTGGCAAAACTGGACTTATCAAATGCTATAAATGCGCACCAGAATGGGATACTATGTTTCCCGCCGCTAGACACCAATGTTGGAAAACGAGGCAGTATAAGCTGTCGGAATTACTTTGTGACATTGCATAACATTTCCACCCCTCCCAAAGGGGGGGTGGGGTTTAGTACCACCACTCCCATGTATGCACATCATCTTGCCCCCAATGCAGTTAGTTGAACATAACCTGGAGCGAGGGCCCTGCGCACTGGCACCATCCCAGTGGCGACTCACCCCATTATCTCAACGAGCATTAAAATAGGTACACCTGCCCTGGTGACACATAACCCTGACTGAGCATCTCATATTGTCCGTACAGTATGCACCCTTACATCTTCAGGGCTAACAGTCTGGGTTGTTCTTCACTTAAGCGCAGCAGCAAGAATACATGTTTAAGCATCACTCTAGAATGACAGTGCTCATCACCTTAGTTGATCATTATAATGCCTTGCAATTAAAGCCCCTAAAAGGCATCACAGATGAAATCACAGGATTAAGTATATACAGCCAGACACCCTAGTAGGAATGTCTGGCCACATAACCCCACTTGGCTTATGACATCACCTTACACAGGTACTTCACATTACACATGTGAGCTTCAGTCCCTCAAAAAGCAATAACCACAGTAAATGTATTTCTGGTGCAATTACACCTTTTCACCTCCGGGAGATGCCATTCTCCAGACATCCCCAACTCAGCCCTTCACTCCGTGAGGCATTTCTCAATACACCCTCAGCTGTAGAACAAAAGTTCCAGCCTAGATGGTGTTAAATGCTGGCTGAACCCTAGAGGGGTTATTCTTTCCAAGTTCCCAGGACACCTAGGGTTGGACTTCTCTTCGTGCTGGGTGGAGGGGGAGACTGCGCTTCTCTAGCAGCTCCCCCAGCACCTTTTTCACAAATGAGGGTGACCCCTGGGGTCCACCAAGCACCAAAACGGCAGATTTCCAAATGCCTGGCAAGGCATTCTGGGGCACTTCGTGCTCCTTTTCATGAATATTTGATGAGCGGCTCTCCCGCTGCGCCGGGGAGAGCCGCGATGAGCTGATAGCGGCTTCGCCGCATCTTCAGGCCTCGTTGGGGGGCCCGGACCCCCAGGTAAGGGATACGGCTTGGGGAGCCCACCCCCGGCCGCTCCGGCAGCAGGTTGGGGGCCCGGTTCCACCCGGGCCCCTGGCTCCTCTTCCTTTTGTTTTGGGGGTCCGGGTCCCGGTCCCACCCGGGACCCCCGCAGGCCTTCCTCCATGGAGGGCAGCGCAGGGAGCCCACCCCCGGCTGCCCCCGCCAGCTCCCCGCCTGGCCAGCACCCTCACCTGCTGCCGCGGGAGCCGGCACCGACCCGGAACACCGCACTGGTCCGCTAGACCTCGGGTGAGTGCGACGGCACTCCCCCCGCCTCTGCCGCACTTCGGGGCCCGGAGATGGGGTCCCGGGCCCCAGCTGCTTCTTCTCTTCTCTTCGGGGCCTGGGGATGGGGTCCCGGGCCCCTGGGCAATATTTTCACGGGGTGCGCGATGGCGCACCCCGACTTCAGCGGGGCCCGGGGATGGGGTCCCGGGCTCTTTGGGCGTATTTTCACGAGGTGCGCTATGGCGCACCCGACTTCGGCGGGGCCTGGGCCCCTGGGTCGTCTTCGCGGGGGGGGTCGCGACGGCGCTCCCCGCCCCCTCCTCCTCACACGGGCCCAGAGTGGGGATCCCGGGCCCCTCCCCCTGAAAATCTTCACGGGGGCGCGACGGCGCTCCCCGGCTTCATTTTCGGTGGGGGCCAGGGTGGGCTCCTGGCACCCCACGGGGGCACCTTCACGGGGTGCACGACGGCGCACCCCTTTACTTCTGTTGGAAGCAGCCCCCGGGACCTGACCCACCCCGGGGGCATCTGAGAGCGGCGGCGGCGGAGCCCCACGTGCTTCGTCGTCCGTCTTCTCAGGGGTCAAAGGTCGCCTACCTTCCGGGGGGCATATCTCCGCCCCCGGGGGTCCGATCTTCTCCATTTTCGCGTCTTCTTGCTCCTGGTTGCGCACCCCAGCCACTGGGAGCACTCTCATTCGCCCTCCTTGTCTCCCGGAGGGTGCACTCTGCAGGGAGAGGTCTTCACTGGCTCCCTGCGCCAGCCTTTCACCTGGCTCTCCTCCTGGGCCTCTCTTCTCCCTGCGCAGAGGCCCCTGCTTCTGCGCACTGGTCCTGGCCTCTTCTCCTGGCGCTGTTCAGGATCCTGGGATAGTCAGGGGGTTCCTCCTTCCAACTGCCCATTGCGCCAGGCTCCAGCACCTTCTGCCTCAGCAGACCACACCCCAGAGAGAGCTTCTCTTCCTGTGCAGGTTCTTTTTAAAAGTTGAGTAGGGGGCTGGCAGGAAGTCTCTGTTTGTCCTATCAAACAGCGACATATCACTTCACTGCCCCTGCTCCCTCCTTCCTGCCCAGCCTCTGGGTTTGTTCAAAATGGCGTCGTCCAGGGTCTCTTGCCACATGGTCTCTGAAAAGGCCCCTTCCCCCCTCGCTGCCTTCCCTCCTTGGTGCAGCCTGGTGCCTGGCACCCAGTGATAGCTGCTGATGGATGAGCCTGTAGCTCCACCCATCTTCTCTTCCTTGGAGAGGAGGCCTTAGCTCGTGGAAGAAAGGTTATCAATCCAGCCTACTGAGGTCAACCCCCAGCCAGGCCCTGGTTATGGCAGACTCAGAGAAATATGACATTTCTGGATGACCCAAAAGCAGTACAAATATGACTTTGGACTCTGCAGAATACTTCTTCTCACACCCGTTACAGTGGACTTTAGTGCGTGTCTGGAATCTGTAGGCCTTAGGAAAGTGACACTAGCCCATGGGCTCCACTTCCCCATAGGGGAATAATGAAGTGAAAAACACAGTAAAACACACTGACTTTCCCTGGCATGTTTCTTCCCAGTGTATATAGCCTACTCCATGTCACCACCCAATTCTGCATAAGTCCTGCCACACCATTCACTTTGTAGCTGCTCCTGGACTGCGCACGCCAGGAATCTCCCCTGCGCAGCCCCTACACATGTGCACACGCATGTACACAGGTGTCTGCATGTAACCAGCCCGGTGCCCCTTACTCCAGCTGCTGCGCAGCGGCCTAGTCAAGCTAGGGGGACACCAGTAAAATCCACATGCAGTCTCTTTCATCATGAGTTCACTGTGGGCGTGTCCCAACTTATGAGGCTCCCCCACAGTGAAAGCTCAACAATTAGGTGCTCAAAAAGCGAAAAATCCAGGCGGCCCATAGTGTCAGAACCACCTTCTAACACAGGCTCACAGTGCAGAGGATGCGGTGAGGATGATGATCTTGGCAGGAAGAGATGCTGGAGGCTGGAGCTTCTTGTAGCCCAAAGATCTTTGGAGGACAGAGTCAACAAGCTTTGGCAATGGCAAGTTGATGCTGTGCACAGGGGTGAGGTTCCAGCGGTTCTGACAAGGGATACTGCCCTCAAACTTGTTGAGAAGACAGTGCTGACCTCGAGGGACTTGCAGAACCCCCATCTGTGTTTCTGAGGCTTTTGGAGTCCGTAGGACGTCAGGAGCAGCAGACTGGTCAGCTTGGTTGCCCCCCAGTACATGGGATCCTACATCCAACACTGGAATCGGTGTTGGGGTAGGATTCCAACATGTTTGATACCAAACATGACCGGTTTTGGTGCAGCCAATATATAGTTAGACATCTCGTATTTGACTTGATGTCCACTATATGTATTAAATGGCTAACTGCACTTACAAAGCCTGGAGAATCTACTCTGGGCTTTGTAGAGGGGCCCTGCTCATGCAGGGGCACCCTTGCACTTGTAACCAAGCACCCTAACCTCAGGACTGAAGAGCCTCCCATAGGGGTGACTTATAGTGCAGTGACCTTGGATATAAGGAAACTTATATCTGTTGTAAGTGGTGCTAGCACCAACTTACACAGGCTGCAATGGTAGGCCTGTAGTCATGGTTTGAGTGGTCTCTCATGGGTGGCATAATACTTGCTGCAGCCCATGGGAAACCCATGGTGTACCTATGCCGCGGGTACCTCATTACCATATACTAGGGTACAACATTACCCAATTGTGGAGGTACCAAAGTACTTACCGTGTCAAATTTAGGGAGGAAGCACAGTGAATGGGGTCCTGATTTGCAGGATACCAGTAAGACTAGTCAGAAAACAGAATAACACCAGCAAAACGTGGGGATAACCATGAAAGCAGATCCTACATCATTCAAAAACACAAACCTTCCAAGCTTTTGCTAAATTTTGTGTCATTACACAGTGCCAGGCTTATTAGCAAATGAACACTTTTTTGTCCCTTTCCATTGTAACAGAGTATGCACAGCTTTGAAAATACCAATAGTAGTCTGAACGTACCAAGAATGTGCCAAATTTCAGGCATATTGGTCAAATGGTGCTGAAGTTGTAAGCAAATTAACAAATGGCTTTTCATTTGAGAAGATATACAAAAGCATTAACCATTTAAACCCCGTCAACACCTTTTTTTAAAACTTGAATATCTCAAAAACTACTGAACCGATTTACAGCAAATAAATTAAAAGGACGCTTTCTGAGTAAAGTTCTACTTTAACAAGTTTGGTTTAAATCATTCAACAAACTTTTCCCCTTTCCGCAAACTTATCTGGGAGAATTAAAAGAGAAATTGCACATTTTTAGACCTCCCCCCCAAGTGCTTCACCCCCCCACACGTTTTCCATGTGGACAGACGTTAAGGAAACATAGCATCTTGCAAATGTCTACAGGGTCAAAAGTTCTAAGCAAATCAAAAAATGCCTTTCAATAGAAAGTGTGGCTAAATGAGAACTTAGCTGCTGCTGCTGTTCCAGAACACTAAGATGAGCCACCACACAAGAAATTCTGGTTAAGCTCTGAAGATACTTTACTCACTCTCAGAATTGTCCCCTCCTGTCCCTAACAAAGTTTGGTTCTAGTAGCCACTGGTATTTGCTTTTTAGGTCTCGCCTGGCATTGCAGCGCACATGCGCTGCTCGCTCTGCGAGGGCTTCTTGGAATCAATACGGTTTCAGAAGCTTTTAGAAGCGGGCTTGAAGCCCCGCCCATCTTTTTCATTCGCTGGCGTCATCCTCCATGCTAAACGGTGGCTCACGATTGAAAAGGAGGCTTCTTAGTCCCTCCTTGTTACCGCCCTGTCCACTTTTGGCCCCACCCACCCGGACTGGATCGTGTACTCGCGGAGTTACACGCTCTCCTTTATATAAGTCTGGAAGCACTCTTTCTTTGTCATTTTGAGCGCGGGCCGCCTCGGTCGCGCTTGTTTTAATGGGAGTGCTTGTTTACTTTATTTCGGAGCGCCGCGGGCCGCCTCGGCCGCGCTTGTTTTAATGTGCCTTGCTTTTTTTTTTTTCGAGTGCTTGTTTACTTTATTTCTGAGTGTGGCGCCCGCTTTAGGGACACCGCGCTCAGTTTATTTATTTTTACTTTGATTCGGAGTGCGGTGCCTGCTTCAGGGACACCACGCTCTTTCTTTTGTACAATGCGACACCTATAGCAGTGTCTCTTTTATTCTAGGAGGCCCGGGGGTACCAAGGCAGCCTTCTAGACTGCCACTCCTTAATCCGCTTGCCATTCTTTCCATCTCCAACAATGCACTACCCTTATGTATCCACCTCTTCCATTTCCTGCCTTGTGCCGTCGGTTACCCCGTCTTGCTGTCATTCCGGCCTCTATCAACCCGTCTCCATTCCCTGGTCCCTTTCTCTCCCACTTTTAAAGACTGAGCCAACTGACCGAGATTCAACCTTGCCACAGCCCACATACCCGTGCAGCTGGTGCATTATCCCACTGAGTTGTCTCCGCCGCTAGCAATTCCAAACGTCTTCATGTAGTAGGCCAGAACTCCGTGATCTCTGGAGGAGAAGGCGTGATCAGTGCACACACGTTTTGTTTTTTTCTAAGAGGTTTTTTTGCAATCCGTCTGAGACAGCAAGGGTTCGCGTTTCAAGCACCGTAAGTAAAACTTCTGTCTTGTTTTGATTGTGATCAAGTTGTGAAACGCCTTGCTAGGTTTCTCTGAGCTGCATTTTTAAAAAGGATTACTCTTTAGCCTTGAAAGTCGTGCACTTGAACTGCCCCCAGGAAGGCTCCAATTGTCCTCTCAGCACCCCAGACTGCGCACCGGGGGCCAATGCTTGTGTTGTGTGAGCAGTGTTGTGGCAACACAGTGCTGAGCTTTGAGGAAGTGCTTGCTGCTATCTCCGACGAGACGGTTATTTTACCGCACACAATACAATGACTCACGGCCATCAAATACACGTTTACATAATACAGGATTTGCAACTGCTAGCTGTGATTTGTTGTGCATAATAAATTGATTTTACAGAGCCGCTGCTGCCAATCTGGCGCCCAGCAGGCATTTCACTGGCCAACACAACGATACTCATTTTATCATCGCCGGAAGGATGCCCGGTTACTCACCGGTAATATTCATTACTCCGAGTCCTGAACAGTGAGCAGCTAGTCTGCTCCCCAGAAACCTAATACCTAGCAGAGCTTTCAGCACTTCCCCCAACATGGCGCCACCAATCAGGTGAGGATATAGGGGGAAGTGCGTCATACCACATCCTGAGAATACCCAAGAAACCCAGAAACCAAAAACAATCACCACAAACAAACCCCAGGGAGGGAGGGAAGGGCTCAGGAATGGGACGGGAAGACCAGGACTCGGAGTAATGAATATTACCGGTGAGTAACCGGGCATTACCTCCGCGTCCTGTCTTCCCGTCCCATTCCTGAACAGTGAGCCCATACCCAAGCACACGGTGATTGCAAGAAAAAAGACCAGAGAATGCGGCAAACAGGTCAATTTAAACAAAAGAAAGCAGTAGAAATCATAAACCATGTACAGCAGTCAAAACATGAGCGCCAAAAGCAGCCGAGGCCGCCATCCCCAACTGAAGACGATGATGAGAAACAAAGGTATGGGGAGAAGCCCACGTGGCAGCATTACAAATGTCACGCAAGGAGGCACCCCTGAACATGGCCCAGGAGGAGGAGACGCCCCGGGTGGACCTACCCTGGATCGAAGAAGGGAGAGGACATTAAGCAGACTCGTAAGCTGAAACAACAGCACCCTTAACCCAACGAGACAAGGTGGACAAGGAAGGACGAAGACCCTTCCCAGAGAGGCCGTAGGTGACAAACAAGGAATCAACCGTCCGAAAACCACTGGTCCGTTCCAAATAGATGCGGAGAGCCCTCAGCACATCCAAAGAATGGAGAACCACCTCCTCCGGGGAGGAGGGGTCCGGAAAAAAGACGAGGAGGACAATATCCTCCTGACAGTGGAAAGAAGACAAAACCTTGGGCAGAAAAAACTGACTAGGACGAAGAATGACCTTTTCAGAGCAGAAACACAAAAAGGGGGGGGAAGCCATCAAAGCACCAAGCTCACCAACCCGCCGCCCAGAAGTAATGGCCACCAGAAAAAGATCCTTAGCAGAAAGGAACTTAAGGTCCACCGAGAGCAGAGGCTCAAAAGGGAGCCCCGTCAAGGCCTGGAGAACCAGGGGAAGATCCCAGGCCGGCACAGGAGAGTGAAAGACAGGCCGCTGAATCAAAAAACTCCGCAAGAGGCGAGCCACCAAAGGGGAGACAGAAGACACAGAAGAACCCCTAAAAGCCAGAATGGCAGCCCATTGCGCCCGGAGCATGGGGACAGCGAGCCCCAGGAAAAACCCATCCCGCAACTAGTCCAGCACCCGCACAGCCGCACAGGAGGAGGAATACAGACCCTTCACAAGGCACCAGGAGGAGAAGTTCTTCCAATGACGGTCGTAGGACTTCAAGGTGGAAGGGCGCCTAGACAACTGCATGCACTGGGCAACCTCAACAGAACAACCCTGACCCAACAAACTCAACATTCCAAGTGCCAAACCCCCAGCCGGAGGCGGCGCAGGGAGGACACGTGGAGAAGAGGAGCCCGCAGAGGGGAGGGACACAGGGGAAACTGCCAATGGGGGCACACAGACAAAGTCAGAAGAAGGGGAAACCAAGGCCGACTGGATCACTACGGCGGCACCAGAAGAACCTCTGCCCGGTCCAACCGAACCTTCCTGAGGACCCGGGGGATCAAAGCAAATGGCGGGAAGGCAAACCGGAGACCCAGTGACCACAGAACGGAGAAAGCGTCGATCGCCCAGGCCAGCGAGAGGGAACGAGGCTGCAAAAATGAGGAAGAAGGGCCGACTCCTCCGAGGCAAACAGATCCAGCCAGGGAAGGCGGAACCGGAGGACAATCTGATCGAACAGAACCGGGGACAGACACATGGTCACAGAGGAAGGGAACACCCTGCTCAGAGAGTCTGCAGGCCCATTCTCCCTCCCCGGAAGATAGACAGCCGTCAGAGACAAGAAACTCCGCTCAGCCAAAGACCGATCATCCTGGTTGTCGGTCTGAACAGAGACCGCACGGCCCAGAAGGAGAGGAGCAAACCACAGCAGAGCCAACCAAACCGCCCGCAGCTCCTTCCAGTTCGAGGACTGGAGAGACTCGAATTGGGACCACCGACCCTGAGCCTTGGAAGCACCCAGGACCGCACCCCAACCCACGGCTCTGGCATCGGTGGACAACACTACCACAGCCGGAGGAGGAAGAAGGTCGAACCCCCGGGAAAGAGACTGAGGGGACAACCACCATTGGAGAGCAGCCTGAATCCCCGGCGTGACGGGAATAAAAGCGTCGTAGTCCTGAGAGGCAGGATCCCAGTGGGCCAGGACGTGATGCAGGAGGGGATACAAATGCAGACTGGCCCAAGGGAGGAGATGCAGAGTGGAAGCCATCTCCCCTTGACTCCGCAACCAGAGCCGGGCAGACACCTGGGACTGGGACAGAACCCACGAAAGGTGACGGAACAAAGTCAACTGTCTCTCCTGGGAGAGGAACACCATCCCCAGATCCATGCGGAAGAGAGCCCCCAGGAACTTCAGAGTCTGGGAGGGCAGCAGGTAGGACTTCAGGTGATTGATGAGGAACCCATAGGACTCCAGAAGACGACACACCTGGTCCACATCCGACGGAGCCTGAGAGAAAGAAGGAGAAACAATCAACCAATCATCGAGGTAGGGAAAAACCTGAAGACCCCTGGAATGGAGAATACCCACCAGAGGGGCCAAGAGCTTCGTGAAAACCCTTGGCGCCGATGAAAGGCCGAAAGGAAGCACCCGGAACTGAAAATGCCGGGAGCCAACAGCAAAACGGAGATACTGCTGATCTGCAGGATGGATAGGGACATGCAGATAAGCATCCATCAGGTCCAGGGCAGCAAGGAAACCCCCTGTTAGCACCAGATGCAGGATAGACAGCAAAGTCACCATCTTGAAAGTACGCCTGGGAATGTAGAGATTGACCCTCTTCAGATCCAAGACTGGGCGCAGATCCGTTGTATCCTTCTTGGAGACCAGGAAGAGGATTGAATAACAACCCCTGCCCCGCTCCAGAGGAGGAACCTCCACGATAGCCGCCTTTTCCAACAGAAGGCGCACACCGTCCAGCAAGGCCGCCCGCCTCAGATGGTGACGGGGCAGGGGAGTCTCCCGGAAGACCGGTGGGGGAGGAGAGAAGAACTCGATCTGATAACCCGCCGACACAGTCTGCACCGCCCAGGCATCCGGAAGAGTCAACCACTGATGCAGAAAAAAGCGAAGGCGACCCCCAACCGGAAAAGGCAGACAGTCATTGTGCAGGAGAAGGAGCGAGGGCAGCACCACCGGCCGGGGCCCGGGACTTGGCACCATCAGGGGCCCCCAGGCCACGACCCCTGCCACGAAAGCGCTGCGGAGCACCCCGTGCAGAAGAAAAAACAAAGGCACGGCGGTAGCCAAACCCTCGCCCCCGAGAAGGAGGGTGAACAGGAGCCACAAGTTTATGGTTCTCCGCCGACTGCTTGACCAAATCCTCCAGCTGGGGCCCGAACACCCTGGACCCCACAAAGGGCAACTTAAGCAGGACCGACTTCTGAGAGGACTCAGCCTACCAAGAACACATCCAGATATGACGCCGAGCAGCAATCGAAGCCCCAGAAGCAGCCGCTGCGGCACCCAAATTGTCAAAAGAAATGTCCGACAAATAGCGCACCTGCAGCTCCATGAGGGCCAAGAGAGAGGAGGCATCCTCCCTGTCCTGCAAAAGAAGAGCCAGGGCCTGGAAATCCTTCAGCAGGGACTGGACCATGTAGTTGGAGTAGGTCGTTGCCCTGACAGCAAAGTTGGAAGCAGCGTAGGAATGCTTCACCGCCCCCTCCACCCGCTTAGCCACAGCGTCAGAAGGAAGGGAACTCAGTAGCAAACCCCTCCAATGGATATCGCTTACACAAAAAGCGAGGGAAGACGGATTTATCCACATCCTTCCACTCATGAGCAAGCACCTTGCGCACAGCGCCATGCAAGGGCAAGGACTCAGGATCCGGCTGGCGATATTGAGTAAAAAAGTCATCCTCCAGGACATCCGGCACAGGAGGAGCGAAGCCCAAATTGCCACGCACATGGACAAACAAAGCAGAGAGCTCCGCACCCTGAACAAAGCGACCACGCACACATTCATCCTCCTCGGTCCCCACATCGTCGGCTGAAGGGAAAGGCTGAACAAGAGACCCACGAGGCACCTTGGCCGGAGGGCCGCCCGCTTCCCGAGCCCAGAAAGCATTAGCCACCGCCTCATTAATAAGGAGGCGCAGGGCATCCAAAGTAGGAGCGGCAGCTCCAGAAGCACCCTGGTCCATGGCAGCGCAAGCAAAGTGAAAGGAACAGGCACCAAACACAACCAGCAGAGGCGGGGACCAACAGAAAACAGACCTGTTTTTCAAAGAAACTAAGTCCTGAGGCCCCGACCTCTCGCACTATCAGGCAAGGGGGCGGATGCATAAAAAAGCGTCCGGCCGCCCAAAAAACCCCAGGGCAGGCAGGAATCCCAAAGGACGCTCCGCGCCGCAGGAAAAAGAACAGAGGACCCCCGCCCGCTAAAGCAGGGCGTGACAAGACCTCCCAGGAGAGAAGCGGCCGCTAAAGCAGGCTGCGCACAGGGAGGTGAGGATCCGAGAAAGGATTAGGCACAAGCGGCCGCTAGAGCTGGCCGCGAGATGGCAGAAATGCAATAAGCAGCAAACCTCACCAAAAATCAGAAAGAAAAGTGCAGCCGCTACAGCAGGCTGCCAAAAACACATAAAAAACAGAAGGATAAAACACTTACCCGACCAGCAGCTCCGCTAGGCAAAGGCAACTGACGAAGTCAGAAAAAAACGAACAGGGTGTGGTATGACGCACTTCCCCCTATATCCTCACCTGATTGGTGGCGCCATGTTGGGGGAAGTGCTGAAAGCTCTGCTAGGTATTAGGTTTCTGGGGAGCAGACTAGCTGCTCACTGTTCAGGAATGGGACGGGAAGACAGGCCAAGGAGGTAATGGGATGCTCGGTTGGCCTGAAAAGATGTGATCATCTGACCTGCAGGCACACACGAATCACAACTAGACGTACTCACCAAAGATTTTAAGAAATGGTTTAGGGTCCCGTCCCCATCAGAGAAATATCGTGCAGTGGGTCAATGCATCTGTCATATAAATATGCACTTGTGCACAGATTTCGTTGGGGGGCGGAGGGGGGAGAGGAGAAGGAGGGCAAATGGAAGACTCATCTAATATGTACCGAAAAGCTGGACATTAAGAGCACTTTTTATTGCTGCGCCACAAAGCGGCAAGATTGCGCACCAAACACTACTTAACGCACGTAATTTGCACATTTCAGTTTTCATATTTCTGCATTTTTCACAAGTTTTTTTTATTTTTATTTACCTTATTTCTGTAGTTCATTTTATTTTTGAAGCAAAATGACGAAATTCAAATATCAACCAAAAGCAAGTTTAAAAGCAATTAACACATATGCATACACCAATATCGGAAAAAGACGTCTGGGACAGCTGGAGGTTCTCTTAGCAGATAACATAAAATATACCTCTGTGATATGGCACGGAAATAAAATCAAGCATTGGACGGGGATCAAAAAGTAAACGTTGACAGTCTTGTTACTAAGGACCAGTAAAAACAAGAGGACGTGGTAAACCTGCTGCGAGAGTTAGGAAAGAAAGAAGAATATGTAGAAAAGAGAGAGAAAACCAAATCGACTCAATAATACACTCAATAATACATAGCTAAAATACAATGCCATTAGCAAAGCAAATGGCTTTAACTTAAAGGCGAGACCTATTGCATTTCCAATGCTTGTTAATAATATGGGAGCATTTTGTTTCTGTATTGCCAAAGTGCCATCTGAATATATTATTTTTAAGTCTTGATTTGGAAGGCTTTTCATACTTTTCATAACATACTGCTCAGTAATATTGTCTTCTACTTCTGAACTTATTCTTTGCAACTGGAGGCTGATTGAGTCTCGTATTTGTTTTTTGGTGGGTTAGCAGTGCCATCTAGTGGTTAAATCCTTTTTTGTCTTTTTAACGCTGCTACCTTGGAATTACTTGTATGGTATGAATTTAGATTTACATATAGCGTTAGAGGCTCTAGTAGACCTGTAAAACTGGAGGAACAAAAGCATTACAAATAAAACATGCATTGTGAGACAGCTGAATTAACAAAGTAAGAGTGTATTAGACTTCGCTTTCAGCTAGGCTTGTTCTTTATACTAAAATATATCAATTGGATAGTTTGATTTGTAGTTTTGAAAAATCAGTTGTTTTTGTTTTACTAATTTTATTAACATTAATAAAGCTGTAACCCACAGCTTTATAAGTACGAGCGCTATGGATTAGAAGCAAAAATACCGCAGTAGGTAAACTGGGACTTGCAGAGTGTTCAAGAGTAATGTTTTAAAACAGTGATCTCCAAACTTTTCAGGATCAGGGCCACATCGTATATTTTACAAATATTTGCGGACTGAAAAAAAAGTTTTTTAAATGAAGGAATACAATTTAAATTAATGAATAAGGTTTAGTTAGATCAGAAATGTGAGAATTACAAAAAAACAATGCTGTGCTTAAACTGAGAAATGAAATATAAGGAGTAGAAATGTCAAACATTAGCAAATGCTCTGACAAATTAATCAATTACTTGACTGTAGATAAAAGCAGGCTATTTTTAATTAATTTTAAATACTGAAACGTCACAAATTTACATGAAGTGAGAATTTGTCCAATTTTGTGGAACACAATAAGAAATATAATAACACTCCAAGAAAGAACTTGAGTAAAACAAAGCAAAGAAATTCAAAGTAAACTTGAGCCGCTAATAAAGGGCAAACAAAAATAAATTCAGTCTGCACCTTTCTACACAATCCTGGCAATTGGAATTTGCAATCGTAAGCACTGAAACATGAAGCACAAGATTAATGGGAATGATGGAACAGATTTTATTTTATTTCAAAATATCACTGGATTGAGGTTTCAAGCTTGAGGACCCCATTATTAGAATGTACTACAAATGCTCATCAGATACATTTGCTTGATATTTGGACTTGACATGCTTCATTTTTGAAAATGTTTGTTAGAGTCTAAGGAGACATGCTTTCATTCTTTGTTTACAGGCCTAAGTCAGTGAGCTAGATTGAAGGCAAAGTGCGAACATCTGTGTAAAATGAATCCTAGGAAGATCACGTCATACGATGCGCTCTTAAGGACACGTGCTCAGTCTGCAGCGTGGACTATCTGCAACAGGAACTTGTGTTTTTCATAGATCTGGCATACACTAAATTGCTGGTCCAAAGTTTAGATTTGAGAAGATTCAAGAGGCTCTGCTGCCTCTTACAGGCTGCCAAAGGAATTGGATATAAATTTCCCTTTGATCACCGGAATCCGAGGCTTTAGAAAACAGAGAAATTACATTATAGCTAGGCTGTCCGGTTTTAGGTTTAACCCTATAATAACTGATAAATCCCCACTGAAAGAGAAATAGCCCTCACCAGTGAAAACATATAAACACTGAAAAAATACCTGCACAACCACAAACTAAATGCCATTCAAAGAAAGGAAAAAGAGAGTGAAAGTCATTTTTTTTCTTCCTGAAGGGGCCAATACAATGTAACTTTGTTATACAAGCTAACCGTAAGAAAGTCTGGGCTAACATTATTCTGCTTGAGTTTTGTTGTTTAGGTTGCCACTAAAATATTGTTTCTTCTTCCATTTGTTTTTTTCAGTTTTGTGGTCTTTGGTCTAAAGATGCAGGGTTTAGAATCATGTTTTAGGTCTTGTTTAATTATTTTATAAACTGTAGAGAATCCGGAAATATCAATCATATTTGATATTTTGGCTGCGTTTGATTCTTTCACTGATAGGTAAAATGGCTGGTTTCATAAGAATCTTTCCATATGTGTCATCACATTTACCCACAGAGAATGGGTAAAAACCCTTAAAACATCAGCCCCAAGTTTCTAGTCAGTCAGTATTGATAGTAGGTGAATTGCCAACACCTCGGGCTTTAAACATTCAATGCAATGTATAGTGACAAGAATATGTGAAAAGAGCGCTATCACCAAGCATCTGGGATAGTGGTTAAAACATGACACCAGACTTTTGGAAAACATGGAACGCAGTGTCACTTGGAATGCTCTGCAAAAAAGGTTCTTTCCAAGTTCAACAAAGATTGGAGTGATAATGTTTGTATTTGCAGGGATTCAGCTACGTATATGAAAAAGTTGTGTGATGACCTGTCAAAATCGATACCTGAGCTGAAGTGCTTCCCTGTAAGAGATCCTTGGCATTTGCTAGATGGTATGCTGAAAGCATCTTTACAATCTTCAGAGTTAATGAAGAATGCTATTGACTTTTTAGTCCATTCTGGTGCACCGTTTTCTTATGCACAGGAACTAAAATGCAAATATTTATCATTTCGTGCTTTGTGTGGCATCAAAAAAGTCATCCCAACTGTGTCCCTTAGCTGATGGTTCTCAGTCCAAGGGTCTATGAATGCTATATTATCCATGTGGCAACCGTTTACAGAATTTTTGCTGAGTGATAATGCCAAAGGCAAGAAATGTGAGGATCTTTGGCCACATATTGATAGTGATGTGAAAAAAAGTACACTCTACTGCATTCTTAGATTTTTACAGGAAAACATAACTGCTGTAGGGGACATAATAAAAAAACTAGAGTCTGAAAACACCCTTGTCTGCCAAGTGTTCAGCATAATTGGTGTAGATGCGAAACCTCTCCTTGAGAGTAGGCTGAGCGACACCTTTAGTGACTTTGGCACTGCAACATGTTCCATGTTAGAGTGCCTGCCACTTGGTAAGCAAAGCAAGGGTGAATAGCAATTCAGGAACTTTTATTTTACAATGTATGAGAAATGGCTTAAAGTGATGCATAGAAATGTCCCTCACCACCAATGGCATTTGAAGTCAATGAAACCTCACTGTGGTACTCTGTTCTAGCTCCCTTCCTTAAAGGGGAATTTCTTCCATAGTTTCAAAAGTGCTGCTTCATTTTTGACCGCTTCAATATCTCTAAGGGCGCACAAGCGCCCAGATCAGGGCAAATGTTGCAGAACCTGCCCTGAGGATCACAATCTTCAAGTGAACCAGTATTGGCATGGAAAGCTATGTCAGTGGCAAGAGTTAACAAATTGTGTACTGGCTGTATTGGGGTTGCCCATCTCAAGTGCCAATGTTGAGAGGGCCTTTTCACAGAAGTTTACATGGGAAGGAAAGCGCGAGCGCACATGACCAAATACTCACTGAAGAAGTATTGGATGGTGTACTACAATAAGTTTAATTTGCAAAAATCTATTTGGACCTCATATACACTATACTTACACTGTCTATATACGATGTGCTATCAGTGCAGAAAGCAAGCAATAATAAAAGCAAAACGTTCCATAAACACCGGAAAAACACTGTTTCTGTAGTTTTAAATGGCACGAAAATGTGAAGCCACTGATAACCACTGTTTTTTTAAGGTATTGAAATCACTTGAAAACACTGAAAAACCCCCACCAGAATTTACCAAAAATAGAAACTGAAAACAGGAAAGCCTAATTATAGCCTATTAATGCTAAAGTTGCTGCGGGCCGAATAAAGTTTTGTAGAAGGCTGGATGTCACTTCAGGCCGTTGTTTGGAGACCCCTATGTTAAAACATATTCCAAATCAAAAGACCAGGACAACGAAAATTTGAGTTTGTTAAAAGAAGGCATAGGTTAAGACTTCAAGGAAACAATTCACAGAAATGGAACAAAGCTGACTGGAACATGGTGTGAGTGTGGACCCAAACTGTATGTTTTATTGAAGCAGCGAGTCAAACAATTCAATTAGACCATGCCAAGTTGAAGCTAAGCAGGGTACAAGTCTTAAAACAAGCATTTGGTCTGGTGTTGGCCATCAGTCTTTTGGCTTTGGCACTTGTATTGTTCTCTGATGGTTTCTGCAAAACTATGTTGGGGAAGCTGCTGGGGCCCTTATCAATCTAAAAAAATAACATTGGCTTAGGGTATTTCTTAGTACTTAAAAAACACACATTACCACAGTAGTCCCTGTCTCTGAAGGGAATTACTTTGTGGATGTGCTCGTTGTGAAAGGGCAGTACACTGTAACTCACAGTGAAGTCACCATTGGCTGAAGTGGGCAGAAGAAAAATGTATATGACACAGTAACAGACTAATGAATGAAGTCTGGCTGAAAACCCCCTGTAAGTAAGTGTGTTGTACACAAAACTTAAGTAAAATCAAAAGGTCTTGGCTTAGACCACGTCTAAAAATGCTGATTGGTCTGGTGTTGGCTGCCAGCTTCTTTCCTTTGTTAATGATTTTTTTATGTTTTTGTAAATCTTTAGGGTTGAAAAAATAGAGGAATAGTCATGCAAGGACAGATAGAGAGGGTTGTATAGATAGTGTTGCATAGATGGATAGCTAGAAAGATTGGTATAAATATGTGGATAGACAGTTGCATAGATACAGAGGGTCAGCTCCCCCACAGAACACTCCAAGCAAAATTAGTGCTCCAGTCTTCCCCATCCCTCCCTAACATGGTTAACCTTCTTTACCCCTGACCTTATCCATAAAAGGCGGCTCGACCCACCCCACTTCCTGTTAGTCTCCCAAGCCCCACAATACATGAAGCTGAAAAAGAACAAAGGGGAGGGAGGGATGGGAAACCACCCGTGTTGAGGAAGACTTGACTCCGAGTAATGAAGATTACCGGTAAGTAACCGGGGCATTACCTCCTCGTCAGTCTACCTCGCCACATTACTGACATAGTGAGCTGATAACAAAGCCATACTCTGCTTCATGAGCACAATAAAAACACAAGAATCAAACTTGCATGTAACATGCAATATTTAATCCAGAACAAAAAAAAAATCATGACCAACTACCTGTCGCGATTACCCTCCGTAAACATAGGGGAAGGACGGATAGGGTACACACGCGCCATACAATTCTTCCCTGTATGCGTGGGCGCCGGTTTGCCTGTCATAGGAGCCCAATACACTGCATGTCCCAGAGGGCAATGGGGCACGGTAAAGAAAATCGGAACCGTCATGGCCAAGTATCGCCCCTTTGTATATAAGCACCGCCTCTATAGGAGGTAGGTGCTTGACAATCTGACAAGCTCCTTTGAAGCGGAAGGTATTCCCCGCTGGAGGACCGTTCCGAGCAGCGTTACCAGGCGTTGCATATCTCCGAGGATTTCTGAAGACCGTCGGAGCACTCGTGTGCTCATTTCCAGACTTTTAGCTGCCGAGGAATTCAAAAGACCGTTGGAGCACTCGTGTGCTCATTTCCAGACTCTAGCTGACGAGGCTGAATTTCCCCGGGGCTTTTCAGGTATCGGAAGCTGAGAGGGAGACGCACTGGTGCGCTCCCCTCTCCAACCACTTACTTTTATTGTTTGCATAAGACATTACAGTGACCAGGGCACTCTGGTGATCAGGTTTTTTCCGCTGTGAAATTAACAGCGGTGCATGGCTCTATATTCAAAAAAGGACTTCCGTTGCCAGTTGCCTATGCACTATTTGTGCACGCCTATTTTCACTGGAACAATACTGTGGGGACATAGGAGGGCGATTTGCCTCGTCTGCTTCTGGAGGATTACTGTTTTTGGGCTCCATGTGAGTGTGTGTCATAGTGCTAAAACCTTAGTTTGTTTTGTATGTTTGTTTCCCTGTGCGCTTTCTCATATCTCTCTCTTTGTGTTTATACAGTGCTACCAACAGAGAGAGGGTGTTCTAAGACCTAGGAAGCAGGCGTTATTCCCCACAGTGATTCTTGTTGTTTTATCCTCTTCCCTTTTCCCCGGGGTGCTCTTTTCCATAGTGCATAAGTGTCGCATTGTGGGGGATAGTGCTCAGGGAAGGAGGGAGGCCACTCTACCATCCATCGTTCCTGCTGGCCGCTACGCAGAGGTCAGTGGCGTTTACCTTTTGAATTCTTTCTTGCGCTACTGACAACCTGACACTACCAGCAGTCCGTGTCAGAGTACCTCAACCGCTAGTGCGTGCGGTCAACGCAGCTGAAGCAAAATCAATGCCTGCCGTGCCCCCCCAACACCACTTGATAATGTCCCAGAAATAAGTGTGAGGAAGCCCATATGGTGGCATTGCAAACGTCCCCAATAAAAAGCACTGTAAAAGAAGCCCATGACACTGAAATATTCAGCGTAGACATCCCTTGCACTTGGTTCACAACCTCAGTTCCTTGACCATCATAAGGAAGCAAAATAGTTTGCCTAATCCATCTGCTTAATAAGGAGGTGGAAGGCACAAGGCCAGTCCAAACTAGACCAGATGTCAAAAACAAGCCGCCAGACTTCTGGAAGCCTGCTGTCCGTTCCAGATACAACAACACAGCCCGCTTCACATCCAAAAGAAATGAGCATTCTTACCCCTCCGTCCGAGGCCCAGGACGGAAAGCTGGAAGTACCACCCCACTGGACTGGCGTACCAATGACGGAACTATGAGCAAAAATTTGGGAACTGAACTTAACAAACCTATTTGGTAAAAACCTCAAAAAAGGTGGGGATCTAAGGAATGACTCAAGGCCTCCAATTCTCCCAGCCGACAGAATTGCCACCAGAAAAACTACCTTCATGGTCAAGAACTTCAGGTCCACTACCCGCAATGGTTCAAACGGAGGAGCCTGAAGTGCTCCTAACACCAAGGGAAGGATAGGCACACCATCATAGGACGCTGCAGACAGAAACAACACAGCAGCCTAGATGCCAGTGGATCCAAATGGGGACTTCTGAAGACCTTCAAAGTTGCCCATTGCGTCCGTATAGTAGACGGAGCCAGACCCAAAGCAAAGCCATCCAACAGAAAAACCATTATTCTTACAGGAGCAACAGATCCAGAGTCCAAACCATATCCTACACACCACCTGGCAACAGCCAGGCCTGAAGAGGGGCACCCTTAGAGGACAAGGAAGGACTGGAATTGCCCAACAAGCCCGAACCCCTAGAATCCCCAGCAGCGGATACCACAGGCATCTGATCCACCCCAGTACCACCAACACCACCTAGTCATTATCCTGATGTATCAAGCACAATACTCAGGAAATCAGCGGAATCGGTGAGAACGCATAAAGCCGTTCCCCCTTCCAACCAAATGACATTTCATCCGTCTGCCACGCCTCGACGTAAGGAAAATTGGGCAGAAGCGTGGAAGGAGAGCAGTGTCCTTGTCCACAAACTGGGCCACCGTCGGACACCCAAACGTCTACTGCAACAACTGGAACACTACTTTTGTCAAAGAAACTGAACCCATGAGGGGAAAACCCTGCTCAGGTGTTCCGCCGCACAATTCTCCCTCCCTGGGAGATACATCGCCCTGAGAGAACAAATTGCTCTCCACCCAGGCCAATGCTACCTGAGTCCGTAGCCACAGGGACTGTACCCTGCGACCCCCCCTGGGGGTTCAGATACTCCATCACCTGATTGTCCGTATGGACCAGAACATGGTGTCCCATGAGGGCAGACCCAAACACCAGACAGGCCATCTGAACAGCCTTCAGTTCCTCAGTTCCATTAAGTTTGAAGAGCAACCAGCTTGCAGGAGAACCCACCTCCCCTGTACAGACCAAGATTCCAATGTTGCCCCCCCCCCCGAGCCTAACATGCTGGCATCCGTGGCCACCACCCTAGAAGGAGTCACCTGAAAAGTAAGTCCCTCAGCTAGATGGATGTCTTCCAACCACCACTCCAGGACCACCGTCACAGACCGGTCGTAATTGTTGGAACATGGGGACCAATGTGCCAGGAGATGATTGACCAAGGGGGTACATGAGCAACCATGCTCATGAAGGAACATTGATCATCACTGATATCAACCCCTGCAACCTCAACCACAGAGACAAGGGAGCAGCAACCATATTGAGCAACTAAATCACACTCACCTTAAAGTCGCCCTCCTTTCCACTGGAAGAAAACTTGTCCCGTGACCATGTCCAGGTGACCCCCAATGAACACCTGATCTTGCGTGGGGACTAGACTAGACTCTCTGCTTTTGATGAGGAAGCCATGGACTTCCAGAATCCTGCATACCTCCTGGACGTGAAGGTACCCTTAGAAAGAGAAGAGGCAGGAATCGGACGTGGAAACACCTCTATCCTCTCCTTATGAATGATCCCCACAAAAGGTGCCAAAACTTTTTTGAAAACCTGTGAGGCTGAAGATAATCCAAAAGGGAGAACCTGGAATTGCTAATGGTCTGAACCCATGCAGAACCTGAGAAACCTCTGGGAGGTAGGCTTAATCGGCACGTGGAGATAAGCATCCAACCGATCCAATGACACCACCACCAACCCTTGACCCAGCAAAGACAACATTCTAAATCTTACATGAGGAATAAATGTGGTGACTCGGTATAAGTCCAATACAGGTCAGAAATCCCATGACGCCTTCCTTACCATGAACAGCAGCGAATATACTCATTGACCCCTCTGACTCGGAGGAACCGGTCTTATTGCCCCAGTGCAGGCAGGTCTCGAATACCAGCCACCAGGCCCCTCCCCTTGCTGGAGAGGATGGAAGGGAGGTGTGTACAAAAAACTTGGGGGGAGGATAATCTAAAACCACAGTGTAGCCCACCTTGTTTATCCTCAACAATCATTGGACAGAGGCCTAAATGTTCCATGACTCCAGAAACCTTGACAACCTTCCTCCAACCAGAATCTGCACCTCAGAACCTCAGTCAGGATTTTGTTTGTTGACTTGAGCCACCATCAGAATGCTGTGACCAGGGTCCATTTGTGAAAGAGACACCCCACTCGCATCCCCTTCCATGAAAGGACCGATATACCCTTAGATGCCGTTGACTGAATAAAGGCTCTCCTGCTACCAAAAGAACCTTCCACTAGAGGACCTAGCTGGCAACAGCTTCTGTCCTCCACAGACTTCTTCACCATTACCCCAGTGGTGCGCAGAGCAACTTTACTCCTGAAAAGGGGATCTTCAGCATCAGAGCCTTCAGTGCTGCGTCTGCCCTTCAATTTCGCAATCATACCTGTCTTCTGGCCTGAATGGCACTCAATTGCAGATGCTGCAGCTGCTCCCAAAATATCAAAATAAATGTCTGACAACATCCTGGTCTGTTGCTCCATCACTGCCAGGGTGGGCATGGTATCCGCCCCTCTCTCCATTAGCTCTGCCAGACGCTGATAGTCTTTCAAGAGTGACTGGATAGTGTACGATAGATAGGCAGACGCTCTAATGGAGAAATAGGCTGTGGTGTCAGAGCTACTGACTGGCAACTTCACCCGCATGTCCACTGGAACCGAGGGAGAGGGGGGGGAGGGGAAGAGTCCTCCCCAGACACATTAGTCCCTTGGGACGACAGCCCAGCCATCAAGGGATCCTCGGAGTCCTGTGGCAACGCAAAAGCCATATTGTCTTTTATATACTGCAGGTCATCCTTTAATTCCTGCCTCTACACAAATCTGCCTCAGAGATCATCCACCTCCCCCTCTTCATCAGCACTAATAGAAGGAACAATGTGCTGTCTCTTAGGAAAGGAAGGACCCACATGCTCCTTAAATGCAGTAGCCACTACAGCCTGAATCATCAGCTGTATGACCTGCAAAGAGGATGTCTCAGCCTGACCCTGTCCCTCACCGATAGGGCATGCTTCATTCTGAGCATCTCCTGAAGCCTCCATGCACAATGCCAAATATCCGAAAACCAAACCAGATTAATGCCGGTTTAAATAGCCCGAAGTAACTAAGGTGCAGTGAAACTCTCGTCCGGCTTCATTGTTAGCTAGCAACTCAAAACACTCAGGCTAGTATGCACTTTCATCAGCGCGCCAACATCGCGCTTTTTTTTTTTTAACTACACAGAATGCGTGATTTGGCGTTCCATCGCCAAGCCTCACTTCCTTACCCCGCAGCATCTGTCACTACAAATGGGCTTCATTCTATCGGCGGCGTGACTTGCTGTAACACGACTTGCTGGCATGTGGGCATCGATCGGCAATACAAAGGAAAAGAACGCCAGTGCCGCGTAGCCTGAGCAATCTGAAATAGACAATTTAGTTATAGATTCCTTACCTTAGAATTACCCCCAGGCGTCAGACTGGATCCGGAGAATTTTTCGTCAGCAGTACCCCTGCGCATCAAAAGGTGGCGTCAGTCGGCTCTGCGTTCGTTGTTGTCATCGTGGTTGCCGTGATGACGTCGCAGTAGCAACTTAGACGCCGCCCTCGCGCGCGAACGTCAGTTCTTTCTTTTTCCGCACCAGCCAGCGCAGATCCGGACAGAGTGGTACCCCCAGCCACTTTTTGACTGACTTTTGTCGACATCGTTTTTGAGTCCGTCGAGTCCTGGGGCACGAGGGATGCCCGGTTTCAAGGCTTGCGGTTCCTGCCGACGGTTGATGTCGGTGACGGATCCGCACCGCGTGTGCCTGTTTCGTCTGGAACCCGACCAGGACTCCAAGTCATGTTCTGACTGCCGGACCATGAATCCGAAGTCTTTGCGGGAGCGGTCCCGAAAGCTTCTCGAGGCCCGGCAGTCTGCTCTGCGCCGTTCTAGGTCCCGGTCGCATGGGAGGTCGAGGGACCGGTCGGGGAGCCACCACCACCACCAGTCCTCTTCCAAGTCTTCGCACTCCTCAGGTAAGTCGAAGCACAAGAAGAATTCGAAGAAGCATCGTCGCTCTTCGACTTCTCCCTGTCCGTCGGCCGACGCGATGAGGGATGCGGGTGGTGCCCCTCCCGCAGCTCTGCGTGCGGAGCCCGCGGGGTCGACTGTTTCCCTCCCTTCCCGGGATCCGGAGGGACCCTAGCCCAGCTTCGGAGTTTTTACGAAGCGATGCATGCCATTTTTGGGCAGCCCGACTCCGCCGGCGCGCCTTCGGGCCCCGCGGGCTCGACTGGGAGCCCTGGGCCTTTGACACCGGTGGCTTTGGCCCCGGCACCGCAGGGCCCCCTTGGATCCAGACCTGGATCCGTATCGGCGCCGGTCGACCTCCTGACACCTCCATCGGCGTCGATTCAACCAGCACCACACCCGCAGCCGACGCCGGTTGTGTCCCCACCCGGCGCTGACCCCGGCCTCCATCCCGACGTGGGCACGGAGTCGGAGCGGCGTGGACCGACGCCGGATCCGGCGCCGATGGGTACTTTTCTACCCTTGTTCCACCCTGGTTCTTTTAGGCCAGATTGGCAACCAGAGGAGGGTGAGGAGGACTGGGAGGGGTCTGGAGACCCTTTAACTGACCAGTTAGAGTATGATCCGGACTGGAGAGAGGAGTTGAGGGATGCCAGTGGTCTGGACACCTCCCCAGACCTTGGCATGTTGTCTCCTCCTACCGTGGCTACGGAGGAGGGAGCTTCTTACGCAGTGGTGTTGCGTAGGGCGGCCGAGGCTCGCAACCTCGAGCTACCTACGGTGGCGGTCAGGACTAACCTCCTGACAGAGGTGCTTCAACCGGCAGCGAGCTCTTTGGAGCCCCTGCTGCCGTTTAATGAAGCCCTCACTGACATCCTTTTGGGCACCTGATCCAGGCCCAACACAGGGGCTCCTGTGGATAGGATGATTGACCGACGCCACCGCCCGGCCCCGGGCGACCCCACTTTCCTCTCCCAACACCCCATCCCTGAGAGCTTGCTGGTCCAAGCCTCGACGTCCAAAGGCGCATTCCCTAACGCACCACCTGATAGGGAATCCAAGAAGCTGGACCATCTTGGGAAGAAGATGTTTTCTTCCTCCAGCTTGGGACTGCGGTCGTTGAACACCCCATGTCTATTGGGCCGTTACACCCACTCTGTGTGGGATACGGTAGCACAGGTGCTGCCACAGTGCCCGGAGAAGGCCCGGGCCGTGCTCTCCCATGCAGTCGCCGAGGGGAGAGACGCAGCCAAGTTCACCATCAGATGTGGACTGGATACCGCCGACTCGCTAGGCAGGACAATTTCTACGTCGGTAGCCCTTCGACGCTATGCCTGGCTGAGGTCGACTGGTTTTTCCGGGGATGGCCAAGCTACCCTAATGGACATGCTCTTTGATGGCCGTCGCCTGTTCGGTGACAAAGCGGACAACGCGCTAGAGCGCTTCAAGTACTCTCGGGCTACGGCCAGGTCCTTAGGCCTCTCCACCACACGCCCTGCGCAGTCTGCTTTTCGCCCCTTTCGTGGCTCCGGAAGGGGTGCCCCACCATGTTCCGCCCAGAGCCACAGGCTGGCGCAAGCTGTTCAGCCTCTGCGCGGCCGGGGACATGGGACCCACCGCCGTGGGTCTGGGGGCCAGCGAGCAGGCCTGTCCACCACTGCCCCCTCTGCAGCAGCCTCCAAACCCTCCTAGTCCGACCATTCAGGGCCACCAATCGCCAGTGGGCGGCAGGATTCACCATCACCTCCCCCACTGGCGCACCATCACGTCGGACAGGTGGGTTTTGCAAATAGTCCGAAGGGGCTACTCCCTCCCCTTCAAGACTACCCCTCCATCCATGCCACCTCAGCACCATCGCATGTCGGAGGATCATCGGCCCTTCTCCAACAGGAAGTTTCGGCTCTCTTGGCCGAGGGAGCCATCGATCGAGTTACTGCCCCAGAAGTAGGTTGTGGTTGCTACTCCCACTACTTTCTGGTGCCCAAGAAGGACAAAGGCCTGCGTCCTATCTTGGATCTCAGGAACGTCAACCTCTTCCTCCGGAAGGAGAAGTTCAAAATGTTGACGCTAGCTCAGGTCCTGTCTGCCCTCGACCCTGGAGACTGGATGGTAGCGTTGGACTTGCAGGACGCTTACTTTCACATCCCCGTCCTGCCGGCCCACCGGCGTTACCTGCGGTTTACGGTAGGCCACGAGCACTTTCAGTTTACCGTGCTCCCCTTTGGCCTTACCAGCGCCCCTCGGGTGTTCACAAAAGTGATGGCGGTGGTCGCAGTTCATCTGCGCAGATCAGGGGTTTCAGTCTTCCCCTATCTCGACGACTGGCTGTTGAAGGCGGGCTTGCCCCAGGCAGTCGTCTCCCACCTCCAGACTACGGCGGACCTCCTGCATTCGCTGGGGTTCACTATCAACGTGCCGAAGTCACACCTGATTCCCTCTCAAAAGCTCCTTTTCATCGGAGCGGTTCTGGACACGACGCAGTTTCGGGTTTATCCCCCCGAACAGCGAGTCCGGGATATTCGGGCTATGATTCCGATCTTTCAACCTCTATCCCGGGTTTCGATCAGAATGACCTTGAGGCTGCTGGGCCTCATTGCCTCCTGCATCCTGCTGGTGGATCATGCCAGGTGGCATATGCCAGGTGGCATATGCCAGGTGGCATATGCGGGCTCTGCAGTGGGACCTGAAGTTCCAGTGGGCACAGCATCAGGGGAATCTGTCCGATTGCGTTCAGATCTCGGAGGGCACTGCACGTCAATTGCAGTGGCGGCTAACGAACCAGGATTGGGTCAACGGCAGATCCCTCTCCCTTCCCCAACCGGAGTACACAGTGGTGATGGATGCATCACTTCTGGGGTGGGGTGGCCACATGGGAGAGGCGGAGATCAGGGGCCTATGGTCTCCGGCAGAGTCCGAGCTCCACATCAACCTGCTGGAGCTCTGGGCGATTCGTCTTGCACGCAAAGCATTCCTTCCCTCTGTCCGGGGAAGAGTAGTGCAGGTGTTTACGGACAACACCACAACCATGTGGTACTGCAACAAACCGGGTGGGGTGGGGTCGTGGACACTGTCAAGAGGCTCTCCGCCTCTGGACATGGCTGGCACATCATGGCATATCCCCGGTGGTTCAACACGTGGCAGGTTCACTGAACGCCAGAGGGGACGAACTCAGCCGCAGGTGCATGATGGATCACGAATGGCGTCTTCACTCAGAGGTGGCTCAAGGTCTCTTTCAGCAGTGGGGAGATCCTTGGTTAGATCTATTCGCCACCAAAGAGAACGCGCAATGTCAGCAATTCTGCGCGTTGAAATTTCCAAGGCGGCACTCGCTAGGCGACGCTTTTCGTCGCGAGTGGAGTTGCGGTCTTCTATACGCCTTTCCGCCTATACCACTTCTGCCCAGAGTGCTGAAGAAGATCAAGCGCGACCGGGCCCAAGTCATTCTTGTGGCTCCGGATTGGGCACGAATAGTCTGGTATCCCGAGCTGTTACACATAGCCATCGATCCTCCGATCCGACTGCCTCTTCGGGAGGATCTTCTGTCGCAGCAGCAGGGGACGGTCCTCCACCCGAACCTGTCCAGCCTCCACCTCCTTGCGTGGAGATTGAGCGGCGACAGTTGACAGCCTTTGACCTTCCTCCCGAAGTCTGTGATGTTATCTTGGCAGCCAGGAGTCCCTTCACTAAGACGGTATACGCCTGCAGATGGAACAAATTTGTGGCATGGTATGCAGCAAAGGCTGTGGATCCCCTTTCTGCCCCTCTTTCTGAGGTTCTCTTGTTCCTCCTGTCTTTGGCCCAGCAGGGCTCTGCTCTGGACACTCTGAAGGGCTACCTCTCGGCCATTTCAGCTTTTCTTAAGGCTTCCTGATCAGCCATCTCTTTTCAAGTCCCCTGTTGTAATTTGCTTCCTTAAGGGCATTACTCCTCTTTTTCCTCCTGTCCCCTTCGTAATTCCTCAATGGGACTTGAACTTTGTTCTTACTTACCTTATGTGCGCTCTCTTTGAGCCGCTTCATAACTGTCCTCTCAGACTTCTTACTTTAAAGACTGCCTTTCTGGTTGCCATCACCTCTGCTCGCAGGGTGAGTGAGCTCCAAGCTCTTTCTTCTAAGCCTCCTTTTCTGGCTGTTCATCCGGACAAGGTCGTCCTCAGAACCAGACCTTCCTTTCTTCCCAAGGTGGTTACTTCTTTCCACATTGGTCAAACCATCACTTTGCCCACCTTCTTTCCGCCTCGGCATCCTTCTAAGGAGGAGGAGAGGCTCCGCCGTCTGGATCCAAAACGTGCGCTTTCATTTTATTTGGATCGCACCAAACAATTCCGGGTGGATGGCCAGCTCTTTGTTGGCTACGTGGGCGCCAAAAAAGGTCGGGCTGTGCACAAATGGACCATCTCTAGGTCGGTCGTTTTGTGCATTAAAGCTTGCTACTCTTTGGCAAAGAAGAAGCCTCCAGTGGGACTGCGCGCCCATTCCACCAGGGCGACGGCAGCTACCACTGCTTTGGGACGGAGAGTCCCCCTTAATGACATCTGTCAGGCAGCTACGTGGGTATCTCTGCACACGTTCACAAAACACTACTGCCTGGACAGCCAAGTCCGGAGAGACGGCTTCTTTGGCCGTTCTGTTCTCCAGGACTTTCTGGTGTGAACTTAGTTTGCAGACCCACCTCCGGGGTTGGTATTGCTGGGGTATCTATTCTAAGGTAAGGAATCTATAACTAATTGTCTCTTTCAGATGAAAAAGTTACTTTCCTTCGGTAACGATATATCTGTAAGAGACATAGATTAGTTATAGATTCCTTACCGCCCCACCCATCCTCCCCGCTCTGCGAACTGACTTCTAGGGTTAGGGAATCCCTTTCAGGGCCCTAATTTTGTGCACCAGTGGTCCGTGTCTTGCATGGCTCTGTGCTTCTGGCGTGGAATGTCATGTAAAAGAACTGATGTCAGCACACAAGGGCGGCGTCTAAGTAGCTACCGCGACGTCATCCCGGCGACCCGATGCAAACGACGAACGCGGAGTCGACCAACGCCACCTTTAGACGCGCAGCGGTACTGCTGACGAAAAATTCTCCGGATCCAGTCTGACGTCTGGGGTCAATTCTAAGGTAAGGAATCTAGAACTAATCTATGTCTCTTACACATATATCGTTACCGAAGGTTAGTAACTTGTTCATTAGACTCGCTTGCAGTCCCAACACATGGCATGGCGTCGGAGACGGAGAAAACAATGGCAGAGTCGGACTCCGCACACGGTGCCGGAGTCCCTCTCGGCCCTTCCCGTATTTCAGACCATGAGCCCGCTGAAGCAGGGGTTTACAAATGACGATAAGAGCCTGCCATAGCAGGGCTTCTATAATGCATATTTAAACGTGCTCGGCGCTGCATACAAAAATATATAAGCGCTATATAATGTAAACGTACATTAAGTGAGTCAGCACAGCAGGATCTCCTACTGGGAACATGGGCCTGCTAAAGCATGACTTCACCCCACTTACCTGCAACATGCTATAAGAGTCTGCAACGCAAAACAAAACAGGAAGTGGGGTGGGTCGATCCTCCTTTTATGGATAAGGTCAGGGGTAAAGGAGGTCGGCCATGTTAGGAAGGGGAGGAAGGCTGGAATGCTAATTTTGCTTGGAGGGTTCTGTGGGGAAGCTGACCCTTACATTGCTCCAAACATGGCTCAGTCCACAGCGGCCCTCTCCTGGCATACGAGGGCCGTCGAACCAATACTGCACACGGGCAACGACCAATCGGTGCACAGCTGTTCGCTCACACCTCACTTAAAGAGTTCTCTCAGCATGGCTCCCCACTGGACCTCACTCCCTCCAACACTCTTCTGTTTCTCAGAGGGCACGCTAGTCTTGGCAAGAAGGAAGGCGCTGGTGCTCCAAGCTCCAGGGAAGGTGGTCTTGGTTTTCCTGGGTGATGTGCCTTCTCCCAACAGGGAGACTTGCATGCCTTTGCCCCCAGTCCTGATCATAGGCTAAAGTATTGCAGAGCTTCCCCATCTCACACAACCCATCTGGCTGCTTGGCACTTGACACATTTTTGGGGTCTCAACCTCCCCTTCTTATAGTCTCTTTCCAGACACCAAAATGTGATTTGGGGTCTGTGTCTTTGAAGTTTTATGTTGGGTTCTGCTTCTTTTGAAGTGGCACTTCTATTTTCTTCTTTCTCCTTGAAAAGATGATTGTCACAGCAGACAAGCTGATTGACCCACAACACAATTAATGGGAGTGACCGAGTTCACACATGGATGTAAGCCAGAGTGATATGTGCATCCTAAGGTTAATTCCAGGCCCCCAGCCCTACTCTTGGATTTCCTTATCCTTCCTGAGATGTATCTAGGCTCCTTCCTTCTGATCTGTCATTGAATCAAAGAGTAAATCAAAGAGTAACCTTTTGAGGTTTAAGGAGGAGTCTCTTTCCCTTCCTCCAGTGTGTCCTAACCAGCTCACAGGAATGCAGCAATACACATCTGTCTGGGGGGGATTCCTCTACTCCTCGTGTCTTCACCAGGCACGCTTGGGCTTCCCAAATGGAACCCAGGTCCTCCATGTAATTTTCCATTTTACCATTGCAGGCACACTTAAATTCACTGTATACTTATTGTCCAGCACTGTTAACTCATGCATTGTACCGTTACAAGTACACATACATTAAGCACACATATTTAGGCTGCGAACACTACTAAGGACTGTAGCTATTCTATACTGTACCAGGATGTGCTATTTGCAAACACATACGTTAGCAGCACACCCACTGAACATGTTCGCTCTGCACTACACTTCATCTTTCATGTATTGTTCTTCATGCAAGCACACATACATCCAGCACATGCATTTATTGCGCACGCACTGCACAGCACTACATCTCATGTAATGTATTCCTCGCAGGAATACATACACCCAGTACATGCACTATCCACACATGCACTGCACAGTACAGCTCTTTTTCTTTACTGTACTCTTCCCAGCCACACATACATCCAGTGCAGGGTCACTACTCCTTGCTGTGCAGCACTCCACATCCACCTGGTGTAGGCAATGGTGAGTTAAGCAGAATTAAGGTGAGTGATTCTGTAGGCCTAACTCCAGTGACCCAGGTAAAAAGGCCTGTTCACTTATACAGATCACTGCGCAGTATGCTGTCACCACCGCGCTCATGCTGCTTAACTCTTGGTGTAGGCAGTAGCCTTTCACCACTATGAGGGTAGCAATTGAGACGTCCTTCCCGGTCTAAAAATACAACGATCGTAAGACAGGCCTATTTCACGGCACACACGCATGATCTGTGTGTTCGCCCATGACAAAACAAATCAGCATCAGTGATCCAGACATCATTTCAGTTGGAGCACTCAGGGTAGGGGTGCACTTCCACCGCCATTCAAGAGACGTTTCCATCCCAACAGGAAACCCAAGGCACAACAAGACCATGCACATGCATTGCTGCTAATCAACACCAAAGACAAACTAACAAAGATAAATAACAGGTTTGTGGCCATAAATAACCTTTTGGAAGTAACTAATGACTACTGACCTATCATGATAATGAAGCATGGCATTTAGAATAATAATATATACATATATGACGCCTTGACTGGTTTGTGTAATCTTGTAAGCAAAACCATAGAAGATTGAAAGAACCTGATTTTAGTAGGTTACTCACATCAACCGAACACATGCATGGGTACAATAAATAACTTGAACAGAGCCAGATCCCTTTCTCCAGTCTCCTATCAATCACAATGAAGGGCCTCCTTTTCGCTCTTGTATCAATGAATACAATGTAGTGAGTAGAAAATAAGAATCTGCTACTTTGACTCTTCCTCGTGTTTGACTTCAGAAGGAGTTTCCCGCCGCTGAGACCATTGGGTCATTGATCCCTAAAAATTAGGGTATGTGGGTACACAAAGATAGTGGGTTCATGTCTTGCTCACATTTGCTGTATGTTTGCAGTGCATTCACAAGTGTAGCACATTTAGACTGTCACAATCTGTGGGTGTGTGACAATGTATTCCAGTTGAACTTTACTTATCAAATGAAATAACGGACTAACTATACTCAGGGCCGCTGGAATTATGCGACTGTCGTGCGTTTTTCACATAGTCATGGATTTTCCGCATTTGCTACATTATGCACCATCTACTGAATCATTTGCAGGTTTTATCAAAAAAATGTGGTTTCTAGCTCCAACGGCTCAAGAGTTATTAAAACGTGGGAGTACTTATTCCCAAAGAGCGGAAGGCTCTTTGCGAAGTTTGACTGGTAGAATTTTACTTGCTTATTGCTGTATCTGGGTGTAAAACTGGTACTAATGAGGTAAACCCATATCCAGACGGTGTTAACATGTGTTAAAATGATGAACTGATAATATCAAAGAATGTGCAGCATTATGCTGCATAATTTACAATATCTTGCCGCATTATTTAGTCAACCTTGCTGCATTATTGTGGTCCTCCCTTGCTGCTTAATTTCAGTGGATTTGACTATACTGTACATTTTACCTGTTTTTTTACCTGGTTTATGTCTGCAGGTGATTAAAAACAAATAAGTAGTTTGAAAGTAAAACTTATTTTGCCTTCTTGCACATAAGAAGATGGAGCATGGACGGTAGGGATGCGACTTTCCATGATGAAGGCCCCGAGAGCACATGCAACCTTGTGTAGGGGCTGGAATATGTTGGCATGCAAATAAATAAATTACAATTCTGACCTCCATTCTCACCCTTCATCCCAAAAATGTTTTCAACCCTGCCCTGTCTACCCTCTGAATAAAGATAATTCCTCTGGACTTACACAGAGGCACTTTTAAAAATATTCTGGATCCTACACTTATCCATCGTCATTTATTCTGAAGTCCCTCGTTTGGAGGCTGAGGCCGCCTTGAAGGTATTTTGCTACCAAGATGAGACTGATAAGCCGATGGTGGAGCATACCGTAAAAGCGTGGGTGAGACTTTTCTGTCTAATATCCACAGTATTGCCTCCATGAGGCCCATGTACCTTTAAAAAAACAATGAAAGCTTGGGGGGGGAGGGGGAAGGGGAGGGGGGAGAGGGGGGAGGAGTGTTGGTATTTACCTTCAGCTAGTAATACCACAGTCACTAAAGTCTGGTCAATTCTTGCTCAACCCTTGTTAGCTTTTCTCTCAATAACAAGCCCTCAGGTTCCTCGGAGTTCGATTCAATGACGGTCGCCTGCTGTAGCGCGATGCTTGTGTGAGCCTCTGGAAGTCTTGGTCCTAAACAGTGAGGAGCTCTGTAGCTTTCAGCAGGACAAACCAGAGCAGTCAGGACAATTCACGAGTCAGCAACAGTAGCTTGACTCCCGATGTCGAGCCGGTCTCCTCCTGGAGCCTTTCAGCAAAACTTTGTAGAAAGTTTCCACACTTTCAGATCTTGTTCCTTGTTGGTTCCTTTGTGGAGAGAAGTGTCCAGTAGCACCAGCCAAGGGTTCAGAGACTCTCGATTGCCTTTTGGGGGCTAGGACTCAATCTCCCACAATACACCTGCACAGTCCAGGAAAAATCCATTTGCAACTGGTCAGTGGGAGTGATCCTCTTTTTGGGCTTGCAGGTGACTTCTTCCTGCTCTGTTGTACCTGTTGATGGTCAGAGAGTCCACTCCTTTTTCAGTCAGGCACTGTCTTTTCTGTATGAAGCCTGGAGAGTGCAACAGTTGCAGTCCTTTTGAGTGCAAGCCTTCTGTGGTTCAGTCCAAGGGTCCAGCAGGACAGTCCTTTTGTTTTAGGCAGTGTTCTGAGGAGCTCCTGCATCTCTCCCATATGGGCTGGCAAGAGGATGGGATGCCCCAACCAATAGGGATAAAGCTACCTCCCTCTGCTATGACCACTTCCTGTGAAGTATGGCATATTTTTGACACAGAATGCACTGTTCTCCAAAAATCAAAATAGAGAAAATCTCTCCATGGTGTATGTGTCTTTGTTTTTTATTTTAAAACCAGCCTGAAAGACAGGCCTGGTTTTAAAATGACACCAGACACCACACCAGTGCACACTTAAGTGCACTAAGTCCACTGGGGTCTCTAAACCTACATGCCCACCATATACTAGGGACTTACAGGTAGGTTGGTTTGGCCAACTAGAATTATGTCAATTGCCATAAACCTTTAGAGAACAGAGCACTGGCACTGGGCCTGGTTAGCAGAGCCCAGGACACTTTCATAGATAGCAACCACTAGCATCAGTCAAACAATGGGGGTGATCAGGCCAAAAAGGATGATTTTCCTACAATGACGGTAGTATGTCTATCTGGTATAGTTCCCACTTTAAGTAGGCATCTATCCACTGAGCCCTCCTATTTCTATCTAAGTCTAAATTTGTATGCCTTATGGATTAGGATGCATTCCTGTCTAGAATGAATGACTGAAATTTTATCACGCAAGCTATCACCCTAAAATAGGGTATCATAGCACTGGGGAATCAAAACTGACAGGCTGGGAGAAGACCAAAGAGACTATTATTGGAAGAGAAGGCTTTTAAGTTTAGATCTGAAAGCATATTCTTATGAGTATTTGATGAAGGGATAACAAACTACCTTGGCGGAGGAGGATCTAAAATGCCTCCTGGGTATGTAAGGCCTGAAAACATCCTTGAGTTATTTTGGCCCTGTGTTATTGAGGGTGCAGAAAACTAGGAACCCTTTTTTGAACAAGCATAGTCTTTGTAACCACTGGAGACATTTTAGGTCGACTGATGTGTGGCCACGAGAATGTAAGTTTAAAACTTCATAGACAGCCATGTTTTGGATGCTCTAGAGTTTGAGTAACCTCAATTTAGGAGTGTCCAGATATAGTGAGTTTCCGTAGTTCAGTTTGGGCATAACTAAGGTCTGGACTACAGTTTTCCTGCAAGATTCTGGCCGCATCAGAAGCATTTTGAGTAAGAGGAAACAGCATCAGCTACATGTGATATTGAGTGTCATAGGAAACAGTGGTGTCCAACCAAAAGCCCAAATGTCTAGCCAGTTGGGTCGGGTAGGGAGCAGGCCGCAGTTCCACTGGTCACCAAGAATCTGACCAGACTGATGTTGATTTTTGATTTGTTGATGCTCTGTTTTAAATTTTAAGCAGTTGTTGTTCATCTAGAGAGCAACTGTTGAAAGGATGTCAACAGAAGGCCATGCAAGCTGACATCCAATTTTCAGGAAGGAGATGATTAATTGGGGGGCATCTGCTTAAGATAAGATTTTGAAGCCAAAAGATTTTACCAAAGAGGTTAAAAGGCCGACCTATATTGTAAATATGGTTTGACTTAAGGAGAAACCCTGCAGGACACCTTGGGCTACCTTGGTGGCTTTGAAAGTGTTTGGGGGAAGAGAGACCATCTGGGGTCTTATTGGAAGAAAATATTCCAACCATGTGCTGGCCTCCCACCCCCCTATTACCCAGATTGTGTAGTCTGGCAAGTAAAACTGGATGGGCGACTGTGTTGAACACTGCTGCCTGATGGAGGAGGATTAATACCTCAGAGACCCTTGTCTAAAAGTCCCTCTAAATCCTCTGGAACTGCCAGCAGAGATGTTTATGTGCTGTTTGGGCAGAAGCTGGATTGCGATTCATCTGCAAGTTAGTTAGCGCCCACATATTTCATAAGGGATGCTTTGACATACTTTTCCAATATTTTACTTGGGAGTGGTAATAAAGAAATAGAATAATAGTTACTCTATCAGAGGGTCTGCATTGGGTTTCTTGAGTAATGGGAGAACAATAGCATGTTTTCATTTCATGGGAACTGAAGTTGTGGAAATAGAAAAGTTTAGTAGATCAGAGAGCCCTGGACCAATTGTATCTAAGGTCTTTTTGGTAATATGGTGGGGACATGGATCTTAAGGGGAGACCCCTTGCATGAAAGTATTATTGTAATTTCTTGAATAGTTAGGAGAGGGAAATTTAGATAACAGTGAGAGGGCTTAGCTGACATGGATTCCTGGTTAGTGCCAGAAGGAGAGGGACATTGGATGTAAAGATGAGCATTTTTAGAGTGAAAGAAACTGGCCAGTTTGTTAACGCAGTTCTTGAGAGGGAGAAGTGATCTGCGTGGTATTAGTTGGGTTAGTGAAAGAGAAAACTGTGACAACTGCCTCTCTGGGAGTGTTGTCTGAATTGTCAATATTACTAGCAAGGTAAGCTGCTCAGGTGCTGCAGATGCGTATGTGGTAATTTCTTAGTGAAGATTTGTAGGTATGTTTGGCATGCAAGTTTTAATCTACCCTCCGTGCTCTAGCTTTTAGCATTCTTTTTGGCTGCTAGTAATATGAATATGAACCAAATGAGACAAAGAACCTGTTCTACCCCCAACTTCTGACAAAATGCATCTGTTGCTTTGGGTGTAAATGGGTTTCTTGGGGTATGGCCAGGTTCACTCTGTGACTGTCTAAGACAGAATCTACTTACCTTTTTGTGGATCATTTAAGCTCCTCACCTTCCATGACAATAGGGTACTTTTCCTATTCGCAGTCGCAGTGCACATGTAATGACTGTTAAAATATGCATTAGCTGTCTGTTTCATGGTAAGTCACCTATGCATATTAAGCTGGAATGTCACCAAACCTGCAGGAACCCAAAACATTTTACCAACCCTCATTCACCCACAATGGCGCCTCCCTCCAATTAATCAGTGAATTGCCTGTCCGCAGGAAAAACCTGCAACTAAAATCATGAGTAAATTACTGTGAAACGCACACATGTGCATGGTCGCCATCTAGCCCACAACCTCTGCAGTGCTTATTAACTGCCCCAGGTTACCGTCAGCTAGCAAGTGATTCTCTCTACCGCTGTATCTCTTTTTTAGTTTAGTTTAACGTGTTGTTTCTTACCATGAACACTTGTTTAAGACTTAACCTATCTGTACTGCTTACAAGCTAGATATATATTGATTTGTTTTAGATTTAACTTACAAACCACATTTTGTTAGGTTAGGAGCAGGCATAAATGTTTTTTGAGGCAAATATCGGGGACATTTTCCAGGCTTCATTCTCGCTCTAGATGATGGAGAGGGTAAAGCAGAAGTTGCACACCTCCTGTTGACCATTGATATTCTACTTGTTCAGATAGTACATTGTCAGTCTTAAAAACTCTTTATGTAAATTATACATCATGAAATAAAGCAAACTTTTTGTATCTCACTTATAAGGTATAATGGTTGCTGTCAAACGTATATACAACTGAAGCACTACACTCTTTTCGTGTCTGTTGTACTGATTCTAGAAGCATCTCAATACTGCATTATACTTATATTTATAAATACCTTACTGTAGGAAGCTGGCTCTATATATACTATACCAAAGTAAGGTATAGTGTGCACAGAGTCCAGTGGATCCCCAGAGGCTTTACAGAGCCTAAAGTAGATAATACTAGTGCTCTGTTTTGTAGTTGTGTGGGGCAGCATCTAGGCTTATCAGAGGGCAGTGCTAAGCATTTGTTGTATGCACAAAGGCAAGAAATTATTACACACGGGGGCGTGGCCTGATAGAGATGGAGTAGGACGTGCTTCGTCTGCTCTTCGCAGCCTATTCAACGCCACCGGGGCACCCTTGAGGACAACCAGCAGCTGCGGGACGGTGACTGCTTCTCAGTCCACACTGCGAGGCGGCTGCCACACCCTTCTGCATTGACTCTGGCCACTGCTCCACGGCGGCCCTCGTCAAAAGCCGGGCTCCTCCGCTGCCATTTTGTCCATCAGCATGCTTCCGCCAGTTCAGCCATAACTGCGGCGGCCTGCCCTGCGGTGTGCCGTTGACCTCTGGACTAGGCTTGAAGAAGACAGCGGCTGCTCCGCTGCCTGCGGCGGGTGCCGCCTAGCTGCTGTTCGCCGTGGAGCCCAAAGAACTGAATCACAGGGCGGTGTAGCACTGTGGGGCCCAGCTGCGAGGTATTGCAGCGCTTCCCAGGCAGGTTGTGTCCCGATAAACCCGGAGCATGGAACTGCCCCCCTGCAGCTCCTGCGCCACGGAGACCCTGGACCTCCTCTGCAAGCCTGGGGCCCGCGAGCCGACCGCCCGCCGCACCTGTGATGGAGGACCTGACCGGAGGTGAGCTGTGAGGACGGCGGCGGTGAGTGGCGCCTGCTGTGTTTGCGGCCCCGGGATACCCCGCACTCTTGGCCGGTAGTGCAGTGGCTTGAGAGTGGGACCTAGAACTGGGCAGAGAACGATAGCCTGATCCTGTGTATGGATCCGTAGCCAGGAAGGCTTGAACTCGGGGAACATCCGTGCTGCAACTGACTGCGTGGGAGCGTCTGGCTGGCAGGACCCCCTCCGCTACTGCCTCTCCTTGGAGCCTGCATAGCCACGGCCAGTGGCCCTGGCTCCCAATGGCCATTGGGAGCTGTTTGGGGAGGTAATCTCTGGGAAAGGCGCCTCGCCTGCCAGTGGAGACCGATGGGGCGTGAAGGCACAGTGGACCCCCTCCACAGGGATTAAGTGCGTGGGCCTAGATTGTGCCTTGCATCTGCTCACTATTCTAGGGGGTGCTGCCCCCATACCTCCGTCCCTGGACAACAGTTATTCTTTGGGTCGGGTGACCTCCCGAATCCTCTTCTCAACCCCGGCGACCCTTAGGACACCAGATAGGCATTACTGAGACCGACCTCTGCACTCAGTGCAAATTGACCACTCCCTGGTCCTGGCGTGTCGGCGAGGTGTAGAGTGTCGGCAGAAGGTTGCCTCAGCCCGCCGAGTTGAGTGGTGAGGGGGCGGTCTGGCCCATGGGCTCTCTTGCATAATGACCAAAGGGGAGCTCCGCTCTCTTACTCCGTCTTGGGCTCCCTGTCTACCTCCCTTGGGATCTGGAGTGAAGTACACAGACTGTGAACGCCGGCCAGCATCCACTCTCTCCCTGGCTTATAATATATAACATTGCTAGAGCACCCCATGGCTTTATGTGGGAGAGTCAGAGGGGGGCCTTGAACCCTTACCTGCCTCGAACGGGTCCTGACGTGCCCCGTCGACATGCCACGTTCCAAATCAATGAAGGACAGCTCAGTGATTTTGCTGTGGACCAAGACATCACCAGCGGATCCAGATGCATTTCCCAGGGCCCGTGTCTTTGGCTCCTATCACACAGGGGTACATGGACCCCTTTTTGCAAGAAATTCGCTCTGACATTAGTTCTCTTAAAGAATATTTCAAGGCCTGCCTGTGCGTCACCCGGAAAGATGTCTCTGAGATCGGGGAGCGAGTGGACTACCTCCAGCGCACAGTGGTTGCCAGATCAGAAGACCAAGAGATGTTATGGCAACGAGTCGCCACTCTGGAGGAGCAAAACATCGATCTACAGACTAAGCAGGAAGACTTGGAAAATTGAAGTCACTGCAACAACAACTTCCGCATAGGGGGGTGTCTAAAGGGATGGAGGGCAACGATATCATGTCCTTTACGGCAGATCTTCAGGCGATCAGAAGAGATGACAGTGCCCCACCACTGACCCTCGCCACTGGGCGCATAATATTGCACCGGACCTCTTGACCAGTGTATACTTCTTTACTGAGAAGGAAATAATTCTTAGAGCAGGGAGGGGCAAGACTGAACTAACCTTTTGGGGTCACGCGGTCCAGCTCTGTCACGATCTGTCCCCCATAACAGTGCAGAAGCGGCGAGACTTTAAGCCTGTCACCAACAAGCCCCGCAACATGGGAGTTCGAGATCAATGGGGTCACCCCTTCGCCCACTTGTTTACATAGGAGAGCAAAAGCCGGTTCACTAAGGTCACTCACTGAAGCCAAGCAATTGCTGGGCCTTGCAGAGGACTCTCAAAACGGCAGTGCAATGCCTGGACGGGGTGCCCCTGTGTGAGATCTCCGGCCCATCTGGACCACAGTGAAACCACAGCGCCGGGATAGGCGACAGGCTGAAGTGTCATCTCAAGAAACCAAACGCAACATCATCCACCGCTCCCGCAGCCTTCTGGGGGGTAGGGCGACACCTCCCTGCCCGCTCTGTCACGGGCTCCCTCTGAACTTGGGCAATTCAGCATATATACGCACACCTGTAGGCCTACAGAGTCCTGGCCCCGTCCACTCTTCAACATGATACTGGTGACGCAGGGCCTAGGAGGGGCCCTGGAATCTATACTCTGTGCTTCCGTCCAATGGTCATCCCCTGTGACTCATCCCTCAGGAGGGTGACTCCTCCAGCAGGTCTGGTGCACTTCGGTGCCGGTCTCCGCAAGATGTAGATGTCTCTGCTAGACCTTGTTGGTCTGTTGTTCTTGTTTGTTGTACTGTCTTTTCCTTGTATAGGTCGTGCTCCACTGCATGGGAACTCGAGTACTTGCGACAACGATTATCTCCTGCATCTGGGGTGGTGGGGAGAGTGTCTAAGCCTACCAACTAGCCTTCCTGTTCGTGACTCCTCCGTAGCGTTGGGGCGCTGGCGGGGATCTTCTCCTGGCAACATCCCCAAGGGGCTGGATTGGATAAGGGTAGCCCCCTCCCCGACCGGTATACCGTCCCTTTTCAGGCTTTCCTTATCCCTTCGGCAGAACAGCACTTATATACTGTCTGACGAGATGTCTACACTGGGAGGCACTAAACTGATATCCCTGAATGTACGCGGCTTGAACTCCCCAAACACCGGCAAATTTAACGCTACATACTACAACATGACCCTGATGTTCTCTGCTTGCAGGAGACCCACCTCATGGGGGCTGACCGCCACCGCATGGCACACCCGAGATATCCCTGGCGCCATTAGGCGTACACGAATACTAGAACCCTAGGGGTGGGAAAATTGTGTAAAGCGGGGTTCTATGCCTCTGTTTCCAAGGTGGTTTGGGACACTGAGGATCGGAATTTGACTTTGCATCTCACGCGGGTAAAGTACAAGCTCACTGTCCTCAACATATACGCACCCAGCGCTTCTCAAGACGCTTATCTTAGACGCATTCTCCAGGAACTAGAGGGAGTGGCCGGCGTCATTATAGTACGCGGAGATTTCAACCTGGTATGGGATCCTAAACTGGACCGCAGTGGGGCCACCTTTCACAACACTGGGGCCATGTCCTCCCAGCTTAAGCGGGACATGGCGAACCTAGGCTTAATAGATGCATGGCAGTATAAGCACCCCGACACGTGCGACTACTCGTTCTACTCGTACACACTTCATATTCGCGGATAGATTACGCACTGGTCTTTCTCTTCCGTCTCCGACACCTAGATGCAGTAGAGCTTTCAGACATCACTATCTCCGACCATGCACACCTAGAGTTGTCCTGGGAGTCACATGGGCTATCCCCCAGGAGCCCACCGCGCTGGCACCTACCTCCGGGACCCAGTAGATGTTGCTGAGATTTGTAAAGGTATTGCCGACTACTTCACCCTTCATGCTCGCGAAGAACCCCCCGTTCATACTTTTTGGGATGGGTTCAGGGCTACTATCCGGCGTATGATCACCACTATTGCCATTGCGCGGAATTGAGAAGCCAGACTGATTAGATTCTAACCTGATGGCCGAGATCAAACAATTGGAACAAGTAGATAAAGACACTCTCTCCCACCGGACTAAACAGGTCACTATACTACGTGGCCAGCTTCGCACACAAAGGACCGGAAAGGCTGAGCGTGCGCTTTTAGTGTTTCAACACCGCTACTACGAAGGAGGCAACAAGGTGGGCAGGCTTCTGGCCCGCAGACTGTCAAGCACGGGCTAAGGAACATTTTGCAAAGCTGCAAGCTGAGGGCTTGGTGTGGGCAGTTACAGAACGCGACCAACTCCAGGTCTTCCATGATTACTACCAAATGTTTATACTCGCAAGACGATCCACCCCCAGCGCTATCAAAGCCTGCTTGGACGCTTGCGAGTGGTACAGGGCTTGTCCCTGGAGAAAACTCCGGGACCCAATGGTCTCACAGCCCATTTTTTGGTATCTTTGTGCCCCAATTACTAGACCACCTCTTGCGGCTCTTTAACTCTTTCACACATGAAACGGTCCTAACACTGACGATGGCGTCGGGCGAAATCTCCTTCATACCAAAGGTAGGCAAAGACTTGACCCTCTGCTCTTCATACCGCTCCATAGGCCTACTCAATACGGATGCAAAGAGGTTTACTAAAATACTGGCCACTAGACTTGAGTCTTACCTCTCGGGCCTCATCAACCTGGACCAGGTCGGTTTTATACACCAGAGGCAGGGTACGGATAATGTCTGATGTATAGCTCATTTAGTAGAAAAGGTGCACCATTACAAGATCCCGGCATGCCTTCTCTCGCTGGACGCAGAGAAGGCTTTCAACAGAGTTAGCTGGCCCTTCCTCCGGGCAGTGCTGGTCAAAGTTGGACTAGGGCCGGGGCTGATCTCCAAGATAATAGCATCGTATGTGGCGTCGATGGCCACTGTCCGTGTTAATGGACAAACCACATGACCAGTAACTATTCTCCGGGGAACACGTCAAGGGTGTCCGTTGTCACCCCTATTATTTGCCCTAGCGGTTGAGCCTCTGGCAGTTGCGATCCACAGCTCAGATGAGGTGAAAGGCACCTCCTTTGGTAGCCAACCCCATAGATTAGCCGCTATGCAGATGACTCCTTCTCATGCTTACCCAACCGGAGGTCTCTTTCCCTAGCGTAGTGTCCTGCTTACAGGCATACAAGACCGTCTCCGGCTTCAAGGTCAACATGACCAAGTAATTCGTCCTTGTATACTATTCCTACTCCGGATCTGCCGTCCCTACAATGCCTTGTGCCTTTTCAGTGGGTGCGGGCAATATTCGATAACTGGGTCTCACTATCACTCCTACGCTTTCCTCCTAGTACAAGCTAACTGGCCACAGCTCCGCCGCGCCATACTAGCTGATTTCCAGAGATGGAAACCCCTACATATCTCCTAGCTGGGACGTGTAAACATCATAAAGATGAATGTGCTCCCGCGTGTCCTTTATCTTTTCTAGACCTTACCCACGCCGATTCCACAAGATGATGATGTGCGTTCGCAACGCGATATCCGAACTCTCGTGGAATGGGAAATGACCTTGAATAGCTAATGCGCCCATTTGCGTTATGTTTCCGAGTGGGTGGTCCGGGAGAGTGAGAAACACTGGTTCCAGATTGACCGAGCAGTGGCATGCCGGCCCCTGTGGGACCTGGCTGGCTCCCCAGGCATGCCCGGTCACGTAGTGCCTATATCACTACTCCCACCAGGACAGCCCTGGAAATCTGGGACAAGGTGTCCCTCAGGAAAGGCCTGACTACCTTCCCCTCTCCTAACACGCCTATTGCGCGAAACTCCGACTTCCCCCTGGCTCTCTCTTCCCTTTCTTTCAGCTCATGGTGCGATCAGGACTGTCAGACGCTCCGCGCCCTCTTCAAGGAAGAGACTATGAAGTCCTTTGACCAATGCAAAGCAGAATACCAGCTCCCAGACGCTTCACGGCTCTAGTACTGCCAGCTGAGACACTGGGTGCTACATCCCTCTGTCTATCCAGTGGCTACCCGATACAGCCTTTCTGAAAAGCTTGTAAGAGCATTCAACGGCTCGAAGGGCTTGATCTGCAACACTGATCATACACTCCAGCCTTCTACGCCAGCGGGCACTCACACCTACCAAACAGCATGGCACAATACTACTCAGGAGGACATAACTCTTACGCAATGGGAGCCTCTGTGGCGGGACATACCCAAAACCTACTGCTGTCTCTCCGTCAGAGAGATGGCATACAAAGTAATGCTTCAATGGTATTATACACCCGTCCGATGTAAAGAAGACACGGGTGACTTTCGACATACGTGGTGGTCGTGTAAAGTGATCACCACATTTTGGAAGGAGATCTTGGGCCACATCTTAGACGTTATAGACTATCCGCTCCCTTCCTCCTATCTCACGGTCATTTTGGGTATCCGCCCCTCAGCCGCCATGACACACACAGACTGGAAACTCATTAGTTACTTGCTTTTAGCAGCGCCAACTGGTAGCACGTTACTGGAAACAGATGGCCCCACCCTCAATAGCACAATGGTTTGCATGGGTGCGGCATATCTTAGCAATGGTACGGATAACACACAATCTAGCCAAGACGGAGTATTTGTGGAAACCCTTAATACAGTACCTCATGCACATAGTTTACTTGCTTCAGCCCAGTGAAACTCCAGCTCTTTGAGTGAACACCACCCCTATCTCCCCCCTCCCTCCCTGTAAGAGCTTGTATGTCACCAACGAGAGAGACCTATGCCCCTTACACACGCCTCAACGCTGCCCCTGCTCTTGCCTTCGCTATGGCACACACTGACCTGTGTTTATCATGTTCACAATGGTTTTTTGGATTCGTATGAGGTTGTTCTCCTTCCTTCTCTTTTTGTATTTCTAAGGATTTCAAGACATGAACTAACGCCCGGCAATGTATTGTGCATGTACTTACTGCTACTCTTCTGTTGCTTACTGCCTCTTGACTGTATTCGATATTGTCTTTGCATCGCTCTTTCTCATGCGCAGCTATGTCTTGTGTTGCATTGCCAACTGGCTAAGGCTGTTGGCTGATCTTCTGCTTTATGACGGGCACTGCATGGTGTGTGTAATACTATATACTATTTAATAAACAGAATTTGAGTAAAAAAAAATGATTACACACACTCAATGACTTAGTCCGAGACCAATGGTTTGTAAAAATATTACTTTTTGTATATATATTTCATAGAACCAAAGAAACTTTGTTGCAGTAAAATACGTTTTGCAATATCACTGTTTTTCACTGGAAAAGTACAATGTTATCCTATGGGAGGAAAACGCAACCAGTAATATGCAGGTAAGTAAACGATTTACGATATGGAAGTTTTGTATGAAGAATCGGTATCAGGCAAGGTTCAGGTAAGTGACCTCATTGCACCACCAGCAGCATTGGGGCCAATTTTATTCAATGTTGAAAGGGGGCAATCAAAGTGGTACTACTTGCAGGTGAGTAGCACGGTTTTGGAACCCAGTTTCCAGGGGTTAAGGTAAGCACAGGGGGGAGCCCAAGGCAGCACCAAACTTACACCTCCAGCTTCACAGGGGCGGCCGGGTGCAGAGTACAAACACAGCATTGGGCGCCCAATGCAAACCAATGGGGAATCTCGAACTTGGAATAAGGCTGCAGGCTCAGGCCAGGAGGCTGGACGAAAGAAACCTACAGCTTCACAGTAAAGTTGGGATGTGCTGGAGCGTCGGGACAGTCATTAGATCTCCCCAGGGGCTCTGGGTGCAGGGGTGTCCTTTGGCATCGGAAGTCAGCTTGTCAGTGCAGTCGCGGTTGGGGGTGGGGGGGTCGTTGTGTAGAGGCTGCAGTCATCGACGTGGAGTCCAGCAGGGGTCAACCGACAAGGGACTCTTGCTCAGGATCGCTAGGGAACCTTTTCAGGCCTGGTGGGCATCTTGGACTCGGGCCGTGGGCGTCGGGTGCAGAGGTGGTCGACTTTGCGGTTCCACCGGCAGAGCACTTGGTCTTTAAAGTTGGTTTTCTTCTGGATGGCCCGCTGTCCACGGGAGACCAGGAGTCTTTTTTAGAAGGCAGGCAGTTCTCCCAGGGTTCTGGAAGTCACTGGGCTGTGGGACAAGTCTCTCTTCTATAGCAGGGTCTTTGAGGGCTGCAGACAGGCCAGTAGGACTGGGGACAAGTCAGTTGGTGTCTTCAGTCTTAGCTGCTGCATGGCTCTTCTTTGTCCTCTCCTTCGTAGGTCATCAGTAATCTGAAGATTCAGGTCCGGGGTGCCCCTAAATACTCAATTTAGGGGCATTACAGGGCTTAGAAGGTAGTAGCCAATGTGCTACTTACCTTTAGGGTGACTACATCCTTCGTATGTCCACTCCGTATGAGGAGGAGGCATACCCCTAACCCTATTGGCTAGAATCCTCCAAACCAATATGGAGGATTTTCGAAGGAGGGGTCACTTCAGCTCAGGGCACCTTAGGGGTGGTCCTGGCTGAGAGGGGACACACCTCTCTTGTTTACTAATTTTCCCGCCGACCTTGACGCCAAAAGTGAGGCTTGGTTAGGGGGCGGGAATCTCCACTAGCTGGAGAGGCCCTTGTCAGCATAACAAAGGGCAGGAAACCTTTGAGGCTCACTGCCGTTCTATGCTTGGGGGTAGGTGTGAAGCACCTCCACCCAGAGTACGCTTTGTTTCTGACCCACGAGAGCAAAAAGCTCCCACCTCAGGGGATCAAAAACATGTCTAGAGATGGCAGGCTGGTGTAAACCAGCCAGGCACACACTAGTGGTTTGGTAGGTTTGCAGGGGGCACCTCTGAGGTACCCTCTGAGTGCATTTATTAATGAATTCAACACTGGCATCAGTGTGAGTTCATTAGTCTGAAATGTTTGGTACCAAACATCTTGGAATTCGGTGAAGCCTTCATGGGGCTGTGGAACTCGTAGTGACAAGCTCCCAACCCAAGTGCTCAGTATGACTTAACCGTCCACTTATAATGTCTAATAATGGACGTAGACCCTATAGGGACATATCTGCTCATGCAGTTATGTCCTCACACAAGGTATTGTGCACCCTGCCTTAGGGTTGTAAGGCCGGCTGTAGGGGTGACATACCTATGCCTCTTGCAGTGCTGGTAGGCCTGGCGCACAGGGATGTGTGCCAGGTCGACTCTTCACTTTTATCTGCACCACAACACGCAGACTGCAGTGGCAGTCTGCTTGTGTTTGGTGAGGGGGTCTCTTAGGGAGGTACAATACATGCTGCAACCCTTAGAGACCCTCTCTGGTCACAAGGCCCTTGGTACCACTGGTACCTTTTACCATCATCATCATACTTTATTTCGGCTGAAATGCCATAAAAGTTTTACAAATTCACAATTTTGCTCCAGTATCCAATATATAAAAATACAAAGGTGAACAGTTGATAGATAGCGACATATCTCTTTAAAAACTAGTGTGCAAATGACTAGGGTACAAATGAACACCAATGTTGCTATTCAAAGTTCAACATATAAATACTAACATGACCAGGTAGCAAAAGATGTCCTGATTAAGCCATTTCTGCCTGGTGCTCGTTAAAGTCTCTTGAAATGGCATAACTCTATTGTCCATCACTTTATGAAGGTGCTGTAAGAGAAGTATCCCAGTAAAAATTACTTTGACCCCGTCAAGGATCCCCCTGGCTTCGAAACATATAAAGTGCAAATGCATACAGTACAATAAAGTTAAGGCGCTTACAGTATCGGTTTAAAAAAAAAAACTATAACATTTTGTTAAATAAACTGTGTAAAATAAAACCAATAGGTAAAAATTAAGGTCAATTAAAGCTCTAAGAGCCTCCGCTTAAGATACTCAAATAGTAGTTTTCAGAAAAGATCTTCGAATAGCCCACATCTTGCCTAAAAACCTGGCAACTGCGCAAACTACCAGCAAGCTGGTATCAGATTTTAAGATGCGCAGTGCTACTTGATGGCGACGAGTTCCAAGGTTCTTGCAAAGAGGGGCTAACCATCTCAACCTTGGGGCACTGTAAAGTGGACATGCAAATAGTATGTGTGCTATTGTCTCCGGAGCTAAAAGACATCCTGGACATGACCCCAATCGAGTGGGGGACTTCCCCCAGGACGCTGTGAATGGATTCACCGGAGTAGAGCCGAATCTAGATTGCATGTACAACTTTCTGTCCAATGGAACTGTAATGGCCTCTAGATATTATTCATATTTCCTTGTCAATTTGAACTCAAGAAAATCCGATGTAAGACGGCCCCATTGGTGATGACTTATGGAAGACTGGTCCACCCAATCCCAGTAATATTTTTTAATTTGGGCCTTGCTTGGGAGTAATGCAGGATCCCTAACGTCCCATAGACCCTCGAGCCCTATGGAGGTCAGCAAGCTTTTCAGTTTATGAAGCCAACCAATTTTCTTAAAACGGTCAAGGACGATTACCTCAGAGCAGTGGCATATAGGAACAACTCAGGGGTACTCCTAAGGCGCAACCAGAACAAGAGGGGTCGGAGCATAGCCTTCTCAGCAGAAGTGGTTCTGCCCATATCCAGCCTAAGCGGATACAAGGGAGTACTCTGTGGGAGTGAGACCAGGGCTCTCAAAAAATTGTTCTCCGAGGTCTGGAGGCCATCCAAAGTTTTTAACCCCCAGAGTTCGGCACCATAGAGTGCTGAGCTCACTGCCTTATGAACATAGATGTAGAGCGGAGCTGCAATGGGTCTAGTGATAAAAGACCTATGCTCCTTGATCAGAGCCCCTGTTATCTGTCGGTGTTGCAAGGTTTGCTTTACTATACGGGGGTTCCATGAGCGATAGTCAGAAAGGGTGATCCCCTAGTACTCAAAAGTATTCACTCTTTCCAGGGGTGCCCCACCCAGTATAAGCTTGCAGTTAAATATTTTGTGGGGATTAATCATTTGCAGCTTAGTTTTTGCAGTGTTAATCTCCAACCCACGCATGGTACAAAAGGCCTCAAAGTGAGCCAGAAGGGTCTGTAGACCACTCGGGGGTTTTAGACACCAACAACCTGTCATCTGCAAATAAGAGTGTACCTTTTACAAGGGGCTTATATGTGAGCCAGAGGTGTCCCAGTTGTGGAAACAAAGGTACAGTTTTTGGAAATAACACAGGCACTGGGAACCTGGTTAGAAGGAACCCCATGCACACTCAGTCAAAGATGCATCAGAATCAGGCAAAAGGTGAGTGGGTACTGCAACAGAAACCCACTTTCCTACACTTACAACCTCTGATGAAGCTTCGAAGTACTTTGTGGTGGATATCATACTACTCTGACTTCTGAAGTTAGTTTCACCCTGTTATTTATTACTGTTTATATTTGTAGATTAGTGTTGTGCTTTCAGGAATCTGTTTGAAGCATTACCTCTAGTTTCTATTGGTGGATTAATCTAATAGGAGTGAGGTGTGATTATTAGAGTGAGTTCATGCAAGTGGCACCTGGGATAAATGAACAGTGTTGATGAGATTAGATATTGTGAAATTGCAAGCAGAATGACTGTGGGATGAGGGGATGGGCTAGGAAAGGTTAGATATTGCAGAAATGATTATGAATTGTAAGGAGAGGTATGGTTAGTTTACTGAAGTTCAATAGAGAATGTAAGGCAGGTAGAATGTGATAAAGTAGGGCACACTCAGAAGCACTAAGGCAGGCAGAGGGTGCAAACAGCGTAATTCTAAGGTGGGAGCAAGAATAAATTCTAGATATAGAGCTATAACTCTGGTTAATTTTCACTCAAGTTTTTTTTTTAATATTGTGGGACAAGGATATTGAGATAGGATGCAATCTGGGGAGGTATGCAGAGTAGAAAGAAAGGTTGAAAGTTGATTACCTTTGGGCAGGTGATAGGTTATTGTGTCTTCGGTTGTTCCATTTAGCTTTTGATGGTGTTGATAGTCTGTTTTTTACATAAATATTGAACATGATTGAAATTGTTTGACTTTGTACTTGTTTTTAATATGAGGTTCTGAGTTTTGTGATGATTTCAGGTCCTTTAAGTTTGTCTAGAAAGATTTTAAGGATCAGACAATCCTTGGTATTTGCATTGGTCATTCTATTACTTGTTTAAGACAGATGCATGGGTGTTTTGTTTCCAGGGGAATGTGGTTCTCCCTGATATTAGGGGGCTGTTTGTAAAGGGATTCTGCTGTGTCTGCTCTTCGTTGATCCTAGGGGGTTCTGAAGGGGTATCTGTCAGTAGCCAGAAATTAAGTTCATGTGGATTCTTTTTTGAATTACATGTGGGATAACTGGTCTTTAACATCTTTCTGAATGCTAAGTGATTCTCAAAGGCTCTGATCTTTGTAGGTAAGAAATGTCAAAGTTTTGAGCCTTGAACGGAGAAACTAATCCCACCAATGGTTTTCTTCCTGTAAGCAGAAATGATGAAGTGTGGTGCCAGTCTGGAACATAAGTTCCTGGGTTGGGAGTATTTTGTATTTTTGTTTGAGTGAATTTTGGTCTTTAGCCATTTATAGTTGTGTGATGCACAGTAATTTGAAAGAGTATCTTCTTGTGATTTTACAGCCATCTGTTGTGTACCACAAAATAGAGGGATGGGAAGTCTATGTGTCTGGTGTGTCTTTAGTACTTGGAATCAGAAATTAAATGCTCCCAATACGTTGTACTAGAGTTGTGGTCTTTGTTTTCTTCTACAGCAGAAGAAGACTCTGTGGAACATGTGCCACTGAAGAGAAGATTGAGCGAAAAGGTTTCTCTGTACAGAGGGGACATAACGTTGCTCGAGATCGATGCCATTGTTAATGCGGGTAAGTTTCTTTTTTTATGGTATTGCTTGATATTCCTGTTGAGGATGCTCATCTGAGAAAGAACTTGAGCCATGGTCTAGAAATGTCTTTGACGTTCATAGTGCATTGCTACATTGTTGTACTCATGCTGGTTTTCCGATTTCAATGTATATATTTGGTTGTTGAGAACATGTCTTACTGGCTGCTGTTCCTTGATGTAACTTTCAGCTTTAAGATGAAAGTGGTTTTAGTTTTTTCATTTAGGTTTCTTGGTCATATCAAATTTTGGTCTTTTTCTTTGGTAGTCACCTCGATGGGTCTTTGTTTCAATTTACTGTTGGAGGTCATGCTATGCCAGACAAAGCATTGTCGAGATAAACAATGTGTGTGTTGTGTTAATGAAAACATTGGCTCATACATAGCCAAGTAGAAGAATAAAAGTGGCATGAGGTCAAGGTTTGTATGTACCATTAGGGAAGAACTTGGGCACTATCACTGTAAGGAAAAGAGAGTTCTAGTCTTCAAAAGTTGAAATTAAAGGGCTCAATGGTTTGGGTATAGAGTTAATCTCAAGGACTGTGATGTGACATCATCAAGCAAAGGGTAAACCTTTTGAGGCTAATGTGTACAACTTTGTTTGCATTTCAAATTAATCCAATGCAAATTCTTGACTTTGGAAAAAATTGAACTTTTAAGACATTACTGGTCTTTTGTAATGTGTCCATAAAGGTTGTTCAGATGGATAGGACAAATGCATTAGTTCACCATGCCAAGACCGCCTGAGTCAATTAAACGTAGCTTTTTCCGCCGTTCAAGTTTCAGTAACGTGGGACTTGTGAAATGGATCGTGTACATGATGTTCTAATAAAAAAATTGGAAGACTAAACAGTTTATATTAAAATAAAATGTCACTTTGTGTAAGTGTGGGCTACAGACTACACATGTTATTAATTGTGTTAAAGGATTCTTTGTTTGCGACTGATGGATTGGTTCTGTTTTAAGTGGCTAGATTTTTTCTCCACGAAAAGTTAATTTTGCAACCCTACTAAGCATTTATAGTGATATTGTGTCTCTGAGCCTAAAATAACATTAAATGGCCATTGTTTATTACATTTCGTATTTTATGAAATGAGACTTGGTGTTGCACCGCTCTAGTTGTTCGTCTGTGAGGTAAACTGCATACCGATCTTGTTCAGTAATGGTCCATTCCTTAAAATCATGCATAAGGGCTATGTAGTTCACACCTGGGAGCTGCAGGTATGCTTCCTGGCGCTCAAGCCTATCTTCCCCTGGAGCATTGGAAAACCACTGAGGTTCCCTGCATTTGCCCACACAAATTTTCCACAGAAAATTAATCTTTTACTTTTGCTGATTTATTTAACCTTGCTTTAATATATTGATTAACTTAAGAATACAAGCAATAACTGGGTCTCTGTGAGGTCCAATACTCCATTTAGGAACTGCATTTTGGTGCACTATTCTTCTCGCACTTAAAGGTAACCATACATGACATTGTTCTTTTTTTATTTTCAACATCAATGTAGAAATAATTAAATATTCTTTATATTCATCTGACTAAAATGATGACGACAAATGAGTTGCAAGTCATTCTCCAAGGCCCAAAGTGTGCAACATGTGATGCTCTTCTCACTGCTTTTGTTTGCTCTGAATGTTCATTGGGAGTTTTTTTGGTGACCTGCAGTAATTTCTTAAAAGGTATACTTTTTTACAAAATTAATTTGCTAAATGTGCTCATCTGTTTAGTACATGGGTATTTGAAGAGTCATTGAAGGGTAAGTGGCAGTTTATAGAACTATAATTTGGGCCTCTGTGCATGGCTCATATTTTAATGGTACCTTTCTTCATAATTACAATACATTTCTGGTATACATATGCTGAATGCAACGAGGAGAATCCCTTTTCATGCAGCCTGTGTAACATGAATATTTTGTCACTGGCTTTTGTATAGCGCACTGTTTTGGGAAGGATGCGATATGAAATGCAGTATAAAATGTTTCTATCTAGTATCTTCTGGCGGATGTGTATTGAAAGCCGACTTCAAGCATTTTACCTATGTTTGAGGTGTGTGATATGTTCTTGTGTAGTGTGTCTTTTGAGAAACCGAATCCATTCTAAAACACAACTCCAATTGAAAGGCCAGAGTTTAGATATCATACAAAACAAGTAAATAAAATTAAAGACATGAGTACAAATCACACAAATAGTTTGACAGTTGGGGGGAGTGGGTATTTGGGTAGGAGCGGGTGTCCGCTTTTGCATGCGGATACTCCAAATCACCCTTTTTAGGTCTCGGCTAGACAGCGCATCTGCTGTCTCGAAGAGACATGGTGTGTTTAATCTGTGGGCTTCAGCCCGCCCACAGGCTTTCCATTTGCTCGCTCCATCGTCTGTCTCATATTCTTTGTCACCATTTGTCCCTGGCATGCATGGTCATGCCTCTTCTTGTGTTTAGCCCTCCCTCAGAGCATGGACCAAGTACTTGTAAACATCCCCTGCTACCGTTTTTACGACCATTTTAGGACCTACTTTTTCCTTTTTCAGCACTCTACGCAGTGATCGTGCTTTTACCAGCTCCGTCTCCTCCCACCCACCCTCCTGCCCCAACCACAGATCACTCCCTCCCCCATCACTCCTCTTCTTATCGTTGCAGCTTTTCATTTCCCCCACCACCTCCCTTCCATCGCTGCTTGCTCTCTCACACCTCCCGGTGCATGCCACGTCTACAAATCACACTCTCCCCGTCACTGCTTTTCCCTTTGTTGCTGCTTTCCGTTTCCTCCACCTCCTCCCTCCCATCTCTGCTTGTTCCCTCGCACCTCCCAATGCTTGCCCGTCCACAAATCACCCCCTCCCCTGACCCAGTCACTGCTTTAAACCCCCTTTGTAGTCTGTTTCATTCTAATGAGTGGTGGTGTTCTGCCTTTTAATGTCCTGTTAGTGTATAGCTGACGTGCTGATTGGAACGTGTGCACAGCTGCTATTATTTGGCACACGTGTAGTCTGTTTATTTTCTATGCTTGTGGGTACTAGGTATGTGCGTGTTTACACCATATGTGGTTGTTCGGCAATGGTGTTAATTGCTGGAAAATCAGACCTCAGTGGATCAGGTAGCCTTATCACGGGGCATGTCAGAGCTTCTAAAGTACTGCTGTAATTGCATAGCCACGTTTCTCCTATGCAAAATGATTGGACTGTTCGTGTCTCTTTGTTGCATCTCATTCTATAAGGTGAGACTCTGTTTCTTCAAATTTTTTCCGTCTGGACACTTTCTTAATTTTTCCCCGTTCACCGGTGAAGTGCTTCCATGCGCCATTGTTGTTTAACTTGAATTCTCCTCAAAGGAGCCAGACTGAGTCTTGATGTCCTCAAGGTCTGCCTGCCCCTCAGTTTCCATGGCAAAAGTAGTCCTTTTAATGTGGTTGCCGATGCAGTTCATTTCCTCATGTTCACTACTGTAAATCTGCCTAACACTGTGATTCTTTCTTTTTCGTTCTGTGCAGTTTTAGATAGCGCCAACACCACCCGAAGGTAGTGGAGCACTTTAAATTGGCACCAGTTACTTTTTTGTTCAGTTTTAGATAGCGCCAAAATAACCGGAAGGTATTGGTGCGCTTTACATTAGCACTAGTTTCTTTACACAAGGACACATTCATTTTTGTATGCACGTGGAGATTAAGTGATTTGCTCAGAATCAAGGATGTGAATACAACAATAAAACTCAAACCCGGTTTCCCAGCTCCATAGTCTGCAGCTGTGGCCCTTACACGACATCCTCTACCAAAAGAATGCCACATTGTCTCCCTAGCCTCTGCCTCAGTTCCACATTTTGTGATTATGGCCAAATCACTTAATCTCCCCATGGCAGCCCGCATTTGCTAATGGTTGCTTGTCCACTTCCCGGCCATTGCTGCTTGCTCTGCTGAACTCCGTTGTATAAATCCCCATCTCCCTCGACTCTGCTTTTCCCATTTTTTTTTTGTGTGCAGTTTTTTATAGCACCAACACCACACAAAGGTATTGGACTGTTTTACATTAGCACCAGTTACTTTTCACAAGGACACCGTAAACTTATGCAAATCACTTAATCTCCCCGTGACAGCCTGCATTTGCTGTTGGTTATCCATCAACCTCCCGCCCGTTGCTGCATGCCCACGCTGAACTCCCATTGCACAGATCCTCTCTTCCCCAGATTCTCTCATCCCCCAACTCTGCTTTTCACATTAGTTTTTTTTTAATGCAGTTTTATGTAGCACCAACACCACCCACATGTATTGGAGCGCTTTACATTAGCACCAGTTACTTTTTTCGTGCAGTTTTATATAGCACCAGCACCACCAAAGGTATTGGAGCGCTTTACATTGGCACCAATTACTTTACACAAGGAAACATTCATTTTTGTAGGCACAGCGAGACTAAATGATTTGCCCAAAATCAAGGACGTTAAGCTGAAGCTGAAACTCAAATCCGGTTACCCAGCTCCTTAGTTGCCAGCTCTGGCACGTACGCCACATCCTTTCTCCAAAGATTGCCATATCATCTCCCTAGGCTTGGCATCAGTTCCACATTTTGTGATTATGAATAAATTACTTAATCTCCCTGTTTCTAAACACAAGAATTGGCAAAGCCAGTAGGTTTCGCCTGTCCAAAATCTATTGTTTTTAGGTCTCAGCTAGACAGTGCATGCGCTGCTCGGCTAGACAGCACATGCTCTGTTCGGCTAGACAGCACATGCTCTGCTCGGCTAGACAACGCATGCACTTTCTTAAATAGATGTGTTGTGTTCTATCTGTGGGCTTACAGGCCACCCATCTCCTACCATTGGTAAACTTCAGTGTTGCTCTCATTTTCTTTGATGCAATCCCTCATGGCATGCGGACGTCATGCCCTCTTCTTGTTTTGGGCCCTCCCATAGCGCATAAACCAAGTACGTGTATCCTTAACACTGCTCCCGGTTTGTGCAGCTATTATTTTTCTTTGTTTTTGTATTGCTTCGCCCACCGAAATAATAGAAAATACAGCTCTCCCACATGGAGGCACAAACACACGGCGCAGTAATAAAAACACCTGGAAAGGGATTTCACTCTCATAAAATGAGGCACATCAAAAGACAGTTTTCAAAATAAAGCGTGGAGTTTTATTTGTGCAACACTCTCTAACAGAAAGGCTTTTCTATTTGTCAAATGAACCAACAAAAAAAATATATATTAATTAATCCAGTCCTGATATCGGCATTCAAAACAGGCGCTGACTCCGTGGGAAATATATCAAAGAAATCAATTTATTCAACAATGATGACCTAGACGCGTTTCGGCGGCAGACCGCCTTGTTCACTACACCAGGTATTCTCCAAGTAATGCTCTTATATACACGAGTGAGTCAAGCACATTGGTTTGGTTGTCACAGCAACCATGGTTTGAAAGACATAGAAGAAAGTGCATTTGTAGCCGTGATAGTGCAAAAAACAGGGAAGTGAAAAAAGAGTGATGAAAACCAGAACAAAGTGTACTATTGTTAAAGCTGAATTTGCTAACATCACAACAGTATTTATATACACTTACATAAACTGTGACACTAATTAAAAAGCCGTTAAAAAATATTTCATGAATACAGTTTGTCAAGGGTACTGTTACAATTTCAACTTCTTATTAAAGAAGAAATAGAAGAATTACAGCCACTTATATGCCTAAACGAAATTTTTAAAAAAGAGAAATCTCTTTAAAAATGTTCCTGTATGTGTTAGCGGCTAAAGTTAGCGGCTAATGCACTAAAAGAGAAGTGTATATATAGAAAATTCCATCTGTTTGTATAGATTTATACAAATAGAACAACATCACGGGTTTGCAGTATAGTAACTGTCATACAGGAAAAAACAAAGTTAATAGGCAGTGGTCATTAGGATGAAGCCCATGTGGGCAGTTAAATACAATTTCTAATCTCCTATATATATAGATAAATACAATGCCCCTCAAACAGCTGTACAAATTGAAACAATGATGTTTAACACAAAAATGTGCGAAAAATGTGCTAACTGAAAATTATCAAAAAAGAAGATTATAAAGAAAGAGATCCTAACGCTACGGATAGGGTTTAAGGTGCAGGACAAGCGGCTGAAGTATCAGAGATGTACACTTAGTGCCTCATCTGCATTCATCCCATTTGGGATTTTACAATCCAGTAGAATTATGTATCGTGATTCTAGTCTCCTGAGTGACAGCTGTCTATTCCCTCCTCTGATGTTTCTAGGGATGCTGTCAATCACAAAGAAAGAAAGTTCTTGAATTTTTCCGCCATGGCATGAGTTCATGTGCCTAGCTACCGGATATGCTGGATCGTTGTTGCTAATGGCCCTTAAATGCTGTAGGATTCGCACATGAACCGGGTGTATGGTACTCCCTACGTACAATTTGTCACATGTGCATCGGAGGACATACACTGCGAAATCTGTTTTACATGAGTAACTACCTCTGATTTCAAAGGGAGTGTGCCTAAGCGGTAAAGGAACAGTTCTAGTGTTGACACCATGATTACACGCTTTACACTTAAAGCATTTGTGAAACCCTCTCTGTGGTTTGAGCCAGCCAGCTCCCTTGTCTATTGATGGTGCATTGCAGACTAGTTCCTGGCGCATCGATTTGGCTCTTCTAAATGTTATTTGTGGGGGTTTTGTACACGTGGGTCCTATAGTTGGGTCACTGCGTATAAGTTGCCAATGTTTGTTCAATATTTTACGCAGGTTAGTATGATAAGCATTAAACCCGGTAATCAATGCAGGTGTTTTTGCTTTATTTTGTTTCGTACTATGTTTCTTACTGTTAATAGTGGGAAACAGGAGATCCTCCCTCTTTATATTTGCACATTTCTGTTTGGCATTGGTCAAGGTTCTAGTGCTGTAGCCCCTACATTTAAGTCTATTAAAAAGACCATTCGTAGATTCTTTCAATCCCTCTTGTGTACTGCAATTTCGCTTCATCCTGAGGCATTCTGCATATGGTATGCTATCTTTAATATTAGTGGGGTGGAAACTACTAGCATGAAGGATAGCATTGCCTGATGTAGGTTTTCTGTACGTCTTAGATTGGATTTTATTGTTCTCCACATATAGTTCCAGATCTAAGAATTTAATAGACTCTTTACTGGTTGTACAGGTGAAAGTTAAATTAAGACAGTTATTGTTAATTTCTGTAGCAAACTTAATAGCACTTTCTTCTGTGTCTTGCCACAGAATAAAGATATCATCTATGTATCTAGTGTATAGTATCACATTTTCAGACATAGATGCACATTGAGTCTTCATGAGTACTTGCTCCTCCCACCAGCCCATATGCAAATTAGCATAGCTGGGGGCGAAGCAAGTACCCATGGCAGTGCCTTGCGTTTGTTTATAAAAGAGTCTATCAAAGATGAATATGTTGTTTTCCAAACACCACTCAGCCATTTGTAGTAACATACTGGTGTGTTGATACAGTCCTATGGGCCGTTTCCCTAGATAGTAGCTCAATGCATTCAAACCATCCCTGTGTCTAATACTTGTATACAAAGTATGTACATCCAATGTCATAAATACAAAGTTATCATTCCAGGTACGGTCATAGATTTTTGATAAAAAATCCCCAGTGTCTCTGATATATGCTGGAAGTTCTCGGACATATGGCTGAAGAAAGAAGTCTATAAATCTGCTGGTATTCTCAAACAGTCCCCCAATGGCTGAAATGATAGGTCCTCCTGGGGGGCAATGAGCATCCTTATGTATCTTGGGTATGAGATATAGTTGGGGCGTTATTGGATAGTCATTTTTCAAATAGCCTAGTTCTTGTTTTGAAATGAGGCCCACTCCTCTCCATTCATATAGTGCTTTATGGAATTTTTCTTTTGCTCCTATTATGCTTGTAGAACTGGTGCGGCTATAGCATTCTCTGTCCTGTAACTGTGTCATTGCTTCCTTATTGTACATCTCTAAAGGCCATAGGACAACATTTCCGCCTTTATCAGACCATCTTACCACAATGTCTGGTCGTTGTTTAATTTTTTGAATTACGTTGTTATATTGAGTCCTTTGGTTGTGGTTTGTTTTGATAAAGTCTCTGCTACTGATTATAGCCAGTTCTTTCAGATCTTTGATTACTTTATCAACAAACATGTCTATTCCATCCTTAGGCATCACAGGGGTGAAGACAGATTTAGGTCTGAATGGCGTAGGTATATTTTCATATATGTCTAATTCTGATCTTAGTGCCACATCCATTGGAGATATTTGACTCCATTGATCTTCACAGTCCAATTCAGCCAAATCTTTTAGTAAGCTCATGTCTGCCACACAGAGATTACCAGTGTTCGTTGTTCCTATCTCATTTTCACTTGTATTCGCTTGTCACATTAAAGAAATGTTTTCGTAATTTGAGCTTGCGTGCAAATTGATACACATCTACCCTAGTTTGTGTGTAATCAAAATTAGTATTTGTACAGTATGTCAATCCTAAAGCTAAAATCTTTTCCTCTTCTGGGTTTAAAGCCATGGTAGATAGGTTAATTACTGTATTGTCAGTGTCTGTGTTAATAGTTATCTCCGTCTGTTCCTTCTGTAGGATGTTTTTGCGGTTTTGTTTTTCCCCATCTTCTGTCCTTCCTTCTCTTTGATTTTGTGTTTTGGTTTTTTGTTGTTGTTCTTGGCGTGCTGGTCGTGGTCGCAGACTCAGGATGCGTTCCATGCGTAAAAAACCAAACTCTTGGACTGGCGTCGGGGCTTTACGGTTAAGATTACCGGTTCCTGCACCCTCTGGATCTGATTCCACTTCCGAGCTCAAATCAGATTCACTTTGCTCGGTCGATCTCATTAGATTTGCTGCTGTAGAGGATAATTGCTGGCGACGAATGTTTTCAAATTTCTTGGAAAAAGTGTATATTCTTCCATTGAGATAATCATTGCGGTCCCTCTGAAATTTGATGGCTTTCCTATCTTTGATTATTTGCTCATGTTTTGCCACTCTTGTTTGTATATCTGCTAGGTGTTTTTTCACCTCATCTTGTTTGTCCATTTGTTCAAGCTCTTTACAGATGATTTCTATTCTGGCCAAGATCTTTTCTCGATCACTCGTTGCAAATTTAATTAAAATTTGTAACATATTCTTTGATGACTGTGCGCTGTTGTCAGCCCACTCTTGTAGCATTACAGGGTCCGGGTTCTCATACGTTGGTGCTACGAGAATTCTCAGTCCCCGGGGGACGCGCCCCACGTCTAAATATCTTTTTAAAGATTTGCATTCCCACCATTTCGATACCTCATTTTTCCGCAGTTTTTCCAGCTCATGTGTTAATTTTTTGGGGTCATTGCCTACCGGTTCTGTTCGTAATTCTTTACTTGTAGAGGCTATGGATGCGCTTGTATCTGCATCGCAGAATATGTCTAAAGCCGCCTCTTCCCGCTCCTTAACCCAGTCCTCGGCCATCACTGGAATACGTTATAACTCTTTGATACCCACTGCACCGTACTTGGATCTACGGGAGTTTTATTTGTGCAACACTCTCTAACAGAAAGGCTTTTCTAGATGTCAAATGAACCAACAAAATATATATATATATATATATATATATATATATATATATATATATATATATATATATATATATATATATATATATATATATATATATTTGAAGATGAAGGATCACAAGAAAACAACAGCCAGCCAGGGCAAAAATCTGGATCACAAAGGATACAATGAGTCACAAAGAAATAAAATATCCAAGAAAGAAGTGACTCAAACAGATAGATTCACCAAAGAACAAAAATATATTTCCACTACAACGTTTCAGCTTCCGCCTTCCTCCGGTAGTACAAGATGGTTTGCTCAGTGGCTGCACAGATGACACAGCTGAATTTTCAAAAAGCATCATGAGTGAAGATTCCATTTGGAATGTGGAATCAATGCAGTCCTGAGAGCTCTTGAGATATGCAGTAATCAGGTTGTATTGTCAGTAATGTTCAGTCCATCTGGATGCAGTGATTTTAAACGGTACATCCAGAACTTTTCTCTGGAGTCCAGTAGTTCTTCCTTTGAGACATGTTCCACGGGGAAAATCTTCATATCTGATAGTAAATGATCCACAAGGTTAAAATGATTGGCTACAGGCTGGTCAATTTTCTTATTAATTATTGCCGATTTGTGGTTCCTGAATTGTGTACGGAGGTCATTCACTGTTTGGCCTACATATTGTTTTTTACAGCTTTGCCGTTGGCACTGAATCACATAAATAATGCATGTTGAGCGACATGTAAGATGCTGTCTTATTCCATAGATCCTTCTCGTAACAGAACTAGTTACTGATGATGTTTGTAAAAGGTATTCACACGTGATGCACCTTTTAGAGTCACAGCAATGAACCCCTGCATTTGTTACAACTTGCTTGAGTTCAGCTCTCCCAATAAGAGATCGTAAATTTGGAGCTCTGCGGTAAGCAATGACTGGCGGTTTTGGAAAAACCTTTTGCAATTTTTCACAAGTGGACAGTAAGGGAAATGTTTTTTGCATTATATTTCTGTAGTTGGGAGCTGATGGATGATAGGCAACCACAAATGGAGTTCTGTCACTTTTGTTTCTGCCGTTGGTATTCCAAATAAGTGCTTCTCTGGGTAACTGCAAAGACTTGTCAATTTGTTGCTGTATGATATGCAGAGGATAGCCTCGCCTTTTAAATAATGTAGCAAGCTCCTGTAGATGGTCTTTACAGGTTTCCTCATTGCTGCAGATGCGTCTTATTCTGAGTGCTTGGCTGTAGATGATGCTCAGTTTAGTGTGGTGTGGGTGACATGAAGTCAAGTTTAGATACAAATGAGCATCTGTAGGCTTGTGGTACAGATCACTTGTAATTTTTTGTTCATGAATGGTGAGTAGCACATCGAGAAAAGGGAGAAGATGCTTCTGTTTAGTATTGCTGCTGGTAAATTTGATGGTAGGGTGGATATTGTTGATATAAGCTGTAAATTGTTCCAATGTTGTACTTCCTGCATTCCATATTATAAATGTCATCAATGTATCTTAGCCATACCAATGGTTTGATGCTAGAAGTAGCAAGTATACAGTTCTCTAGTTTGCCCATGAAGATATTTGCATAGGATGGAGCCATCCGAGTGCCCATGGAAGTCGCTTGTATCTGCAGATAGTGTTTACCATTGAATGTAAAATTGTTGGATTTAAGGATAACTCTTGCAAAGTTGGTAAGCACATTTGTGTATATATATATATATATATATATATGTGTATATATGTGTGTATATGTGTATATATATATATATATATATGTGTGTATATGTGTGTATATATATATATATATACATACATGCAATAACAACACACTTATAAGTAAGCAAATGCAACTGTTAAATGCATGGAATAAAATACAAGCAGATAATATTGATAATACTGGACGTCCACTGTAAGATTTAAACACCGTTAAATGCAAATAATCAGACGTAAAGAATCAAAAGGAAAGCATGAAAATATATAAAGATATATGCAGTAAATACATCAGATGATTATAACCACTGGAGACTTGAATGTGCACACAGATGCACCCACACATCACAAAGCCAATAATCAAAAAGAATACATCACCGGCTGCAAACACTGCATTTTAGCCCACTCCTGACTGGGGATTCACTGCTGGGGTCAAGAGACTCAGCAAGCCGGGAACTGCTACATTTAATTAGACGTGTCCACCTTCATTCAGGTCTAAAATCCCACTTTCCAAGTCAAAAAACCACAGTTTTATAATCTCAAAGCACCAGAAGTTTCCGAGAGGGCTTCCTCTGGCCCAAGAAACTTACTGGAGTTGGCCACTCTCCATGCAAGCATTCCAAAGGCAAAAATGTTCTCAAGTATTCTTCTGTGCCCCCACAAGTTCCAGCCCCTTATCTTAGCGAAGCTTACGAAAGTCTCCAAAAGTACAGAAAACAACCTTGAACGTGAATAGCCTAAACAACTTGAGTGATCTGGGGGCCTGCCTGTGTGTGCAAAGCTAAAGATAGATAGAGTCAGAATTCAAGATGGCATGAGGGCATCAAAGCCAATAGATAAAAACTTCTTAAAACGTCCCAATGTACGACACAATGCACATTTGTGCACCACTGCCTATAGCATCATTTCCCAATGTACAACATAATGCGCATTTGCGCACCACTGCATATAACACTACACTCCGAGACAGGGAAGTACATTCCACACCTTTCAGTATCTCATGCTTTCAAATGCACATCCCACACGTTCTGTTCCTGGCAAGGCTGTTCTACTCTGTGAAAACACTCCCCCTCTGAAGCTACAAGAAGACACGAAATGAAAAGCACAAGGCAGAAAAATGTCGTACATTCAACCTATAATAAATCAAAACACCTAAAATCAACAAAAACAATGGTAGTCAAAGGTCATCACGTGGTCCCAACATAAGGGAGTACCTCTGGCACTACAGTTTTCAAGCACTCCACAGGAGTACTTGTATTTTAAGGCTGTCTCCAATATACACATACCACTTAAATGCATGTGCGTGTACATAAACAAATGCATTTCTTAGAAAGTTGTTAAAACATGAACAGCACTTGTTTATTTTTGTTTTCACGATCCAATGGTATTGGAGCGCTCTCCCGTCCTCCCTGTTGCCATAGCATGCACACAAGCTGATGGTATTGGAGCGCTTTAAGTGCTCACCAGTTACATTACATAGTGACATAATAATTTTTGTCGCTGATACAGCTTCAATTAAGTAATTTTCCGACCTTCGTTGTTGCTTCCTCCCGCCTTCTCCTGTCATTGCTTGCCCATCTCCCCGTCCTCTCCTGCTTCCCTGCTTGACCCGTCCCCCCACTACCTCCTTCGTCGCTGCTGCTTTTATTTCTCTATTCATTTGCACAATCTGATGGTATTGGAGCGCCTGTCCGTCCTCCATCTTGCCATAGTGCTAACACAAGCTTATGGTATTGAAGCGTTTTAAGTGCTCACCAGTTACATTACTCAGTGACACATTCATTGTCGTACGCTTATGTGATTTACCCAGAATCACAAACAGTTCAGCCTACCCAGAGATTCGAACCTGGTTCCCCAGGTCCCCTGTCGGCAGTCCTGGCCGTTACGCCACATCCTTGCTTCACTTTGAAGTCCTCAACTGTTTCCCGCTGTCACTCCTACATTTGTTCGCAAGACCCAGTCAACAGCGAACAAGCATTGGCAAAGCATCTCGGCAATACTCGGGCAATTGGCCTTGTCAACGTGAATGCCTTTTAGCCATGTTGCCTAGCAGCACATCTGCTGTTCAGCATGGCTGAAAGTCACTGAAGAAAGTGAGATAAAGTACCAGCACAAGCCATGTCACAGAGCTTTTTGTGTTAGGAGGGGCAAGACAATAAACTCAACATGGGGGCAGCGACTCGGCGTCGGCTGAACATCCTGTGATTCTGCGATTTCAGTGACTTTTAGCCATGGGGGGGGGGGTCAGGAACTCAATGAAGATAAATCCAGAAGCTGTTGGGGAGCCTTTTATGTCCCAGAGGCTCAGATGAGGAGGCCAGCAGACTAGCCCTTGAGTCACTCTAGGATCCTGGGTCCAAGATAGAGTTGCAGGTACAGTTCTTCCCCAGGCAAGTGGGCAGCAAGTCTGCACAGCAGTTCCTTCAGGGCAGCAGTCCAGCAGACTGGCAGTCCTTGTAGCAGCATATCAGTCCTTCCTGGCAGAGAACCCGCAGATCCAGAGGTGTACTGCAGTGATGGTGTCTAAGGTCCTTCTTTTATACACAGTTGTGCCTTTGAAGTGGGGAGAAGCTTCTTGAGGCATACCTTTGAAGTGGACAGATGCCGTGCCTTCTCTGCCCTGACTCCAGACTAACTACAAGAGGTATGCAGCCCTTTGTGTGGAGACATGACACAGCCTGTGTAAGTGGGGCTTTGTCCAGCTCCTCCTTCCCATCCTGCCAGTGACGGCCCCTCCAGTCCAACTCTGTTCCAACTGTGTGTGTGAGTGAATGAATGACAGCACTTCTAAAGTGCACGGCTACTCGCAAGAGTGTCCCAGCACTTTTTTATTGGTGCCCCTAGAGAGTGTGACAGGGAATTAGCAGCCCTCTAGCCCCACTAACATCTGAATAGGTATGTTGTAAGCTCTTTTTTTAATTTGGGTTCTTGCGAGACGAGTCTCAGTTGTACAGGCAGTTCCACAAGCCTGCCACTTTAACGGTGAAGGAAGAAACCCCCCCCCCCTGTTGTTTCAGAAAATGGGGAACGACAATAAAACCTGCAGTGCAGGAACGCATGGACCAACCCGGTCTATAGTTCTTAATGCGCTCATTGAGGATGCCCATTATGAAATGCTTGGTGTGCTAAGGTCAGAGCCTTATACCTTATGTGCTGGTGAACTAGTAGCCAGTGAAGCCTATCCCAAAATGGTGATACTGAAGTACATTTCGGAATTTTGTACAGTCATCGGACTGCCATATTCTGCATCACGTGTAGCCGCAGGATCAGATATTCTGAAATGCCTAGATACAAGACGTTTGCAGAATCTAACCTAGATAAGATCAGTGCCCTGACAACTGTAACTTGGGCCTCATTGAGGGAGAATGTGAAGGAACTTCTTCAGAATGTCGAGAAGCCCAAAACCTGTTTAAACAACAGCAGACACCTGTGCACCAAACGAAAGCTAGGCGTCAAGCAACACACTTGGATTTCTAGCGACCGATGTTGGCGGAGGCACACTGTGGGCCAAGCACCAACCCAGCCTGGAAGTGCATCTTGCCCAAACAGTAAGACCTCCGTCTTATTGGGGTAGCACTGCAGTCTGTTATGCTTCAGCCAGTTGAGCAGGGCCGACATACCGCAGTCGAACGTAGCCCGTGCCTCAGATGGATTCCCATCATACGTGAGCAGGAGTTCGGGTATCATCTGCATAAGATATGATCTTGATATTAAAGCATTCCACCAAGTAAGCCAGAGGAGACATGTAAATGTTGAATAATGTGGGACTCCGCGAAGAACCTTGCGGTACTCCCCGCCTCAACTTTTTTCTTCCGGGCCATACGGCTTCATCCAAACCACCTGCTCATATGCCTCATGGAAGGAGCCCAACCATCTTAACGCGAAGCCTGTTATTCCCAGATAATAGCCGTACAGCAGGATGTTATGATTAACAGTATCAAATGCTGCTGACGGGTCCAACAGCACCAGAGCCACATTAAGGCCAGCATCCATGCTAATGGACTCGAAAATCTCTAATAGTGTGGTCTCGGTGCTGTGGCGGGCTCTGAACCCTGATTGAGAGGGGTGTAGTAGGTTGTTCTCAGTCAGAAAGGTTGTTGGTTTACCACCTTCTCCAGCCCCTTCGAGGCTGCTGGAAGCAGTGAGACTGGTCTGATTTTCACTGAGGATTCGGGATCGGCATTGGCCTTTTTTAGTAACTAAATTACCTTAGCTCTTTTCCAGCTGTCTTGTAAAACACCTGACTGGAAGGAAATGGAAAATAGCTCCGGATAGACCGGGGCAATAATATCCGAAATGGACTTAAAGATGTGCAGAGGTATGGGATCGGTAGGGGACCCCGACCTGCACTTCCCAAGAGATGGTGTCACCTCTTCCACGGACGGCGCCAGAAAAGTTGACAGTTTAAGTGAGAAATTGGTGCCTCTAAGTTTGCTAGTTCTGACTTTCCCAAATAACACATAATTCCTGACAAATTGGACAAAATTCTGATTATTTTCTCCTTGACCAACTCGCTAAGTCGGGAGAATAGTGACTAGCTAGGTACCAGCGGGTGGAACGAGGAATTAAGATCTGTAAAGTTGGCGAGAATCTTAAATAACTCTTTCCCGTCATTCACTACCTCTTTAATGAAGTATGTATAAAAGGTACTGCACATTTTCTTTAGATTTTTGTGATAAATTTTCAGGGCCCTTTTGTTGTGAACTTTATTCGAATCCCGATAAGGGTCCCCAAACTCCTTCCAATTTCTTACATGCAGCTCTTTCTTGTGCTAATGAGCCTTAATACCTTTTATTGAAACTGTGGTGGGTGCAACCACGTCACTGTGTGGCTGCCTAGGAGGAATACACAAAGCCCAACTGTCACCCAGAACCACTCATGTGACTCTTAAGACAGGCTGCAGCGCCAAATGGCTAAGGCAAGAAAATGCCTACTTTCTAAAAGTGGCATTTTCAGAATTGTAATTTAAAATCCAACTTTCCATAAGTTAGGATTTTAAACTAGGATTCCAGAGAGACGCAAAAGAACCAGGTATCTATTTCCATTTGTAAATTACACTTATAAAATTTAATAAGACAGCTCCAATGTTATCCGATGAGAGAGATAGGCCGTGCAGTAGTGAAAAACAAATGTAATAGTTTTTCACTACCAGGACATGTAAAACTTAAAAGTACATGTCCAACTTGTTAAATACACTGTACCCTGCCCTCTGGCCTGTCCAGGGCCTATCTTAGGGGTGGCTTATGTGTATTAAAAAGGAAGGTTTGGGCCTGGCAAAAGTTTTAATTTGCCAGGTCGAAATGGCAGTTTAAACGGCACACACAGGCTCTGCAATGGCTGACCTGAGACATGTTTAAAAGGCTATTTAACTGGATGGCACAATTGGTGCTGCAGGCCCACTAGTGGCATTTAATTTACAGACCCTGGGAACATGCAGTGCACTTTACTAGGGACTTATAATTAAATGAAATATGCCAGTTGGGTATAAGCCAATGTTACCATGTTTTAAGCAGAGAACACGTTAGCAGTGGTAAAGTGCACAGAGTCCTAGGACAAACAAAAATGAATTTAGCGAAAAGTTGGAGGGTGAAGGCAAAATGTCTGGATATGACCTTGCAGAAAGGGCCAGGTCCAACAGCGGGCAAAGGCTTAGACCCATGAGATTTCGGTATCTCACCCTCGTGGCCCAATCTTGGGCTATCAAGATGACTTATGCCCTCTCTGCCAAGACCTTCCTTATAGCACGAGGCAGGAGTCACAGCCGTAAAGATTCTGTGCTACTTGCTGTCGTTCTTACAACCATTCATCAAGTGGTCTGATCTCTGTTGTAAAGATGTACTCCTGGACAAATTGCATCAGAAACAACCAAGGAAGCACTATGGGCTAGATGTACGAAGCAATTTTGTGTTCTCAAACGGCCCTATTCACAGAATCAGGCTGTTTGCGACCTCAAAAATGCTTTTCCTATTGTACAAAGCCCAAATTGCAATTCAGTAACTTGATACTGAATCCCAATTTGGATTTTGCGATTCGGTATTTGGAAGTGGAGTTTTGAGGGCGTCCTTTCTTAATACTGAATTGTAGTGTTGTGTACTAATGTTTTGCAGCCGAAGTGCGCTCACAAAACATTTGCAATTTACCGCCAACTCAAAGTAGGTGGTAACCCATTCGCAAATGGGAAGGGGTCCCAAAGGGACCTCTTTGAGAAAGGTTGGAAAAATATTTAGTAAGAGCAGGCAGTAGTCCAAGGGACCACTACCTACGCCTAAAAAAAATAAAACTTAATAGTTTACTTTTTTTCTTTTAAAACACATTTTCCTTTAAGAGAAACGGGCTGCGTTTAAAAAAAAAAAAAAAAAAAAAAAAAAAGATTGCTTTATTAAAAAGCAATCACAGACATGGTGGTCTGCTGACCCCAGCAGGCCACCATCTCTGTGATGACAGCAAATCACAGTGGGTCACAAATTGCGACCTACCTCATTAATATTTGAGTTAGGTCTATTTGCGACCCACTACGAATCACTAATGAAACTCAATACATTAGGGATATCAATATATGTCGCATATCGGTAATCAATATTCCTATTTTTGTACATCTGGCCCATCTGTATTGAGCACCTTTTAAAAAAAATGTAAGACATACTGAGATCTGCATTTAAACAGATTGCTTCAAGAAAGCTGCTCCGTCTTCCACGAATGCGCTGCCCTGGGGATAGCGCATTGATTGCAATACGGTGCACTGTCCCTGTTTGTGCCCGGCATATCTCTTTAAAGGTGCGCTGTGACACCATCAAGGACACAATGTGTTGCTTACATAATACGTGCCCCATGGCACTCTAATGTGTAATCACACACTATTCCCGTCTGCACTGTTCCTGCCCTCAGTTGGATGTGCCTGGTGCAGACCGGTACCGTTTTATGCACAATATGCTGTTACCAGTGCAGGAGCAAATAGACTGCTTAGGTTTGTTCTGTAAATGTAAGGCCCCTTTAATATGTTTCCTATATGGCGCTTTTGTAAAGCGTTAATCTGAACGCTGTGGGTCTGAGTGTTATTTGCACTGTGATATTTACACTAAGTGTGTTTATGTGGGTTGGCTCTTGCCAGTTGTCACTGACGAGCTTTCATACTTGCAATAGTATATTTTTACTGGATATAGAATAGCGTAAGCCGTAAGAATTGGCGATTTCTGACCCGACGCCCTCTAAATGCTTCGGGTTGTTTGTTACGTGCAAACGATGATGGAAATCTCTTGGGGTGTTTTGCGGCCGGTGATAAAGCTGCAGCTGCATTTAACTTGTGTTTCGAAAATCACAGTGGAAAAGGCTAGCACCATTTTCATGGCTTAATCGGTGGTTAACGGTTCCATTTCACTTACGAGCTTTTTTCTGCTTTCATTAATATGTCGACATTAGTAAAAACTACAGTAAAATAGCATAACATCGAGAAAATGCAAAGAGGTTTAGAATGATGGATTGTGCTGGGATCCGCTGTAATCTGCGATTCATATGGGTGTTGCATTATTTATGGACTATCAAAGTATGTGTGCAAATATATAATGTTCTGACATATAAGAAATTACATTGTAAAGTACTAGAGTCTTTTATTTTTACATTCACTGAAGAGTGGTTGCGACAAGTGGAGCTATGCTGCTAAACCTTTGTGGTGACAGAAAATTGTGCTTTTTAAATATAATTCAGTGACGTAAGGAGTGTCTTAAAAGACACACAAATGATGAACGGAATGCGGAACAAATCATACATTCACCCCCAGTCAAGAGATCTGGGTTAAATCCATTGTTATTTTGCTCACCATGCCACCCCAGTTTAGACCCAGCCATATGCAAATCAGTCTTGACCCTGCTCCTCAGTCCAGCCCGAACTGCCAGGCCAGGTCCTCCCTGGACCACAAACAAGCATTCTGGGACCAGTTTCGGGGTATCACCCCTCATCAGCTCGGCAGGTCTAAACTGGAATGGCAAGGTGTGCAAAAAAACGATGATTTAGGACATTGTTCAGCATTCCATCCATCACTTTTTTTGCGTTAGGAGTGTCCTGCCACCTTTCCTCAAAGTGCCCTAATAGCATTCAGTAGCAGATATATTGCTTTCGTTTCGCATTACTTGATGACGAGATTAACTCTGATGCGCTTTGTTAAATATCTGTTTTACGAAGCGCCACATATCTCAGTCGTGCTTAAATTTTGATTTCCTGGCACCTGCGTGTTTTTTTTTTTTTACATACTGGAAATGTGAATGGAACATCTCAACAGTGAGTCGTGCCTAAGTGACTGTTTCAGGATGATGCTGCCGACGGACTGGCTGCACCCCAGAGGTAAACAGCTTGTCAAAGTGCAATCAGTCGCTGAAGCTCCCATCAACTTGGCGCTTAATGAACAGGGGGCGAGAGGATGAATTCTGATCGAAAGGGGATCTGACAGCCTATCGAGTAATTTCGCTGCTCGCTAATCCATTTCATTTGGCAACTTAATTTATCACACACTTCGAATTTTCATCTTGTAGCTTCCAGGTTCCAAAAATGGGTTCTAAAGCGTGCTCAGTAATACCAAGTTTAAGACATTTGCTAAGTACTCTCTGTATGGTTAGAAAACAAATGGTATTAAATCTTTGGGATAGTCGGAGCCTAAAAGGATACATGCTATTGGTTCGCCATTTAGCCTTTGCAAAAAACCTTTGCTGTAAGGTTAAACATGCACAAGACAATCTAACCGTGCTGCTGCTGCTCAAGTGATTTATTCAGCAGCCCATAACAATTATTGAATACATTGGTTATCACACTCCTGTTAGGTACTTTGTATTGATGACTGTAGGAAGGTGGAATCTGACTATATGGTTGCCCCCACTTTTTTTATGGTGTTTTGCTGGTTTATGACTTAGTTGGACTGGGATCCTGCTATTCAGGGCCCCAGTCTATCTGCTTTCTCTGTAAAAAGGTTTCCATGTGCCTTAGGCACATCTCTGATTGGAATCTGGAGTGCCCTTATAAGTCCCTAGTATATGGTATACTATGTACCAAGGGCATAGGTACCTCAGAGGCCTACCAGGGGCTGCAGCATGTATTATGCCACCCCTGGAAAGCCATCCAAACTGACACCACAGGTCTGCTACCCATACATGCATGCACCCCTTACTGTGATATAGGTTACCTATATCACTAAATACATACACACATATAAACCTATAAGTCACTCCTAAGGCAGGCCTTATCAATCCTGAAGGCAGAGTGCGTGGTTCCTATGTGAGAGGGTGCCCCTGCATGAGCAGGGCTCCCTCTGCAGCGTTCGGAGACCCTTCTCTGATGCTGTTTGTAGTGCAGCCTGACCATATACTCTTAAGCGCATTATAACCTCGCGTTAAATGCTAACTTTGGAATGACTGCACCTAAACATGTCGTGTTTGGTGTCAAACATCTTGGAATACTACCCCCGCCAATTCTGGCGGCGGGGGTAGCATTCCACCCTTCTAGAGGGAGAGACATTTTAACCCTGGCCTGGCCGGTAACTTCTTTCTAAAGCCTGGCATCACAAAATGGATGCTACTGCCACAGACACAAGTCTGGCCTCCTGCTGCTGGACGAAACTCCGGCAGGGGAGGCCTGGACAACAGGTTTCCTGTCCCAGGGAGGTGTGACCACCTCCCCAGACAGGATAATGTGTATTGGGGCTGGGCGGGAGCACTTTCTGGTGCTTTGAAGTCCTGCACTGGGGGCACACTTGGTGTCCCCTGTGCATACCCCAGTTCAAACCGGATCAGGGGCTTGCAGCCCCTGCTTTGGCGCGAACTGGACAAAGGGAAAGGGTGTAGCCACCCCTCTGCCCTGACCCACCCATAGGTGGGGCCACAGAGTAGTCCAACCCCTATCTTTAGTATAAAGATAGGAACCCAGTCCTTAGGACTTTAGATTATCCCTGGACGAAACTCTGAAACTGAATCCTGGACCTTCGACGCTCTACTCACGATTAGAGGACAGAAGAATCTCCCTTGGGGTCAAGGAGTGATTCCCCTGCTTGGCAGGCACCAAAGAAGCATCTGTCCGGTTCGCATTTCTGAAGCTCCCGTCGGACGCCGAAGTCATCGCATCACCAGAGGTGGATTCTCAGACTTCCCCGAGGCTACCCTGAGTCCCCAGCAAAGCTGAGGCCGTGGCTATCGTGGGTGACTTGAGACCGTGACCCCTGGACACCGAGCACATTTGCAAGTGCATCCTCTTCTGGGTCTCCCAAGAAGTCGTGCTTTGGGCTCCGAGTAGCCCTAGCCTCCAGCACCAGGTGCACCGAAGATCACTGGCCCCCACTCCACGAGTGTCCTGTAAGCCAGATCCACGTGCGGCGTCACGAGGCTCCTTCGCGGTCGCTAGCCCGTTGGCTAGTAGCCCTTAACGAAGGCCAATCTTTTTCTAACTTGGCATCCTGGTTGCTCCAGGCCTGCCCTCACTTACCCTCGCTGGGTGAGTTCCCCAGACCTTGCTGGTCTGCACCATCGACGATCTTCCTCGGCATCGAGACTTGCCGTTGCCAAGGCTTGTTGGGTCCAATCCGGTCGCCGACACCTCAGCACTCGACAGACATCGTGTACCAGCCCGAATCCTGCTCCTGGTCGCCGACAACGCCTCCTGGACCTCGTGGCTGAAGAGTCAAGACGACCGTCAACACACCTGAAGCACTCGACATCGGTGGGCATCTGTCCATCGCCTTCCTGGTCACTGGCTAGTGACCCAGACTCTGTCCCCTCTGCTTTCAGGTTCTTCAGAACTCCGATCCACTCTTGGATCCACCCGGACACTTTCCACTTGGTCGCCAGCAGCACTTTGCAGCAGATCGCCATTCGAATCGACGACGAAACCCGACCCCGAAAGGCACCTATGCACCCGGCTTCCCTGGGTGAGGTAACACGAGTACTCCGGTGCTCCCGTGGGTAGAGACTCTTCAAAGTCCTAGATCTCAAAGGGTTTGGTCCAAGTCCTCTCTTAAGTGTCCCTTTTCTCTAATTTCCCGATCACGACTTTCTCCATAGAAGTCAACGGCGTATCGCGGTTGTGTATTTACACTGCACGCGTCTCCCGTGGGTCCCCTGTGTCACTACCTTGGGTGGTTCCTTGTGGTCCAAGCACTTCTAGAGGCTCTAGGCCTAGTGTCTAGTTCAGTCGTGGTTCTTATACCACTTTATTGGTATATGGTTTGGTACGCCCCTAGGGCCCAAACGTGTATATGTGCTATTACTGTGTTTAAATAACTTCTAACTTATGTATTTCGAACTCTAGCCTCATAAAGAGACTAGAGGGGTGTGTTTAGCAATAAATACATATATTTTGAATATATACCTGGTGTGGTGCTCTTTCATTTGATCACTCCAGAGATTATAGACTGGTAAAACAAGCTGCTTTACATTCCTTCAAGACTTAGCCTGAAGGCTGCTCTCCATAGCTACCACTAGGATAGCTTTCAATAAGGTTGTCTTTAACCTATCTCCAATAAGGGGTTGTTTGGACTGGTGCAAGGTGCCCACTATAATTAGTGGACAGCATATGCCAGGCCAACTTCTCACAATGACCCCCTATGATGATATATTAAAAATAATCCCTGTTTATTCTTGTGAAGGCTTGTACATGAAATTATGGACGGTTTCTTGGTAAAAGTATTCCCTTCGCGGTATGACTTTTCAGACTAATTTAAATCTTTAGGCAGCTTGTTTCATGAAAGTCTATTTCTGCCAAGAACTGCCTCAGTCAGTTGAGCACAGTGATCTATTCCACGAGTGACTTATAGCCAAGGCCACTGGATTTATGCAATTCTGCGCTGTCTTTTTCTGCATGATTATGGATTTGCCGCATTTGTCACATAATTCATTATCTGCTGCATAATTTGCAGTTTTTAACAAAAAAATAAATGTTTCAAGTTCAGATGGATCAAAAGTTACAAAAAAGTGCTGTCACAGATGATGCTGGATGGTGGCAGGCAGGGTCGGACTGGCCGAGGCGGTCGTTGGGCGTTTCCCCAGGAGGATGAAAGGGTGGGGGACGGTTTTGCAGTGTGAGGTCTGTTTTTGTTACTGGGAGCCGGTTTTGCAGCGGTGCTGCAATATCGCCCCCAGTAAAAAAAAGCAGCAGTGCTTCACACTTGCACCCTCCCCTCGGGGGCTGGTCTGTCAAAATTGCCAGGGCTGCTTTGGTTTCCCAGTCCGGCCCTGGTGGCAGACGCTTTACTGCACAGTGATTGGTCACATTTCTTGTGCTGATTGTTACATTTAGATGTCAAACTGGTATATTTAAGGTGCAACCTCTGCCCGCACAGTGCTAATATTGTAAACATGCCAAAATACCGAAGCAATACTGCCACAAAATGTTTCGTATTATGTTGCATCATTTCTTTTCTTGCTGCATAGTGTCCTTAACTCTGCTGCATAATTTCAGTGGCCCTACTTAGATGTGTGTCTACAGCAATAATGTGATGCTCCAAACCCACATCCTTTAGATTGAAAGTACTTTTGATTTTCATGAAAATCAATTGGTACAGCTTCACTCTGTTCCTCTAGTTAATACTCTTCCTAGCTAGACTGACGAAATTGTCTTCACAAAGAATGTCTAGTTTTACCCTGACCCTGTGCAGAGATCACAAGGTAGCCCAGGTGGCCTCCAAACCATATATTGCTTGTTTGGTAAACTCCTTCATGGCTAGTTCCGGTCATTCCATAGGCCTGTCTTCCAGAAGGTAGCCATGCTCACTTACAAAGTAAGGCAGCTTCAGATTTTGGAGACACATACCCATTGAGATGCAAGAAGGAAGGTGGTCACTAGTGCTTCTTCTAAGAGTTATGTATTCAAGACCAGTTTAAAGGAAGTTCTCAGAATCTCCTTCATGGAATCTATGTTGGCTGTCACGGTTACCATACAACTGTTCTCATGCATCAAAATCCTTTGTCTCGCTGGACTGGGGGGGAGGAATTGGAATAGGAATAGTTAATCACGTTTGCACATGGACAAACATGAGAGCAAAGCAGGAGTCTTGACATCTCGGCTCATGCGTCCTCATTTTAGTTGAACTTGTGTGAGAAATGTATTGTCTGGACACACTTGTTAAATCTTCAAAAAAAAACGGTGAATTAAAGTTCTTATCTTGGGGATGAGTGAAGATGATGCTGTTGATCATTTGGATTTATAAACTGTCAATATTTTAATCCAAATACAATTTCGGTTTTATTTACATGCCGCCCCAAGAGAACTTTTGTTCTGTCACTTATCAATTTGACTAAAGAAGCTGGTAAATTGTGATCTTTAGATTGGCCACTCAAGTGAGTTACGAAAATAGGCTATTGTAAATTTGTAGCGCATTCACCCCAGATTAATGGTTATTGTTGCACTTGGCTCTTTCTGCAGGGTCATCCTGGATTTTTTTGTCATTCTGAAATGTCACTTTTAGAAAGTTGGCATTTTCTTGTTCCAGCCATTTGGTCCTGCAGCCTGTTCCTTGGTCACATGATTAGTTGTAGATGGCAGTTGTACTTTGTGTATTGCTCCCAGACGGTGAAACAAAGGGAAGCTAGGTGTTGGCAGGATGGGCTACTCTGAGTTGATGAGGGGGGAAGCTGTCACCTGCCACACTTACACATCACTAAGGCTCTGCCTGCACACTCTAACAATTTTTTGACACTGGTCTTTTGTGACTCCAGACAAGCAGGGTCCAGGGCAGGGAGGAAGGAGATGCCTGACACCTCTGGAGGGGGCGAAACCCTCTAGAGGTTTACTCCTACTTCAAAGTGGGCACCATATATAAATATTGGACCCTTAGACCCAACTCTGCAGTACCCTTTTGAACCTGTGGAAGACTCCGCCAGTAAGAAGGACTGCTGTGCTGCTGAGAACTCCCGCTCTGCTGGACTACTGCCATAAAGGGCTGCTGTGCTGCCCTGCTGCCCTCTTGCTTGGGTAAGAAGGAATGAACTTGCATCTCTAAACCCAGGACCCCAAGGTGACTCCCAGGTTGTTATAGGGATTCTGCACACACACAGAGCTATGCACAGGATAATAGGACCTCGGAATATAGTGGTGAGCCAAACATAAACCTTAGCACCTAAAACCCCAACCCAACTAGCCTTAGCGTCCCATTAGCAACAATGTACCAATGATTAGACAACCCAGAACACGGTATCTCTCTCTCTCAGGATTCGCAGTAGCAAGAACACCCTTTCGTCACTCACTCATACCTGTCCACAACCGGCGTAAGAAGAGACACAGTATAGGTTAAAATGTTTATTTCAACATACGTGCTCTAAGATACAGTACACGTGACAGTACTATCAGCATAATGCATAAGAATAATATAATCAGCATAGTTACAACTCCATAGAATACTAACGGGGAAAGCATTTCATAAAGCAGTGGATAGAGGGCTGAATGACCTTACCACCCTCCCCGTGCTAATAGCTTTTTTATTATAACAATAGAAGACCTCTGGGCTTTGACAAGCGAACCCCCATACCTCAGTCTCTAGATGCAAGCACTACATCAGTAGACGATCACAGCTCTTCTCCCCGGAAAGGTTTTCTTCAAGTCCCCCTCAAGAGGGAGAAACGCAATAATAAATGCCCACCAATTTCCCCATGGCAGCTGTACATAGTGTTATGTCTAGGTGCGAGGGACTGGCCATATCAGCAAGAACCAGGGACGAGTTTTTCGACCTTGTAACTGTTGTTCAGACTGAGCCCAAAAGGAACAGGAGAAAAGGTGAGAAACAGAAAATGCAGACAGTTGTAAAATAACTTGGCAGGAGCAGAGGACGACAGAACAACGGCTAAGAGTAACGTGCGCAAAAGTCATCATGGCAGCCCGGCCTATGCCAACGTATCCAGGCAGGCCAGGAGGCCACAAACCACAAGACAAGGTCTAGTTGGCTGGCCTCCTGATCAGAAGCCTCATGGACACAAAAGGCTTCCAACATCGTTGAACCCAGCACTGCCATCTGTGAGTCCAGTCCTGCCCTCGAAGTGGTACCATCACAGTCCTGGATCCTTGGAAGTTGGCCTGAAGGTGCTCTGCTAGCCCATATGTGGTTTCAGGAGAACCGATGCATCGCTCTCAGAACCAACACATCGCCTCTGCTGCATGGACTTCCCCAACGCAAGGATTCCGCATTGACTACATAAGCCCATTGGAACTGCTGCTGCGCTACGCATCTCCATTCAAGGACATCGCCTCTCCCAACTCAGCCCATTGCAACCGTCACTGCGCGACACAACTCCATGTAAGGACATCGCACTGCACTTCACAGTTCCCCAGAACCACTTCTGCGTGACATATCTCCTCGAGTGGACCTCACATCGTTTTTGCTGCGTGAAGCACCCTCAACACAGGACCCCACATCTCTTCATAACCAGGATTAAGGTACTGTGTTCAGCGGACCTAAGGGGGGGGTAGGTCCCTGTAGCCGGCCCGCCCTCCATCATGGTCAGTTTGAGCTTGTGACTTTGTCCTGGTCTAGCGCGACCCGATACCCAAAGTTGGCGCTTTGAGCTTTTTGGCATTATTTTCACAGAAATCTTTAAAATTGCATATCTCCGATTCTACTTGTTGGATTTTTGTCATTTCGGTCTTGATTTATTTATTAAAATGTACTCTATTTTTTCTAAATTGGTGTTGGATTTTTCTTCTGTTGTGTTTTTACTTTATTGCTGTCTGAAGCTCTGCATAAATACTTTACACATTTCCTATAAGTTAAGCCTCACTGTTCTCTGTGCCAATCTAGCAGAGAGGTGAGCATAGGGTAATTTGGAGTTAGTTTATGACTTTACCCTGACAAGGATTGTGGTTGCTACTTGTTTAGGGTTTCACCCACCTCAACCAGTAACCCAATTTCTCACAGTTATCTACATTGGAAATGCTCTTGCTTCCGTTTCAGCTGTGACTTATCCCACTTTCAAAACTGGTCCATGTCTGTTCCACAAAAGCACAGTTGGTGTCCCTGACTTGCATGGGTATTTCTCTGTTTTTAAGATATGTGACCCATCCATAGGTGTTAATTCACTGTCTTTCATAAAAAATACTTTCTTGCGACTGATCCAGAGCAGACATTCTGTTTCCTCTTTTCCCATAATCGTATTTTTTCCTGCGCTGTGACCACCTCCGGTCTTATTATTTTGTGTATATTGGGAATGTCAAGCTGGCTACTGGAGACCCGAAAAGTCATTCGCTTATAGTAGGTCCGTAAATGTTTCTACTTTATTACAAAATTAATATTGCAGATATTACATTTTCGGCTCGGTAAATATTTGTAATGGACAGAAAACCTGACGAATTCAAGAATGACAAGCCAGGGAATTTCCGAGTCCTAGGGCTAAGGATGTACTGGCTTGGTGCACATGATGCCCACACTTAGAATTATCCGTGAGGTTTTTAGTTGCCTTGCAGTAGATGAAAGTTTCATGTAACCTGGTCATAAGAAGGACAACGCTAGCCAGGAAGTTCAATAAGAAGGAAATGCTAAGTAAATATATTTGTATTACTGCCACGTTATCTGTTCGAATAGGCAGTGCGACTAATATTGGGTCGATTCATCTTACCTTTTTTTTATTAACTGACTAGCTAGGTAAGGTCTGCTAACCTGCCCGTCAAAGCAGTGTGCAACCCTTGGGAAACCAGGAAAAATTACCACCCCCACCTTTAAAGAGCATCAAGGCACACCAGAAGGAGTACTGAGCACTGCACAGTTAGAGGAAACGGGAGAATTAATAGTATAAATAATAGATCTAGTGGGTAATTAACATAGTGTTACCCATGAAATGTTATATGTCTATTTGGAGAATTTACCAACTTACACAGAGTGCTTAAAATGATGTATAAATGAAATGCTAAGGACTCTTGCACACATTTAAGGATGTTGTGAAGGGAACCAAGCGGGTACTCTAGCGCAATTGGTGCAGAAAAACGAATACTCGTTAGTCTTTGCGAGCCTGGGACGCGTACATTTTAGGAATGTAAAATGTTTTCCCGACAACCGAAGGTCGAAAGAGGGAGAAATGGCACCCAATGTTAAACAAATGTGTGGCTCTGTTTGTAATGATCCAACACCAGCGAATGAAGCCTTTTGGACTTCAATGAAAACGTGTGCGCCTCAGAGGGAGACGTAAATGAGCATGCAATGAACAATTTCCCCCCAAAGCTTAACTTCTAACAACTGTCGGCAGTGGAACGAGGGGGCTTAGATAAGGGGCTTGACTGCGATGAATGGGGCCGGTCGGAGAGCGCCGGGGAGGGCGTCCTGCGGAGTCCTTATAGGGCCTGCTACCGAGGTGGTAATCCTCGACTCGCCTCACCGCGTCGCGCGGCGTGCAGAGGAAAGGCTGCCAGCGGACTTTGTGAGCAAGAGTGCCTTCCAATTATGTGTATAGGAACAGGGGCAGGCCCTATGGAAATGGGCATTGTGCGGATATTGATAGCGCGGTTTTCAGGGCAGGCCTGTAGGACGTGAAGCGGAACTCGAGTTGCCATGCGCTGTAGGATGACGTGACGATGACACCCTTGGTCCTGCTGCATGTTCATATGTATTTTTTATGTTAAAAGAAGGGATCGAATGGAGTAAATTTGTTTATCCGTTAGTGTTGTAAAGTTGAAGCAATTGTAAGTTGGCCTTAAAAGCATATTTCGTGTTATTGCGCGCATTGACGTAGCATGGGCTGAAGGGCTGTCGTAAAAGTCAGTGTTCTATTGATGTATAAGATCCTCTTTGTCACTCAGTGACTTTATGCAGATTTAAATTGAGGAAGGATTTCTGAGACTACTTTGTAGGCGTCTTGTGAAAATGATTAGCAGCCTCTATGCAATGGTTCGCCTGGCTCAACCAATCCTATAGCTCAGAAGGATGGCATTAACTATTACTTTCCTGCGTTCAGTGAACACAGAAAGTCGGAAATAGGGACATAAAACAGAACGGAACAGTTGGCTTTCTCTGCTGTAGGTGGTGAGATTGGGGGACTGGTGGCAGTAACATTGCCCACATGTTGTTGGGCACTAAAAGAGTAAATGGCCCTTTCTCACATAATGCACACATGCCCCAGTCCCATATATAAGTAATAGTGCAATTAACACTGGTTAACTGAACCAGCAGAGAACAATGACACTTAATTTTGTTTTTGCAGACCTTCATTCAATCATATAGATCCCAGTTGTCCTAGACGATTCAGTATTTTGCATCAAAACTGAATGCAACGTTCACAGGAAAAAACAGTTGTGTATAAATGTAATGGCTCTCAAAACAGTGTTTGCAAGAAGACTTATTGCTTGGTCTATTCTATCTCAGAGAAACGTAAAGATGTAAGTTATGTCCACCGATGGCAGCGCATGTCATTTGTTTGGAAGTCTCTTAATCTTCATTTTGATAGACTGAAAGCAGAAAAAACACAGTTGCTTAGGTGGCTATAGACCATCAGTGGTGGTGAACACCTACTTATGCTGTTGGGTCCTCCTCCTTCCAGACTACCAATCATTTGTCCTGTCTAGAACATCTAATATCACAGTCTGCATCTCTTCTCAGTGGGTCCCGGGTAAACACGCCAAGCATTGTGGTTCTTTTCTACCATAAGGTAACTACGGTAAGCATCACAGCATTATCCAAGGAACGTGTGTCTCTCGAACATCAGTGAGGACCTTTCTTTCAATACCGGTGCAGCCAGTATCCCAGTAATGCTGGTTTCATTAAAAGTGGACAGCAAGATGTTCAGTGGGTCCATCTCTGAATAACCAAGTCTGATCAGGGTATTCTATTCATATTACAAATTTTCTGATAATCTCTCCTAAGACTGGTATTTAAGCCATGAAGAACCTGGGGGAACTTGAAAGAACGTCAAGCCCCAGTTGGACCCATTTCCATTCAGGCCAGTTTTATGAGCAAAGGACGCCTTGTTAAAATAAATAAGCAGCCCAGAATCCTTCAACCTACTCTTCCGGCTCACGTTTTCTTTTGCTAGTATCTGAAACATGGTAGATTAGATCTTCTCTGAAATGTTCTGCCAGAGATTAAGACCACTTGTGATTGAGCTGAAATAGAGATGTACAAGCAGTCATATTAACTTTTATTGTTTGTGGTGTAGAGGTTTCACTCCCACAAAAAAAACAAATCAGGCTTCTTTTTCACTCCGAATTAGGGGTCCTTTGAGAAGGTGACCCTCCGAGGATCAAAGAAACTGTGAGGGACTGTAACGATGAAACATTTCTTCAGTGTGTTACACATAGAGCCTTATAAAGAAGTATTCTTTCATAGGCAACCAGTGCATGGTACAAAGGGTTGTGATAGCTGAAGAGCACCAATGTTAATTAAAAAAATTATCTCTATGGCTGATTGAGCTATTTCCAGTCATAAGTGTCTGTTTTGTGAGGTCAGCGAGAATGCCATTGACCTAATCGATCCAATACCATTCTATGCCTTATGTGACTGTCACCAGTGGTGCAAAATCCAGGAACTTGAAGATTAACCTCCATAATCCCAGGTACAGCCAGCAGTTCTGGAATACTGATGTTGTATGGATTAAAATCAAGGTCAAGAATAAGCATCATATGCAAATTTTATACCAAGTCAAGAGATTTATGGTAGCCCTTGAGTCTGAGGTCTCAATTTGTCTAACAACTACTTTGGTCTTTATCTGTTTTACTGATTTAAATGAAAGTGCAGATTAATTTTCACCAGTGTTTTGTGAACAGAAATTTACAAAAGAAATCTAAGGGACCATCCAGTAAAGATCAGAGACTATGACTGCGAAGAAAGGTGGAACAGTTGCTGCTTGCTAGCTCTCTGATAGAAAAAGTGATACCAGGTCAAGGCAGCCCCTTGGGAACCAATCTGTTCCATTTGACTCAGAAGGATGAAATAGCTGATTGTGTTGAAGATCTCTGAAAAGTTCGATAGGGCAAGCATACCTTGAGGAGCACTGCTGTGTTGGACCTGAAAGGGATCCTAACCAATACTTATCTCTTGGTTTGGAATTTTGTAATGAAGCCTAAAGATGATATCTTGTGTCAAGATATGTTTTCGTTTTAGGGTGGGATCATCACTACATGCTTCAAAAAATCTAGCAAAGAGCCCTGTACTACAAAATTGTTAAAAACAGAAATTGTGCATGTTGCTGCAGGATCTTTAAAAACGCAACAAGAAGGCGTAGAATCAAGGGACAGCTTGAGCATTTGCTTAGTTAAAGACTACTGTAACATGAAGAACAGATGATCTTTGCCAAACCACTACGCCATAGTAGCATCACCACAACTGCCTTCTCTATCCATTTATATGTATCACACCGTCAGTACCTTTACTATAAATGTTCTCAGGTCTGCTTTGGAGGATGGGTTTTGAATGCACATCAGTTATATACACTTTGAGATGTTAAGTTGCACTTCTTAGCTTTCAGACTTGGAAAAGGTACTTAAAAAGTAGTTGTAAACATAGTAGTTTTGACAGTATATATTTTAAATTGGCAGAGGCTCGAAATTGGAAACTAACCCTCACATGGTGCAAAACCTTAAATTCTCCAGACACATGCTACCTTTGCACTGCTTCATAACGCAGCAACGCACATCTGGACTACCATGCTAGACTCCCTAAAAACAGCATCAGATGATGATGACCTCAGCCCATCATCTATTAAATCCTTGCCTTCTGATGCCCTCTTTCACTTGTTTTGGACATCATCAAAGCATCTCTCCTCACATGTATGCTTCACTCATCTAGAAGGGTCAGTAAATCTGCCCCATCTCAAAATACCCAACTTTGGTCAGCTCTGCAATTACGGTTCCATCACACACTTTACCTTCCTACAGAACATTCTTAGAAGGGCAGTAGGTAACCATCTTCATGAGCACATTGAATCTTTACATCCTTCTCCAACCCTACCATTCGGGGGTTTGCCTCTGCTGTAGTACAGCGATTCCCACCATCCAGTTAGCAAATAATATTTTATCATTCACTGATGATGGTGATCAGTGTTGTTTGGTGCTGCTAGACATTTTGCCACCCTTTATTACCATAGGCCCAGGAGTCTTATTTGAAACACTCCTTTAAAGCAAATTACAGTAAATTATTTGAACAGATTGATTTCTCCAGATCCACAAATTCCTTTCTCCTTTTGAAGTTCCACCATAATCTATTCTTGCTACTCTGATGTTCGATATGAAAATGGAACCAACTGTAAGGCTTGACCTTTACAGTTGACATCCATGTCTAGTTTACAGCGTTATTGGCTAGCAACATTCTCAAACTCAGTCGGCACTAATGTCATTGAAACCTGCAGTGTATCAAACTTAGCCTAACAAATAATGAGTTTGTTCTCAACAATATGGTCTTAGATTTCTGTGCTCTCATCTTTTAGTCTTTACCAAATGTTGTTGTTTTTTTAAACAATTTTTATTGCGTCAATCGTCAAATATTATGCAGAGCTCTGTAACCCAGAGACAAACTGCTACATTTTACAATACAAAAGTTGTGTTGACTTTTAAGAAATATAATTTGCAAAAGAACATAGGAATATACAACAAAGACCCCCCCCATGCACTGTCATTGCACCATATCTCATGCAATCCCTCCACTCCCACTGCATCATGGACAAATCCCCCTGCACCATTGATAGCCTGCACTGCATTCTGGCGCCCTATCCCCAAATCGTCTCATCTTCAGTAGAAACCGGTTCCAGGGGAAGACCTCTATACTCCGCCCACCTTTTCCATATCTTTACATGCTTTTGTGGGCATCCCGTGCCTTAAAGATGGGGAGCTCCAGCCCCATGTTAAAGTCCAGCCCATTCTTCCATGCTGTTAAAGAGGGCGACGCTTCCGCCTTCCAATTCCGGGCAATGTCTCGTTTAGCTAGTGTAAATCCTAATAACATCAAGTGGCGCTTGTAGATATTGCCCCCCACCCCCTCCATTATATGCAACAGTCCTAATTTGGGTGAATAGGGGAGCTCCCACCCCAAGACCTCCGCTAGGCAGGCCATCCCTCCCCGCCAGAACCTCACAATCACACTACACTGCCATACTATATGAAAAAGGGTACCATCCTCCTGACTACATCGCAAGCAAAGTGGAGAAGCCACCAGGCCAGCCTTCCACAATCTGACTCGAGTATAATATACCCAGTGTAAATAGTTAAATTGAATCAATCGGAGGCGCATTGCTATTGCAGCCTCCCGGGGGGAGGTCAGTGCCTCCATCCAGTCTTCTTCCTCCAATGGACCAAGGTCCTCCTCCCATGCCTCCCTAAGTCTAGCCAGCACGGTGGGGCTATTCGTTACAAGAGACTGATAGATCTGGGAAATTTTATGGTCCTGTATATCCCCCATAAACAATTTAGCTTCAATGGGGCTGCAGTCCGGAAGAGACTCCAAACCAGTAACACTGAGAAGAACTGCATGTCTAAACTGGAGATATTTATAGAATTGAGTCTTAGGCATCTGGAAATCCAGCTGGAGCTGTTGGAAAGACTTCAGGACCGTACCTCGCATCACATCCCCAAGGGTGGAGATCCCTATATTATCCCAATCACGAAAACCCGCCAGACCAGCCAGGTGGGGCAACCTGCCATTGGACCAAAGTGTAGTCTCCTTCGTCAACCTGCCCCACCACCCTATCTTCCGCAGCGCCTGCTTCCACACCTGAAATACCACTCTAGTGGCGGAGGGCAGGGCCTTGCGCACCGATGCCGTGTATAAGATAGTATGGATAGTATTGGCCCCATACATCTCCGCTCCACCATGTAGGCAGGGTCGGACCTGTCCCCGTACCACCAATCATTCAATATTAATAAATGCGAGGCCATATAATATGACTGGACATCCGAGGTGGCCAATCCGCCACATTAGGTCGACTGGAAGCACATCCGCAGTGCCACTCTAGAGGCCTTTCCTGCCCATAAAAACTGCCCCAGGGCCGAATTGACCTGGCGAAACCACGACGGGGAGACAGAGAAGGGATAGTTCTGCAGTTGATAAAGCAATCGTGGTAGTGACACCATCTTGAAGATGGCCGACCGACCAGGGAGAGATAGGGGCATATGCGACCAGGCCTTCAACTCTTCGCCCACCTGCGTCCACACCGGTTGAATATTACGCTCCCACGAGACATCCATTGAATCCGACAAGAAAAGCCCCAGGTATCTCACCCCTATTGTAGTTGTCTGCACTGCCGAGGCCCAGGGACCAAGTTCTATTCGTGGCCCCAAAGTCCACAAAGTAGATTTACATGGATTCATAAACAAACCGGATGATTCCCCAAAAATCTCCATGATCCGGAGCAACCTAGGTCCCGTCCTAATAATGTCCGTCAAAAAAACCAAGACACCGTCAGTGTATAGGGCAATACGGTCCGACAACCCCTGCGATCACTCAAAGCCGGCAACCTGTGCGTCTGTTCGCACCCATGCCGCCAAGGGCTCCATGGCTAAGGCGAAAAGAAACTGCGACAATGGACACCCCTGCCGAGTTCCCCTGCCCACCGGGAAGGTGAAGGAGGCAGACCCCGCAATGCGGACCGATGCTGTGATGTCGGTGTATAACAATCTCAGGCGGCACGACGACCCGGCCTTTCGGATTGACCGATGGCTCCGCCCTGGGGGTGGGTTTGAGGGAGCGCTGTATATAAAGTCTCAGAAAAACGTCTTGTCCGGCCCGACCAAACACGCCGTGCAAATATGGAAAGACGCTACTAAAAGCCTGGGGTGGGAGGGCAGACTTACGCGGGCTACGCCACTTTGGCATTGTGACCAGTTGGGTCGGTTATCGCGCTCCTTGGGCTTCGACAATTGGGACACCATCGGTATTTCCAGAATTGGGGACCTTTGGAAATCCGGAAATGTCATACCATTCTCCCAACTTAGTAGCGAGTTTGAAATGGCCAGCTCTGAAAAGTTTCGTTATCTCCAGATTCGACATGCGCTGCTCTCGGCTCTCCCCAAGGGAACGGACCTCCCAGAGTCCTCTCCTCTTGAGGACAGGATTCTGGCTGGCGATTTGCCTAAAAAAGCAGTATCCCTCATATATCAGAAACTTATCAATAATATGACCGATCCCCTAATTCGGCTAAGAGGCAAATGGGACCACGATGTGGCAGGTTTGGATGACGAGGAATGGTGAGCCGCAGTGGCTTCTCCCCGCGAGGTTGCCATCTCCTCCAGACTCCGACTGGTTCAGCTAAAAATCCTCCATAGGACGTACTTGTCTGGCCCCTCGTTGGTTCATATGGGATACATCCAAGATGGCGTTTGTACACGGCATGTGGGCAGGAGGGCACCTTCATCCATACACTTTGGGAATGTGAGATGATTCAGAAATTCTGGGTGCGGGTGGTATTAATGATGGAGGAAGTATTGGGGCAACAGGTGCAATGCAATATCAAATTGATTTTATTAAACATATGGGACCCCACTGACCTTACGGCCAAGGAGAGGATATGGGTCACTTTAGGTTATATGGTGGCCAAGCGGAATATTGCACGACTGTGGAAGGCTCCAACATTGCCGTGCATTGCGGACTGGGCCAGAGACATGGATTGGTGTATGGTGACAGAGATTCCTATTTATGTTTCATGGGGATGCCCGAAGAAGTGGTCTCAAATTTGGGGGCCTTGGAATACTTTCCGGGGGGAAATATGTGAGCCGCCGGGGGGTCGAGGAGATGGGGTTGACAATAATGAATAATGTGGTATCCTCGAATACACTCATGCTGCACTGTGGTGAAGAGATCTTCAATGTGTTGTCGCACTGTATACCATTACCTGTCTGTAGAATACCATGTCTTTATTGTTTAATATGCCAATTTCTTAATAAAAAGAGTTATAAAAAATAAAATAAAAAAAACAATCTCAGATAGGATAAAAACCGTGGACCCATATTTAGCCGGTCTAGGAGAGCAAATAAATACGTCCAACTAAGAGAGTCAAACGCCCTGTCCATGTCCGCAAGGAGGAGTGCACCCAGCACATCAAGCCCCCGATTAGTGTCTATAGCAATGTGAGCACGCCGGATATTATGCCTCGTTGCCCTCTGGGGCATAAAGCCAGCCTGATCCGGGTGAACTATCGAGGCGGTATGCGGCTGAAGGCGATTAGCCAAGGCCTTGGCCAAGATCTTAGCCTCTATATTCAGCAATGAAATTGGGCGATAAGATGCATGCCGGTCTGGGGGTCGCCCCGGCTTGTGAAACACTACTACTCTGGCGTGTCTCCAATCCTGTGGTAGACAACCACGCTCTCTTGCCTCCTCCACCACTCGAAGGAAGTAAAGTCCCAATTTCACAAAATATTTCTTGTAAAACTCGCATGGATACCCATTGGGGCCCGGGGCCTTTCCCGAGTTTAGGTCGCTCAGAGCCACACCCAGCTCCTCCTCCGTGAACGGAAGGTCCAAATCCGATCGAGCAGCATCCGAGAGGGTCTGAGGCGGAAGGTCCGCTAGGAACCGATGTATTTGCTCCGCAGACAGTACCTCCTGTGGGGTATAGAGTGCGGCATAATAATGTGCGAAGCTCTCTGCGATTGCAGAGGGATCTCAGAGCGTCCTCCCATCAGGCTCTAAAATCCCAGGGAGGACCAGGGGACGCATGGCCCCCTGGCACAAGCGATGCAGTAGCTTGCTAGACTTGTCCCCCCATCGGTAAATCCTACTACGGGATGCCAGCCATGCCAAACGGGCCTCATCCATCATCAAATCTACATGTATTTGTCTTGCCAATATTAACTGACGGCGCGCTATGGTGCCCCCTTCCCCCCCCCCTACCGGCCCACTCCAGGTCAATAAGATGGGCCTCGGATCTCAACAGCGCCTCTTTTCTAGTCTGACGCGCTGCAGAGCAGTATGAGAAATCTACCCCACGTATGGTTGACTTCATTGCTTCCCATTAGGGGTCGGCCGCGGCCACGGACCCGATATTAAACTCCAAATATTGATCAATGGCCTGGTCAATATGGTCTCTGTATTGTTCATCCTGTAGATTCCACGGAGAGACGCCATCTAAAAGGTGGCCTCGCAGGGCCGAGCTGTAATGTTAAGGCGACCGGGGAGTGGTCCGACAAGCCCCTCGGAAGAATGTCTGCTTCCCTCACCCTACCTACCACCCCCAAGGGCACAAATAGATAGTCTAGACGTGAAAATGAGTCGTGTACTGAGGAAAAGTAAGTATAGCCCTGCTCCGCCCCATGCAACCCGCTCCATGAGTCCAACCAGCCCAGCCCTGTCGCCAAGGAGCTTAATTTAGTAGTCGGACAGGCAACGGGCAGTCCTCCCTGTCTCCAGCGGTCCCGTGCCACATCCATCACATCATTCCAATCACCCCCAGATAACTGCCAAGCCAGCGGGAATCTCCACCCACAGAGTCATAAGGCGCTCAACCTAGGTCCAAGATAGAGGGGGGGGGCGTAAACACAACCCAGCACCACCTGTTCCTCATAAATAGTCCCCTGAATAAAGACGTACCTCCCCTGCGTGTCCACCCATATCTTGGAATGGGTATATGGGACCCGTCGATGGATAAGAATAGCCACCCCCCTGGAACCCCTAGTGAAACCAGAGTGGAACACCTGTACATAGCCGTACCGAAGGAGACGGAGGGCCTTCGTGCCCAGCAAGTGTGTCTCCTGCAACATCAGGACATCCGCCCGGTCGCGTTTAGCCTGCCGGAGGATGGCTCCCCTCTTAACCTTGTCCAGCGCCCCCCGAACATTCCAGCTCACAATACGGATACCCCCCGCAACACGCTGTTGACTAGCAATTCGGGACGCCATCTACATTCCCAGCAGTATCAATGAATAGGGTAGGAGGCAACCAATAATGAGACCCCGCTTCGCGGTAGCAGCCTAACAGTGCAGTTATATATGAAACAAACGGGTAATTCTCTTCATCCTGGTACATGAAACAGTCATCTTCTAGAGTGCAGGTAATAGCCCTACATAGTAACAAGACGGTGCAAAGAAAAAACCCCAACCACCCAACAACCCCCCACCTCAATACCTCAAAGCTGCTGAAGTATCTATCGCGGCGACGGCAGCACAAGGGCCCCAACGGGAGCACCCCGTCCACCTCCACCAATGGATCCCCTGGAGCCCACCCATAGTCCACGGGCTATCGCCCGGACCTCAGACGGTCCAACAGAGGTGAAGCCCCTGTACTTGCTGCGTCGGTCAGGCGGATATCTGCATTAGTTCCTCATTTGGGGGAGTTCCGTTACGTTTACGAGGCTGAGTTCCCTGGCCGGTACACCGAGGCCGATCTACTGACATCACTGCGGGACTGCGGACGGCGGCGGGATCGAGATCTTCTGGTGTTTTTTTTTTTTAGGCTTCGGTGGTTTGCGGACAGGATCACCAGTCGAAGAATCAGACTTCAACCTGGGTGGTGTATGTGGTCGCAATTTCACTGTCTTGTCTGTCCAAGTGAAGACCTCTTCAGGCGACTCAAAGAACAACGTGCGTGACTGGTAGACGACCCGCAGCCTGGCAGGATACAGGAGGGCATACGGCAGCTGCAGGCTGCGGAGGCGGGCCTTCGCCGCCATGAAGGACTGCCGTTTCTGTTGAACCATTCTAGTATAGTCCGGGAATACAAGAATACGGGCATTGTCGAAGTGAAGGGGTTGTTTAAGGCGGGCCTGCTTCCGGATTGCGTTCCTATCATGGTAGTTCAGAATCTTCGCAATGATCGGTCGCGGCCCAGCCCCCGGGGGCGGCTTTTGCATAAGGGCTCTGTGTGCCCGTTCAATAACGAAGCAGCGAGACATCGATTCCGGTGGAAGCCAACTGACGAGCCATGTAGTTAAGAACTGCTCCACGTTCCCATCCTCACATCCCTCCGGGAAACCCACAAAGCGCAAGTTACTCTGCCGGGCTCTCCCTTCTGCATCTTCGACACGAGAAGCCAAGCCTCTAGTGATAGTTTCCAGGGACGCCACTTTCTTTTTCAATGTGGTAACCGAATCTTCAACCTCTGAGACTCTAGTCTCAGCCTCCATGATGCGTACTGTTGCATTCCGTAGATCTTGGCGTAGGAGTAAAACTTCGGAGCCTACCTCCCCTATTTTGGTTTCCAAGGCAGTTCTGGACTGTGTGATTGCTGTCAACAGTGCTGCATTATCCGGGACTCCTCCCTGAGCGCCCCCTTGGTCGGCCGCCGAGGCCCCCGGCCCGGTGTATCGGTCCATCGTGCTCTGCTTGGCTGCACCCCCGGGCAGTTTATCCCTCGTCCTATTGGCAATGAGGCTCCAAGACAGTAAGTATGATGAGTAAATCCGGCCCCAACCCGAGGCACGCTGCCAAATGCAACAATCAAATCCAAGGATCACAGGATTATTCCCTTAGTGTGCGCACTCCGCTCGGGCCGGGTCTGATATGGCAAGTCTCGAGGGCTTGGGACACGGGTGGGGACCAACCACCCACAGGCCGCACCGAGCACTCGCCTGGCCGCCTCCGCAGGCAGTCGATGCTCCCCCCCCCTAATGGGTGTCCCTGGTCCCCACGAGCCTGGGGGAGCGCCCTCCCCGACCGTGTACAAGGTCTCTCCGGCGTCCCCGGATCAATCAAGGACGGTCACAGGCCGCCCTGGCGCACGCAGCCGCCCCCGCCACTCTCCGCGGCTCCGGCCTCGGTACGTCTGTGTAGGTCCCCGCTAGGCCCACTGCGTCCAAGCTGTAAGGCGCAGGGCCCTGGTCCAATCCAATCCAGCCGGCACGTGAGACCCCGGTCACCGGCGCCACCCCACTCCAGACACACCTGAAGGGCTGATTCTGGGGTAATATTCCAGCCCCGGGTCCCCCCAGGAGCAACCACGCACTCCCCCTGCGGCCCGAGCCGACGGCCGATTTTTGCTAGGGGGGCACCGGGGCCACAAAGGTTAAAGGCATAGACACGGGGGCTCCACTACACCAGGCACGCAGAAGCCACCCAGCGCGCCTAGGGCGACCGGCCTTCCCACTGCGCACAGCCCGATCCGACTGTCGGCGCACCACAAGGGAGGACAAGTATATGAGGGAGCGGGGCACGCAGTATTATATTTTCCCCCAAGCGCTCCTCGCGCTATTCAGGCCACCGACTTCCACCTCCTAGGATCACCAGTCTGCATACAGCGCCTCGAGCAGGCCGAACCAGGTCCTACCATGCTCCCGTGGTGCCGGCTCACGCACTCAGGAGCGTCGCCCCCGCCAACTCCCAGTCGGCCATGTCGTCAGTTCCCCAGGCGTGGCTCGATCCAGCCACCGGTAGGCGTCGACGGTGCGGGATAAATGGAGGAGCCTGCAAACCCTCCCAGGTCAACTAGGCCCCACGGGAGCCACCACTTCCCGGTGTCTCCGGGCCGCTGTCCACAGTCCTCAAGTGGCTCGATGTAGCCGCTGGTTCGGGGGTGGGGGGCCCAGCACACTCACCAGATCGCCGCTGCCCCAACGCGTACGCCGCCAAGAGCAAGGCCGGCGCCAGGGGCCGTCAGCCGCTCTCCAAGCTCTCCCTGCAGGAGACGGGGCCCTGCCTCAATTCCGGCCGCGCTCAAGGCCGGATGCCGCTCGGATCGCTCCTCCTCCGTCTCCCCAGCCAGACCTGCTGGCTATGCACATCGGGGAAACAGAGCTCCGATCTGCACGGAACCAGCCGTTGGTGTCGCCGCCGTGGCCCCAACGCACCCCTGGCCCGCTCAGATGGTTTTCTTTCGCGGATTGACCGACGAGGCAGGATAAATGAAGGATTATAGAGACGGGCTCAGCAGAGCTCGCCTAAGTCGCGACCACCATGTTGGCTCGCTAGGCCATGCCCCCCCTTTTACCAAATGTTTGGCCGTTGTCAAACACCCTGCTCTCTTCATTGATCCCATCTAAAAAATAACACAAACAACATGGCCCATCTTGCATTACTTCACAAAATCAAGCCCTTCTGCGAACGACTGGTCAAAGCTCATGTCTTATCCTAAGAGTGTGTGGGCATAAAACTTTCAATTTGTACAAATTTTTGAACACTACTACTACTGTTTCAAAATGAGGCATGCCATCTCGTGAGGTAAATTTTACTGCCAGTCCAGGACAAACAACAACCACTTTGCTTCAGTTATCGTATTACTGGAGTAACACCTCCGCTACAAGGTACCCTTGCTCAGAACCTAAACATAAGTCATTGTTTCGGCAAAAGCGGGGGACCACTAAGGTCAGGTTAAGCCTTGCATCCTGCAGGATTGTCATTGCAATTTTCTTAATAGTCTACAAGAGCCTCACAGAAATGGTAGCCTCTCTGGATCCTTCAAGTCCCTTGGTGGACTTTCAAGCAAGGCCATTGGCTTTCTTCCTGGCCAAGACGAGAGGAAATAGGCCACATTCAGCACCACATTCCGGAAGCACCAACTGTAGTAAGGCCCACACATTTCTGAGTAGCAAGCTGGAGGAATCTTCAGCTTATATTTCTTATAAGTCCTGGCACTTGGGCAGTGTAGCCCACTGCCAGTCATAGTCTATTTCACAAATCCTACCCAACCAGGTTGGAGCAGAGTTTCGCTCCTCAAATTGGTTTCAGGGAAAAGCTCTGCTTGCCCTCTTCAAAGAATGTAGTCTGATGGCCAGTGACTACAGGTACAAAATGTAGGGGCCAACTCTGTTGAAATAGTTTGTGGATTTTATCCAGAGATGTCCTGGAAATAAACATGCAGCCTCTGTCGTCTACATGCTATGCTTACATATATAGATATGTTTACAAGCAACTAAGCGGTAAATCCAATAATACCTGCACTGCTAGCGATAGCAAATGATCTCCCATGTGCATACATTCTGACATCTAAAATAATTAAAAACCTATTACTCTTTGCGAATCTTGCAGAAGCTACTGAAACAATAAATAGACCAGGACCCCCATCTGGCCCAGGCCACTGGACTTAATGTACAAAGGTAGGCCAGAAGGCATTGCTCATCCATGGATGCACCGACTACACTCCAAAACCTATCATTGCTTCCACCAGCCAGATCCTGTTATGGAATTGCTGAGGTCGGCTGCCCATTTAAATCATGTTGGGGAGACAAATTTTGGGTTCTTTCCATTGCCGGGCACTGCTTGAAGAGCATCAGTTTTGGAGTTTGAGAGTTTTCTCCGAATCAGCCCTTCTTCCCAAACTGTTTCTAAAACCCCAAAAAGATGGGAATTTGCAAAGGAAAAGAAAATAAATAGTGGGCATGCTGCAGCTGCATAGGTGGCCGGTAGCTTTCGTCCCTACAAACACCATTAATGAAAGGATCATCATTAATTTATATTATTGTGGCAAAAAATGATCCATAGCACTGGATGCAAAAATGTCAGATCATGCTGACACAATGGTTGTCGCTTTAGGCAAAGGGGTCGTTTACCACTTAATTGTAATTGCTTAATAAGCCCTTTTGTTGGCAGACTGTGCAGGTTCAGCTCTACACAGAATCCCGGAACTGTAGTTCCTTGCAAAGTTCCAAGGTTGTTCTCCAAAGGTTCAAGCTCCAGCAAGTATGAAGGTACCATACCACAGCTCCATAAAATCAACCTGCCTCAAACCCTACGTGCAGCACACGGAGAGACTAGAGTAAACCCACCAGCATTTCCTGGTTAATCTTACCAAAACATTATTTTGGATCCATCATTAAGAACCCTAAAGAATAAATAATTTATCCATACATCTCCTATAGTATCTACTTTGTTGTAACCTTTAATGACCATTGTTTTGGTCTTGGCAAATGCATAAGTGCATAGATCTTTTTTACAATACAAAAAGGGAGCTTCCAGAGCGCACTGAAAACCAGGAGAGTATGTTTTTAAGGAATCGCAAGAAAGATTTGTGTGTAGGCTTGCCGTAATTGGCGCAAGTGTACATCAATGCTTTATCACTTTTGATGCAGCTATGCAAGTGACTTAAGCCACTATCTTGACCTTCTGTACTCTTATGCAGGTCTGAGTATGTAGCGCCTAGATCAAACACCCAAGAGGGATAATCCATATGTCAGTGTGCTCCTTAATCTGTTATAATTAATGATGTGAAACATTGTACCAAAAGCTATTCAGGTACAAAATGTGGAACATAGGATTCTACTGCTAGTAAACTTTTGTGGTAATGAATGAGTATTATGTGGGGTTGACATGGCCTTCTTTATCCCTTTGACTAGTGGGTAAAATCTAAATTCATTATGCTGATATCATTAGAACTTTATCAACCGTTTTAAAAATATTTTTCCTACAATCGGAAGTAGGAATAAGGCACAGATGGTGTTGTCTGCGTGATTGTGGTTCCTCTTTGTGAAGGAGACCAAAATGTATCTCTTCCATGAAGGAGAAGCTTTATGCCGGAAAAAGGCTCAATTACCATCACTTCCTTTGTACTTTGTGACGATTTTTTATTAGCCTACTTGAGTCTTTTTATTTAATGTATTTATTTTTAACTTCTTCCATTAGGTGTACACTTATTTTATAACATGCTTTTCCAGGAAAGCTCTTGGGAGTCTGAACAGCACATATCGGTTCTAGGTGATGATGAAAACATTTAGTCTATGATTAATTGAATCAGCACTTTATATACATGAAGTCAATTTAGTCTGGTCTTTTTCTTTAGCAATCAGATAAGCTAACACCTGATTTAGCTTTCCTGAGAGATCCCATTTTCTAGTTCTTTCCAGTTTTATCTCACATGGTACCAAATATTGTCTTCGCTCATTGTCCTGATGCACGTGGTCCCCTTTTATTTATCCTCCAAAACCAAGCTGTTGGGCAGATGATCACGGCCCAGAATTTAGAAGCGGAGTAGTAACCACAGCTGTCCAAGCTGGGCCCTATTGAGCCATCACCTTGCTGTACATTGACTTCTCCGACATCTGGAGTCCTAAAAAGAAATCTGGAGCGTGCTATAGCCAGCACATCAGGTGACGCATCAGGTGACAAGTGATATGCGGCTGAAAGATCACCATTAAAAGCATCCCACTGATTATAACGCAGTCTTCCGGGTATTTCAGCAAAGCTTCGGAGAAAAATAAATGCATTTCGTTTTCCTTTAGTGCTGCGGTTCTCTTCCCAAGAGGGAAGTATACATTAGCTGGAATGCTGTTTAAATTAACTCGGCTAATCCTTATTTCATAGGGTTACTGTGCTTTCCCCGCTCTGAGTTTCCACAGCAATGCATCTAATTTTCTGTACGTTTTTTTTCTTAGTTTTTAGATATTAGTAACATATTTCTTATATTATTTAAACCATCCACCAAGTTAAAGCAATACCATATAACAATAGCGCACACTAAGGGGAGTTAAGATTGAGGTATTAGAGCATCAGAACACTGAACCATTCATTGAACCCACTAAAGTAGTTCACTCCTGACCTATTTTATTTTCTGGATGTTGACCAGTAATGCTAGGGGTGACTTTAAACTAATTCTCTTTAAGCTGACCTGAAAGCCACAATTACAAACCAGGTAAACTCTGACAATTATGTCATCACATAAAGACTTGATAAGACCAAGAAAATAGAGGGCAGTCGTGATAGCAATTTGACTAAGGTGGTTTTTAGGTCTCGCGCAGCGAGAGACCTCATGTAGGGGGTTTAGAAACTGACCTAGGAATCACACACGCTCGTGCATGTGCTTTTCGTTTTTCCCCCGGCTATTGGGCTTTGCGTGCGTCTTTATAAGAAAGACAGCACGCAATTGGGCAAAGGCGGGCGCATGTCCCGCCTTTGCTCCGCCCATTCCCGTCCGTGTCTAGGACGCGCATCAGCGCGCGGCACAGACGACAGGCTCCCTCGATCCCCCCGCTCCTCTGTGGTGCGCGCGCACCACTAGTTTCGATTCCCGCGTTCGGCTCCTCTGTGGTGCGCGCGCACCACAGGTTTCGATTCCGTGCTTGTTTACTTATAGCCTCCGCGGATGCAGATTACGAATGCAAGCTGTTTAACAAAAGCAATACTATCCAATCCTTCACAGCGAGTGCTCACAACCATAACCAGAATGCACCTAAATGCTCTAAAAAGATATCTGCTGCTAGCTTCTAGCACCTGCTCCGATCCTGCTCTCGGCTGAACTCGCGTAGATACTAACAACTCCGTGAACCCACAAGTTAAAGGCTGACTCGCGATGACGGCATCTTCTCTATTAGTGATGAAAATGAGAGACCAAACAATACGTTCCAAGCTGCTACAAACTCTTGCACCATGTTGGCATTGGGCTCGACAATAGGTACATCCAAAGAATAATAGGGACACGTGAACACAGCTCATTATGTCTAACACGTCATAATAGCCTGTGTTTCTTCCCTAGGTAGTATGTTCATTACATGAAGATGGAACTCAAAACATGCAACCGACCAAAATCAAAGATGAAGAATCCCGTGAAGAAACTCAAAAGAAGTATCCAGGGACCTCAGAATCCCATTGTGCCCAACAAGTGTTTTACAAAAACAATGACACATTTCATGAATAATAATCATTCAAATACAAATCTTTGCCCGTGTCAGGGCTCGTGACCTTAGATGGATATTAAACATGAGCAGAAAACCTGTTCAACACAAAAACAAGAAATCGATAAAAAACAATATATCAAAATACTGGAAATGTACAGTGTATAGATGTAAACCACATGAGTGTTTTTTTTTTTTTAGTATTTATTTTCCGCCTTTCACCACCGGGTTGTGCAACACATCTTACACTCACACGCCACTCACACAGCTTAATATCACAACCTCACACATGCATGGCCTCCGCACACCCCCACAAACGCCAATCCACACACCCAGCGACACTCCTGCTCCGACCAAACACCACTACCTCTCTCAAGCTCTCATTTGTGGCCAGTGCTGGGCTTTTTCGGTTAACTTCCAAAAAAGTGCGTTTCCTCTTCCATTGGCTTTAAGGGCCGGGCGGTTTCCTTTCTTCCCCTTGTGGTGCAGATGGCGGTGGCGTGGGGAGGCGCTGCGGATCGACATAGGATGAAGCCCGCCTGCCCCAGGCCCAGCTCCTGGAGTAACATTCTAGGCCGGGCAGCGTTGATGGGATTACAGAGGTAACAGGCATTTTGTTCCCTCATGGGCTTAGCTCAAATATGTATCTCAAGAGTCTCTGCCTCCAGCGCGCGCATTTGGGGTCCTTGTGGCGGTTGCCTGGCACAGACGGGGGCAATCCACATACAGCTTCTGGGCAGGGTGGGTGGTGGGTGGTGGGCGGGAGGGGTGGTGGGCGGGGGGCTCTCGACAGGTCATAATAAAAAGAATTGTGAGACAAGATTGTGCTGCGGGTGGAATAGGGATATTAAATGTGCAACGGGATTTTTTTAGATGGGCCAACCAATCAAAGAAAACGTGTCCAGTGGGGGTTGTTTAATGTGCTCATGGAGCAACCAGTTAAGATTAATTGGTTTATGTCCTGGAGAGAACAAGCATTTGCAATGTAATAGGTCTCGCAGTTACGCGAGTTTAAGCTATTGGCATTGTAAATGACAATGCCTTTTATTTATGTTTTAAAAACAAAAATAAAAGGCATTGTTATTTGCAATGTCAATAGCTCAGTCGCGTAAATGCGAGACCTATTGCATTGCAAATGCTTGTTTGGAATGTCACAGGCATTCGATCCAAGATGGGAAATCCGGTTTGGGGCAACTTTATATCAGGATTCCCTATTATGTGTTTCCAAGAAACATGGGTAAAAGACGCAGTACACATAAATGGCTATGGAACTTTCCACACTGCGGCAATATCCGGAGGCCATGAGAGGGCAAAGGGGGGGTCTGTCCACACATATATCTAACAAAATAAATGTGAAAAAAATAGAGCAGAAGTCGGATGACATATACTATCAAGTGATTGCATTGTACCTTGACAATAAGAATTGTGTTGTCTTAATACATTTTTATAACAATACCCCAGTCGAGAAAATCTGGTTGATTTTGAAAAAGTAGATAATGACTTGAAACGTTTACATAATGACAAGGAAAGGGACATGCTCATAATTTAGGGGTGGGGGATTATAACTCTACCCTTTGCCCAAACAATGGAAGGGAAACGTGGCTTTATAGAGGAGGACGGGAGCAGTGATACTCACTTCCCACACTCACCTTATGGGGAGTCCCTGAATGAAATAATGTTTGGGCAGGACTTAGGTTTTGCTAATGAATTGTGTGATATACCGGTCTCTTTTAGAGGTACTTTTAATGGCAGAGGATGCTCTACGATTATAGACTATATATTGATAACAAATAGACACTCAAATAGAGTCAAAGCTTTCAGTACCCACCAGATCACTTTGAGTGATCATTTCCCACAGAGCGTCTCCCTAACAGCTAAAGCAACAGAAAAACAACGGAGCCAGACTTGTTCACTTTCCTCATACTTTAACAGTAAATAGAACGAACGGATACTCCTTGCGCTGGTCGAAAGTAGATCCCCTAGAATTTACACAGACTGTTGTAACTTAATGTAAACCTGACCTTTTGGCATGCCTGGATGATAACACCACCCACAAAATAATATTGACCTCATTTCAGGTGATATCAAGAGCCATAAAAGAAGCCTTAGTCGTGAAAAACAGTAAACCAAATAGGAACGTACTAGGGTGGTTTGATGCAAAGTGTACACGGGCTTATGCTAAATTAAAATATGAAACACACAAAAACCCTAGAAATATACAAGAGCTAAGACTGGCCATAAGAGCATATAAAAAAGGGCTCGTGGAACGCAAGGCGACTGTGAGATCGGAGGCTTGGGCGGCGTTGCAGGAGGCTTCACTATCTGAAGACACTGCAGCCTTCTGGAGGGCTGTAAAAGCCCCTTTTTTGGCCTCAGGGGACGCCCCAACAATTGAAATAGCAATAACTGAGGTACTGTGGGTAGAGTACTTTACCAAAATATATGATGGCAAATTCAGTGGAAACTATCCAGAAAACCATCCACTAGGCGCTGACGAAGTGGCTCACACAGCAATTCCTATTGATCTCCATGTAACCCTGGATAAAGTCAATCGCGCAAGCATGGGCGGAAAGGCCCCTGGGCCGGATGGGATCCCCGTAGATTTATACAAATATAATTCGGTGCTATGGGGCCCACTTTTAACACAGGTAATCAACGCGAGTTGTGCTTTTAAATTTATTGATACATGGTCAGAATCCATTTTAGTCCCAATTTAAAAAAAAGGGGATAGACAAGACCCGGCGTGCTATCGTCCGATATCAGTTTTAGATTCCCTGGTTAAAGTTGTCGGGCGCGTTATGCTCGAGAGACTACAGGATTGGGCAGAGGAAAACAAGGTTATCTCTGAGCTGCAGTTCGGGTTTCGAAAGGGGCTGGGAACCATAGAACAAGGTCTCAACCTGAATTTTCTTATAGGGAAATACACCATCGCTAAGAGGGGCAGGTTGTTCTTAGCTTGTGTTGACCTTACAGCAGCATTTGATTGCGTTAGGCATGAGAGGCTCTGGTGTATCCTTAGGGACATAGGTGTGGAGTCCAATATTATACTTTTTTTAAGACAATTATACAGTAACGCCAAGGCAAGGGTGCGCTATGGAGTGAATGGAGAATGCACAGATCTGCTATAAATTAAGAAGGGTGTAAGACAAGGCTGTGTGTTGGCCCCTTCCTTTTTAACCTTTATATAAACAAGTTAGGATAAACACTTGTAAATAAATGTCAAGGTCTCCCCCAAATAGAAGGGTTGCCAATACCCGCTTTACTGTACGCGGATGATGCCGTCTTGATGGCGCGCACTCAAGTGGCCTTACAAAGAATACTGAATAACTTCTCGGCCTTCATGCATGATTTAGGGCTAAGGGTAAACGTAACAAAAACCTTTATTATGAGATGCGGCACTGGCAGCCAAAAATGTAGAGAAATGAATATAGATGGGCAAAAGATAGATTTTACAAACAGTTTTAGCTACTTGGGCTTTCTCTTTGACCAAAATGGTTCCTGGACCCATGCGGTGCAAGCAAGAAAACTGGCTTTCATGAAAACAAATGCCGCCTTAGTTAATTTTGCTAAAAAATTGGGCTGGAGACCCCCAGGCGAGTTATTACAGATATATAGGGCTAAGAGTGTCTCGACTGCGTTATATGGCGCTGGGATCTGAGGACACTCAGAAGTTCAGGCTCTTCAATCTGTTGAAAATATGTTTCTACGATTTATACTGGCAGTCCCGGCCAGTACCGCATCATATGTTTGCCACTCTGAATTGGGTATCTCTCATATTTCAGATGTAATAAAAGTGGAACCAATCTTGTTATGGCACAGAATATGGACATCTGCAGAAACTACCCTTAACAAAGATATTTTAAATGATAGTCTTAAACTGGATGATGTTCTAAGAATTCCATGGCTAAAATATGTGCGGGATTTTATGAATGATCTAGGCCACTTAGTTTTATACCAAGCCATGTATAATGGACACTCTGACAAGAAAAGAGCTAAAAATGAAATGTTGAACTCATCTTGAAACTCTTAGACTAACAGTGGAAATGCCAAAGCCCACAGTATTTGCACAATCAAATGATTTTAACTACGTATAGCATTCAACCATATCTTACACTAGTCTGTGGCATGTATGATATATTCTTAACACGATTTAGACTAGGGATACTGCATAGGCTAATGAGTTTTCCAAAGATGAATGATTGATCGAAAGTGTTGCAACCATGCCCGTGTGACGATCATTCAGAGCAAACTACACTTCATGTGGTTTTATTTTGTAAGTTTTATCTAATGCAAAGAAAAAAATGGATTTTACCCTTTTTTTTAAAAACTTGTTTTTAGGCATTGTCGTCCCGCCTTTTAGCACTACAGCTTTTAGATCATGAGAACATTGTATGGCTTATAGCAATGTACTTAAAGAGCATAATGAATTGTAGGAAATCCATAATAATGTGATTTCCCGAAGGACCAAAATCTAATGTTGCAAAGAGGATCGAAACAAGTGATTTTTAAATGCTTGTGTATCATCTGATATAATGCATGAAGTCTACGCATTTTATGTTTTCTTGAAGTAGGATCATGTATATAATATTTATGTGATTTTATGTACTTTTATGATTCTCTAAAAAGAAATCGAGTAAAGCTAGAAGTAGGATCATGTATATAATATTTATGTGATTTTATGTACTTTTATGATTCTCTAAAAAGAAATCGAGTAAAGCTATTCTTGACCTGACTTGATAAATGTGCAAGACCCAGAACGATGAAGTATACCAGCATGGCTCACTCATCTTCAGCTGGCACTGGATTCCTGCAGTCTCACTGCAGCTTTTTCAGCAGGTGACCAGATGTTACCCCTCTTCTTCCAAGTGGTATTCTACTCCTTCTTGCCGCTCCCACTCCAGGGAAAGGCAAGCCACTGGTGTTCTAAAGATCTAGCTTGACTGATGTTGTCCTATTCTGAACAGATTTCGAGGTTGGAACTGATGTGCCCCAAACTACCGATGCTCTCGATGACTCCACAGTACATTGAGGCAGTTGTACAACGTTACAGCGCATGCTTTTATCACACATTTTTTTACAATGCACGCATTTATCACGCTTCTGCCTATACCACACAGGTAAGAAGGAAGTTGATTTTTTTTTTTTTCAATTGACATTTTATTGGGGGAAACCCCCCACCCCTCTATAATAATCGATGCCACCCAATATCTCTACCCACCTCAAAACCCTAAAATACTCATACCACCCTATATCCCTGCCCACCCCTAAAACCTAAAATACCCTTACCACCCTATACTCCTACCCACCCCTGGACCTTAAAATACCTTTACCACCCTATACCCCTACCCACCCAGAAACCCTAAACACCCATACAATCCTATGCCCCTACCCACCCCGAAACCATAAAAACACCCTTACAACCCAATACCCTTATCCACTCTTAAACCCTTAAAAAAAAATATATATATATATATATATATATATATATTGTTCCACCACTTAGACGGGGTGGCAACAGGGAGAAGCTTTTGAGGCAGTTGGAGAGTAGATACATTCTGCAATTCAATACCAAGTCGCCCGCCGGGCTCAACACCACGGAGGATCTTCACCACTTCCTTTAGCGTAACATGGCTTTCACATCCCTAGTGAGCATACCATCGCTTTACAGCTGTATATTTATGTTATTACCTGTATATATTTCACTTTTTACATCTACTGTTTATATTCCACTGTATATATTAGGCTCTGCCCATGCACCCATTGTATTTACATGTAGCTGGGTTTCCCGTTATTTTTGCTATGTGCGACCACAAAGACATTTCCCAGTATTCATACTGTCATGTCATTTGTCTTAATTTTGTTTTTTAAACATAGGCACTGCAGGCTTGTAACCTATGCTGAACAACAACTAACGTACATATAGCATGACTGCGTATGAACATGAATTAGATTGTTACTGTTTCTCAATACGCTGTGTTATACACCCATTGCTGCTTTAGTCATATTTTGTTCAAGCACGGACAGGCATTGGAATATTTCTAGCGCTAGCACACACATCTTTTCCTCAGTACATTCTATGCATTTTTATGTAACTTTAATGCTCTTGAGGAGGCCCGAACACCACACTTTAGTAACTTTACTTATTTTTGCACTCACGCTTTCCTCAATATGTATATACACGCTCATGAGCACAGTTCACCCTCACTAACATTTTTTAACTTTCAGTTATATTTAGTGGCAGTTTCGAGATACATTGCATTTTGCAGTTATTTCATATGTATCTTTATTTGCACCAAAGCTTTATTTGGACATTTCCACATGAGCCTTGGTTTTATGCTGCTTGTGGCGCACCATGAACATAATTCCTCTAACAAACGCATTGTTTGGGGCATGACTTAACCTCGTACTACGAGTTGTTGGGAAACTTCAGCATGTTCTCTTAATAGAGACATGCTTTCCATCTCAATGTGCACCGCGTCTAGACACGTTAGTTGTTCCACAGGCGTTTTTATTTGTTTTTAGAAACGCGCCGAGAGCAGTGATTTACTGACTCGCTTAGTGTGGGGATTTTAACTCGTGTTTAAGATGTATTAGCACACGGTAATTTCTTCTCATACTGCTCACTATATGGCATTCTTTCCGCTACTTTGTGTACCTACATGCTCGGATGACTGCATCTGTGGTCGCCACTGGCACCGATTTCAGCATCCAGGACACATATGCGGGAGGACTGGGGCAATCACTGGCTTCAGCAGACAGGTAGCTATTTTATAGTCTGCTTACACTTGCGGTACTCACTGTAGTAAAACATGATGTCACACGTGCTTTACTGCATTTTGCCCACAGTCATACGCTGCAAAACTCCTCAGTCACCACCATGAACATAGTAGAAACACTGCCACTTACACATTTGTATAAATATCACCCTTTCACCAGTAGAGCGCTATGTGATCAAGGCCGCATGTCTGGCGGCCGAAACGCGTCATTTGGACATTTGATGCTCAAATAAACCATCATTGACTTTCTAACTTTGCCTTTGGAGTCTGTTTCCTGGTGTTGCGCCTTTCTTTGGATGGTGGTACCCCTGGGATCCTGCTGTGGAATATATATATATATATATATATATATATATATCATATCTCAACAGGATTCCGTCTCTCCAAAGCGTTCCTTTTCAAATACGGATACGGACCACAGTAGGTGCTTCAGAATTTTATTCGAGCACAGCCGCCATAACGCGTTTCAGCTCACTACAAACCTTGATCACATGACCTGGAATGGCGTTACATAAGTGAATTTAAAGTGACAGGTGCTGGTGTGGTTTGAACCACGGGTGCAAAATCGCAATAGACCTAGAAGACACCCAACTATATCATTCCTCATTCATTGATTTTCCTCATGTAAAACATAAAATGTGAAATGGAGTAAAATCTAACATGGCTTACCGATGTTAAACAATATTTAACAAATATTTTGGAATCTTAATCTATTAACAATATAAAATGCAATTCATTCAAATATTTTAGGTAATAGCCATTATTGCTCGAGAAATTGCCAGCAGTAAACGTCAATATACATCCATAATGGTTTTCCTGTATGTCGTTACCCTGTGCTCTCGAGTCCCTTAAGCGCAAATCACTGTCAAATACATTTTGGTTTTTTCACGCATAGTATATTGAAGTTACACCTTTCAACAATGTTGGCTCAATGCCCTATAGTTCTTATGTCTTTATTGCTATAAGTGAAAGTGCTATAGTGCAAAACTTAAAAAGTGATTTAAAATATAATGTATATGGAAATACATAAAGTGCAACACCTATAGTCCTATTTCGTATGTTATTTTGTTTTTGATTAATTCCATTTGGACTCTCGTAAAAGATCCTAAATGCAGTGAATAACATGATTTGGGTCCCCAAATCTGATAATTGTTTCCTGTACACCTTCTACTGCATAGATTTGGTAATGACATTTTAATTTTTACAATCTATTATTCCATAATGTTCAATGACTCCGAGATATATATATATATATATATATATATATATATATATATTTTTTTTTTTTACCTTAGCTAGACTTACCATGTGTGGTAAAAGCACCAAAAAATGGATGCGTGGTGAAAGCTGCATGGTAAAGGCATTGCATGGGTAAAACATTGTTGTAAAGAATGTTCCCCCATTGAGGCAGCAGCAGATTGAAGCCTTCAAGGAGGCGATGCTGCAGCTATTCCATACGGTTCTAGATCCCTCAAGTATGCCTTCTGGGGGGGCGTGGCCTGCAGCCGAGGAAAATGGCCGCATACTAGGTGAGCTGCGACAGCAGATAGGGTAAAACCACCCCAAAATCCGTCACAATCCGGCCATAGGGGAACGCGGACAGCGGAGCTGACCGGCGGCGAGCTGCTCGCGGGTGCAATCGCGGCGGCAGCAGGGACAAGGGAGGCTTCCAGCCCGGTGGGCCGAAAACTCGGAACTCAGCGCCCGTGCGGGCGAAAATGGCGCTGATGGAGTGCGAGCGCTCGGTCTAGAGCGGCAGGTCCCGAGACGCGTGCAGGAGCCGGACTTGAGAGCGAGAGGTGCTCGGACTGCAGCGGAGCCCGGGAGTGGTGCACACACAGCGGCTGAGAGGCGGCCTGAGGAGACCGACGGCCGACACAGAGGTGGGTGCGGAGGTGCCCTGGGAGCGTCGCTCGGCCAGCTGGGGGCCCGGAGGTGAGCTTGAAACGCAGGCACACAGAAGCCACGAGCGGAACCGCTGTCGCGGCGGAGAGCCGCGCTGGGTGTGCGCTACTGACAGTGCGGAGCCCCGGAGACCGGGGAGGCGGCGCAGTGAGCCCGAGATTTGGAGACTTGGCCGCACTGGTGGGGCCCGCGGAAGCGAGCTGGGCCTGCTGAGCGTTGCTGCCTCCCACCGGAGCGCCGCGTCTGGATAACTCCGGGGTCTGGGGCCCGAGCGCTCTGAGGCTAATCCATTGTAGTGGGAGACCTGGACCAGTACTGAGTGGCCTGAGAGGCGCTGGGGGTGAAAACTCGTCTGCCTGCCCCTGGAAGCCTGCTGCGTGACCGTTGGCAGGGCGGCCTGCTGAGCCGGTCGGCGTGCGACCTAAGCAAGGGAGTGCGGTGGTGTCCCTCACGGCTGAAGTGGCGGAGGACCGGGGGTGGACTGGACGGTTCCTCCGGCCTGCGGTTGGACGATTGCGACAGGGACAAGGGGCCAGACGTGTGAGCCCTCCCGCCACGGCCTCATCTACGGCAATGGGTCGGCATAAGCCGCCCCTTCCGAACCAAGCCAACCAGATCGACAAATACACAGTGGCTATGGGGAAGGGAGAGGGCCTCCGCGATGGGGGACAACAGGGTGGCGACGCGGACGGAGGATCGGACCCGTCACTCAGAGACATAATGCAGGCCATCAAAGACATGCGTGGCACAATGGAGCCCAAACTGGACTTGGTCACAGAAGAGGTTAACCTCCTCCGGGCTGACTTTCGGACTATGTCGGGCAGGGTGGCCGAGACGGAGAGTGGCATTGGGAATTTACAGGGCAGAACGAAGAAGCTTGAGGAGCAGGTCGCCACGCTGGTGAAGGCCCAGGGTGACGTCGTAGCCCGCCTGGAGGATCAGGAAGGCCGGGCGCGACGCAACAACGTCCGCATCGTAGGGGTGCCGGAGGGACTGGAAGGGCCGTCCATGGATTGTTTTGTTGAGGAACTGATACTGCAACACCTTAAGCCCAAGCGTCTCTCAAAATTTTTCTCTGTCGAAAGGGCCCATCGCGCAATGGGGGAGGCCCAAGCCTGGGGCCCCTCCGCGCACCATCATTGCCCGGTTCCTGAACTACCGGGACCGGGATGCCATCCTGCAGGCCTCACGTACCACCGGAGACTTAAGACTGGAGAACGCAACGATCCGGTTTTTCCGGACTTCACTCTGCAGGTCCAGCGTCAGCGCAGGTCCTTTGAAGGCGTCAAGCGAGCCCTTAGGGACCAGGGTGTGCGGTACATGATGCTCTTTCCAGCACGGCTCAAGATCCTGGATGGGGAAAAGGTGTACTTTTTCGATTCTCCGGCGGAGGCGAGCGACTGGATGGAGGGATGGCGGACCGTGGGCCGCCAGGGTGCAGCACGGCGCCGGACCTCCAACGACACCTCTCGTGAGGCCGAGAGGGCTACAGCACCAGCCCGAGGGAGTCAGGAGCGTGAACGTCCGCCACCGGAGGACTGATGGGGACACAAGCCGCATGGAGGGCTACACATGGGGGAGGCGGGCAATGGCGCACGTCTCTTGGGCCCTGGTGGGCTGGGGGCCACTAGTCAGGCTGCACAAAGATTTTGAACATCTCCGTGACTGTGAGTGACCGCGCTGGATGACTTGGATTGCTCGTCCATAGGGCTCTAGGCGTTGGCCCGCTGGGGTTTGGGAGAGGGGGGGGAGGGTGGGGGCTAATTTCTTGTTTAAAGGGGTGGAAATCCGACAGTCAGTTGTGCCAGTTTCTGCGAGTTGTGGGCTTACGTTCCCTCAGTTAGTTGAAATGGGACTAGTTGGGCGACAGGCACTCTGCAAGTTTTTAAGGTGGGGAGTTGGGGGCCCACTTAGCAGGGAGGGGGGACAGACTGGGGGGTGGGATGGGGTTGATGGGAAGTTTAAGTTTAGCTCATGTCAATATATCTATGTTAATGCTGTGGTATTGTGAGGGCACTGCGCAGTGGCAGGGTGGAAATCCGTTGAGGATGTGGATTCACAGTGGGGATGGGGGATCAGGCTAAGATTAAAATATGGACATGGAATGTCAATGGGATGGGCAACAAGATCAAGAGAACTCTAGTACTGCAGCACTTGAAACGCCATTCTCCAGATGTGGTGCTCCTGCAGGAAACCCACCTCCGGGGTAATAATTGCAGGGCCTTAGATAGGTTCGGGTACAAGATGGTAGTCCACTCCGGATTCACGTCCGGCTCGAGGGGGGTGGGGATATTGGTCCGTAGGAGTTTGCCAATAACTGTCTTAAATTCCTGGATGGAGGACGCTGGGTGCTTCATGGCGGTGGCGGTGAGATGGGAAGGGCGTACGGTGCTCCTGTGCTCCTGTTACATCCCGCCCGGCCTGCATGCTACACTTTACAAGAAACTGGGGACACATTTGGCGAACCTCCCCAACGGCACTTTGATCCTGGGGGGCGACACCAATGCGGTAATGGACGTCGAACTAGACCGGTCAGGCGACAGACGAGCCAGCGGAGGGGAGGCGGGCCTGCGGGGCTTCACGACTGCAATGGGCCTATGCGACATATGGCGAACTCGCTTCCCAGCCCGCAGACTCTACACCTTTTATTCGGCCAGACATGGCTCCTTTTCGAGGTTGGACTATATTTTCACGCGGGGGGATCAGTTGGGAGATTTTGTAGACCCGAGTATTATGGCGCGAGGCATATCGGACCACTCTCCGGTGGGTGTTACCCTTCGGGGGACGGTGGTGAACAGGGCCGCATTCCCGCGAATAGATCCGTGGCGGTTAACTGACACTTCGATTACTGATAAGCTTCGGGAGGGCTCCGAGAATTATTTCTCCGACAATCGGGTCGGTTACCTCCCAGCTAACGTTGTGGGAGGCGTACAAGGCAGTCCTGAGGGGACAGGCCCAGGCTTTGATCGGTGCCCAGAAGAAAGAGGAATCGCTGCAGATTCAACAGCTGGAGCGCGAAATCGAGTCCCTGGAGCGAGAGGCAGGTGCATCGCCCTCGCCGGAGCGCAATCATGCTTTGGCCCTGAAGCACAGGGAACTTCGCTCGCTAGCGGAGGGGAGGCACTTGCCTACTCCTTGCCACGCAGCATCGGATATATGATGCAGGTGACAAGAGTATGAAGCTTCTTGCGTGGCTGGAGCGTCGGGACAGGGAGCGTTCCTGGGTTACGGAGGTGCGGGATGGTTCGGGTGCCCTGGCCTCCACGAGTGCGGCCATAGCGGAGGCTTTTGCGTCCTACTATGAAGGAGTGTATACCCCAGTGTGTACCAGAACCGAGAGAGACTGTGAGGAATTCCTGCAAGACTTTGCGTTGCCTATGCTATCCCAGGAACAAACTGAGTGTCTGGATGCAGACCTCACAAGAGCAGAGCTGGGAGAAGCCCTTAACGCCCTCCAGGCCGGCAAGGCGCAGGGACCCAACGGACTCCCGGTCGAAATCTATAAGAAACAGGCGAGTGTGGTACTGGAGCCCATGCGACGTATGTTCCTTGAGGCACGGGAGGTAGGCGTGCTTCCGCCAGACCAGAGAGAGGCCACAATTGTGGTTATTCATAAAGCCGGGAAACCGGCGGACTGTTGCTCATCCTATCGGCCTATCTCCCTCCTGAACGTGGAGGCGAAGGTGTTGGCCAAGGTCTTAGCGACAAGACTGCTATCTGTACTGCCCGACTTCGTGCATGTAGACCAGTCGGGTTTTATGCCCCACAGGAGCACTCGGCACAACCTGCGGAGGCTCTATGGTATTCTGCACATGACTAAAGACGTGGGACATACGCAGACGGCATTGATGGCGCTGGACGCCTCAATGGCCTTCGATAGCATCAAATGGCCATACCTATTTATGGTACTGAATAGACTGGGATTGGGCCCCGTGTTCGGTAGCTGGGTGAGACTCCTGTACACGCAGCCGATGGCAAGGGTGAGGGTCAATGGGGTTACGTCCCGAGCTTTTGCCCTGTATAGGGGCACTAGGCAGGGCTGCCCCCTGTCACCGCTCCGGTTTGCCCTCGCCCTGGAGCCGCTCGCTCATTGGATCAGAAGAGATAGGGCCTTTTGGGGCCTGGCATTCACGGATGAATGGGAGGAGCGTATTTCTCTATACGCTGACGATATTGTCCTGTACATGGCCAGACCCTACCAGTCCATGGCGCGGGCTCTCCACCTTTTCGCCCTTTTCGGTAGTTACTCTGGCTACTCGATTAATTGGACCAAATCGGTGGTTTATCCTCTGTCGGGTCCACCTCCTCGCATTCCGCGGGATTGCCCGGCATCGCTGGAGACTGCTGGATTCAGGTATTTGGGAGTGTACGTCACCAGAGACACGGGGAGTTCTTCGCCCGAAATTTGGAGCCTCAACTGATGAGGCTGGGGGTGGACATTGGACATTGGAGGTCCCTGCCCTTGTCCTTGATGGGGCGCGTGGCGCTCTTTAAAATGCTGGCGCTGCCAAGACTTCTATATATCCTCCAAAACACACCGTACCTGGTCCCGACGGCGACATTTAAGCGTATCTCCCGGGAGTTGCGGACGTTACTTTGGGACGGCGGCAACCCGAGAATTGCGTTGCAGAAGCTTACGCGGGGGTGTACGACGGGGGGCTGGCCCTCCCGGACGTGCAACTCTATTACTGGGCAGCTCAGTTGCAGGTGGTCAATGACTGGGTCTACGCGCCGACCTCGGAGCCAGCTTACAGAATGGATAGGCACGCGATGGTTGGAGGAACCTGTGAGCCATATCTCTACTCCCGCGGGCGGGGTCGTGATCTACCCGCGCACACTGGGGTGGTACTCCACTGCTGGAGGGAGGCCAACAAATTCTTGGGCTGGACGAACACCCTAACGGGACAGACCCCGCTTTGGACGGGCGATCGGCTAAAGGAGGTGACGGGACTACCCGGCTATAGGGGGTGGAAACTGATCGGCATTGAGTATCTCGGTGATGTGTGGAAGGGGGTGGCCCCGGTTCCCTTTGCGGCTCTGAAAAAAGAGTATCAACTTCATGATTCCCAACATTACCATTACCTGCGCCTCATACATGCATTGCGGGCCCACATCCGTGCTGGCACTTCCATCCCGGAGTACTCCCCTATGGAGGACAGGCTCCTTCTCGACCCCATTCTCACGAAGCCCACGTCAACGATTTACCGAAAACTGATTAATAACATGCCGGACCCCTTGGGTCCCCTGCGGGCGAGATGGGAGGGAGACATTGGAACACTAGATGACGACGACTGGCAAGACGCCCTGCAGAGCCCCCGCGAGGTAGCGATCCGGCCACGATTCCGCCTGGTGCAGTTAAAAATACTCCACAGGGTCTACTATCCCCGCACCCACCTGTTCTCCTGGGGTAGGACTCTGTCACCCTTGTGTGTGAGGGGCTGTCAAGGGGAGGGCTCCTTTTACCACATTCTATGGGATTGCCCACTCATAATTCCGTTTTGGACCAGGGTGACGCAAACGATGGAGGGGGTAGTGCGGTCCCCGGTCCCACTGGAGCCCAAGTGGCTCTTGCTCATGATCAAAGGAGCCACGGACTGGACACGTCATAATGAGATTTGGTTGGGGCTGGCAGCAGGGGTGGCTAAACGCAATATTGCCAGGTGCTGGGGTGCGCAGGCGCCCCCTCGTGGGATCAGTGGCTCTGTGACCTGGATTGGTGTCAGAGGGCGGAGGAAACGGTCTACAGGTCCCGGGGATCTGTGAATAAATGGCGGAAGGTGTGGGGTCCCTGGCAAAGGTTTCGAGCTGTACAAGATGGGATGGGATAGCGGACTGTTGAAATCACTTCTCGGCATTTCCATGCATGTAAAAATGTGACGAACTGTGATCCCTGTGAATATATTATGAACTACCGCTGTGTAATGCACTTGAACATGAGCAATGTTAATAAAAAGAATTAAAAAAAAAAAAAAAAAAAAGTATGTTTTCTGGCTCCACTGATCCATTGGAACCTCTAATTGAACTTCTACCAGCAGGTCCTTCCTTTGCGCCAACTGACCCAGCTCAAACTTTTCCTGGCCACTGCAGGCAGTACCTACACACCTTTGCTGCTTTGGATCCAATCCGGAGACGAGTTTAACTGGGTCTTGTCTATGCCGCACTACGATATCACTGAGGTGCAACCTCTGAACTTGGAAGACTCCCAAGTGGTGCCTTTGACTCGACACCAGTATTATTGAAGGCTGAAGGCAATTTTCCTATCTGACTGGATGCAATCCAGGGGATCAAACAGACTCCCCACAAAAAGGACAAGTAGGTGTACCGTTTGCTCCCCTTTCACTCTACTAATGCTGGTCTGTATCCTGTCCTTCACAAAAGCTAGTGGTCTGGATACATTGCCCGAGGCAAAGTTGTACTTTCCCTTGGGCTTCCTTACCGTGGAGAGCAGCTGTTTCGTGGTGATCGTTTTTAAGCCACTGGGGTCTTGGAGTTACGGTTGCGTACTGCAGAGGCTACGGAAAATATGCTTGCTCAAATGTGCAGCTAGGAATGTTCATTTTTGAGTCTTTGCTACTTTTCAGTAAGGGCCTGACAGATGCTCTCATGGTAGTCTGGGAGAGACCGTGCTCAGCATCACAAGTGAGCCTTCTGATTGTCTCCACAGACCTGTCCCTGAGGATCTGGCCTTCTTGAGCGACTGGAAAGCCTGGTTGTTTAGGCTTCTGCAAGTAAGGTGAATGCCATTGCCTTTCCTACCGCTCTTCTGATCGAGAATTTAAACAAACTGATGCCCTTGGCATGAGGGTTGCTCCTCTGACAGTTTGGACCTTGGAGCTGTGAATGCAGTGTGCCGATATGCACTCGTGGTCTGAGACATGACGAGTGACATCTTGCCCACTCTTCTTGAAGATTTGCAATAATGCCTTAGCACAGTGTGTGCATGATGGTCAGGATGTGCCCAAACATATCTTGCTTCTGAACACCAAACCTGTGTTGACAGTGCCATGAACAACTGTCTTGTTACTCAAAGCCATGCCTGGATGTGTAGCACTAGATTTTCATAGGACATTCAGGCATTTGGATGGATATGATGATTGACAGCTGCAGGCTTTTCGGAGAGAAAGCAGACTTGGCACAGGAGCCCTTTACAGATGGCAAGACCTTGGCCTACTCACTGGGCTTGCTCTCACCTGCCTGCTTATTCCTCCAACAATACCGGATGTTTCAGGGATGGTCTCGGGCCTTGGCCTGCCGACAGAGGTAACCCTCCAAATCATTCAAGAAGCCTACTCAGCCCTACTCACCTCTCCCTGTGGTTCCACAGGGAGAGGTGGGGGGTACAGGCTGTGGCTACCAGCAGATGGAGCACCTCCCCCCCCCCTCTCACTTGCGGCCAACACTAAGCCACTTCATTCTCCACTCCAACCTTGATCTGCGTCTGGTAGCAGGCAGAATTTTATTTTGTCTGCTCAGCTGGCCTACAATTACCTCAGACAAATGGTTCTTGTGTGATCAGTTTAGTTACATCCTGCACTTTTTGTCGACTACTCCCTATGTCGCTCCAGTTTGTGGTCTTGCATTGGCAGACCATGCGGCTCTTCTGACCAAAGAAGTTCAGGCCTGCTGCACAAAGAGGCAATAGAGAGAGTTCCCTAGGCAGAGGAGGCCACAGGGTGTTACTCCTGATACTTCTTGGTGTTAAAGAAAGACATGGGATAGAAGTTGAATATAGAATGCAGGTTTCTGAAGTTAAAGATGCTGACTTTACCCATATCCTGTTTGCCCAGGACCTTGGAGATTGACACATATTTCGATGTGTCCATCCTGCAGTCCCAAAGCGGTTTCTTTGATTAGTTCTGTTTTAGGAACACCATCAATTCACTGTCCAGCTCTTTGAGCTCACCTTTGCCAACCAGGTATTAACGAAGGTGATGGTGGTTGCAGCTCATCTTCACTGGTCAAGGATATATGTGTTCCCGTTTCTCAATGTCTGCGGAGCAGAGTATTCCATTTACCGGGCCAGACTAGATTTCATGGAGTCAAAGGTCTTTTCGCACCACAACAAATCAGGGACATTCAGGTCATGATCCCGATGTTTAGTGCTCAGAGGGTTCTGAGGTTTTTTGGTCTCCTGGTCCCATGCATCCTACTGGGGCACCATGCCGAATGGCTCATATGGGATCTGCTGTGGAACCAGCACTTTGAATGGAATCAACACTGGGGATTGCCTCTTAGACTGCATCAGTGTCTCGGAAGATGCTGCCTGGGACCTTCATAGATGAATGACGGATGTCATTCTGACTTGCAGCAGACCATTTTCCTTGCTCTCTTCCGGAGCTCATGGCGGTAACACACATCAACTGGGCGGCAGCACAATCTGGATGAAGTAGAAATCAGAGGCTTCTGACCTCAGGAGGAGTATAAACGCCCCACCAACCTCCTGGAGTTGTGTACCATCCAGCAGGTCTTCATGGCCTTTTTCTTCCTTCAAGAGAAAGACTGTTCAGGTTCTGACAAACAACACAACATCCATACGGTACTGCAGCAAGCAGGGCAGCGTGGGGTCACGTGCACTGTGCCTGGAGGCATGGAGGCTCTGTTGGTGTCTCGAACGTCATAGAATGGCATTGACGTTCAATCACTTGGTGGATTCTGAGCAGACGAGGTAATCTAGTTCTGTCTTCACCTATAGGTAGTTTGAGACCTCTTTCCCCGGTAATGCTTGCCTTGCATAAATCTTTTCCCTACTACTGAGAATGCGTTGTGTCGAACCCTTTTTCGTCCTTGAGAACCCTCCCCTTTCCCACCACCACCTCTCTTCCCCTCCCCCACCCCACCTCATTTCACCTCCCCAGAACTCTGTAGGAGACATGATCTCCTTATGGTGGAACTGTAGAATCCTCTGTTCATTTCCACCTTTAGCGCTGATTCATCAAATTCTGAAAAAGTATCAAGAGGGAACAGGCTCCACTCACTCTGAGTTTGGTACTCGGAGCAGCTGAATCTAGCAATATTTGGACGGTCTTTTGTTACCTCGGATTCATATTGCCCAGTTTCACTGCAAGTGAATGTTCTTCAGATATTCACATTTGAAGAGATGGCCCAATCAAATTCTGTGAAATGTAATGTCTGTAATTTTATATTGCTTCTTGTATATAAATAAAAAGGTTTCTAAAAACACTGTAAAGTCTGTCATTTCATTAGATCTTTAATTGAATTAAACACAACTTTAGGAGTGCTGCCATATTCTTTAAGTACAAAGTGCTTCCAGGGGGGTGGTTGGCATATCTCTGCTGCCCCCCGCACCCCACACTTGCAAACACAAACTTGGAAATGACGGGAGTTTAAAGATTATAAGCACCCTTCAACCTTCCTTACTTTTTTCATTTTTACATAATTGACTGTGGAAAGAGTTAAGAATGAGGTTTGATATACCTCTGTCGCTTAGATGTTGAAATTGGTTTCTGCTTGTTGTAAAGACCACTGCTTTGTGATTGACCTGTTTACATTTGCAAAAAAAGTCAGTTATCAAATTGGAAACTAGTGGAGAAAAATTAAATCCATACATGGTGGGCATGTTACTGATAAATAGCTGTAGATCACTTTGTGATAAACTGTATAATTACCTTCAGGAGGTGCAACCCCACTGAATTATTGCCTCCTATGGCCATTCAATGGGCTGCTTCTGGTTGCTTAACTTATTTGCCAGTAATGGGTGGTTCCAGAGAAATACATAGTTTACAGAAATTGTAATTGTATAATGTAAGTGATAATGCACAACTATCAAGGAAGTACAGCTTACCTTTATTACTATTGTTTTCACTCTTCTTATATTTCTCCGCCATCAAAATGTTACATCGGCCAGCTTGGTATATTTACTGTCTATTTGCGGTTGTGTTTCGTACATTAATTATCCATGATATCAGTTATATACCCTGGATATATTTAGTAACAAACAATGCATTTAAAGGCTGTTGCCTCCAGAAATGCAATAGAAAGGATCAACCTAATTTGTGTGCTCTGGTTTTGTGTTTTAGTTTAATCTTTGCATAATGTGTTTAAAGTTCCCATAGAGTTTTGAACATACCTAAAAAGCAAGGAACGACTAGGATAAAGGGTGACTTTGCATAAATGGCTATGTGCATAGGACAGAATATTCTAAATGAGACACCAGCTCAGATCGGAAGCCATTGAAGCCGTCGAAGAATGGAAGTGACTTAACAAGATTTAGACGTCCCATTGCAAAGAAAGGTGTAATATGCTGCAGAGCCTGATTTTGAGGTATTCTATTTTTAGCAAGATCATAATCTAATTCAACTCTATAATTTGCGAGCCTGTCCTACAGTGTGAGGTATGGCGTAAATCTCTGTCCTATTTCAAGGTGACGAAATTAGCCAGGGATGCACCAGAGATCTGGGAGGTGAGTTAAAGATCAGCATCGATTTTTAAAGTCCAGGGGCCCCATGTACAAAAGAGGTTATTAGCAGTGCAATTGCTGCAACCATCCTCTGGCTTCGCTATGCGAGAGGTCCTATAAACCCTCGCATCACAAAGATTATATCAGAAAAAGTTGCAATTGCCCACCTCGTGTATAATTAAAACATAAAATGGATCATAAAAAAGGATTGCAACACCTTATGAACACTTATGAGTACTTTGGTGGAGGCCTCCATGAGATAGATAGACATTGTGCTTGCATTGTAACCACAATACTATATAGGGGTGGGTGTCACACTGTGACAGTTAATGACTGTGAGACCACTATATATCCCTGAAATCTGATGCCTGCGGGGTCAAAAATGGTTGTGAAGCAAATTGCAATGCTTTGCAAAGCCTACATTGCAATTTATAATGTCTGATTATTAGTGATAAACTTTTGAGAACTGTAATTTGAGACATTGGATTCACATAGTCAGCTACATTGATTTTGCAAATGCAAAGAGTGTTGTTCATTTAGGCCCCTGTCTTTAACTGGTAGGGGGCGGTCACCTACTTTGTAAGCTAGAAGGTAGAATTCTAAAAACTTTAGCATTGATAACCCAGAGGGAGATAGAGTGAGGGAAGAAAGCTGGAAGAGTGTTTGATGAAGTAGTGGCTCATCAGTTTCGCTCAATACAAGCCATATCGGTAAGGGCCCAGAGAAGCATTAAGTACTTTTGCTCTGCCATGTTACATTCCAAAGGCTTATGTTTCCGACCTAGCAAGAGTGCAGATTTCTCTCTTTTGTGGAATTCAGGAACATTTTCCTGGCTTACTCCTGGACAACTTTACCATTGTTAGATGTGGAAATAGAAGAAGCACGCATACTTTTGCTTGCGCAAAAAACAACAATTTCATGTGGTAGCTCTTATGCTTTTTTCTCACAGGGAAATTTTTTTCTCAATGTGGAAACTTTTTCCTGCTCCTCCACTGGTTTATTTATTTTTGTGGTGGTGGGGCAAGGGAAGGGACGATTACTTCTGCCCTTTACAGCAGTAAATATCTGACCTTGTCTTGAGATGGTGGATGGATTAAAGTTTATGAAGGTCTACAAACATGTAAGTTTGGGAGTGCTTATAGATTTTGAAGGCATTCCCTCCCTGTAACACCCACTTTTTGCCTGCTTGTAGGTTTCTTCACGCTAAAGTCTGTGTTAGTGAGAACATTTTAAGAGTACAAAAAAGCTTTCGAGAACAGCAACCTTCATTTTGCACTTGTAAAAAAAGCCTGTTTTTTCACCTTACCTGGAGAAACCTATTCCTGTTGTAGATTGTCTAGTCCTGATTTTGCCTCCCGGAGCTGGCAGTTCAATATGCATTTTTTTTCCTGCTTACCTTTCATCTCCTTGCATGTCAAAGGGGATTTTGAAGCCCGGCTGTCTTTTTATTAATATTGTTTTGCGAGATTTATCGAAAGCTGTTTGTATTTTGGGGTGTAGTGTGGGTGCATATTAATGGTCTTTTATTTGTAATTGTTTAATTGTGCTTTTAATGATAAGCTGCAGCCTATTACTTGAATTGTTCACAGATTCATTTTGAAGTCTGAAGGGGTCAATTTTACACCTAACGTCACCAGTCTTGACAAAGGAACTTGCTTTATGGGAAATACCCATTTGTAAGGAGTTTTTTGTTGTCTTGCGTCTCCTGATATTTGTTGGAACAAGGAATTCACAAAAATTGAAAGGTATGGCCTCACACCCACCCCGGGTGGCATGCTTCAATATTGGCCGCATCTCATTCACCAGAGAAAATTCTAGTGGAGAATGGGCTTCTCGTGATTACGAGAAGTACTTTTGAAGTGGTGGGTAAATGTGGAACTAGGATCTAGAACATCTAAAAATCCATGTGCCCTTACTTCCTTTTAATGAGGGTAGGCCTAAGGGATGATTAAAACTGGTGGTGGTGGACTATACTAATAGGTGGAGTGTACCTTTTGATGAATGAATGTTCGTGTTTGTGACAGAGGAGTTAGGAAAATAAAGATTGTGGTCCTGAAGAAAGCCTAGGAACCCTCTAAGGACCATTACATAGGCAGAAACATGTCGATCCAATCAGATGTAGGAATAATAGATAGTCCCATGCATTGACAAAAATTGTAATCATCCTTTAGGCCGGCCTACCCTCATTAAAAGAAAATTCCCGGGTTGGGGCACACAAATATTTTGATGTTCTAGATCCTGGTTCCACATGTACCCACCACCTCAAAAAGTACTCCTTGTAATCACTAGGAGCCCATTCACCACTAGAATTTTCTCTGCTGACTGAGGTGCGGCCAATGATGTAGTATGACACTCAGGGGGGTGTGTGTGAGGCAAGATCTTTAAATTTTTGTGAATTCAGTAAGTGACCTCCCGCTTCCTCTTTCCCCAGGGCCTTCTTCCACAAGAGGAAAATTAGGTCTGCTTGTAAGTTGCAACATGGTCTAACGCATCGATTAGGTGGCATTTAGGGGCAGTCGAGAGAGGAAAATATTGTGGTTCACAGCCAGCTGACCTTAATTTCACATTTCATAAGGGTATCCCTCCCTTAGACAGACTCCTTTTTAGTTCAAACTGAAAATAAATTCCATATTTTTAACTTCCCTCTAAACCGCAGGGAAGAGCTTACTGAAATAGTCCTCCTCCTGTTCCTTTTGAGTGAATAGGGTTTAGAAAAATCTAGTCAAAGTTGGTGTTGAAACTCACTAGAAGATTTTAGTGGCTCTCATTACGCTTTATGGTGACACTAGACATGCAAATAAAGAGTGGTGTGATATGTTCTGTTTACGGTGGCCCTATGTCTAGGATGACCAAATCATTTTTGCTCTTAAGAAAGAAGGAGGCTTTTCGACAGTCCTTTAGCTGACACTGTACAGTGAAGCAGGGACATTTTGAAGGGCAAGGGCTTGTGAGGTTCTGTTGTGTCCATTCTGCCTGTGTTTCGGACCCAGCAACATCACAGACCATGACCAGAGAAAAATCTTGGCAAAGGTTAAAATCTGCCAGTGGTCAGCCATATAAATAACGATAGACTGCAATAGTGTCATGAAGAAATAAATGCATTGGATAGGTCAGTGAGTGAGCACCTGTTCTAGACGGCCCAATGCAATCTGTAGTTCATTGGTTTAATCTCTACCTTCAGGGGCTGCTCCTCCATTAGGGCAGAGGAGTGTCGCCCCACTGGTTTCTCACAGTGCGAGAAGCAGAAAAATAAAATGGTAAAACTACCATTTTATGTTTCTGCTTCTCGCACTGCGAGAAAGCAGAAGGGTTTGGTTGGGGGGTTTCTGCTCAAGGACAGGGGAGGAGTGCCTTGCCCAATGCTGCGGGCCCTGACTGTTTGGTCGGCCCTCTGGGGCCGACCAAACCAGTCATGCACACTCTCCTTTTTCTCCATGTAGGCTGCATGCAGCCTACATGGAGAAAATGGCCTCCCTATAGACGCCTGGCTGATCGGTGTCCCCACCAATCACAAAGCTGCCATTGCAGCGTTGATTGGCTTAGGGGAGGGGTGGGAGGCTGCCTGCTTCCTGTTCGCGGGACCCGGCCAGGAGCTGAGACGGCACGGGACCCGGGAGGGTAAGTTTATTATTATTATTTTTTAATTAACCGCCAACTGCCCCCCCACCCGCGAGTCATGCCGGCCGCGACTGGCTACCTTCATTATTCTGACTTTGACAAAATGGGGTACCATTTTGTAGGATGATCATGTCTATCATGGAAGTGTAGAGACTGTTTGATTCTTAATGTGAATTATGTGAATGTTATCATTTATATTATTAAATCAGCCACACTAATCGAGAGGAGACAGACACCCAGAGAAAGCAAGGCCAGAAGCAATAGACAGCAAGAGAAAGCAAAAGGATACAAGACAGACAGGAAGTGAGAGTCGGAGAGAGAAAGCAACATGAGGAACATCCCCAGAGACAGAAAGTGAATGACTCACTCTACCAAAGTGAGGCACCCACATGAAAACTGTGTCCCTTCTCCTTCCCTGTGCCAGCTGACAAACCTCTGGTGCCATTTATTGCCCTTGTGTGCCAGCTGCTTTTGTAGCTGATGCTTAAATCTATTTGACACCTGAGTCCCAACCCTTTGCTTGTCCTGCCATTGCTTATGCTTGTGCAACTTTGTAGTTCCATCAATCACCCCTTCCTTATTTTTTATAAATGGTCTTTATTGATTTTCAACAAGTTATACAAGTAATATATGTATGACGATAATCATATGCAAGCATTACAATGACAGTTGCTTAAGTAGCATAGGTGGGATATCAAGGATATCCAGTACAGTAAAGGTTAACACTTTGTTAGCATTGGCCATCTTACCATTTTGCAGTGGGATTTATTTACAGTCAAGTACATAAGACAAGGAACCCTTTTTTTTTAGTTTTTTTTGTTTTTTTGTTCCACAAGCCAATCAAACCATTAACTGTATACAAATAAAAAGAAGAAAAAGAAACATAAGGTCGATCTCGTCTAAATGGTCCGAACATGATCACAGTTGCTGGTAACGTGGGTTTCGGGGCTTCGTGTGTGGCTGGGTGAGCATGAAAGCTCCTGTGGTGAGGAGGGAGAAGGGGGGGAGCCGGGGCAGGAGCGCAACCGGGGGGTCCACCCGGGGGACCCGGCAGGGCCCTCCCACCACGGCCCAAACAAGCACCGCGGCCATGCATGTGTGAGGATAGAATTCTTCAGAGCCAAGAAACCGGGCTATGAGTTAGATTTAGGGAGAATGTGTCGCAGCTATCTTCGTCTCTACAATCGTTAAGTAGTCTTGCCACTGAGTTGGGTTAAGATGCGGAGGTGCAGACGCTCGTGCTGCATTGGTCAAGCAGCCATGATTGTATGTCGGGCCCTAGTTGCGCTTTCCATGACATAGCTATTTTGCGTTTGACAAGGCCCAGGGCCCGATCCAGAAATGTATTAAGACCTTTGCGGGAGGCACTGCGTTTTGTAATTCCCAGCAGGAAATGAGTGGGTTGAGTCACCATCCTAAAGTCTGCTGCTTCCGTGAGTATCGCAGCAATTTCATTCCAGTATGACTGGATACAGGTACACGTTCATACCATATGCCTGAACGTTGCCTCCGAGTCCTGGCACCTGGGACATATATCAGTGGCAGTTGGGTACTATCACCCCTTCCTGATAAGCTTGCACCTGTATCAGTTAATGGTGCATCTTCTCTTAAGTGATACCACCTCTATCTGTGATCTCTGCCAACCTCTCCTTCCTCTCTCCGTCTGCCTCAATCCTTGATGCCTATCCTTGTACACATTCATTATCCTAAATCTTTATGCCAGTCCGCTGCCACAAAATCACCTGGCTAACTCCCTTGGGTTATCCAATTGCCTTGTGAAGTTGGGGGTACACTTCCTCTGTGGCATACACCTTGCTTTAGCTTCAAGTAGTATCTTTTTTAGTGGTACAAACTCTCCCCTACCTTATTTAGGAGGGCATACGTGGAGCTCCCGCTGTCATGCTATTGTCTGCCTTCTTCACCAGAATACCGGTTCCTCAAGCAGCATCCATTTTATGACAGAGGTCAAAGCCCAGTACCGATAACACACCCGCACACATTTGCAATGCAGAAGTCCTATAATGGTTTATTTAGGAGAGTGAAGTATTTTCTCCTGTTGAAATGTTGTACAGTACACATCAAGGGAGGGGAAGGGTCTACAATTTGCTTTTAAAGTTGCTTAGCTTGTTACCATAACAGTGCTCCTCTGTACAGCCTGCAGTTGCCAATAAATATTATGTTTCCCCTTCATTGATTTACTGCATTCTTCTTGTAGATTTTTGGAACTCTTCATGTATTTTGGCAGGTTCCCAAGTGTTGGAACTTAGCTAAAAGTAGGACAAATGTGAAATGCTGAGATGTCATCTTTGATGTCAATATATAATCCATCAGAAAGTTAGATTTTATTTAAAGCCTAGGCTGCTATCTGGGTTTCATCAACTTTGCTTGCAGCATGTAATTAGGCTCACTATATTTTCATCTAAAGAAACAAGACCGGCATAGAAAATATACAGCTTTCACAGTCTTAAAATGGCACTGAAAGCTTCACACGTTGCTACAAATTAGAACTCGTGTAGTCTTTTGTTTTCCGTCCTGTCGGTTAGTGTGAAATATTTAGTATGTTAAAAACAAAGTCGAACTTCTTTTAAAATAACAATTTCTTAACTATCCTTGTTTCCGAAGTCAATCTATCAGATGAACAATTATTCTAGATTAACAGTCATTTCAGTGTTAATTAAATGTTAGTTTTATTATGTTATTTTATGGCAACTTAGGTGGATTTTGATTTTTTTTTTTTTATATATATAAATATTTTTCTTTAGTTTCAGGTTACATAAGAAGCATACAACCATCAAAACTATAATGACGGTCGCACATAGGACAAACATGAGAAGCCCAGGTATTACAGCCTCAATGGTTTCAGACAGCGTCAGAGAACATCGAATAATACTGTGGTCCGTTCCTTGCCCCCACCCCCGACTTGCAAACAAAGACGCTGTCTCTATGTGGCACTATCAGGCCCTCCCCCCCCTGACTTTCAGGCGTACGCTGCTAGTGCTGATCCCTACTGTCTTGCATCTGTTGAAACTCATCCAGCAGGGCCAAGCCATAGTGGTTTAGCCAGCTACCCCATATCTTTCGGAATTTTCTTGGGCACCCCCTACTCTTATATGCAACTCTTTCAGCCGCCATATACAAGTCCATCCCCCTTTTCCATTCTTGGGGTTTTGGAGTTTCTTGTGCCCCCAGTGCCTTGCCACATCCCTTTTCGCCACTAATATGCCTAGGGCGCTAAAAAGCAATTGAGGTCTAGCAACCTCAATATTGCATGGAATGCCCAGAAGGCTGAACTTTGGGTCTGCATGGATGGATATCTCCAGCACCGCGTTTAATTCTCTAATGATTGCATTCTAATATTTCTGTATGGTTGGGCAGCCCCATAGAGTATGGAGGAAATCTCCCACTGCAGTCCGGCAGCGCTGGCAATCCGGGGTTTTGGCTCGTCCCATTTTGTGTAGCCTTGCTCTATCATAGTATACCTTGTGGAGAATCTTATATTGAATGAGGCGCAATCTAGCTTTGATAGCCACCTGTCTAGGGTGCATCAGGGCCACCTCCCAGTCTATATCCTCCATAGTACCCAGCTCGCTCTCCCATGTCTCCCTGAGTTTACTGAGCCTATCGCGCATGTTGTTATTCAATGTTTTATATGTAAGGGACAGCTCTTTAGCTCTTCTTGTAGTAATCTCCCTTTGAGTGGTGCATACTCTGGTAAGTCCGCCCGCACCAGTCCTTCCGCCAGTCATGCGTGAAGCAGTTTGGCATATTTGATGAATTGGGAACCATGGAGCTTATATTCGGTGCAAAAGGTAGAGAAAGATTTAAATTCACCCTTTTTGATAATGTCCCCAACATTGGTGATCACCAGCAAATCCCTGGGTCCAAAGCCTGTAACTTACTCAGTTCCTTAAGCCACTTCCCTTTCCACAACGGCATTTCCCTGGTAACCCTGTGGGCCCACCGTATATTCCTTTGCCCCCGTATAAATAATGGAAGAACGTGTGGGGTGTCAGTATCTCCTGTTCTAATCTGTACGTGGGGTGATCTCTTGCTGTGTGTATCCAGTCGTTGATGGGGGTCAGATGTGCTGCCCAGTAATAGGCCTCAAAATCCGGCAGTGCCAGCCCATCGATGTAAGGGTTACATTGTAATGTCCGCAGTGCTATCCTTGGATGCCTTTCCATCTATAATAGTGATCGTAGTTCAGTGTCTATTTCCTTAAATATTGTTCTGGGGAGTGGGTGGTAAGTATTTTGGAGGACATAAAGGAACTGGGTCAAGGTAATCATTTTAAACATAGACGCTCGTCTTATTATGGTGAGGGGCAAATTTCTCCATCTCTCCGCTTGATCCTTAAACTTAGTCAACACTGGTCTAATATTGTGGTTGCGGCAAACCTCATTATGGGGTGTAAGAAATATGCCAAGATTTTTAAAGCCCTCCATAAGCACCTTTAAATCCCCAGGCAGGGGAGGCCATTCCATTGTCTGTCTGGGGCTATACACTATTGATTTGTTCCAATTGATCTTATCGCCTGAATACCGTCCATAGTCGCCAATTATTTGGAACGGGGGGGAATCGTTGTCGGGTTCTGTTACATATAGAAGAATGTCGTCTGCGTAAAAGGATATCTTCTCCTCCTCGCGTTCTTTAGGAGTAGTCCTAAAGCCCTGCACCCCGGCGTGTTGTCTAATCGCACGTGCTGGGGATTCCACAATTAACGCAAATAAGAGTGGGAGCAAGGGGCACGCCTGTCTAGTCCCATGAACAATGGAGAAACCCTGAGAAAGTCTACCATTTACCCATAATGCCACCCATTTCCTGAAGCTTGGACTGAACCCGAATTCGACAAGTGTGGAGTCTAAAAACGGCCAGTGTACCGCATCAAATGCTTTTTCCGCATTTAATGACAGGGGGACATGTGTGGCATCGCGGTCCTTGACAGCCATCAGCCAGTTCGGCAGAGGTTCCATCGGGTAGCACATCTGGATATAAACCCAGACTGGTCGCAGTGGACAAGGGACGTTCTAATGCGCAGGAGCCCCGTTGCGAAGATTGTCGCTAATATTTTGACCTTTGTGTTTAATAAGGAAATGGGGCGTTATGAGTCGCACCTATCCATAGGGTTGCCTTTCTTATATATGGTCACTATCTGGCAGTCCAGCAATGTTTGAAATTTAGGTATGTGGAAAATTTTATTAATTTCTGACTGTTAAATGGGGGTCCGTTGTTCATCTTTGCCATCTCTTGGATCCCCCATGCTGCAAATATCTCTTCCAGACAGGGATGGTTGCTTGGGCACTAATCAATGTGAGAGTTTTCGCTATTGAGAAACATGAGTACTCATCTATGATTACAAGTATGTATTGGATTTCAGTGGTCCAAAAAAGTCGGCTGCCACTTTCTGCCATAATTGTTCAGGAAGTGGTGACATTTGTAGTGGGAGTTGGTGAGTCTTCCCACTGACTATTTGACATGGGGTGCCAAGTTTTCGAAGTGTCTTCCACTAGGGAATCTAGGCCTGAGAACCATACTCTGTCTGTTAGCGCTTGCTTGGTGGTGAAATAGTGCAGAGAGAGAGAGACAGTGGCACAAAGTTCAGCGCTCCAGCTGACCACCGGATGCAGCACCGAGGGCAGGGAGGAAAAAGAAGAGGGTCCAAGGCACATGGGCTGTTGTGTTGTGCCACACTTGCTGGGGGAAAGTTGACATCTGCAGGGGAAGGAGGGATAGGTCCCCACAGACTGCTGGGCATGGAAGGGCGTGCAGATTTGAAATGTTTTTCCCACTAAACTGTTTAGGTTGGAAAACCATACTCTGTCATGTAGGCCTCTTTTGGTAGCAAGGATCCCCTGGTGGTTTTCGTGTGTCAGGTCAACGATTTGCTTGCGCAGTGTTGATGGGGGGACGGGGCACTGTCCCGTAGAAGTAGGCCTCATTCTGTGGTCAAGAGTATATCATTTACATGTCGGAATTTGTTCAGCTCTTGTCTGTTGGCATCGTCTAGGTGTAGACATTTGTTGTTTTCTGTTCTCTTCCTTGCTTCCCTTAAGGTGGCTACCACTCCGCGATGCCCCTCGTGAGCCAGGTCTATCACTTGTTGATGCAGGGTGTTCGGGAGTACTAGCGTTTGTCCCTGAGCATGAGCCCACACTCTGTGATGGAGGGCTCCTCTTTTACACACCGGAATGTGTTCAAACTGTGTTTGTCAGGCTCTGAGGGCTGTCTTTTAGGTGTCGCCACCTGTCCTGTTGGTGCTTTTTCACTTCTTGTAGCGTGGGGTCCTTCCATGTGTGTTCTCCTATAATCTAGAGGGGTACTGATGGTGGGGTGGCCTAGTCAATGACCAAGTGTACATATTCTTCGGCTGTGGATCTCCTGGACCTCTGTGTGCAGTGGGTGTCTGAACATGTAGTCAACTGGATTGCTGTCCTTTACAGGTTTGTGGATTATGGTGTAAGTGTATTCCTGCAGGTGGATTCCCCATCTCTCAATGCTTTTTTACCACAGGGTTTCCAAAGATTGTTAGGAGTGCCTGATGGTCTGTTATTACAAAGTGTTTCCCATAAACAAAGACATGGTAGTGTTTGCAAGTGCATGCAACAGCTAGGCTCTCCTTTTCGGTTTGGGAGTATGCCCTTTCCGTATCTGTGAGACTTCGGCTGGCTTCGCATTTAAGCCCTTTCTTCTGTTGGGCTAATACAGCACCAAGACCCGCTGGGCTGGCGTCTACTGTAAGTGCTGTGCATAGTTTGGGGTCACAGTATGACCTGATGGTGGCTTGGCTGACTTCCCGTTTGATGGTTCAGAAAGCTTGTTTGCATTGAAGGGTCCATTCAACCGATCGTCCTTGTTTTGTGAGCTCTCTTAGTGAGATGCTGATGGTGGCGTAGTCTTGGATGTATCTTTGTACTGGGTTGTGGTGGTTGTTCCTTCTTCTTATCTGAGGCTCCAGCGTTATGGTGAGGTTGTCGCCTTCCATTGTTGCCAGTTGAAATGTCCATACATCAAAGAACAGGCAGCAGACGGATAAGGTACATGCACTTATTCTTTATTTGAGCCTCTGCAATACAGGATCTGAGACCACTCGTGTCGACCTTCTTTCTCCAACTGCCCTCATCTTCCTCCTGCCTCTGCGTGTTCCTCCCTGGGCTCCACCCCATATTCACACTCGCCCCATGTTCATTTCCTGTCATGGTGGTGGTGTCTGTTCAGCTAGAGCGCTGACCAGCAGAGTTAGTTTTCGCCCATTGACTACATTACATCTTACATGCCCAGTCTACAAAAAGCTCCTGCCAATTTACCACCAGTTAGTTATAAGTTGCTTCCTTAAGTTCTTTCTCTCTGCAGTTAAATATTTTGGGGTATAGATAACCTCAATCTTCTAAATATATGGTGTTTGGTGGCTTTTCGCACCCCAATTACTGACTTCTTTCAACGATTTTTTGAGTATCATTTGGTGTGCAAATGGGGTTTGAAATCCATTGAGAAAGTTAATAAATTTCCACAAAGTTATGTCTTTGAGTGTTTACCACATTTCCAGTTGTTAGACCATTCCTCCATCACACTTTTTGAAAAGCCAAATATTCCCATCGCTAATGTTAAGCTTACAACGGTGGCAACCTCACTACGCCGTATTACTGGCAGATTTTCTGCCAACATAAGTGAATTATGATGTTGCTGTAGAATCTACTGATCCGGATTCTGTGCATGAAGAGTGCACATATATTTGGATAATATGGATTCAGAATTCACACATTGTAATTTAAGTGTTTTTTTTTTTTTATTGTTCATTCGATTAATTTGTATTGATCCTCCAGTGCATGAGTGACTAGTAAAGCTTACATTACACACCCCACCCCCGAAATTTATCTCAGTGACACTTGCCAACTGCATCATGGGACATTGACAGTATTTCCTCAACTCTATAGTCTTTAACGCTTAAGTTTGTATGGAGGTTATTCCCAGTATTCTCAATATCCCTGGGCTGCCACTGACAAACTGTACTTCCTACATTCCATGCTACATCTGAATATGGCTTTTACTAGGATGAAGGTGCAGTGTGATGACCTCCGATCTCTGCCTGGGAAATGACTTAGAAATATAACCTAGAAATCTTTGCTATTTAGTGGAACCAGGGTATGACATGTATATATTCACCTCATTAACTTTTACGACTTCATGTGTTTGTACAAAAAGAAAAATGTAATTGGTGGTTTTATAGTCAGTCAAATGTCTATTTAGACCTTAGTCTTTTAAACAGGAATTCTTACAAACACAATAAACAAATAAAAACCAGCATAATATCCAATATAATACAAGATATATAATTAAAACAAAATTCATCCAATATATAAAATCCACCTCACCGAAAAACAGCATAGCAGATAATCTAAAAACTTCATACAGTTCAATAAAAATTCCCTCAGTTCGACTTTAGTAAGGTATCCACAGACAATAAAAATCGCCCCATGGTATACGTCACATCGAGAAATTTCATTTCAACCAATAATTTAATTGCTTGCCCCCTATCCTTAATATCATATTTTATAAAAATAGGTTTTAAAAAGGTCTTCCGTTGAGATAAAAACCATAGGCAATCTACAAGAGTGTGAATTTGATCACCTTTCATGTTAAGGCCACATTTGCATATTTTCCCTTCATTCAGCAGAACACCATATCTTTCTTACATCAAAACATGGTTTACCCACATCTAAATCTCAGGAGACTTCAACATATCTTAATGATGGGGAGTCGCTCCAAAGGTCTCCCCTCCCATCCATGACTTTATCAAGTGGGAGACAGATTGTTTCTTCCTTAGATGTGAGATCCTCATCCCAGGAGACCTGCTTTGTTGTTCTTCTCAGCTCCTCCTTGCTCACTCCTATCACGTAAATGCCATCGGCTGATTCTATTAGTTCCCTACAGCAAGTTCAGATCCTCCCTCTAACTTGGCAAGCCCATGCAAGCTCGCGTTGCAATATCTCCTTTTTACATAACAGAGCGATTTTAGGGAATTCCCTACTATCTATTCGTATCCAAACTTTTATTATCTCTGCATGTGCTAAATGAGTCCACCCCGTCAGGCCTGTTTCCGCTCTAGCTGCTTACACCATGGAGGAAGATGGGAATGAGAATAGACTTTTTAGGCACCTTCCTTCTTTAAGGTCCCATTTCTTTTTGCCCCCAATGGCGATCACCTCAACACCATACTGAGACTGTGGCCTTTTCAAGGCCTGATAGGCCAGCAGTACTGGCCGCAGGCAGGAGCCCACATAGCGATTTTCACATTTTTTCAGCCTTCCTACAGATGAAAGCGCCTTAGCTTGTGTCGAGGCAAGGTGGTCCTTCCAGCCTAAATTATGGCAAAACCACACCCCTAAATATTTATATTTTTAACTTTCTCTATTTTAACTTTATTTATTATCCAACACAAGCGATTCCTTTGTCTTACTATCGGGAGCGATTTAGTCTTTTCCATATTTATTTTTAGTTTCTTCTTCTTGCAGTAATCTGCAAATATATCAAATTTTCTCTGGAGCCCAATTCCTGTCAGATCAAAGATCACTAAATCGTCTGCATATAAAAGACCGCTAATGTGCTTACCATTCATTTTTGGGCTAAATGTATTTGATAGACTGGGGAAGATGAGCGATGAACAGGGAAAATAGTGTAGGTGCCAATACACACCCCACTCTTAGGGCCGTTTTTATATTGATTCTTTTGGTAAGGGATCCTTCACTATCCAGTTGAACTTGGGCCCAATTATCTCTGTGGAGTTCCTGCAAAATTAAGAGCAGATCTTTAGGAATCCTGTATGTCACTAATGCTTTCCATAGCAAGGTTCAATCAACAGAATCAAATGCAGAGCTGAAGTCTACAAAACAGTACAGACCCGAGCTGGTCTATAGACTTCTTTGCAACGGCCCATAGACTGAAGCAGTGGTCAATCGTCAAGCGGTTCTCTTTGAAACTACCCTGTTCCTGTGGGATAATAGAATTTACTTCAGCCCACTCCTTTAACATCCCCAAGAGGATTTTTGAGAAGACCTTACCACTTACATCCAGCAGGTTTATTTGCCGGTAATTTCCTGGGAGGGCATACTCGCCTTTTTTATATATAGGTTTAATCACTGCTTGTCAGAACACTAACCTGGTGCCAGAGGTTCCACAGGAGCAGAAGAACTTTTCCCAGCACCCCGAAGTGAATGTTTTCAAATTAACCTTGATAAACATTCACCAGGGGGAAGGGATTTGGGAGAAAAGAGAAGAGAGACCGCCTTGAAGGTCCAGGTAGTGTCTTAGATATCTGCCTGAATGAGTTCTGACTTCTGCCAACAGGAAAATATTAAAACAAGACAATACCTACAAGTAGAGAAAATGACAAGAATAAATGACTGTTCTCACGCTGCCCCACTCACTATTCTTATGCATGCTAATAACAGTCTATATGCTAACATTCCTGAAATACAATTCACAATACCTATTTGAGCTTCAAGAACTAGCCCCTCTCTTATTGGTAGTTGAGAAGAAATAGTTCGTTATTCTTTATAAGAATTGTTTTCAAAAGTTGAATATATAAATATATTTATACATGTATTTAATAAGTCTTTTCCTCTGAATTGGTGAGAGATGTTCGAGAGAAAGTTCTGCTCCTTTATACATTTTTTAGAGGCGTCTTGAAAATAAATATACTCTGACTTCTGAGAAATAATTATTCCTTACTTGAGTTTCACAAACTCCATTTCTTACTTGACAGTCGGATTTAACTGCTCTGGAAATGACGAATACTTGACTTCTAAGCCGCTCCTTAACTCTGAATTGTAGGTCACCTCACTTGAACATTGCTACTCCTAAAAAACGTGACTTGTTTATAATCCAAAAAGGAAAAACTACTCCTTGGGTGTTTACACCAGCCTACAGGTAGGCGGAGATATGGCAGGAGTCTTTCATGTACAAAAATCAAAACATTTCTGAGGTAAAAATTTCGGCGCAATGCTGAGGCGCTGCTCTCTGGAAACAACTTCAGTTGAAGTGCGCCGCGCAAGCTTTGCGCAGCCGAACTAGTACCTAGAGCTCCTCTGAGGGTTTGCAGGAAGAATGGAACGCCGACCTGCAAGAAACTCGTGGCAGCCATGTTGGATTTCCGCCAGGCAGCGAGAGCTCAGTTCTTTCAAAAGAATACGTAAGAAGAAACAAGAGCAAGGCAGCCGAAGTCTCCAGTGGGGGTATCTATTAATTTTGAATCTTTTTTTGTAACCTTGTCTCTTAAAACTAAAAATCGAATTTGAATTCCTGACACTGCTCCCTTCCAACTATCCCGATATATTCCTGTTGCAAGGATTTCCTGGAAAAGAGTATGAAACAGGTGGGTCCACCATGCGGTGTTTGATTTTATTATTACGGCCGGTAGATTGTCCTGGTCGGCAGCCTGAGTAAGTTAAAGCGTTTCACTTGTTTTCTTGATTGCTAGATCTGTGAACCCATACTTTGTCTCTTTCTTATTAAGGAATCTTTTAGGGCACTGGTCCGTTGTGGCAAAGTTATTATAGGCCCCCTCTGAAATTTTTACCCATGCATCTTCACCTATAGAGCCTGTTATAGATCCCAGAGTATTTCCCATTCCACTTTGTATCAGCCTCCAAAATGTCCTTATATTTTTGGTCTCTATAGTCTCCATCATTGCTTCCCTGCATTTTGCATTTGCTTCCCGCTTCTTCCTAGCGATCAGATTTTTAAATTCTTTCTTAAAACTGAGCAAACGTAATCCCTCCCGGTGTTATTTCTTGAATATCTAGTATATCTTTCAAGCTTACGAATGTTACTTTTTAGGATTCTGCATTCTTTATCAAACCAATTATTTTTTGCCTGGTTCATGGATTTGTTTATTTTGTGTAGTATTAAAGGTTGTCACTTCTATTTTTAGACAAGCAACAACCTTTTTTATTATTTCATCCTACAAGGATAGAGAATCAGAGGGAACTATCCCATATGTTAATACTTATTATTTATATTAAAGGGCCTTCAATAGCTTAGATGCTTCTCTGAGAGTCTTGTTCTCAAGCGCTTCGAGCATCCAACCTTTAGAGGGAGGTCCCACAACTTCCTAGGTACTGTATCCACGTCGAAAGTTGTACTTAAAGGGTAGTGATCACTCCCCTCCAACTGGAGTACCCAAATTTCCAAATTATTCAAAAGCCCCGACCTGTACAAACACGTATTCAATTGGGCAGTTCTGGTTACCATGCAGAAACGTTTTCCTTGTTGGGATATCCCCGCATACTCGACCATTTAGGCTCACAAGGCCATTTGACAATAGGAAATCCAATAAGGCTACCTCCTTCCCTGAGGCCTCATTTGACGAGAAACCAACACGTTGTATATTAAGAGCAGCTAAACAGTCCTCTTATTTTTCCTCCACAGACTCAGAAAACAATTTATGGTTAAAGTGTCCCATCAAAATGATCAGGTCATGCGTGTACTGTGCACCTATATTAATCACATCCTCTTTAAACGCTTCCATATTTCCCCTATAAATACAAGCTCTTCTTGCATGCATTATAGGCATTCAAAATAATGATACATTTCTTCCCCATAGTTACATTTGCCACCTTTATGCCACAAGCCAGTATCCAATTGCACCGTGTCTTAATTTCCCATACGCTTGAGGCAATTCTGGAGGACACCAACGTCAACAGGCCCCCGAGGGTCGCCCTGAAGCACTCCCTATTGCTTTCAGATTGACCCCCAGGAATCCATCGATCTGTGGAGGCTCACTACACAGTCATGTCTCCTGGAAGCACAAAATTGTATACTGTTCAATTATTTCTTTAAACACCTGCAACTGCATTATGTTGTTTAGCCCATGAGAACTCCAGGAGAACAAGCTAATGCTGTGCTTGGGAGCGCATCCCTAATCCACATTACTTGAGTGTTCCCATTCACCTACAGCCTCGTCCCAGTCCGGGCAGTCATACCTATTTAGATTGTGGTTTTATAGGTTACTCTTGGTTGAGACCGCATCCAAATTCTTCTCAATTTCATTCTCCCACCTTCTATTGCTCATCATTTTCCACTTCTCAAACATTTACCTTTAGACCTTTGAAAATGTTCTTAATTCCATTAACACCTAATATTATGTGTTCCATGAGAACTAGAAAAAAAGGAAAAAGCAGATTCTATGACCTCTGTAATTAGTCTTTGTCTGCATCTCAAGCCCCCTACATTAGGAGAGGATGTCTACTGCACCGACTGCATACTAGGATTTTTAGCAGTACACTTTCTTGTCTTTGTGCATAGTGTTCCCAAAGCTTGCATGCTCTTAGTGCTAATGTAGCAAGTCTTCCCAGTCCGACACACAAATCTCTGGTTTTTGCACAGACAGACTTCTCCAAGTTATTTTGCCCCGATCCACAGTTCTCACAAACATTAACGCCAAACAGAATATCTGCCATGGGCCAGAGAGGGACCTAATTGACTTTATTACTCATCCCAGTTTGGCTCTTCATCTGCTTCACCTGCGGTGTTTAGCACTTAGGTAAGTTTTTCAACTCTAAAAATAATCTGCCTTCATGTTCAAGAGCCTGAACCCTTTGAGTATTTTTTCACAGATAAACAGAACAAAATGCACATTCATGTTCAGTGTTCTACAAGGTTTGCTGGAGAAAGAGTATTTAAAAAAAAAAAATATATATATATATATATATATATATATGTTCTTCCTCATAGGTTTTAACTTGAGTTAACGTTCAGCTTTCCAGCCAATCCTCACCATAGAATCGTCACTAAGATGCATCAGGAAGACCCAGCCTCTTCTGCAGATGAGAGGGAAATTGCAACATTGGTGCTGGTGAGCTGTTACGCAGTGGTCATTGAAGATACTTAAATTATTCACCTGCGTAGAGGAGTCAGTGCCCCGTCAGTTTCAGTTTTCAATACCCATCAGGTCATTTTGGGTTCTAGCTAAAGGAGGAGTGACATATGCCATCAGATATGATATGTGAACTTGAGGGTGGATGTAATCAAACTCACTGGAATTGTTCTGGGGTATTTTTGATTCAAAGGAGTGATAATCAACTCTCTGGAATTGTTTTTTGGTATTTTTGATTAAAAAAGAATGAATTACTATTTTCCTAAGAAATGCAATATTATGTGATTTAAGGTCCGCTATATAATAATGTAAAAAGTATGATACCTCTCAAAATGACGTTGTGCACAAATTACGGTTGTTTCATAAAGCTATATAGCAGTTACTAAAAGGTTAAAATAAGCCATGCTGTGTAATTAAATAGGTGCAGTCAAGCTGAATGCACAAGCATACAGCAGCGCAGTTATGAAGGTAGTTGAAGTTGGTGAGGGATAGTATATTAGCTAAAATGACATGCTAAAAATCTACTCACTAAGGATTGACCTGTGTTATTGGCCTGTTGGGACATGGGCTACCTATTATAAAGACATTGACACGTTTCGACCTTAGAAGAAAAAAAAAGTGTGCTACTTTGATCTTTTTACAAACACGATAAATTCACCTTCAGGCATGTTTCCTTCTGCAGTCTATTTCCTTTGCAGCCTCTCTCTTCCACACTTCAGTGTCTTGTTCTCTGTGCATTTTCTTCCTCTATTCTAGTCCCTCCCCTGCAGTTTCTCCCAACAGAGGTGGATACCTCACGGCCCTCATATGGCGTTTTAGCAATGATAAACCACTCAGTTTGAAGGAGTAAAAGGTTTAATAAGATGCCTCTGCCTGGCATCTCTCCCTTAGCGGTCTAACCATCGCAAATTGAACTTTAAACTGAGAGGCTCCAGTGAAAGGCGGAACATTGAACGCCGCTGAGTGTTCGAAAAGGTTAGGCTTTCAAATATGTATATGGTGGAAGGAATGATTCCTGAGATACAAGTCATGCAGTGTGTATATACGGATACATTTATATACACATTATCGGGACCGATACTGGGAGCAATATATACAAAAAAAATGTCTCAACCTAACTACTAAGTGTATCTCACCTTCTTGGGCTATCTTTCCCCTGAGTAATCTCTTAATTCCCCCCCAGCCATCTTTCTTTCTACTCCAGTGGTCTGTTTCCCTGTAATTTCCCGTTAGTAGTAACTTGCTCAATTGGTGTTGTGTGTGGAGGGATAATTATTTGTGTCAAAGCTGAAAAAGTATGCAGAAATCAGTTTGTTGATGCGTAGTCTAAATTTCTAAAAAGATTCAAAAGTAAAAATAAGAGTTTTCCAAAGAAGAAAGTGTTCCATGTTCTATCAAGAGTGGCCGGGGAAAAGAGGTATGGAGGAGTGGCAAAGTCGCTAGTGGAGGAGGAGCTGATAAGAATTTGAGTTTAGGAGTAATTGAGCTTGAGGAAGAGAAAAAACATTCAGTCCTCGATGGTGCCAAGGCAATAATACTTAATTGTCAATTTAGGGTAGATTCTCGCAGATACAGCTAGGTATCACCTGCACACTGGTGACTAGAGGTACACATGCAGCTACTGTCTCACTTAGCCCTTCCATATAGATGTTTGAGAATGGATCCTAGATTGGAGGCTTGACTGACTCCGAAAAGCTTGAGGATATCTACAGTTCTTTACAATCTGGCAATGCCCAGCACAGAAAAATGTAAATCAGTCCTGGAAACCTATGCCCCTGGACACGTCCCCATCCTGCCCTCAGGATAGACAGTCATGGTTGTTACTCCGACCTTACGGTCCACTATATTGTATGCGGTCATGCTATCCAACACTTTGAGTAGGCTGCCACCCTTTCTTCCAATTAAGGTATACCACTGAGGTTAGATTCTGTGATATTATTTTTCCTGCCGCAGTCTTGTTTGTGCAAAAAAATAGGCCAAGAGATAACTAAATGTAGCCGCTACTGCTCTCAGTTCCCCTCTAAGTGACACAATACAAAAAAATTACAGGTTTAATAGAAAGATTGAGACGAGAAGAGAGGACAGTCTTAATGACCGTCCCAATCCAGCAAGAAAAATAACTCCCAACATTAGAACAAGTTGCACCAATCTTAATCTTTTTCCTCCTTTTAATTCTTTTTTTGTTTTTAAATCAGGCACAGGCTTCAGATCTTGAAGTGGCAACCTCATTCCTTCAGACGCCATCACTTGATCCTTCTGATCTTAGGAACATCTGTTCAGTCTCAAACCTCTCGTACCCATGATACTGCAGCGTGGTGTGGCACAAGAAATATGATGGCCCCATATCAAAGCTAGATGCCCTACTTCTCTTCCCATTTTCCTCTCGCTCCCGGTTTCTCCCTCCCTCCCGCTGGCTCCTCCCATGTGTGCCCGTGACCTTATGTATCTGTCCCAGAAGTATTTCCATTAAGTCTGTGGCCAGGATTGCTGACTACATCCAAATAACTCCTCACTCTCTCCTCTCCCTCAATGCACCAACTCCCCCAGCTCTCTCTTTCGTCCATTCTGCTCTAGTCTCTTCCTCACAAATTCGCAACCGCCCTCTGTTTCCCACTCCCTCTCGTATTCCTTTTCCCCTGCCCCATTCTTTTCTAACCATCCCTTTCTCCCGGTCACTCATGCACACTTCTGTCTAAACCCTCTTTCGCTCTCTGTCTCTCACGCAGATATCCTGCTCCGGTATAATGCTCTCTCTTGTCATGCATTAGCCCCGACCCTTTACAGAAACCCCTTCCCTATTTTTTTAATTCTTTTTTCCATTGGTGTCATTTATTTTCCAACTTTCCTCCCTCGTAACCTATTTCCCATTTTCTGGTTTCCAGTGCTGCAAGGTCATACGAATGGCAATAGCTCTATGCAAATATGATCACTCCATTGTAAACAAAAAAAAATAATTTAAAACATTGTCATTTACAACGCCAGTAGCTCTAACGTTCACAAATGCGAGACCGATTGCATTGCAAATGCTTGTCTCAAATGGAGTGGGGAGCAAGGTCACAGGGAATGCATTTCTGGTATGGAAAAAAATTAATGGATTGCAATCTCATTTAACAAATCCCCTTCCCAATAACTCAGACACTGGGCCGAGGGGGTTAGTTGTAAATTCAAAGTTGGACTGCAGCCACCACCTGTGTTGTACCATGGGCGTGGTTGCATCCCAAGCTTGTCGGTCGGTATATCCTGTCCCATTAGTTCAAAGCAGCACAGAACTACGACTCCTAATCTTAGTCTCCCAAGAGATTCCAGGCAATTTTCCTTGAGTATCTGGTTCCAAATCATCTTGTGAAACTGGTTTCCCTGGGTAGCCTCAAAATAATGGTTGTAACTGCTGATGCAAGTCTGCTGGGATGCAGTGTAACATTTGGCTCCCAAATGACACGAGGAAAGTGGCGGGCAACAGAGGCCTTTTGGCCATACAATTGCAAAGAGGTTTTCTGACATCCTTCGTGCACTTCATGTTTAAGCCCCTTTTCTGATAGACCATGCCCTGAACTGAAGATCAGATGGCTCACTTTCATATAAACAGCCTGGGGGCGAGTATGTTCAGTGACTCTCAGGAAATATGTGCGTGGGGAAAAAGTACCTAAAATTCTCCATCCCCACTGGCAGCGAGTCCATTTTCCATGGAATCAAGATTGTGCGTGCCAACCACCTGAGTCAAAGTTGCCCATGTATTTCTCCATGTTTGTCAACTTTGGTGTTCAGAGATGGCTAATTGAGAGACTTGTTTGTGTAGGAGTAGCATATATCTCGTTTTTTTTTTGTTCAGGCGCCCCTACTCTACAGACATAGAGAGTAGATGTGCTGGATTTCCTGTGTTCTCTGGGTCTGATATCCTCTTTTCCCGCCATTTCTTGCCGAGTGCACCCAAAGGTGGAATTGAAACAAGACTCTCCTATGCGTCTTCCTATCTAAATTATGTGTTATCTTCACCAAGAGAACAGAAAACTAAAGAGTTATTGTTGGACTGCAAAATGTGTTCCAGAGAAAATGCATTGTGCTCTTTGTATATAATAGCCATGAAGGGTGTGGCTGGCGCACAGACCCCATAGCAGGCGTCACTGCTGAGCTCTGAGATCAGGCCACACACCTGCTGAACTGTCATGTTTACGGAGTCACTTTGCGGTTTAATGAACTAAGCCCCTGATTTAGAGTTTGTCGGGTGGTTTACTCCATCACAAACATTGTTGCCATAGGTTATTATGCCCATGTAACAAGGCAGCCAGTCTAAGGAAGATTCATGTGTTACATTGGTACTTCATGCCAGCCAGGTTGGGAGTAATGTTTGGCACTTAAATACTCTGCTGGAGGGCTTGACAAGGTACCATGACACATATTTGGTGGTAACGCCACCATATTCCGGTATACTGGAGAGTAAGAACAATCTGTATTAAAGACCTAGTCATGCTCCTAGAATACACAGGGCACAAGGTTGTACCTACTCACGTCTTCCATGGGTAAACTAATCACACTTATGGTTCTTGTGGCTAGGCTTTCAATTGTTTAGTTCCGGTAGTCTTCTCCCCCTCAGATCGCGCGGTGCACTAAACATCGGCATGTCGTCATAATAGAGAAATTGAAAGCGAGTGTTCAAGACACTCTGTTGAAGTTTGAGTGAGTCTGGACCACCTTCATTTCATTTGTCACAAATGACCCGGCTTCAGACGCAGCCACCTTGTTTGTTCGGGACATGACAAAAAACTCTACATTGGGGCAATGTCCCCTTTGCATGTTAATTGAGGTTTAATGTGGGGGTTACTGCTTTCGTAACCATGCAGGGTAGAAATTCATGGCACATGATGTATTGTTCTTTAGAAACATTATTTCAATTGTTGCCTATATTGACGCTTTCTCTGTGAATGGTGCTGTCTTATCTGCTCTTATGTGCTCATTGCATACCACCCTGTCATGAAAACTTAATAAATAAGGTAGTTATAAACAGAAAAAGTCACAATAAAACCTCCACAATGAAGATGTATGCATGTTAGTGTGCACATCACCAACAGTGTCTTCAAGTGAGCTGCAGGTTAGGCTTTTTAAGGGAGATCCTGAGGTAGTCTTCCTGGTACCCTTGGCTTTTCAACTTTTTAAGAGGTTTGAAAAATCACCATTTTCCTCAGCATTATATTGTGCAAACTCTGGCCTGGGGCATTGGAGCACTTTACATGGACACCAGTTACATTACATGAGGTTAGGCTCACGGAGTGATTACGTGATTTGCCCAGAATCACTGGATTTTGAGCAGATACTGGGACTGGAGCCTGGTTCCCCAGTTCCAAAGTCGGCAACTCTGGCTGAAATGCCACATCCTCTCCCACAATATGGTGGTGTCTGCACTCATGCCTTGGATCTTCCTGTGGTGTTGGAGACATAATTGGGAGGCGTGTAACAATGGAGGAGGGTTGGGTTAGTTCACTGCAGAATTATACTATGATCCATTGAGATTATCATCTTGCACATCAGCCCTTTCTATTTTCCTAAGATATTATCTGCATTTCACATTGATCAGGTTATCTTTCTACTAATATTTTGCCTGACTGTATCCTCTCCAAAGTACTCTCTGAATGCCTGCTTAGTTTACATAGCCCTGTGATTATTTGGTTTGTCTGGACAATACTTCTTAGTTGTATCTGGCAGATGCCTCGTTTTTAAAGTTAAGTTTTCTTGTAGAGGTAAAACATATTCAGAAGCCTCCATTAGTAGATGTGTTTGGATTCCAGAAAACTAGACCTGAAACTTCAGAGAATGATTCAGTGGTGATAAAGCTCAGGCCATCTGGACATACTCATCCCACTTAGGATGACAAACTAAAGTATTCAAAAAAGTGATGGATAGAATGCTTGAATTAATCTCAGCCACTGGTAATCACTCTGGCCACATCCCAGTGGCTGAGATTAATTCAAGCTTTCCATCCATCTCTTTTTTTGTATATTTAGTGTGTGTGAGAAGCTGGCTTAGTATATGGTGCTCACTTATGTAAGTGTAGCACCTTGCACTAATCCAGATGACCCTTATGGTGATTTTAGTGGTCTTAGACAACCTTAGAAAGCTCTCTAAGTGGTAGCTGTGGAGAGCAGCCTTCAGGCTTAGTGTAGAAGGAGTGTAAAAGCAACTTGTTTTACCAGAACGTAATCTTATTGGAACAGATTAAGTGAAAAAGAACCGCACAGTGTATTTATAAAAATAGGTATTTATTATAAGACACTCACTAACACATACAAATATCTCCTACTCGGAGATATACGTAATGCACACAATACTTTGTAAAGAAAACCGGTAAGTAGCTCGGTATACAGAGTAGTCACCAGATGGGGACCAAACCATATACTAAAATAGTGGTATGCGGGCCACGACCCAAGTCAAGACTTTACCCAGAGGACGTAGAAGTGCTGGGAACCCAAGGAACCACCAAAGGTAAGTAACCAGGACCCCCACGGAGGCAGTGTGCAGTGTGAGAACACGACCGTGTGTTCAATTCAAGTCAATGGGTATGTCGCGGTTGCAATTTTAACGAAGATGGACCCTTCCCAGTGGACCCTGGAGGAACCCTTGTGAAAGACAGAAGGTTGGAGAGCCACCCCACTCGTGGATACCATAGGAACCAGGATACCAGGTGCGAAGTGACGTCAGAAACTGCAGTCAGAGTCAATGGAGGACTTCAGGAAGAAGGGGAAAGTATCCGGTGGAATCCAAGCTCGGATTCAAGAAGAGTAGAAGCTGTAAGCAGAGGGGACAGAGTCTAAGTCACTCAGGAGTGACCAGGGGCACGGGAGTTGTGCCCACCAATGTCGGCTGTTGCAAGGAGGTTGACGGTGCCCTTGTTTCTGTAGCTGCGTGAACAAGGCGACACAGAGGACGTCCAGGAACGATGAACGAGCTGTCCCACGTCGGATGTCGATATCCAGAGGGTCGGTGTCCGGCGGGAGCACCAACGGGCCTTGACAACGGCATTGCGTGGCAGAAGATGACAAGGTACGGTGTCGGGACCAGCAAGGTCCAGGAGACTCACTAAGGTTAATTGAAACTGGGCAGGCCCGAGCAAGCAGGGGAGCCCACTGAAGTTGAAGAAGACCCTTCGACAGGGCCTGAAGATCTCTGGAGACAGGAGTCGCCCAGCCTTAGCAACGGCCAGCCGACGCGGTGCACAGGGATGCGGTCCCAGGCATGTCGACCAGGGATACTGGCTGCATACTCTGTCTGAAGACAGTGCAGGCCTCGGAAAAGCTGTAGGACCATCACCTGTGTTTACCGTCCCGGTGGAAGACCAGGATCAGCAATCGGTCAGTTGTGTTGCGGTGCCTGTGGATGCAGGGGACTCCTTCACTCCAAGTGAGATTCCTTTGGGTGTCTTTAGATGTCCACAGGACCTGGAAAGGGCCTGTATGGGCACAGACACTGACTGGGCAGCAGGCTTGCGGAATGGAGAGATCAGGAGTAGACCGAGTCTTCCCGGTTCCAGTCTCGGTTCCAAGGCGAAGTCCAATATGGTCAGTCCGACGCAGTCTGCACGACTCGGTCAGGATGTCCAGACGGTTTGAAGAAGATGCGGAGCTTGATCTGAATCGAATCTAGGGACCCACCTACAGGTAAGCCCTTAAGTACTCTAAGGAAAGGGTTGGGACAATTCAGCGTTCCCTCCCAGGGGAGGGGTCGGACAGTGGGGAGGATACTCCCATGTCCTTTGTCCAGTTTCGCACCAGAGCAGGAGCCAATGGCTCCCTGAGCTGGTTTGAACTGGACTATGCAAGGAGGGCATCAAATGTGCCCCTCAAGTAGACTGACTGGCGCTCGCAAGTGCTCCCACCCTGCCCCAATACACTAAACCCTGTCTGGGAGGTGGTCACACCTCCCCATGACCGGATATCTATTGTCCTTCCTTCCCCTGCTCAAGCTTGGCTCAGCAGCAGGAGGGCAGAAACATGTCTCGGGTCATTGCCAGCCCTAGCTTGCTGTCTGGTTCTGGAAGACGGGTACCAGGAGCACGGAGGGCCTCCCGAAGGAGCTTTACAGTGCATGGAATCATACCTCCCACACCGTTTAAGGTGTGGGGGTATGATTCCAACAGGTTTTATAAACAAAAAAATATTGTTTTTTTGTATACAGCGCATATATGAGATAAAATATTTTAACGTGACGATTCAGAGTTCTTTTTAGATGTTGTGTAGTCCCCCATGCATGGAAATGCTAGCACTTAGTAGGAGGTGGAAGGATACACCAACCAGCCAATAGCATGGTCCAGCAAAAGATGAGTCTGCATTTTAAAGCATTACAGGGAGCAGTACTATAAAGCCAGACCTGAAATCTCACCTGATAACACGGGCTTTAAGGTCACTCTGCTGGTATCAAATGGAGGAAAGGATTATCTTGAGAATCCTTTTATTGTGAATAAGGCGTACCTGAACAGTGCAAACGGAGGACAAGACCCACGCGACTTGGAGAAATCACTGCCCCATTAAGAACCAGTGATTTCCTTTGAACAGCTCACTTTCACAGGTTATCCAGGCGCCTATCTTCAATGTGTTAATTTTGGTCACCTTTTATTAATAGAGGAAAACAAATAGTAGGACGAGCTCGTGTTAAACAGTAAAAGAAAAATCTGTACGTGAGTAGCTGGTACGATTCTAAAAATTAGTTTGGACAAAGGATCTCGGCTGTGGCCTGAGCATAGAGTCGAGTAAGACAACTGGCGGTTGTAAACGCGAATGTTTGTTTCTATACTGATTGGTGACCAAGAATGTTCACCCCATATTTCTTTTGCTCCCCGCGGTGACATTTCAGTCAACACCACCATTGTTTTAAATGGGCATTACATAGTGTGCTACATAAAGAGAGTTTATTCCCGAAATACAGCTTCCTGTATAGTGCAATACGGTCTGAAGAAAGAGCCATAAAAAGTGCTCTGTAGTTGGTAGACTTTAAAAAAGGTAGAAATGGTATGCCTATGGTCAATAGAGGTGAAAGGAAAAGAGATAATGAAGCACACGCCCAAAAGCTATCCAAATACTTAATTCTTGACGAAACCGTACCTTATAATTAGCAGCCAAATACTTTTGAGATGCTATTTAGTTACACTAACGCCCCAAATATTGAGCAACTCGCCTGTCGCTTTAATCGCATCCTATTTCTGTAATTTCTCCAATACCATCATACCCTTTGGAAGAGACTATACACAATGTTGATTTTCTCTTTCTGACCTTTACACTTTCTTCATGTATGTTGCAGAACTGGATAAACTAATTTGGTGGTTTGAGTAGAATGTTTCTGTACAGACTCTAGGACATATTTCAGTGTTTTCATATTATATTGTTTGAAGCAATAAGAAATATGTAGAAGGGGAAAAGGATTTAAGCATAACAGTATGTTCTTGCTAGTTTCGTGGGGAAAGTTGTGGTACCTGTTTAAAGGGATGTGTCCTAAATGTTAGCAAAAGCTGTAAACTATGTGCCAGTTGCTATGGGTTTTGGAATACTGAATACATGTGTTGGATTTGAAAATGTTTGATAAACGTACTTGAGAGAATGTGGATGAGTACCAGAATTTTCTGATTAGCAATTATTATTCAGTCACTAACGTTTTGTGCTTTTTTTCGTCAACCTACTTTGCTGTCTGTGCTTCCTTTTACCCAACTGTGATTACAAAACGATACCCCTATACTTATTCATTTTCTTCCCTTCAATTTAAGCACATTAATGTGGTGGCGCCCAATAGTTGAGCAGCTTCTTTTATTTCATTAGATTGGTTCATTACACTCTAAAGTGTAGCATTGCCCTCGACCTGCCACTAGAGGGCACTGTGACTTAATAAATCCGAACACCTGTAGAGAATCACATGTCCCTCCTTAACTGGCTTTCTCAGCTGCCTAGCGACCATGATTTTTCGCCATGTTGCTTCCCCGTCACCAGGGCAACTGACAGGGTTCCAATGTTATTTTCTTTGTCTCTTAAGCCATGCTTCCCTGCTCTCTAGTGTACTCGTGTGAATGAATGGGTCCGAGGCTTGTAAGCAGAGTATCGAAAGGCTGCCCAAGTAGAGTGTCGTGTTCTTGAATATTATATGCTGCCGAAAGTGCATTCTTTATTGTGCTAAACAATCAATCGTTATGAGCTTTTTAAAGTGCCTGCGTTTTAAATTCTGATCTGAATATAATTCAATAACCTCTGCTGGTCACATCTATCACTGGTTACGCTTTAATTTAGGCTCTGTGATACATTGCACAAGTTCTTCCACCTGCCGCAAAGCACTTCGCCGGCCCAAATCAGACTGGAATTTGGCCTTCAGGAACAAGAACTGGCACAAGAAGGGTTTTTCCTTAAGTATGCATTTACATAACACACTAAGAGCATTGTTATGGCAAGAAATTGCATCAAACATGCACCCGAGCGCAAATTCCTGGTCGTGGTAAATAGGAGTCAATTAAACATCTGAAGGCGGAACAACTCTGACCCAACAGTTTACCTCAACAGTCATTCAAGCGAGTGTTAAATAAAAAAATAAAGCAGCTATTCTGGCGAGAAGACAAAGCCACATTTAGGTTGCACAATCATGCATGAGTGACCATCAACACATACAAGGCACGGATTGTTCAAACTTATATGAATGCCACCTTAAGAAAGAACATAAAAATAAAAGTGCTCCAAGCCGGATTTAGTTTTCTAACATCACTCGACGCACTTCCAAAATGGCACCTGCCAATGGAAGACAAAGAGTTTAGGCTCTGCCAATATCCTTGGGAAATTTCTCCACATATTATGCTTTTGCCCAACCTTATTGCCTTGGTGTAAAATCTATCTTCGAAATATCTTTAACTCAAACTGCATTAGATCCTGTCTCCAAGCAATACTGTTTTGCATGAAAGGTCTGACATCACAACTCATGACCTACTTTGCAGAATTTCTTTTAAAAGCAGAGTCAATTATCAAACAGACCACAATTAAATCTTCAGGAATCGCGACAGAGTCCGCACATCAGCTACCTCCTTGATTGGTTAGCTGCCTCCATTAACTACTGGACTAAAAGTTTGATAAATGCCAAACGTATTGCATTCTAGCAACTTATGTGCAATAACGAACAATGAAATAATGCACTTTAGCCTTTGTGACATAATGAAGGGATGATTTCAGAACGTATGAATAATGAACTTTAGCCTTTGTGACATAATGGAGGGACGATTTCAGAACGTATGAATAATGAACTTTAGCCTTTGTGACATAATGGAGGGACGATTTCAGAACGTATGTTACTAGAATTAGCGCCGATGAGGTGGTGTACACCCAGTGCTTAATTTGTAAAACATTAAGTGCCAGGGCCATTCTCAGAAGGCCACTGCAGACTACATCACCATTGCCCGTGCCATCGCTGTCAATGACAGTACCAAAATAACACCTAACCATCGCACTCCTACAAGTGTGACAAGTCAGACTATTTCAGGCAACACAAAGCTATAATATTGGCATGAGAGGCTGGTATTATTCATTTTCAATGCTATTTAACTTAATTAACACGGTTGTTTGCACATCTCAGACAGCACCACCATGTGGTGGACTGTCACTAGAGCCGGTGCTGACAAAGTGCTGGTGCCGAGCACCGGAAATCACCGGCTCAAATAAAGCACTGTGTACACCCCTTTACTGCACACTGCCTTAAGCGGAAGCATGGTACCTTTAGCTCTTTACCCTCTGTTGGAATTGAACTAGGATATTTACTGATGAACTGCATTTTTAGCTTTTTACAGTAATGGCAATATGGCATTTTAGACCCTTGTGTCTTTTAGCACATCATGATGATGTTAAACTCTTCTTATTTTTTCCTCTCTTCTTTTCCCGATTAATTGATGTAACTAACTTACTGGTTATGTTTCTGTCTAACACCCAATTGCAATGGTTTTAATTAATGTGCAAATAAAGTATTCATTCACAAGATGATTACCTCGCTACCAGCATTTTGTAAGGGTTTACTTCTAACTAGAATACTAGGTTGGTTGTTTCATGGTGTTAGGAATTCTGAAAGTTAATTAAACAAAATAAAAACAATCATTGTCTGCTGGTTTTGGCTTTTGTTTATTAAAACATTTTTTCAAACCTGAGTAATTCACAGAAGAGGTAGCACCAGGGTAGCAAATACGCATGTTATTTTTTCACATGTTGTGACGCTTGCATTGCTTCTACCAAACGGAGAAAGAGACAGGCTTCCAGCACAGGAGAAACAGCCTTCTATCCCAGCCTCTGCTCAACATCCTGAGTGTCTGGGCAAATCACTCAATCTCCCTGTTCCTGAAAAAATGTCCTGTTGTAAAGCGCTCTGATGCCCTTGGCCCAGGTTCGTGTTATAAAAACAACTGCAAAAAACATCATGCACTTTTGAAATTTTTATGTTTTTGAAGCTTTATCAACACATTTTCTCTATATAAAATGCAATAAGATTGGCATAGAGGTGGAGGATGAGAGATCCGCGAGAGCAGAGTGGGGTCCTCGAGTGGGGTAGTAGCACATGGTGTAGGGGAGTAGCACCAGGGCACGAGTCGGGGGTACACGCGGGTACACGGCGTCCACCCACTATTTTCACAGGGTGGACGCCGTCCCCCCTGCCAAGAAGTTGGGCCCCACAGAAATATGTTGAACTTGTCCCAGTGTCCTTTTCAGACACCGGGACACGTTCAGCAGCTCAAGTACGTTGTCTGCTTTTCGTTCTCAGCATCAACGTGCAGGCAGTTCGTTTTTTTTACACCTTCAGCTATGCCAAAGATAAAGGCAGTAGTTAAGGGGCCATCAGTCGTCCATTTGATCGATTATCGGACGGGAGGCAGCCTGGAACCTCTCACTTAAATGCAAATGCACAGGAGAGGAAACAAAAGCACACAGCTTGTTCTCTCTTCACAGATACTTAAGAGATGCAAGCTTTTGACTTTTTTCAGTCCCTGTAAATAAGTGCACACACTGTAAGAATGTCAGATGGGATGGTCTGTCCCAGTATTTGCACAAATAACAATATAAATAGCGCTATTTTATTTATTTTATAGCGCTACTCATCCTAATGCAGAATCTTCCAGTGAGGTCACTTCCTGTGATGCTATGTGAGATGTCACGTGTCGTGACGTCATGTGCTGTGTTGGCACGCGTCATGTCACTTGCATACTGCCTGCAACTTGGTCAGTCCCTCCACTTCTTTTTATAGGACTTGTGCCCTTAGTAGCACGGAGTTACCAGTGCAGTGCAGTGTGCGGTGGGTAGATCAGTTGAAGCTGTGTAGAACCTGGGGCTTTGTGGCAAGCACATGGTACAGGGAGTGGAGCACCGCAGGGCCCGGGCTTGAAGCAATACAGAATCTGAGGGGATGGAGCAGCGCAGAAGACCAGGGGATGGATCAACACAACTTAGAATATAAGCAAGTCAGGGTGCAGGAGCATGGCGCAAATCTTTTTCAGGCTGGTGCAGCAACACAGGAATGGGCAAATGAAAGGTTTCAGTGGTAGAGAAATTCATGGCCTGATCAGTGAAACAAAGCAGGACTTGGAGAGATGGTGGAGCAAATCAGAGTCTGAAAGGGGAGTCTCGCCGCAGGATTTTGATCCTGGCCATGGAGCAGCGCAGGGGCCGGTGAAAGAATTAAGTTAGTGCCAGGAGAAGCAGAGGGTCTAGTAGAGGAGCACATGGTTTAGATAAGGTGGTGGAGCAGGGCACAACCTGGAATGTAATGCTTCAGCACTCTCCCTGATGTGGTGGAGGAGTGCAGGGTCAGGGTAGGGTCCAATCATGTCAGCAGCAGTGCAGGGTGTAAGGGGAAGCTGCCCCGTCACTGCTGCTGACCCTCTGGTCAGGAGTTCGAGGCCCTCCTCCACCCGCCTGCCCCTCATCCCTAGTGGTCTAGTGGTAGAGCGTCACTGCTCTGCTGCTTGACTGCCCTTCTGTCTCTCTTTTTCTGCTTTTCTCTGCCTCTTTTCTGTTTTCTCCTGCTTCTGCCTATTTTGCTTTTTTTTCCTTTCCTTTTCCTGTGTTTTTTCTGCTTCATCGCCCTTGCTGCTGCGATCCCCAGCGGCCCGCCCCCTCCAGGAACCCTTCCCTGTACCTGCGTTTCCCACCTTCCATCTTTCCAGCCCCCCAGTTGTCCAGCTCCCCCCCACAACACTACTTAATGGCGTCTGATGCGCAGCGGCCGTGTTCAGCAGGCATGCCGCTGGCGCGCCAAAGATGTGCCAAAGGCAAGCCCGTCCACACCCAGCGCCAGGGACCCTGGTTCTCGGACCTTCCACTGCTACGACGCCAGGATCCTCCTCCCCCTCAACTCAGTAAGCCACGCCGCCTGCCACCCGCGTCGCCGAAGGAGACCCAAGGACCCTTCTCCTGCTGGAACTGCAGCCACACCTTCACCAACACGCCAGCTCCTCTCGCCTCCCAGCCGACCAACAGCGCTGACTGGCTCAACTGCATCCTCCGCAACACGAATCCCCTCCACAAGCACGCCACAGAAATCTAGGACCTCCTTGACGCCGCCTCTCCCAACATAGCCTTCTTAACGGAAATCTGGATCAACCCCTGTTCTGGACCGGACATCGCCACCGACATCTCCAACAGCTACAAAATCACCCACAAGGACCGCGCCGACTGACCAGGAGGAGGCATCGCCATCGTTCATAAGAACACCCTCCGACTGACCACTCACTCTAACGACCTTACGACAACCATGGAACACCTCCACTTCCAGATCCAGCCCAACCCCAAAGCCATCCTCCGTGGCACCCTTGTCTACAGGCCCCCTGGCCCCCGCCCTTCACAATCGCCATTGTAGACCTCATTGCACCCCAGGCTCTCGCATCCACCGATTTACATCCTACTCGGAGACCTCAACTTCCACCTGGACAACCCCAGTGACCAGAATACCGCCTCCCTATTGGAGAACCTTGCCAACATCGGACTCAAGCAGCTAGTCACCGCACCAACCCACACATCAGGACACACGCTCGACCCCTTCTTCTCCGCCAGCGGGAACATCACCTACAGCCACACCACCGAACTCCTCTGGACTGACCACCACTGTGTGCACTTCGCCACGCCCACCATTCACCACCGCCCCCCGTCCTAGCTGTAACAAGGGCCACCGAAGAACTTCTTGACGACCTCCTCAGCACGACCACACCGCCAACACCAACAGACGCCAACAGTGCAACACACAACCTTCACCGATGGATCTCCAACTGCGCCGACACTCTGACACCCCTCAAGAAGACTCCAGGCAAGCAACACTCCAAGAAAGCCAGCTGGTTCACTCCCACCCTACACGAGTCCAGACGCACCTGCAGACTACTCGAAGAGATGGAGGATCAACAAAACCCTGGAAACACACGCAACCTTCAAAACCGCCGTCAATGCACACCACCTTCTCCAAGACCGAATCAACGCCAACGCACACAACAGCAAAGAACTCTTCGCCATCGTCAAGGAGTTCGCCAGGCCCTACAGCGAGACCACAAACTTGGCTCCTTCTTCCACCACAAGATGAAGCAGATCTACGACCGTTTCGACACCCAAGACCCTGCCACAATGCCCACCACCACCGCACACAGCCACGCCGCACCCCAGCAGATCGTGCTCAACTGGACTCTGCTCACCACAGACGACACACTCAAGATCAAGAAGAGCATCCCCTCCGGAGCCCCATCGGATCCTTGCCCGTATCACATCTTCCATAGAGCAGCCGCCTCCATTGCCCCCGAGCTTCGCTGCACCATCAACTTCTCCATCGAAACCGCCACCTTCCCTGATGACTGGAAACGCCGATATCAACCCCCTGCTGAAGAAGCCGTCTGTCGACCGGACAGACCTCAAGAACTTCAAACCTATCTCCCTCATCCCCTTCCCAGCAAAGGTCATTGAAAAGGACATCAACGCCTAACTCTGAGTTTATCGTAGAGAACCACATCCTGGACACCTTCCAATCCGGCTTCATAAGCAACCACAGCACCGAGGCCACACTCCTAGCCGCCAGCGACGACATCCGCTCCCTCCTCGACCGGGGCAAAACCGCAGCCCTTCTGCTACTGGACCTCTCAGCCGCCTTCGACACAGTCTCCCACCACATCCTAATCACGAGTCTATATGACGCCGGCATCCGCAACAATGCACTGGACTGGATCAACTCCTTCCTTACCGGCCGAAGACAGAGAGTCAGACTACCCCTCTCAGAACCTACAGAGATCAACTGCAGAGTGCCCCACAACTTCTCCCTGAGCCCCACCCTCTTCAACCTCTACATGGCCCCCCTCGCGGCCATCGGCAGAAACCACAAACTCAATATCGTCTCCTACTCCGACACCCAGCTGATCCTTTCCCTCACCAACGAACCCACAGCTGCCAGAATCAACTTTCATAGCAGAATGAAGGCCGTTGCCACCTGGATGAAAGACAGCTGCCTCAAGCTCAACTCGGTCAAGACCGAAGTACTCATCCTGGGACCTGCCCCATCAGCCTGGGACGACTCCTGGTGGCCAGCCCCACTAGAAACCCCTCCCACCCCTACGAACCACGCACATAATCTCTGCATCATACTGGACTCCTCGCTCACAATGAACCGTCAAATCAACGCTGTATCTTCATCCTGCTTCCACACGCTCTGCCTGCGTGGAAAGACATTCCGATGGATCCCCACAGAAACCAGAAAGGCGGTCACCCACGCACTCATCACCAGCAGACTTGACTACGGCAGTGCACTCTACGCCGGTGTCTCCCAGAAATGGGAAACCGCGTTTACAACGCTGCCATTACATCGCGTTCCTTTTACAACGCGGTCGTTACAACGACCGCGTTGTTAGAGAACGCGATACCTTTACATCGCAAGTCATTAGATCGACTTGCTGTAGGGGGCTCTCTAACCTAAGGAATAGTATAATTTATTATTCCAACACCTTCCCTACTGTTGCGCACGCTGGAGTTGGAATAGTAAATTATACTATTCCTAAGTCCAGCGCGCCCCCTACAGCAAGTCGATCTAATGACTTGCGATGGAAAGGTATCACGTTCTAACAACGCAGTCATTGTAACGACCACGTTGTAATAGAACGCGATGTAATAGCATGCGTAGTAACATGCTATATTCCCCAGAAACAACTCAGGAAACTAAAGAATGTCCAAAACACGCAGCCAGACTGGTCCTCGACATCCCCTGCCGCAGCCACATAACACAACACCTCTGACAAATCCACTGGCTCCCAATCAGCAAGAGAATCACCTTCAAGCTCCTCACACATGCCTACAAAGCTCTCCACGATGCAAGACCAGCATATCTGAACCACCGCCTCGCATTCCATGTACCCGCCAGACAACTCCGCTCCGCCCGACTTGCCCTGGCCACCGTCCCACGGAATCACAAGACCAGAACCGGAGGAAGATCCTTCTCCTACCTCGCTGCCATGCCCTGGAACACCCTGCCCCTCCACCTCAAGCAAACCCAGTCGCTGACCAAATTCAGGAAGGACCTCGAGGCCTGCCTCTTCGGCTGAACCTTTACGCCCAGACGGATCAGCAGCCCACCCCCCTCCCCTCCCCCCTCCCGCTCAGCGTCTTGAGACCCTCACGGGTGAGTAGTCACACTATACAAACTCCTGATTGATTGATTGAGTCTGGTAGGGGTGATGGAGCAACGCAGATCGGTGGTGCAGTAGCACAAAGACTTTTGAGGCAGTAGTAGCATAGTACAGGGTCTCGTGGGGTTTACAGAGCAGAGAACAGCCTGGTCGGTGGGGCGAGGGGTGAAGCTGTGTGGAGTCTGGTGTTGGTGCTGGATCTGGGGGACTGAAGCAGATCAGGGTCCATTGGTGGTACTGGATCAAGTAGGATCCTTCTGGGAGAGTGTTTCTGTGCAGGGTCATGTGGGGGCGGCAGACCAATGTGGAGCCCTGTAATGTTGGTATAGCACCCTAGGATCTGGTGGGGTAGAGTGCGGTATAGAGTGCGGTATAGTGACTGGGTACCACATTGCATAAGGAGAGCAGCGCATGATCTGGAGGGTGTGAGGGACTGGATCTGTGCCTGGGTTTGGAAGGGAACATAGGCGCAGAGCAAGTTAATTCTGGGGTGACGAGTGAATGTGCATTAGAGGTTTGAGTGTATAATGAATAGTAGAGTCTGCTAGCTACAGAATGGGTAGTGCTGTGAGAACTGGAACCCTGATCAGGGTGGGGGACCACCCATTACACATTGCTCTGTGCAAGATTGGGGTGCACTGGCTGCAGGGGCCACCCTGTATAGGGACATTAATATAGTGGGCAGCGTTTTAAACAGTGCCATTAGCTGCAGTACTGGAAGAATGCACTGATGAGAGTGGAAGAGAGAAAAGATGCAGTCCATCTTGGAAAAAGACTGGGAGGAAAGAAGCCTGGAAAAGCATGAGACATGAAGGGGGTAGGGGTAGAAGGAGAAGGGAGACAATTTTGGGGTGGCCGAAGAAAGAAGAAATTATGGGGGTTGGACAAAGAACAGGAGAAGGATAATAGTGAAGCTGAAGAGGACAGTGAGGGTTTGAAGCAGGCATGAGAAAATAAGAGAGCAAGGTGGGAGAGAAAGGGGAGAGTAATGGAGCAGGAGGGAAACGTGGGTGAAGGTAAATGGAGAAAACAGATGAGAAAATGTAAGGCAGTGAAAAGGGCTAAGAGATGCGGAGTCGTGTGGAGTGTGGTGTGCAAATCTAAGAGTAAGACACTGAAATAAGGAAAGGGAAAAAATGCAAGGCGAAAGGAACATGAGAAGGCTACAAAAGCCGTGCCTTGACGGACCACACCCCCATAATGTGCTGCGCCTCCCCTCTCTACACCCCTCATTTCTGCTGTTAGGGCCATTATGAGTACCTACCTGTAGTGAGGCTGAAGTCTAGTTTAGGTCACTGGCAGATGCAACTGAAGCCAAGCATGTCCCGCCCTTCTCTAGAAAACTACATCCTGTACGAGAGGAAATTGTTATATTCGAACACTGAATGACAGACAGAGATCAGACTCTGTACGGAGCAGGTGGGGGGAGGGGAGAGGGGTGGCAGGCTACAGGCTGGGGCAAAGGAGAGTGGGCATGCAGGGGATGGGGAGTGAGGGAGAGCTGCGTGGGGTGGGACGGGACTCGAGTAATTCAGGAAGAGTACAGAGTACCAGCAATGATGTACATGGCTTTTGCCTTCTTGCATTACTGCACGGCTACTATTACACGATTGTGCAACCCATGCGCATACGTGCCACCAAATGGTGCAGATGTGCCTCCACTGCACTGAGTTCTTCACTGTCCATGCCTTGAAATAAAACTACTATTTTTTCCCCAACGGAGTGTTATTGGTGAAATGTAAGAAATTTGTGTGAAGAGTTCACAAGCTGCTACTTACTCTTCGGTGAAGGGCGGAAAGGTCATATGTAGGCACACTCCAGTACTTTACCCTAGTAGTGCTTGCATGGCACTATTAAAGAACGTAAGAAAACATTGTTTCATCGTTAAGTTCAGTACTAAAATGTACTTTATTTATAATTATTAATATTTTTGATTTCTTACATTGTTGTGCCACTGCTTGAGCTAATGAATCGCTAATTTCCTGTAGCGATAGTGAGTTTAAATTCGTGCAAAACAACCCTCTTGAGCCTCTTTCAGTTTAATAGAGACAGTTTTTGGGTAATGACATTTTTACATCTGCAAAGGGCAGATACAGATAGATCATGGTTTACAGAGTCAAGATCTGTGGGTACTTGTGGGGGAGGTGGGACTTATAACTTCCGAAAATTGTAACTTTGTTGGCGTTAATTAACCTGTCCAATGAGTATTCTCATTCGGCAGCTAACGTCAGTTCCAAAAGTGATTGCATAAGCGTAGTTTAAATGAGGCTTGGGAAGTGCCTCAAAGCTCCCATGCGGGGGTGGGGGGGTTTACCAAAATGCATTTCTGTAATAATTAAAAATATTTTTGTGTCGGGCTGAACTTGCTAAAAATGACTCCACACTCTAGTTGTCATCACATTCCTTACTAGTGCGGTGCATCCCACCTCCAGGACAGGAGCTTCAGATTTTAAATACTCCGAAGAGGTCCTCCCTCAGTGAGTAGTAATGAATCCTGGAAGCCGGCTGGATATTCATGTAGCCAATAGGAAGCTGGAGCTTGAGATGAGATCCGTGCTGGGTTTTGTTTTTAATTCACATATTGATGCTGGTTTTGATGTGTGGTCCACAGTATACTCTCTCTCCAATATGGCTTCAGTTGAGTATAGAACTAATCATGATATTTCTAGAATGTGACTAAATCACCTGGAAAGCAGAGCACAGGGACCATGAAGATAATGCTGATCAGTCCCTTCTCCTCAGTAGACAGTCAGATCTCATGGATCCAAAGGTGAGTGTGTTCCAAGGGATATGATTGTTCCAGAGCCTTTGAAGGCTCGCCATGTCTTTGCGTCGGGCAGTGCTCTCCTTGAGACCATAGGCCAAGATGAGGTCCCATCACATGGCGACAATAGCCTATTCTCACAGGGACAATGGTGTGTCTTTCCAACATACTGCACCCTTGAGACACACAGTGAACGATCAGACATATATGCACTGGGCATGCTTATTTTACTTAATTTGGAAGTGATGTCAAAACATTTGGTTTAACCTGAGCAGGCCCTGGAGAAAGCATTTAAGAAAGCGCGAGCATGTCGGAGTGCTTTCCTAGTCTCTGCTAATTTTTGGATGGGTTCACACTATAAAAAGGCCACATACATACACCCTCATCTTATTCCTCACGCGTGTCAGATGGTGTCACTGGCGATAAGAAGAGGGAAGTGGAAGTAATTAGTCACTTGCTACTGACCCACACACTAAAGACATGTTACATGTTTCCAGAATTACCCAGTGTTAGACCTGGCACCATTGGCGTGAGTCGCCCTTCCATTTTTTCGCTGTGCCTCCTCGGTTTTTTTCTGGTGATAGATGCTCTGGGCGCTGCGCCACTGCCATTCAGTGCCGCAGCGCGGATGCTCCCTGTGTAAAGATGACATATCAATTGATGTATCCCTGATTGGCTTAGTTGGTCTACCTGTTAGTCCCTAGTAATGTGGCCTGTGTGTGCCCAGGGCTAGTGAACCAAAATGCTGCTGGTGGGCCTGCAGCACTGGGTTGTGCCACCCACAGAAGCAGCTTGTAATTGTGTCTCAGACCTGCCACTGCAGAGTCTGTGTGCAGTCCAGAACTGCCATCTTGGCTGTGAAGTGCACCCACTTCCCAGCCCCTGAACCTTCCCTTGGCATCATGTAAGTCCCCTTATGGTAGGGTGCATTGTATGTGTAAGGTAGGACATGCCCTGGTGTATGTAGCATGTCCTGGTAGTGAATTACACCCAACTTCGTTTTTCACTACTGTAAGGCTACCTGTTCCCCATAGGCCAGAATGGGCGGTTTGACTATTACACCCTATAGTCCTAACTGAGCCCAGGAACATGGTAGAAAAACGAATTTAGTATGCCTGAGCTCAGAATATTAAAATACATCTTTTAGTGGAGTTGATTTTTATATTCTGTGTTTGAAAATACTACTTTTAGAAAGTGAGTATTTTCTTGCCTAAGCCTTCCAGTGTGCTCTGCTGTCTTGTGTATTGACTGTCTGGTTTTGGAGGGGCAGGGCGGGCTGAGTCAGACCTGGGTTGAATAGAGAGGTCTCCTTCCTGAGTGAGGGGCAGCTGCTTGACCTGAATAGGGCTGTGCCTGGCAAGGTGTATGCTGGCTCCACCTCCTGCTGTGGGTCTGATAGCAGGCCCCCTTTTCTGAAAGGGAAGATGCAGAACTGGTTCTGGCTGGGTTCAGTGCCTGGTAGCTTGGAAGAACAAAGACTTTTGGGGTATAAATAGTTGTGCCCAAACCCCTATAATTTGTATTGCCCCTGGATCTCAAGACCAACCTCTGTCCGTGGAACTGAAGGAAGCTGCAGGAGAGGACTGTCCTTGTGTTGTGTGCTGTTCCCTGGATTGGCCTGCAGTAGTTGTCATTGGACTGGAAAGAAGAGGGAAAAGGAGCTGTAAGAGAACTTTTTACTCTTGAACCTGCAATCACCCAAGGGCTAGAGAGAGAACTAGCCTCCTGACTGAAGTCTCAGGCCCAGTAGACTTCATTTCGTCGCTAAAGCCTGTTAGCGAGCCGCCGCAGCCGAGGAGCGTCAAGAAATCCGTCGCACTGCTGCCGCTGAGTGCTCGCTGACCAAATCATCGCACCGCACGTTTGCGGACCTTGGAACCATCGCTATCGCCCGTTTGCGAGCCGCCGCAGCAGAAGAGCGCTCGGAAATCCATCGCGCTGCTGCCGCTGAGTGCTCGCTGACCTGATCATCGCCCCGCACGTTTGCGGGCCTCGAAACCATCGCTAAGTTTCGTTTGCGAGCCGCCGCGACCAAGAGCGTGAGGAAAACATCGCTATCACGCCTTAGCGGCATTTTGTGGATTATTGACACCACATCCAGGAACTGTGAGTAAAGGGTCGCAGGGACCACTGACCTGAACTGTGCATTCCCCATTTGAACTATTTTTGCAGCATCAAGAGAGTATTATTTTTGTACAGTATTGTGGCTTTCTCGTTATTTGGTCTTGTGATAAACCTATATATAAAGATAACTATTTTTGATAACTACCTGTGTTGTGTCCCTTTGTAGTGTTCCTCACTGTATTACTGTGTATGGTCATAAATGCTTAACACACTGCCTCTGAGATTAGCCTAACTGCTCGTGCTACGTTACCACAGGATGGAGCAGGGGTTGTCAAAGGGGTGCAGCCCTTCACTCTGACTTAGAAAGAAGGGTCCCTGCTTGGACAGTGGCCATCCACTGCCAACCAGAGACCCCCATTTCTAACACTCAGTTTGCAACTTTTCAGTTTTCTCATTAGAGGTTTTCCTAATGTTTTAGCTGGCTTGATTCAAACATAATGTTCCATTTAGCACAGTACATATTTTGCTGTGTGTGTCTTTCAGCACTACCATACTGTAAAAAAATACTTAACTGGGGGTAAGCTCTCCGTGATATTCACAGAATCTCATTTGGATTATGTACTACATTGCCAGGTCTGCATTGAAAAAAAAAGGTATAAGCCTAGGCAGACAACAGGCAGTGTTGCAGATCTAAGAATGATAATGCTAGATGAGCGGAAGTATTTTGCCTGCTTTCCTGTCTCCCACTGTCACATATTCTACTCACCTTCAGTTAGCTGATAGCTCTGCACTCTGGTGAGGACTTCAGAAGGAAGCTGGCAAAACCCTTCCAGAGGTACCAACTCCTGGTTAAGGAGGACTCCGCCTCAAATCTTATGATCCCAGAAAGTTGTGTATCTGCCAGACAATGACCCGGGGGAACAGGTATCAGTGGAGTAGTGACACAGAGGAAAACTAATTAGGAAGAGCACAGTGTAGCATTACCATAAAATACCCTGGGGGTTGAATCATCTAGAGAGCAACCTTTTATGGTGCAGTTGGCAACTTGTTGCTCATAAGCAAAAAATTGGTGACCTCTGTCTTAGCCCAAACATCAGCATGTAATTTCTGGCTGTCTCAAGGCACAGGGATCAAGAACTGTCAAAACTGCGCTCCACTGCTCTTCTCAAACACCCAAGTCATAATTCCTGAATATAATTCCTAGATCCCGCAGCTCGGTCTATCTGGACAGATCTCTCCTTGGCTGCTCTAGGAGTTGTGGAAGTAATCTATCTCAGCCCCCTGGGTCCCTGAGATCATTTAACAGATTGGATCCCAAGAATTCGCCTCTGTTGCCCCAAATACAGGGATAAACGAGGCACCTTCGACATGGACATGGCAAGAAAGATTGCACTGGCATAAGCTGCATTCTGCTGCAGAAATGGGGAACGTCCCAGTTAGGCATAGGTGTGATACTGTTCATATTCCGTTATGTTGCTCCTTTGAAAAGTCTCATGGGGTGAAGGGTTGAAAGGCGAACATCTACATTTAAAAATCACTTTAAGGGTGCAGGTTCTGCAATGCAGCAGTCCCCCGGTGACGCCACAGAACTGCCAGGCAACCCTACATCTTGTAGATACATGCATACATGTTTGTATCTATCACTGTCTGCTCATAGGCACTCCTGCAGTTTTCAGCCCAACGATGATATTTGATTTTATTTGCTCCTCTCCGTCCTGAAGCCAGCTGCACTCTTAAACACAAAAGTCATGGCACATTGGCAGCCTTTTATATCTCCTATACCTTGCCATCCCCTATTCCTTGTCTGAACGATTCACTCCTCCATACTGCATCCAGTCGCTTACTGGAAAGGGGGTGCATAAATAATGCTGATGTCTTCAGTATTATGGTTTCCTGATAAACTGAAAGAAATTTTAGTGAACCTCCACTCCTCACATAACCTTTATCTGGCAAGCTTCGGAGTCACAATCAGTAGTTTGTTTCTCCAAAAGGCCGGACTCTCGGGGCAGTTGTTTGATCTCCTGAAAAAGCAGCAAGCACTGCTGCATCAGTGGCTCACATTATAGTTACACATAGTGGGATGCTTTTTTATAGTCATTTGTGACTCATCTCCACAAGTTCTAGGCCCCAACTTTTCAGAATTGCCACAGATGATTCTGGTATTATGGTCATTGGTGGTTGTCCTATGGGAAGAAGTCCTAAAATCTGCTAAGCAGTTGGGTTCTAGGACAAAGCCCGTTTCTGAAATTAATTGTATCACTCCTGAGTAGGATATAGAGTTCCCAGGTTGGCAGAATGTTGCCTATTCCCTTTCTTTCAAGAGATATGCTACAAAGGTCTTCAAAATCTGCCTTGTTTTTTTATGGTTTGCTTAGCCTTGTTTGACTTAACTTGCATCCCATTTCCAACTTCAAGCTTTTGTTAAAGGTTTCTGGATCCATAGTTTGGACGGTGGGTTACCTTAGCAGTACTTTGGCCAGAGTTCCTCTTTAATACATGTACTCCCTTTTCTTTGATTCCCCTAGTTGCTGATGAGATCCAAGGTGGTATGCTCTGAGGTAATAGTGATGGTCCCTTTCTTATTCCGCTAAAGTATTTCTTGGTCATAGAGATGTTGGCATTGTCTCGATTATAGAAAATATCACAGAGACCCTGTACTTTGTTTGGGGGCACTTGTGCAGTCAAGGCTCTGAGTCTATCCTGTTGATGACTCTGGGCTGAGAGGATAGGGTTGCATTGTCAAGGCCTGTTCTGAGAACCCGCCATTCCAGTTCAGCACCCAAAGTAGGATTCAACCCAAAAGTCCTACTCTCAAGTCCTGAGTGGTCTTTCAGGACTGGTGTAATGACAAAAAGGTCTTTTGTCCCTCACTCAGCTATTAATCAGTATTGCAATTCCTCCACAGTGGCATTCTCTTGTGGCTTTCACTGACAATATTACTCTTCCAATTGGCAGCCATAACAGTCTTGGAGCCATGGGGAGAAGGAGGTTTGGAAAAGGGGAAGGTTCCGGTCTTCAGGATGTTGTATAGTTTGTGATGATTTTTAAAACCGAAAGCATTACATTATCATCCCATTGAAGCCCAGGAACTCATTGATCACGAGTTCTTGACAGTCGAAACTGCCTTTGCCTTTTTGGATGCTCTTAAATTGAGGAGGCACTTCAACTAACTTAGTGGTCTTTTAAGTAGCCTTTCCTGGTGGTTTGCACAGGAAACCTCATTGTATGTTTCAATCTGGCATTTGAGCCTGTGATCTCTCTGGTTTTAACAAATTACAGAAACGTGTTCTCCATTTTCCCCTTGGGCACTACCCAAATCTGGGAAAGAACATTTATGTCGTCTGTCAGTGGGTGTTGGGGTACTTTGAGCAGCCCATTCCTTTCGATGACTCTGATTCTCTTTTTGTGGCATTAGGGTTATCTAGTCAGTGGAAAACAGTTTTAATGGTTTCCATTAGTATAAGGGATCCACCATTTTCTTGGCACCGGGCAAAAACGTTTCTCTTAAGGGTTTCTCATTTAAAAGGACTGGCATGAGTAAAATGGGCATGGGACTGATACATAGATTAATGTTAATCTTAGCTGGTTTTAGATCAGCTTTTCCTTGTCACAGTCCTTACAATCTGTTGTCTTTTAATGCGGCTTAGATCTTCTGGTGTCTTAGGTAAGTTCAAGAGACTTCCAGGATTTACAGCCACTCCTAAAGTACCACATAGGGTTGGCCACGCTAATATATTATAAGAAGAATTTGAATAGAAAGTTCCTGTTTTGGTGACTTTGGCCTCTTCATTAGTAAGGGCTATGATGGGTGCCATGTAAGGATTTTTGACATTCTGGTTAAATGCTATGTTGCTGCACAAGTACTCTCTGGCCAAAAATACAAAAAAAAAAAAGGTTTGTGCATTTTTGGGTTGTTTGGTGTCATCTAATTGAGGTGCCTTATTTCACCTAATGGAAGAACCGGTCCTGAAGTGCGAGGAGGAAGAGCTGGGCTAGGAATATGGAAGATTACTGGTAAACATTTCCGATTAACCCTAAACGTGGGGCTTGCCCACCTGCAGGCAGGCAGCCCATGGGAGTAAGTTTAGGGGAAACGAGCATACTCTTTTAAATTAAGGTTTTCCTATATTTCTGCACAAACATGTAGGATTTCTTTGCATCACCAAAACATAACCCTACGATTACTAGATGAGCTCATGGTTCTGTTAATCAAGAACAGTGTCTCTGCTTCATGTTTATATTTTTCAGAAACTTTATCGTCTTGGGAATTGGCTAGGCTTTAAAAACAGAAAAATGTGTATTATAAGCTGCATCGATCCGTAAATGGAAAGGCAGAGGAAAGTTGTCATTGGACTGATGGAGTGCAAACACTGTCTGTTTGCATGCTGTCCGCTGGTTGTTAATTTGAAAGCTGCCCAGCGTGCGGTAGGGGGTGGTATGTCTTGTTCTCCGGCGCTGGAAGCCTCGACAGAGGTACACCCGGGGAGCCTGGCATGATGGATGTTCGACAGGCAGGGAAATGATTTACACTAGTTACCTAAAGAGTCTAGTTGTTTCTGATAAGATTATCCGTCAGCAAACAGCGGTGATGCCACTGCCTTGTAACCGGGTTCAGCATGGAGATAAGAGCGGCCATTTGCCTGATAAAGCTGCCGGTGGTGGGCCAGGGGCACCCCCTGAGTGCTTGTTGCTTGAGGCCACTGTTCTGTGGCACTAAAATCAGCAACTCTTGAAAGCGGATAACAATGGTTCCTAATGGCTCTGCAAGGCCTGTTTCTGTATTCAGGGAGCCGCATCCTGACAGCAGATTGAATGAGGCCTATCTCTGGCTTGGATGTGTTTTTATTGAAACTTTAGAGACTCAGAATGCTTAGCCACAGACATTTGGACTGAATTCCCAAATTGAAAGAATTCATTAAGCGATTTGATCTGAGAAGAAAATATCTCTCTAATATAATACAATACAATACATTTTCCCTGTTTGTGTCTAGAATGTTAATGCACCTGCAGTACTGTGATGAACGAAGATCCTAAACAGGTTATTTCAGGTGAAAATACCATTTGAAAACCCTTGTCTCTAGACTACACCCAGCACTAATAGAATATTTCTTGTTAAAACCAAAATACCACATTTCTTGCCTCGGAGGTGTTATTCCACCAGCCTAGACAGTCTGCCTTTGGTGAAAACATAGCTTCAGATTGTTGCAGCCACTCTCACATGAGGTTAAAAGAAAGCAAAGATTTGACCTGAAACAAAATGTACATACCCTGTGTCTAGGTTCCTCAAGGCCTTACCTGCAGGCCTCTTCTGTACACCTCACGCATGCAGCGCCGGGATACCCTCATGAGTGATAGTGCGCTTTACAAATACACATAACATAACCGCCCCTCTGATGTAACAGGAAAGGGGTGCACCCTTGTTTCCCTATGGAAAGCCTCCGAGGGCAAAATTGCTTAGCTATTACCAGCAGAGGAGCAACACAAGGTTGCCATCCTAAAGGTGACTTGTCCAGCTCGAGTGTACATAGTGGGCTTGAAAATTCTAATCCACGGAAAGTCCTCTTAGACAGGTCAATAAAATCCTTTTCGAAATGACTGAGGAAAAAGCAATGATGCCTAGGGTGCCCTGGAGCTGTTAAGAGCACCAACAGTTAACTGCTGTCATCATTTGACCAATGATCGCCAATAGAGAAAGCTTAAGTGGAGATAGTTTGCTGGTTATTGACTATCTATATTGACCTTAAATGTAAGCCAGGGTGCTTAAAAAGGGAAAATAAGTGTTATTGACTGTCTCTGAGGTACTGTAATTTGTGCTTTTAGTACAAGTATACCTGCTCTTGCACCTCATGTCCCTTGGAAAAGTTAGTTATGTGTAATAATAGAATTTCCAGCTTAGACCTATAGCTACAGTACTGCATTTCAAGCAAATCAGGTTAACGTGACTTTCCACATTCTGAAAAGATATTAAGGGTTACTGTATCTTGCACAATGATTTGCCAGTAGCTGACACCTTCTCCAGAGGATGTTCCCCACTGCTGATTGCCTGCCTCTCAAATACATTGATTTGCAGTTGCATTTATACAGCAATTCATACCACTCGCGACAGGCTTTTTGGTGGACTGGTAGCACAGTAATCCATATGTTATGGACCTGAGTGAGAGCTCTGTGGGATGATTTCATCTGATTCTTTAGCCCATCAGATTGAAAAAAATGCCACAGTGATTTGGGGAAAATTAAGGCCTTTGAGCTGAATGAAAGGGCTCCTAATTAAGCCTGCTTGAGACATAGATACTAAGCACATTTCCTGACCTTCTGCACCAGAGGCTTCTCTGCTTCACCAATTACCATGCCCATTGGGCTTGAGGGCAAGGGTGGAGTGCATGGCTCGGACAAAAGTTGTTCCCTGCACCCCAAGACTCCAAGAATAAAGGAAAGGTGCACATGACCTGGCCAAAGTCCAGTTTCGGCACCCACAGCCCACTCTGCATGGCCGAAAGCCTGTATTGGAATGAATTTCAGTGTTTCATATCCCACATGAGGTCATAAATTGCTCAGATTTGCATCTGCCTCCTGGGCGCCCATTTGGTGTATAGTGTTGGAAGGGAGTTTGATCTATATGAAGAGTTGAGTAAATTGGATGAGATTCAATGAAGCTCTTCAAATATGGTCCAAACGAAGCAGCAGTCGTTCCTTCGGGATAAAATATGATGCAGTGTATGTCAGTGCGTCATAAGCTTGAATTGTTGAGAATAAAAACTTTTGTGCATACATAGATTTCCGACTTAAATAGTTGGCCATCTGCAGCCTGACACTAGGCAGAAGTTAACAGCCAGGTTTTTAGTGATCTCCAGAATTCAGATTGAATGTCGTTTTTTCTAATTCATTCAGGAATCGAGTTCCAACAAGGTTCCACCAATTCTCTGATTTTGCAGTATGGGATGCTCAAAAAAAGGGCCAGTATGGAACATAATAATCTTGTTAGGAGATACCTGGAGAATTTGTTTTGAAGGAAAAAATTGCTGGATGAGCGCTGTTTGTTTTAAAGGTGACACATCTAGCTGCAGGCAGTGCAGTATTGGTATGATACTTTGTGAGATTTGAGTCCTATTGGTAGGTTGAGAAGATTTTTGGCATCAGTATTCTCAGATTTCTGTATTTTTCATAGTATTATCTGAGGTGTGACAAGGTAGAGTCTGTGTCGGGCCATGTGGAGTAAATTTAGTCATGTTGCATTCCTCACCACAACTGACAAGTTTACATTTTTACATTGTAATCATAATGTTACGTTAACTGCAGTTTTGTCCGGCGAATAGCCGTAATAGCCATTTTTTTTTAAAACAAATGTTAAAGAGAAGTACCATTATTTCCTTTCAACTAAGGTTCATTGCTGATTTAATGTTTTTTTAAAAATTATATCATTTGGCCCCTGCCAAAGCATTAAAACTCTGAGCCTGGCATTTGGCTATGCCGTCATCCCCAAAATTCATAGGATACGTAGTGCGGGTAGCTCCTTCTCGTATAGCACAGCCAGGCTCTGGAACACTCTCCCCTTGCAGCTACGTTCAGAGACCCATCTTCTCACCTTCCGAAAACACCTGAAAACGTGTCTATTTCAAAACCTCAGTCTGTAAACCCCACCCCTCTCACTACTATGCTTCTAGCGCTGGGATGCCTCTGGATAGCTAAGCGTTCTAGAAATGCTAACTAATAATAATAATAATGCATAATGGATTAAGTGTGTAGGGACTGGTCTTTGGACACTGTCTTCACCACACACTGGTTCCTTTAGAACAGCCTGCATAAAGCCAGTTTGTACACTCCAAGCTCTGTGTGAAGGGTTTTCCCTTTGACAAAACCCTGCCCCTACCTCCTTTGCCCTCCGTGTCTGCTGCCCACTGCCTTTGGCTGTGTACATCAAACTCTGCTTGTCGGATGTGGACTTGGGACCTGTCCTGCACCCAGCCTTTGCCCAAAAAACCTGCTGCATGTGGGCTTTGGCCTTGCACAACAGGCTGCAGGAGCAGGATCTGGCCTTTGGCGGTCTAGTACAGAGCGACTACTCATCAGAAACTGCTGCTCACGGCCTTTGAGAATATACTGTAGGCACTCGGCACAGGATGCGGCCTTTATACATAATCCCAGAATCCATTGTGCATGGCCACTGATAATGCACAGAAGGCCTGAGTGACCTTTGCTAACACCCAGTGCCCAGACCTCCTTTCCACAGTGCTCATTTCAGCACTGTGGCCTTAATTATTTTTAAATTTGCAGGTCCTGTGAGTGTCCTGTTGATTCATGAAGGTGGCTGCCTTAAATTATTCAAATTCAGATTTATTGGTCAGTGCATAGTTAATTAAAACCATTACATGTAAATACATATTAAAACCATTACAATAATAGCAGTGTAATAAAATAACTAATGTGTTGGAGTCCAGAGTTTTTCACGTCCGATCGACCGAGTAATAGTGTTTCGTTACCACATTTGTTGACTATGTGGCCAGGTCCAATGGGCTAGCTACTTTATTTCATATGTAGTTTTCATATGTGATTGTTAGTCTTTCTGTCGCCGGTGTGAACCTTTACTTCCGCCATAAATAGCTGTACAAATTTGACAACGCTTGAATTCAGGCATGTGTTCAAGGTTGAGGCCATGCATAAGTGCATGTCTACAAGTTCTTATTCCAACTTGAATTAAAAGGGCCCCTTAGTAATTTTCTTCTGTCGGAGAGTAACACCAGGCGTGGCTTGGAGCCCGGGGTAAGATGGCCGCCTGAACTCCTGCAGCCGGGGGAAGATGGACTACACTTAACAATGCAATCCATTACCATCCAACCCTAACGAGACAGATAAGTGTTCCGGATTACCCCAGAGTCCAAATCGACCATTAAGCTCCTGTTTCACCTCTTCTTAGCCATTCACTGAACTCACGGTAGGCCTGGCGGGCTGGGAATATGGTGCTAGCAGCGCCACGAGGAACAACTAACCCTCTGCATTACACCCCTAAAGGCCAGCTTATCCTCCGATTTAAGCTCAGCTGCAATAAGGTAAAGCACTCACCCCTCTCACCTATTTCCACAACAGCAATCTGCATGTGCAGCCCCTCTGATGAGCGATAATCTTTCAAATGAGAATGTCAAAATGGCGCTGGTGTAAATGCACCTTTGAGCACCAACTAGCATTGTTTCAGGGTGACAATGAACCTCATTCTCGGTAAAGAAACCTGTAGCAAGACTCTTCTATCGTTAAGCCCTATACACTGAAGGTTCATACCTTTAGCGATTCAGTGACTCTGCGCTCCCGACCCCCGGCACCTCCACATCATGCTCCTCTAGTGTGAAAGCTGAGGGGAGGACTCCAACTGGCCTCGTCCAGAGACCCACTACCTCACATCCGGATTATCCCTAGGATTGCACGCACTGATACAGCCCACTGCAGATTCCACCATCCCTGCATTCTTACGTGCCTTTAGCGATTCAGCAACTTGGCACCCCCGATTCTCAGCGCCTCCACAGTGGGCTCAGTTAGTCTGAGAGCCAACAAGAGAATCGTACTCGCTCAGAGCCCCCAACGAAGCATCCAGATCAGCCTAAGGTCTGCACGCACTGTCACAACGCGTGCACCTACACAAGCCTGCGGTAATTACAGGCACACACAAAAACCAAACTAAATAGTGCCCGTGCCACAAACACTACTGCATCCGGCATAGAGAAAGGTGGGACCATCATCAATCTGTGAAACGCTATCGCGATCATCGCTGCCAGCATTGTAATGAGCACACTCTAGGAGTCAGACTTAAAATGCACACTCCTAGGGGAGCACCGTGTCAACGTGTTACTCTGTGTCTCCGATTAGTGTTCTGAGGGGATGAAACTGTAATTGAGGGGATGAAACTCTATATATAACCCTGCACATGGCAATGCCACGCAGCCCCCACTTAGCATAATACAATCTGCAAAGGACTGCAAGGGACTGGAAAAGACAGGCAAAAGATGACAAGAGCCAGTGCCAACTTGATAAACCAACTCCAACTGCAGGATACCTTAAGACAAAGCGAATGGCCCACCTACCTCTAGATGTGAGCACTGGGCCCAAATCTAACGCACGCCACCAAGTGTTCCACCGATAACCTACACAAGGCAACAAGCTAACTCAGCCCAACAGGGACCAGGCTATCTTTAACAAAACTTAGTGCAAATACGGAGTACTGGGCACTGTATGTTGTGCACTTTGCAACAGAATCGCCACCACATCGTCTTCCAAGCATCCATCCTGGGGGAAAATTCTGAAAGCCCCACAAAAAGTGCTTGCAACACTTCCTTTCTACAAAAGCGCCCCTATATCCAGTATGGCATACAAAAAAAGACTCCAAAGACAGAGAAATGAGATGGGTCTGCTCTGGATTAGACATTCATGTTTAGGATGTGGTGACCTAGCACCGGGGTTCATTGGGCCGCGGAGAGCCGATGTGGGGGGACCTACACATCAGAATACTGCTCAATACTGGGACAGGGCGGACGACTGGAGGCTGCGGTGGCGATCTACCTTAAATATGATTTTGAGTGGGTGTGCCGAGCTGAATTACGGGTCCGGCAGGCTTTGGGTGGGTGCTGATGAATGTACCGCTCTGGGTGCACTCTCTTTTGTGTAATATCCAAAGGTAATAAATGGACTAGGGGTGGGTCAGGGTCTTTACCCCACACATCTGAGGGCGGCCTCCTCCCTACTACACCGGGAGTAGGCGCCACTGCGTTCCCCACTATGGGAGTACCCCATCAAGTTTTGAGGGGCAGTCCTCCGTGTTTTTGTTGGAGCCCTTTCAGGGAAATGGGTATGGCTTTGGCATGATTGGGTTGCTGGAGTGGGAGGGGGTGGGGGAGTTAGGTTTGCTAAGTTGAAATCAGTTTTATGTGATTATGTCGATACCTCTTTGAGGCAAGAAACTCTTTTATTAATGTGTCTACTAAATGGGCGTTTTCACACTCTGCTAGAATATACACCGCCAGGCACCAATGGGTGAACAATATAGATGTTTGACATGGAATGTCCGTGGGTTAAATAACCCCAAAAATCCGGCAAGTGTTTGGATACTTGGATAGACACGGCATACAAGTGGCTCTCCTGCAAGAGACACACCTTACCAGGGAGACAGAAACCAGAATTGCACGAAAATGGGCAGGGTTCAGATTGGCGTCCTCCTACTCCTCTTACGCCAGAGGTGTCCTTATACTGGTCAAGAGGGGCGTCCCGTTTCTTCCAATTACTACTCACATAGACACAGAAGGTCGATGCGCTATGGTACACGGGAAACTTGGAAACACACTGGTTACGTTCGTAAATATGTATGGGCCTGTTGTTGATGAACCAGAGGCATTTCAACGCATGGTAGGAACACTTAGAGACTGGCCAGAGACAGTCACAATGTGGGGTGGAGACCTCAATACACATCTAGACCCTGAGTTGGACCGATCAAGCCCACAGGGTGCCCGTTCACCGAAGATTGCTCGCTGCGTAAACGAAGCCATAATAGAATTTGGGTTGGTAGACATTTGGAGATTGCACAATAGCACAGTAAAGGAGGGCACACATGCCACACCGGCACAAAATAGTTGGTCCAGACTGGACTACTGGCTCATTAGCGCTGAGATGACTGGGTGGAACACAGAGGTTGTCACGCTACCCCGCACACTATCTGATCATAATCCAGTACAGCTAACCTACACTCTCCCAGATACAATGCGCCGCCCATTCACATGGCGTTTCAGATCTGAGGCGCTGCTCGACCCCATTTACACTGACACTGTAAGAAAGGCCATAGAACAATATTTTGAACTCAATATCGGCACAGTGGATAGCACAGCAACACTCTGGGAGGCATTTAAGGTCACGATCCGGGGTGTTTGCATGAGTACCACAGCCGGCATATTAAAGGACCTTAGACACCAGCTAGCAAAACTAGAAACTAAGCTTGTTGGTCTGCATATAATACGCAACCGGACCTAGAGACACTCAACAGTATTCACGAACTAATTCTTGAGTACGATAAGCTGGCGGAGTCTGAAATGCGCTATCTCTCTCGTAGACATGTGGCCAGGGCATATGGTGAGGGCGGGAGACCAGGCAGAAACTTAGCTACAAAACTCAAGACACGTATCGAGCAGACGCGCATTGATAAAATAATCGACGCTAGGGGCGTAGAGCACTATGCAACACTAGAGCAGGTAGAGCAGTTCCGAGCCTTCTATGCCGGGATGTATCAGTCGGGCGGGACCACAGCCGAAGCCAATATGGCGGAATATTTAGAAGGTGTTGCATGTGCATGGCTGACAGACGGCCATAGAGAATATCTATCCGAACCGATTGGAATATCCGATATTAAAACGGCCATACGCGGCCTTCCCAATGGAAAAGCACCAGGGCCGGACGGCCTAACGGCTGAGTTCTATAAGGAATTCGCAGATGTTCTAGCACCACACTTGTTAGCTGTCTACGCGGAGGCTCACGATGTGGGCATCTTACCACCCTCCCTACGGCAGGCACTAATTGTAACGCTACTCAAAAAGACAAACCTGCTGACCGATGCGATTCATATCGACCACTGTCACTGATTAATTTAGATGCCAAAGTGCTGGCAAAAATACTGGCGATGAGATTACAACCACTGATGCCTTTACTGGTTCTCCCGGACCAATCCGGTTTTATACCGGAGAGATCCACATCCAACAATCTCAGAACTATATTTGCAATGATGCACATTCTGGATCCAAGCTTACATGCTGCAGCAGTTATGCTTGATGCGGCGAAAGCCTTCGACTCTATAGAATGGAGCTATATGTTTGTCATCCTACAGAGAATGGGATTCCCTCCGATGTACCTGGGTTGGGTGCGGCTGCTTTACAATGACCCGTCAGCACGGGTGAGGGTGGAGGGACTGACGTCAGAGCCATTCCCGATAAGTCGTGGCACCAGACAAGGGTGCCCTTTATCCCCTTACTATTCGCGCTAGCGCTTGAGCCCCTGGCATGTGCGATACGCCAAAAACATCGAGAGACAGCCCTTAATTTTCTACATCGCCCGGTAAGCATATCCCTATATGCGGACGACATGGTCCCTATTTGTGCGTGAGCCGGACCGTAATTTAGCGCCTCTACTGAGAGAATACACTAGATTTGGTCTCTTTTCAGGACTAACTATTAATTGGGACAAATCTGTCATAATACCTCTGACAGCCATTACTTCCCCTCCACCAAGAGACTACCCATTGGTGTGGACTTCAGATCCGGTTAAATATCTGGGAGTCTGGATACATCGAGACCCAGCGGTGGTTAGGCAAGAAAACTATGGGCGTGCTAGCGCCACCCTCGATCAGCAAATCGATCGATGGACTACTTTACCACTCTCCCTGTCTGATCGCATTGCCATTGCAAAGATGGTGATACTCCCGAGATTTTTATATCTCTTTGCCAATATCCCCATCACTATGCCACTGCACTTTTTTAAAACCTTGCGTACGGCGTTGCTCCGATTGATCTGGGGAGGCAAACAGGCACGAGTGAGCTGGGCCACCCTGACACTTGACTACGACAGGGGTGGATTTGGTGCTCCAGATCTATACGCGTACTACTTGAGTGCTCAGGCTCAGTATGCATTTTACTGGTTTAACCCACATGCCCATACGCCACATGTCGCCGTGGAGGACGGAGACGCTAGTCCAACTCCCTGTCGGGTATCATTACTCACACAGCCAGAAACACCCCGAAAGATGAAATTAATCCCATAGATACAACAATTGCAGCATGGCAAGATATAGGCAGGCTCACCTCCAAATTACCCATATACGCCCCGGCATTGCCAATTGCACACCATGCGGCCATCTCAGTACTGCAGGAGAAAGGCCCGTTGAAGGCACTCCGAGAAGCCGGACTAACTACAATGCAAGATTTATACCCAAACGGGAAACTCATCAAGAAGGAGAACCTACAATACATTACTAACCCCACACCCTCTTTACATTCACGATACACAGGCTTAGGCATGCCATACAATCACACTATTCGAAATACTCGGGCGAACCATCCACTTTACAATCTCTGCAGGTCTTGTTGACCTCACCTACACGGAATAAGCTGATCACAAAGCTTTACAAAGCAATACGAGCCGACATACCTAGGGCCCCAGACAGGAGCCTAGCCCGGTGGAATGATAGGCTTCCCACTCCTCTAACAATATCAGAATGGGAAAGTGTATGTAATCTAACCAGACAACTCACACCCAATGGCAACCTTCAGTATCATACACTTCAAGTACATACACCAACTGTATTATACGCCGTCCAAGTTATACAAATATGGCCTACGGGACTCTAGTCGCTGCACACGTTGCCGCCACTTGGAGGCGGATTTTTGGCATCTGGCGTGGGAGTGCGCACATGTTGCAGATTTCTGGGTGCGAGTCATACGGTACATACGCCAGATGACTGGGATAGATTTACAGGGAACACCGGAGGAGTGCTTGCTGGGTTTGCTGCCACAAGTGAAGGGCACCATGGGTAAATTTGTAAGAGTATCACTGCTGATGGCCAAGAGGAGGGTGGCCATGACATGGGGAGGCAAACATGCACCGCGGGACACTCACTGGCTCAAAGACCTAGTATATTGTAAAGAAAAACTGGAAACATACGCAGAGGAACTGCCGACGACATCGAAGCCCAGGGACATTTGGGAGCCACTGCGCCAATTCCTTCACCAACGGGACATAATAGATTCACCTACACAAGAGGCTTAGGGGCACTGAAAGGCAGAGTGGACACAGAAGATAGTAGAGTAATTAGAACCTTGAAATATATAGACTATAAATGCAATGTATCGATGTATCACGAGTTGGGACAACTGTTTGTAATGTTGCGTAGTAACGCATGACACCTATGTTGGTGAAATTTATGTTTGAAATGCAATAAACAAATTTAAAAAAAAAAAGACAGAGAAATGAAAGATCATAAATAGGCCAAATAACAAAAAGCCTCCCTCAAAAAGGCCAAACAAGACTTACCCACAATTGAATTATCTTTCAAATCAAAACAAGCCCTAGATGCCAATTGCAAAATAGACCTAATCCTTCGTAACTTCTCTTCCCTCCATGAATTAGCACAGAGTACCAAAGTGAACACAAACCTCCTACAAATCAAGATCACTGGACTGCGGAATGACTTCAAATCCCTATCTACACGAATATGCAAAGTGGAATCTAGAATTAGTGTGATAGAAATCGAAAACCTCAAGGACAAAAAGATCTCCTAGGCCACCACCAAACAGGTAAACATCCTCTCCAGAACAATAACCGATCTGGAGAACAGAAATAGAAGAGGAAGCCTCAGAATCTGTGGACTGCCTGAAGGATCTGAAAATCAAGCCTCCACTTAAGTTTTCTTCCTCGAGCAATGGGTACCACAAACCCTTGGACTCTAATTTGAGAGACCAGTCGAAGTTGAAAGGGCTTACAGAGTGCCAAGCAGACCAATCCAGGCTCAAAAAATTCTTGCCCTCTCATATTCAGACCTCTCCGATTTCAGCACTCAGAGAATATCTTGTATTATATGTGGAAATCCAAATCAATTACGGTAGGAATATCGGGATATCCCAAGACTATGCAAAAGAGACAGTGTTTCACAGGAAAGACTTCCTAGCTTTAAGAAACCCTCTAACAGCGCTGAACATCACTTTCTCCTTTACCAGTCCTGACATATTTAATATCAACCACATGGGGAAAACCCTGATCTTCGACGAACCCTCAGCACTTCAATACTATATTGAGAACCAGCAGCAACAGGAAATTATCTCTTGATCTGATTGCTCCACACACCACTGGCAGCTGCTACCCGACTACTCTCCATGCCATCAGATAAGACTACATTCTCTTTAACTAAACCTCCCTATATGTGACGTTGTTCATGTGTTTTGATCGTATACATTGTTTTACTAGAAATATATGATGTTCAAAATGTATGCAGATGCAAACATGTCCTCGCCTTTGTACTCAAGATACAGCTAGTGAAGACTGACATCTTTTTAAGTCTCCAGTTAGCCCTTCAACAATCTCAGATGTGCTCCTCAGGAGTATTTCATGCTTCACTTATCCTCTCATCCATATATACACCCTACCACTCTCGCACCCTCACTCTGCCGTTCCACTCGCAAGCTCACACGTGCATCAGACATTACTACCTCACCCAATGCACACACCCACAGTCCCACATAGGGACTAATCCATAAACATGACCGCACATACACATGCCCTCCCACTCACAGACGGGCAAATTTATTCACTGCTTTTGCTCAAAAAGAAGGGTTGGATCACACCTCAACTCAATACAACCTCTGACACAATCACAATCTCATCATACACAAATCACTCCCTGAGTAGACTAAATCGATAGATGTTTTTGGTAAATTCTGAGCAGTTCTTCAAGTTTTAGCATCTAGCTTGTATAATTCTGATCTGATCCCAGTTATTGAATTTGCTCCTATCAGAAGGCTTAACTACCATCCTGATAGCGAAGTTCCTATGAGGCCATATGGGAACTCCGGAACAACATGCCTTGAATGTTAACTTATAATCTCATCAGTCCGACTCTGCGTTTCATGCTCATTGATGGCTCTTTGATAAATCCGACCCCTTACGATCTCTTGTAACTGAAATTCTCTGACTTAACATGATCTTTGATTGAGCATCAACGCTACTTCCCCCAGTTGTACACACTAATTACTTGAAATGTTGATCTAACCTCAGACGATTATTGTTTTATAAGACGATATGCTCCCTTTCAAATCAATAGCTCAATCAAAGCTGCCCTAAGTGAAATTCCTAATGGCTCCAATATTCTAGTAGGAGACTTTAACCTTCCCATGGACCCTCTGCTAGGCAAACTCTCCTTCTGCGAGCTTAGGCCAGGGAAATCATACTTGTGTTCAGCACACAATCTAGCAAACATTTGTCTACTATTCAACGCCACAGGCAGCGAGTTAACCTTCTACTCACACCCACACAACTCCCACTCAAAGATAGACTACATCCTGACAAACCAGAAACGTACTCCCTCCTACTCTAACCCCAAGATTGAACCCATTATCATCTCGGACCATGCCTGCATCTCACTAGACATTTCAATATCCAATGCCCAAAACTCTGATGACCATGGAACCTCAATGAGACCCTGCTAAGTGATCCAACCAGTAAAGAAGAAATACGTGCTGCAATAACTAACTACTTTAACGATAACTCCTCCATGGCGATCTCGCCAGAAACACTCTGGGAAGCCATGAAAGCAACAATCAGGGACAGAATGATCAGTATTTTGACCAACAAAAACAAGACTACCAACAAAAAACTTGAAGAACTAGAATCCAAAGTAAAACAACTGGAGCGCCTACTAATCTCCAAACACTCCTCTAAATGATCAATAAAATGAAACCCCTAAAATATCAGTACAACAAACTAATAAGTGGGAGAGTTCCCACATGACTGAATACAGATAAGGCAGAAAAACTGTGAATTCAACAAAGCAGGGAAATTCCTAGCAAATCACCTTAAGCTTAAAGGCTAGAACTCCTCAATTATCGCAATCGAGAACAAATTGGGGATAACCAAAACTGAGACTAGAAACATTGCCAGCTACTTTGCACAGTACTATAAAGAATGATATAACACAGATAAACAACCAGATATCATGGACTGCGAAACATTCCTCCAAAAAAAGAATCTCCTCACTCAAAGCAGACTAGATCACTCTAAATAAAACCCTTTGAAGAGCAAGAAATAGATAAAGCCATCAAATCAATTAAACTAAAGAAAGCACCAGGGCCGGACAGCTTCACAGGCAGTTTCTATACAACATTCCCTTCACAAATCATGCCACACCTTAAATCCACTTTTGGCCTTTATTCATCTAGTGGCAAAACCGGCCCGAACTTCACTGAGCCTATAATAACCGTTATCCACAAAGACCCACTAGAAACCTATAACTGTAGGCCGATATCCCTCCTCAATGTTGATTATAAAATCTATGGAAAAATCCTAGCCACAAGATTAGAAATATTACTCCCCTCACTTCTACATCCCTCCCAAACTGGTTTATTAAAGGGAATACTCGCCTCTGATAATATCATACTGTTTGCGCATGTCCTAGGAAAAGCCCATCTCCTACAATCCCCAGCAATGACTATGACCCTTGACGCCAAAAAGGCTTTTGACAAAGTATCTTGGCCTTTCCTAAGATTAGTAATCCGTAAATTCAACCTAGGCCTATCCTTTGAACTCATGATATTCGTACTATATGACAATGCATCGGCCAGAGTCTGAGTAAACCGCTCCCTATCTGAAAGGTTCAAACTCTCCCAGGGCACCAGACAAGGATGCCCCCTCTTCCACTTCCACTTTCTCCTAGCTATTGAACCCCTATCTGAACTACAACACAACACCAGCATAACAAGCATTCAGTTTGACTCTGAAACGTGGCAGCATATGCAGACAATGTCCTCACTTCTCTGAAGACGTAGATACAGCCATACCTGAAATTCTAAACCTAATTAATTCCTATGCCAAAGCTTCGGGCTACTCTCTAAACAAAGAGAAAACAGAGGTTTACCCCCTAAACCCGCTCTGCACCCATACAGTTCTCGGCAATACTAATCTCAAATGGCAAAATCACCACCTCAAATACGTAGGCCTCCAACTGTGTAAATTGCTGGCCAACTCTTGCACTCATTAAAATAGCCTACTAAAACAATACAGGAACTTATCGAGACATGGTCTCCTAAACACATGACCTGGTGGGGCAGACTAGAGTGCATCAAAATGCTAATAACACCGCAGGTTAACTTCATAATAAGCATGTTCCCCTACAACTTTCAACACCTTTTTCAAACTCCTCAACAAATCGATCAGTCATTTCCTTTGGCGTAGTAAAAGACCCAGAATCTCAACCAAAGTCTTATCACTGGACAAGGAGAACGGAGGAGTCAATCTCCCCAACTTTAGAAGACTTCAGACCGCATTCCTACTCAAGCAAGCAATACAGTGGATTCACCCAAACGTCTGCTCCCCTCTCCTATCTGGGCAGACATCGAGTTAGGGCTCTTCTCCCCATTTACACCCCTAGATACCATCTCAATGAAGCACTTCAATCCCAACACTCTCCAAGCATAATCAGGGGCAATAAAACACTTGGACAGGAAATGCATGGTCTAATTCAAGCACTCTTCCTATGCCTCACTTTGGCACAATCCACTAATAGAAATTGATGGTAAAACCCTCCACTGGCACACATGGCCTTCACACAACATTCTGTTCATTAAAGATGTGATTGACTGAGCCAATCCGATTCCCTTCTCTCTCCTACAGACCTACAACATCCCTGACGTGGAATTTTACAACTTCCTCAAACTGGCGATGAACCGCAATAAACCCTTCCTAAATCCACAACCTCAAAGCATCCTTAAGAAACTAGCTTTGATTGCATCGCAGGACCACCAAGCATCTAAACTCAATAAAATCCTCCACACAAAATCACACTCTTATACAAAAATCTCAAAACAAATGGTCAGTCTCCTGCCTCAAAGAAGGCTACTCCTCTTTCTGAGAAAAGCTGGTCTCAATTATGGAAATATGTTACTAAGCTCACAAAAGCTCCCATCATTACATAGTGTAAATATTGTCTATTACATAGATCTTTCTGGACCCCGGACAAACTTTACAGACTGGGCCTCCTAAACTCGGACACATGTTGGAACTGTTCCACCGAGACTGGTGACCTCAAACATCTCTTGTCCACTATGCCAATCATACTGGGAAGATATCAATAAACCCATATACAACATCTTTCATTGTTAAGTAACTCTAGACCCAGTACTTACTTGCCTAGGCCCCTGGTCTCTTCCTGATCCACCCCCCTCTCCCACACCCCCACCAAACAAGTCAGAACTCCTACTTCTTGCTACTCACACTAGGGGTTAAAACAATCCTTTGTGACTGGAAAGACTTCAAATATATCTACTATCACATTTGGTGTGCCTCGGTATGCTTTCTCAGAAGCGCAGACAACACCAAAATGTAATCAAAAAACAAATCTAGATGACTTTGGTTATCCTTAGAAGCTTACATACGGACCACCGCACCCTTAAATAAGGGACCCGAGCGGAATTTTACCCAGCAACCCTCCACTCATACTTAGTTTCGTGGGATATCCCCCCTCCCCTCTACACTTTCCTCTCCACGTACACTTTCCTCTCCACTGTTCTCTCCTTTCACACGAGAAGTATACCACCACCGCCCAATCATGGGAGCCTTCCAGGGTTGGTACTGCCACAATACCTAATAGCTTTTTTACTGTTATCACTCCAATGAATTTCTCTACCGATTTGATCTTCACTATCTTCACAATACCAGGTGTGAAATCCACAATGTATTTTATCATCTATTGGCTTCTCATATAACTTGTGAAACAATTCTGTACTTCTTATCTGTCTTCTTTGTTTTTTATGGTATGAAAATGTTAAATGTAAAAATAAAAAAATAAAAAAAAGAGTAAAGCCAGGCAGACGGATAAGATATGGATCACCGTCTCTTTTCCTGTGGCACAAAGCTTGCACTTATCGCCTTCAGTTGTTCTAGACCAGGGAGGAGTCTGGTCCATGGTTGGCTGGGCCGCAAGACGCAGGCGCATAAATGGTAATTTCAGAAGAACTCTGTATCTTCGATCGAAGTAAGACCAAGGTTTTAAGACTTTATAAGAATTAAATACTTGCCAGGCATACGGTTTCTTCGCCAGGGTAGCTTTATCATAAATGCCAACATTTTAGAAGAGGAACGTGCGAGATTTTAGAAAAATAATCTGGAGATTGTTTTTCTCCCATTGACTTCTATTGAGGCCTGAATCGGGTCCATTGTCATGTATGGGGCTGTAAGGAGCACAGAGAAAGCGCTATATGGCAGGCAGAGAGTGTGTGACAAAAATGTGCACTGGCCTTCAGGTTACTGGCAGTGAATACTACGAGTCTCACTAGGCCAGTCCCGACTGAAGTCCTCGGAGGAATCAGGTTTTTGAATGCAGGAATCGGGAGGTGGGAGACTAGTTTGGAAATCGGTAGTCTCCCGCCTTAATTGGGAGGGTTGGCATGTATGCTTTATCCTCCTGTAAAGAAAGTGACCTGGCCATTCGGTTAATTTGTCGCTTAAATTCTTTAGATGCGATTTGTAGATTCAGTAGGTTTCCTGCATGGAGGGAGTGAATTGCATCTTTTAGATGGTCGTTTGGCCCTGCCTTTGGGGTGGGGGAAATTTAATTCCTGCCAGACTCAGGCGACATGGTATTTTCAGTCTGGCAAAAGCTGTGGCACATCTGCAGAAAAGCATTTTTAACAGCCCAGGTGAGTTTCGTAAGGCCAAATTCAAGACGCAGCTGGGTCTGCATAATATGGTTTGGTAGTTTGAATGTTTTTTTAAAACTTCTTTTTATTGAACAAAAGAACAAGCTTCAGAAACATAGCATACATAGACATATAGATGGTAGTTTGAATGTTAAGCAATAGGTCTTGGCGGTTAGTAGGTCTAAGAGTTTTGCGATCTTCTTTCCCACAAATTCAAAACCATATGCTATGGTGGGCAAGAACTTAGCTGCCATCACTTTCTGTAGATGTCCAAGAATGGGAGTGTGCAAAGTTTTTGCGAGCTTACCGAAAGCCTGATGTTACGGAGGCAACCTTTGACTTCATATCCTCCATATACGGGGTAAAAGAGCCTCTGGAGTCAAACACCACTCCGAGATACTTGTACTGCGGGGTACACACAAGACTGGAACCTCTAATAGTCCTGTGCCCGGTGTTCAGATTTTGTTTGTGAATTTCACAACTTTAGTTTTGGTAAGGATCACACTTAATTTGTTCTGTTGCGTATAATTAAAGAGACTATTTAAAAGTCGCTGTAACCCTACCAGTGTCGGGCTCAATAGGAGCAAATCATCAGCATACAAAATTGTGTCCCAGGAGAACCACCAGGTTTTAGGGGGGGGTAAGCATTTAAGGAGTTTAAAACGTGATAAATCTGAAATGTAAATATTAAACAACAACAAGGTGAGAATACACCCCGTTTCAAGCCCGTTGTCATATGCATCTTCTGTGAGAGTTTGGTGCCATATCCCAGCTTTAGACGGAGTCATGTGTCAGTATACAAAAGTTTAATTGCTCTGAGGATGTCGATTGGGATCCCAGCGTAAGTTAACTTCTGCCATATTAGATCACGCGGGATCCTATCAAAAGCCGCCTTAAATTCGACGAAACGGATGTAAAGCGTGGTTTTGGAAGCAAAGGCAGATCTCATGCAGATGTACAGAGCAGTGAGATTTGACAACGTGCCCTGCCCCGAGCGAAAACCTGATTGATTCCATAGAATGAGGTCTAGAGATTTTGCCCATGCTGCCTTAAATTATTAAAAACCACCTCACTGCCTGCATCATCTGAGACATCTCTGAAGACATACAAGAGTTTGCCGTGTCAGGTTACCAGGATGCAAACCTGCTGAAAGCCCCCTGCCTTCCGTGAATGCCTATACAGTGAGCAGAGACTAAAGTTGTGCCGGTATTCGTAATCTGGGTGGAAAGAGAAACACTGGTCTGGAAACCCTACCCCCCCCCCCCCCTTTATCTCAGTAAAAGGATGGCACTGTGCAACTTCAATGTTATGGAGATAGTTTACAGGCTGGAAAACAGGGGACAAGTTAGTACATCAAACCAGCCGGAGAGAAGATCAGAAGCGGATGTTGCTTTTGTTGAGCCTTGGGCCAACCTGGAATCCAAGCGTAAGCACCAGAACTCTTACATAAACACACCGTTACATATAGAACTACAAGAGGGAAACACACCATCAAAAGGTAGCGAGGAAAAAAGAACTAGAGGAACGATAAAAGGACCGACTGAGGGAACCGAAATGGGAAAACACAACAAATGTGAAGGATGGATATAAGTGAACTAGTACATTCATGGAGAGAGCTAATGCAACTATGTTGCCAGGTGATGACTGTGAACCCTGAATGATCTTAAATAGGGCTCTACCATTGCCGACCCGGGCATAACCTTAACACCAGGGAGTGAATATATGAATCCATGCAGAAGGCATGGAACATACTGAGCCCATATCCTGCTGAGTGGCCTTTGGACACGAACAAAAATGTTTGGCCTAGCGCCCTTACCACGAGAGCTCCTATTCTTGGTTCTATGCCCAAGAGTTCGTCCCTTGAGCCCACTGGGCATGACTGATAGCCAAGAATTTGAGTGCACACCCTGGTGCTGACCTGCGACAAGTCCCTCTGCACCTTTTGTTCGCCATCCTTTCTCCTAGAGTACAATGGGCTCGTTTGGTATGCCAAGCAGGCTTTGGATGCAGGCCTGCACTCAGTGCCCTTTTCCCCACTGTTTCTTAGGCGAGTCCATCAAGGACATCAGTGTTGCTGTGATATGTGATGTCACCTATGCTATTATTGTTGATGTCATCTGTGAAATTATAAATGAATTAAGTCATAAGTTTTGCATTTGGCAGGAAAAGTAAGGACTGAGTTGCTCAATATAACTGGCCATTTTCTGTGTTTTGTAGGTTAGGAATCAAAACCATATCATCTCTTCACCGAAGTTTAACCGGGAAATGTTCCTGTTTTATAGAACTCACTTTATTATGTGGTGTGATTTAACAGCTATGTGTAATATGATTTTATATTCCCCTCTCAAGGGTTCTGTTGACCCAAACTGTGAGGTCAAAGGCTAAGTTGTTTGTTAAAGTTTCATACTTGCATACTTCACAGGGTCCCATACAATAGTTTCCATATTTGAAGGCTCTCTGTGAAATGTGTTTTATACTTCTATATCATAAATCATTCAGAGGAACAAAAATATCAAACGTCTATGCATTCATTTTATATTGAGACTGCCTGTACATTAAGATTTCAGTAATAGTTATATTAGTTCGGGACTAACAGGCAGTGCAGCTATCTGGTAGAAAAAGACCTATTGTCAGCTAATCAAGAACTTACAGTGGGCTTAAGTCCCACCCATTGCTTACTATTGGTTGGCTTTATTGTAACTCATTTGTTTGCTTCTTATTCAATGGCTTGCCTTTTCCATCTTGTGCTTGTCCCTCCCCTGGAGTGTTGCATCTTTACTGTGTGTGTTCTTCCACTGCTCACTTTTAGAGAAATATATTTTTTCTTTTTGCTTAAGCACTCCGTGAGAGAGCATGACTTATCTAGTTGTCTCCCTCGTGAGCTTCTCTTGCCCCAACATGTGCTCTGTGGTGTTCTGTCAATTGTGTGCTACCCTCTCCCTATTGTTGCTCTCTCTTGCCTGTGTGCTTCTCTCGCTCTCCATGTTGCTCTCTCTCACTTGTGTGCTTCTCCCCCGTCCCTCATGTTGCTCGCCCTCTTGTGCTGCTTTTCCCCCTTCCTCTCTCAAAGGTGAAACCTCTTGGTGTTTCCAATGCTTGTTTGATATAACTGTGATCATGTTCTGGCCATCATCTCTTTTTTTCCTCTTTTGAGCCGATGGGTCCATTTTCTGCTGCAGAGATCTAAACCTACAAATTTTCAAATGGAAATAACTATAATCCATAGCCGCTTTTCAAGTCATTCCTTTGATCAGAGCATTTATATATTCCAGATTTTAAAATAGAACATTTAATACTTAGGAAATGTCGTTTTATGGCCCATTTGAATGATCTAGTTAGTGCCTAAATGACTTTTTCTAAACTGAATATAGCCATGAGCCAAAGAAACCAATTAACTCCAATTCTTAATGCCCTAGTGTTCAGCGTGCTTTTAAAGTACAGTAGCTTTCTTCCAAATATGCAGTTCGTTTTTTCTGTTCCATTGGAAAAGGCAGAGGAAGGCTACAAAACGTTTTGGTGGATTCAGTAAAACTGTCTGAAAAGCAAATAATTCCATGGTAGGTGCCAGTACATTGGTGCTTGCCCTAGACCCGCGTTTGGATTAAATCACTGTTCGGACCACATTCGGGGTGGACACTTGCAAGCTGTGAAAACTAGGCCACAGCTGTGGGGCGTGGGGTCATTTGCCTCTGATGTATTGGGGCTTGTCCTTCTATGGCTCTGCAACCATAGCCAAGTACAATCCTTCTGCAGTCACTGGCTCCTCAGAGAGGTTGTGTGCGGGTGCTTGAACTCAACAATCAATCAACAACCCAATAAAGTGAATTTCCAGTCCAGTGTCCAACTTTTCATGAATGAAAGTACTTTATCATACAATGATGCTCGGTACTACACACTACTAGCAGCTTAAACCATGTTGGTGTCTCTAGGTGCTATTTGGCAAGTGCTGATCCCATTCAACCTCCCTTTTGTACCCATTGTCCCAACGCTCTCTCCCTGGATCTGTGTTATCCTTTCTATCTCGAGAAAACAGGGGTAGTGTGAATCTAGCACAGGTGCAGTGCAATCATCCTCAAACAGTGGGGTTAATTCAATCCTCTCAGGCCTCACTGGGTCTGCCTGATATTCACAAGCATACTCCGATGATCAGAAGCTTCTGGCAGGCAGACTTTGAGTACCGCTCACCTCATAGCTGCCATAATTCCAGATTGCGATGTGCGACATTTTCATAATATCAGTGTAATTATGAGTGACATTCCAACAACTATGAGTGACACTTTCTTGTGTGCAAAATCATGCAATGTAATGATCGCTAACTTCTCGCACCAACCACAGAGGACTCAGGGTAACCTCACCAACAGACAGAAAGAACTTGTCTATTTATAAAAAGTGGGGTTTTTTGTGTTTGGGCTCAGCAGTGCTTCCCTGGACAAACCATGCACCTGTGACCCTATGTACTCACCATATTACAGAAGGAGCCGATGTTCCGGATAGTTATTTATGGGATAGAGGTTGCAGGGATCCTGCAGTACCATCGTTACAAGGGGATACCAGCCATGGGTCTGAGGTGGAGGAGTGTGGGGGTGGTAGTGGTGGACAGTGTTGATACTACAGACCTAGATGGAGCGAGTGGGAGACGGTGCTTGCCGGCTAGTGGTGGGCAGGAATGCCAGAAAGGGCCAGGGATGACTGAACGGCAGCCTCCCAGGGGCGGCTCCTCCGCTATGGTGGAGGAGCGTCTCCCCCCTGCTTTTAAGCAGAGGGAAGCAGAAACCTAAAATGATGATAACTTTGCGTTATCATTTTAGGCTACTTCCTGCTGCTTTGCGGGCGGGTGAGAGGGCGGGGCTACTCTGCTCTTTGAACAGGGCAGGGGCGGACTGGTTTGCCCACTTAAGTGAGCATGACTGGTTGGGGTGGCCCGAGAGGGCCGACCAAACGGTCATTGCGCACTTTCCCCTTTCCATGCAGTCTGCATTACCGTCTGCATGGAGAACAAGCCCAGGCCCCCATTCCCTGGTTGAGCGTCAAACCAGGACGCTCAAAACCAATCACAACGCTGCTTGCAGCGTTGTGATTGGTCAGGAGAGTTTGCTTCCTGTTCCTCGATGTGCTCGTGGAGAGCAGGAGCAGAGACACGGGACCCGGCCGGCGGCAAGGTAAGTTTATTTTTACTTTTTTTTAAATGTAATTAATCTATGCGTGACCCCCCACACGATTCACCCACGACCCCACTACCCCCGTGATTCACCCGCGACCCCACCACCCCCGCGATTCACCCGTGACACCCCCATCTCTGCGATTAACCCGCGACCCCCTCCCCCCTCGATTTAACCACGACCCTCCCCCGGATCCCCCCACAACCACAAGCCGCTGCAGCCTCCTAAAATGATGGTTGAGCGGGCCGCCTCTCACACCTCCCAGGTCTGCAGCCCTAGCCTCATAGCTGCCGTTCACTCTGCCTGACAGATGCTCTCGGGGTGTCAAGGGGCGGAATGGCAAGTGAGTGCCTGCAGGGCAAGGTGGCGGCGGAGGTCCCGGTTGACCTGGTCTTTCCCTGGCTCCATGTCAGGCACAGCCCGGCGCCAGAGGGGCTGACACAGCCAAAGGGTCAGCCGGGATTGGCAGCGGCGGAGACCAACCGGGGAGCCTGGCATACACAAGCGGGCCCTGGAGCTGCCAATGACCGGGCTCAGGGGTGGGGCCTGGGTGGCTCAGCACTGCCTGGGAGATGCAGTTCTGCTTCACCGTTATTTATGTACGGGCACGGGATGAAACGAAGGAGCGGAATGTTTCATTCACATGGAACAGGATAAGTTGCATTATCGTGTGCTGTATGTGCACAGGCTGTTCTCTATTGGCACACTGCAGGCTGCCCGTGCCTGACTTATGGGACTGCCTGATTGCGCGCTGCCACTAAAAAGCAAAATTATTTGTAAGAAATTCACACACACACACTGCTGCACTGCAGCAAGTACAGTCACTTACTTCAACTTGCCTCAGGCTGCGAGCCACGGGAATTCAGGTTTGTCGGTTTGTCGCCCGCTTGAGAGTCCAGTAACCAAGTCCCTGCTGCTGCAATGGTAACTCCATCTCCACAGTTCCTCAAATTCGCAGCGTGCACCGGGCTCAATTGTGTGAATGATTTAAAATTTTTGGCAGCCGGTGAGAGCAGGCAGCATTGCGCCATGATCTGCTGCAAAACCAGCCAGCCTCCAACAAACTCCGAAATGAGTACTACAGGATGGGACGAGCCCCAAGCCTGCAGGAGCAGAGCACGCACGCCACGCCCTGTCAGCCACTCAAGTTTGCTTTAACAGTAGTAGGCAGTCCAATGGCTTGGCAGCCAGGGGCTATGCCTATAATGTGTGACAATGCATTTCAGTGCGGTGATGCAGAGCACCACACTGAAATGCGTTAGTCTAACGGCTGATGTGTCGTACTTGGCAGGATTGCCACCTTGGGCGATGGACCATGGTCCATGGCTCGCCCGCTCCGACATTTCTGCACGCGGGAAGTGACAGTCCTAAGTTGAAGCGGTACTGGCTGACCAGTGGTAAGTGTCTTGACCCACTTGAGCTGGCAGTTGAGCCCATGCAACAAGCAGATGGATGACTCCGACAGGGCCTTGCGATACTTAGTAGATAAGGCCCCCAGGTGGGCTGGTCACAACTTAGTTTGATGTAGCCACATCACAACTTAGGTAGTTGCAGCCGTGCACAAGACTATCACCACACAATTACAACTTCGATCGAGAAGTTGAACTATCATGTAGGCATGGTTCCCGTCTGAAACCGTTGGGCGAGCCTAGTGGGAGTCCTCTGATACCTGGGTCCTCTCAGATCGCTCTCCAGCAGTCTGCTCCTCTGGGTGGCCCATAACCACTGGGGGTGTACTGCACCTCGCTCCATTCTGGACAGTGTCCTGCAGGGCAGGCAGGCTCCTTCCCTCTCTGACAGCAGGCTTTTAAGTGCATTTGGATAAATACAGCGCTTATCCTGCAAGCGAACCAGACCTTAGGTGATGTCCCCTTACCTATGGCTGTCCGGCAGACACCAGCCCTGGTTGTTCCTCCAGAACTCGGAGTACTCTGTGGATCACTTCCGTCATTGGCCATACAGAACTTGTAACTGCAGCGACAAGTGGGATAGTGGGGATTCCACTTTTAAACACAACTGGTAGACAGGAGATTTGGATCCACTGTTTGAAAGAGTGGAACCAGTTTAGGGTGGTCCTCTTTTCAAGTGCCCTTTCTAGGTTGTAATGAAGACACAACCTTTGTATAGAGTGAGACCCCTCACAACAAGTTTGTCTCCTATCCGTAACATCCACAACAGAGGCACAAAGATGTGAGGTTTGTGCACCTTGCTGACATCAGTCCAACTCAACGAGTAATAAGGGAATGATTAAGGTGCAGGCCTCACCTAGGGCTTTCGCACCTGTCACAACAGGTTCTGCAGACCCATCCCTACCATTGATCAAATAGCAGTGTTCAGGAAGTCTGATCAGCAGTTCTTTGTTAACAAAAGGCCTCATACAATACCTAAGAGTCTTCTCTCCTCTTCGCTCACTCCAGTGTCTAGGTCTCTTCCCTCCAGCTACAGGAGAGTGAGTATTACACTTCCACTGCATGGGAGCACAGTCCTCACCTCCATCTTTTTCAAGACCACACCAGAGGTTTCCAAAATGGATAACACTCGCCTCCGTTACTATAGGTCACTCACACACACCATGCAGAGTACACACATCAACACACTTAACTCACACTTGAAATGTTAGTGTTAAGGAGTGGCTGAGCAACTAGAAGCTGAACTTTCCATGAGTGGGCCATTAGGCCTCCACTACAGTGACTTCAATATAAAGGTCTGTCAGACTATTAATTCTCAAAGCACATTGTGTTGCCTCCACCGCTCTATGTACTAAACCCATGACCGCAACAGTAGTCCACTGTCACCAAATGAGGGCATACTTGGTGTACCCCTCTAGGTCAGAGGACAAGACCAAAACCTACTCATGTCAGAGACAAGCCTAGGCCTCTGTATTCAAGCTAGGTTAGCATACTACAGGGACAAAAATCCAAAGTCTGGTTACCAGATACATGCAGTCAGTCACTCAGGGGCAAGAGAACACTCCCATATACTGTGTAGGGGACATTCCAGTCTGCACAGATATGCTCAATTTTCAGGTACCCATCATATTGTGAGGGGAGTAGCTACCATTGGTGCAGCTAGTGCAGTGGCACCAGAAGCCCAGAAGAGCGTGAGTGCCACAACCTGCCCTGTACACCCTGCAATTATATTTCAGATAACCGGCTCTGAATAATTTAAATGCATAGTCATTTGAAGGGATTAGGGTGGAGATCATAGAGGATGAAAGAGAAATGGAGACAAGAGAGGAAAAGGATGAAAAGAAAGGAAAAGGAAAGAGTGAAAGATAGAAAGGACAAGAAAAGGTGATGGAAAGATATATGGAAAACTCTGTCCAATGCGAGATTGGTGAATTTGTGTATTGTACCTGAGCAAAATGTTCAATAAACAGAATGTTTAAAAAAAATAAAAAAAGATATATGGACAAGCAATTGGGGATAGGGGAGAGGAAAGGGGCCAACTGAGGATGTAACAGAAAGGAGATGGAAGATAGAGAGAGAAGCAAAGACCAGATATAGAAGTGAGAACAGATGGAAGGAGGTAGAGAAAAACTGTATATTAAGGGGAGGTTGGGTGAAAGAAGGGTAAGGCACAGAGAAAAGATACAGGATATATGAGAATTGGTGCACTGAGGAGAGCGGAAGAGAAAGAGAAGAGAGCTTTTAGGAGTTGCGAAGAGAGAAAGTGAGAGGAAGAAGAGAAGGACAACTGAGAGACATGAAGTGATTAGAGAGTGTAGAGGGCATGGGGAAGACAGTGGAAAGTTGACGGAGATCAGAGGGAGTAGGTAGGAGAGAGGGAAAAACATGTAGAACAATGAACTTGTGCAGCGGTTCAGTGATGTCCAGGTGTGAGGGACCCACTGCACCCCAATTATGGTTGCCTTCTTAATCTGGGATGCGGGGCGATCAATGTCCTTTCTTGCATTCAGCCCATGGCACCACTTTGTGACTGCATACTGCAGCATTTATATAGTCCTTCATACCCCATTTTGGGGTGTGGAGTCGTGCTTTATCAAACTGCTAGGACGCTACATCATGGCGGACTGCATGATTGAAAGAGTTGTATTTGTTGTGAACCCGTGTGGAAAATGTTTTGGTGTCGTGCGTTAGTGATTAGAGAGGTGCTCTTATCTCTTCTTGGGGTGCTGAATTTAGAAACGTGATAGAAGGGGACATGTGAGAGAAACTACACGCATTTTAACTGAAGTTAGGTGGTGGCTATAATCTACTCTGCAGGTCTTGTGTTTTATCAAGGTTTTCACAGTCCTTTTCAATTCATTTCTCATGCTGACTAAGGTAGTTGGTCGACCACTCCTTCAATTATTGTGAACCTGGGAGGGAGAGAGGGCCAGACAGAGGAAAGAGGCATTGCTCTGCCCAGACAGTCTGTTTTAGTCATCCCTTTTATGCAACCACTGGATGTCCAAGGTTGGTTGTATTGTATTGTAAGTGCATTTATATGACGCTTACTACCCCTGACGAGGCGTTAAAGCGCTCTAAGCCATACAGAGCGCTGCTCCGGGAACCCAATGGTAATGATTAATCCAGTGGTTATTGGGATTAGTATTGTGCTCTAAAGAAAACCAATCCATGCATTTACTACACCTTCTTTGTGGTGGATTAAATTCAGAGGAATTATGTGTTATCATTGGGGGCAGGTGGAAGGGATGTGAGTTCCTGCAAGGTGGTGGTATGCGAGTTCCTGCAGGTGGTGGTATGCGAGTTCCTGCAGGTGGTGGTATGCGAGTTCATGCAGGTGGTGGTATGCGAGTTCCTGCAGGTGGTGGTATGCGAGTTCCTGCAGGTGGTGGTAATGCGACTTCCTGCAGGTGGTGGTATGCGACTTCCTGCAGGTGGTGGTATGCGACTTCCTGCAGGTGGTGGTATGCGACTTCCTGCAGGTGGTGGTATGTGACTTCCTGCAGGTGGTGGTATGTGACTTCCTGCAGGTGGTGGTATGTGAGTTCCTGCAGGTGGTAGGATGTGAGTTCCTGCAGGTGGTAGGATGTGAGTTCCTGCAGATGGGATGGGAGTTCCTGCAGCTGGGGTTGGAGTTCCTGCAAGTGGAGTTCCTGCAGGTGGGATGGGGGTGCCATGCAGGTGGGATGGGGGTGCCATGCAGGTGGGATGGGGGTGCCTGCAGATGGGATGGGGGTGCCTGCAGATGGGATGCGAGTTAATGCAGGTTGTTGGTGGTTGATGCCTTTACTTGGTGAGGAACAGAAACGTGCTGTGAAATAATGCCCTGGCATGCATGCCGGGCTGTGTCTTTTGCTTGTCCTTGGCACGCACTGTTAATTGGCTAAGATCAGATTGTGTTGAAAGTGGGCTCGCTAATGAACTATCGTTGCAGCGCTTGCTCGCCCTTCGGCTCTGTGCATGACTAGCAGAAGTCTGCTGCCACTCTCCTCCTTCCCCGTCCTGCCCTCCCTGAGGGAAAGGCTCTTCAAGCAGCGCAGGCCTCTGCCCAGGCATGCTGCTTGCAGTTCTCATTGGCTGTGGCAAGAAACCCTATAAATGGAATTGTGCGCCTGCCCTTTCTCGCGGATTCTCCCGGTGGCAGTGCTGCGGGCAGCCGAGCGTTGAAGCTTGCATAGAGGGAGAAGGGCAAACCAGTCTCCCTCACTGTAAAATTGTACAAAATGAAAAAAACTCAAGCAGTCAGTTGGCTTTAAATGTGAATCTAATTATCCCCTCGAGCACCTAATTATGTCTTAATAAATTCTTAAATTAACCTTATCGCTTCCTGTACTTTCCCCCCGTTTTGCCGTGTATTTCCTTTGTGTTTGTTGCAGGTACCTCTCTGCCCATCCCTTTCCTTTCATGTTTTATCTTGCTCGCCTACCAGCTTTGTCTCTTTTTCGTCTCATCATCTCCCTTTCTCTTCGCTGCGCCCCTGCCTTTCCTTTTCTTTAAATGTCCCATGGCGAGGCTACTCTCTAAATGTGTTTCAAGGGTCTGGCTAATGTTTCGCCCTCTTTTGAGCTGATTGTTGAGCTGTGTGAAGAGCTGCATTAGTGTCGTAGGTGGGAAGGGGCTCTGTAATCCCTCCAGGAAATCAAGAACAGGCTTAAAATTGCCTGATATTCCTTCTTATGATCTCCTGGCTGACTCAACCTATAAGAAAGTACATATGAGAAGGCTGAGCAACATTACTTTCAGAGGAATATCTTCAACTTCAAAACATTTAATTCAACATATTTATGTTATAGCTAGAGAATAAAATTATTAGCCATCTCGCTTCTTTCATGAGACCTGGAACCTCCTTTGCCACTTTGGGAAGCACTGGAGCGCCTGCCAAGTTGCAGTAGTAGTGAAGCTTTAGTGCATGCATTGCCAATCTACATACCCGAAACGACCACACTCCTCATCTCCCTTTCTCCAGCTGAGGGTATCATGTGCACAGGTCCTGCTCTCCTCGTTCAGGCCTTTCATGCATGCACAGATTTTTTGTTTCCGATGACATAAGCTTTTGATGGGGCTTCGCTCCTGATGCTGAACTTGTCTCTAAATTTTCAGAGCTGCCCCTCTACTGCAACTACTGATCTAAAGGAATGCATCGCCCAGATTACAAAATGTGATCCTCACAGGCACTGTCTTCAGTTCTAGAGAAAGAGTCACATTAGGCATACTTGTAATTTGGGCACTTTTCTCATATATCCCCCCACTAGAACTGTTTGCATGACCTATTAGAGCTCTTACCCCAAATATGCTTCAGGATTTAGATTTGAAGAAGCAGATACATTTTCTGCCATTATTCCAGAGGACAACTTGGAGACTGGCTCCTACTGGTAAGACTGCAAGAATAAAAGAATAGATAAAAGTTAGCAAGCAGTTACACAAAAACCTAAAAGGATACCCAAAATCACAAAAAAAGTTCACACAAAGGAATGGGTCTGGATGAACAAACTGGTGTGCAGCAGAACTATGGATGCTGACAGGCACAGAGTATAAGGCAGCACTGGTTTAAATGGTGCCAAATGGCTTTTACCCCAAAAGTGAAAGATCATCAACTCAGAAATCAATGATGGCCTTCTTAGATTGAGAAACAGAGTTCACAAAAATGTGATGGCAAAGGGATGACTCTAACCATGCACAAGGCAGAAAGCGTGATGGGCTGACAATCTCCATCAATCTCCTGATGACCATCTCGGTCATCCCCTATAAACCAGCAAGTGGGGAGACCTAAGACTTAAAGGGAAGATGGAGAAGCAGGCTGTAACCTTCTGCCAACCCAGAGACATCAAAAACTCCTCAGTAAGTCCTGGCAATTCCAGTCCAAAAGCATGGATATTCTCTCTCACAAAGGCGATCATGCTCATAATCTTTGATTTCATTCACTCTGCAGCTTGTGTGCTTCCAAACTCAATCATCTATCTTTATAATCCCATGTTCAAATGTATTACAAAGTCTTTAGCTCAGGATCTGCCAGGTTTCTTCCTGCCTTCATGAAGTCTCTTATAAGGTACTTATTTGAAAGACCTATTCATAAAGTGTCTTGCTATGGGCCTCCCTGGCATTATTAGTTATGTATGCTGGAGGCATGGTTTCTTTCAGCCCTGCCATACCTGTCATACCCTTCCCTAGACTGTTACTGCTGATCCTCCCAGGGGGTAATGGGGATTAGGTGGAGTAGGTGCTGCATAACTAAATTCTGCATTTGGTACTTGGTTAACCAGTCAATCAACAGCATGCACTTGCATGTGCTTGAGTTTTTCAACTTAATTAAACCACTGTTCACTCCTCGCTTTCTGAACAACAAGCAGCAGTGATCTTCAACTCACAGTAATCTGGAAATTGACGAATTGATCTGGAAAAACCAAATTTGTCTTTTGTGGCTACAAAAGCTCTTAACAATTAGTTACGAGTAGAACTGGTAGATAGAATATACACTCAGCCACCTACTACAATTGTGCGTATGTTTTTAATTGGGTTGGATGGAACAATTGTCTAGATGCAGTCTCATGAGGGTCCCTCAGACAAATAGGCCAAAATTAATCTGAAGGTAAAAGTTAATCAGATACAGCTTTTATCAATCAATCAATCAGGGGTTTATATAGCGCGCTACTCACCCGTGAGGGTCTCAAGGCGCTAGGGGGGAGGGGGGGAGACGGCTCCGGATCAGTCGAAGAGCCAGGTCTTGAGGTCCTTCCTGAACGTGTGCAGGGTCGGGGAGCGTCTGATGATCACCGGGAGCTCATTCCAGGTCTTGGCTGCGATGTATGAGAAAGCTCTTCCTCCGGTTTTATTTCTGCGGATGCGGGGCACCTCTGCCAGGGCGAGGTCGGCGGAGCGGAGGTTTCTCTTGGGTGCGTGGAAGGAGACTCTCTCTTTGAGATATTTGGGTCCGATGTTGTTGAGGGCTTTGTAGGCGTGGGTGAGGAGTTTGAAAGTGACTCTCTTCTCGACGGGTAGCCAGTGGAGGCCGCGTAGGTGTTGTGTGATGTGCTCGCGCCGTGGAGTTCCGAGGACGAGTCTGGCTGCGGCGTTCTGGATGGTTTGGAGTCTGTGTAGGAGAGTTTTGTTGATTCCGGCGTAGAGGGCGTTGCCGTAGTCAAGGCTGCTGGTTATGAGTGCGTGGGTGACGGTCCTTCTGCAGTCGGAGGGGATCCATTTGAAAGTCTTACGGAGGATGCAAAGGCAGTTGAAACTGGTGGAGGCGACGGCGTTGATCTGGCGGTTCATGGAGAGGGAGGAGTCGAGGATGATGCCGAGGTTCCGGGCGTGGTCGGTGGGGGTGGGTGGGCTCCCGAGGGCGGACGGCCACCAGGTGCTGTCCCAGGCGGTGGAGCAGGGTCCGAGGATGAGGACATCGGTCTCCTCGGAGTTGAGCTTCAGACAGCTGTCCTTCATCCAGCTGCCACATTCTTCATTCCTTCCTGGAAGCAGAGTCTGGTGTCTTCGGGTTTCTTCGTGAGGGAAAGGATGAGCTGAGTGTCGTCGGCGTAGGATACGATGCTGAGTCCGTGTTGTCTGACGATGGCGGCGAGGGGGGCCATGTAGATGTTGAAGAGCGTAGGGCTGAGAGATGATCCCTGGGGGACTCCGCAGTTGATATCAGTGGGTTCAGAGCGGAAGGGAGGGAGTCTGATCCTCTGCGTTCGACCGGAGAGGAAGGATTGGATCCAGTCGAGGGCGGCTCCTTGTATCCCTGCGTCGTGAAGTCTGGCTGTGAGTGTGCGATGTGAAACAGTGTCAAAAGCCGCAGAGAGGTCTAGCAGGATGAGGGCCGCCGTGTGTCCCTGGTCCAGTAGCATGCGGCCTACTAAGACAGTTGCGGAAACTGGCCCCACTTCTCACCTTTTCTACACTCAGACGGGCAGTCTCAGCAATGATACTGTCGCGCCTGGACTATGGTAACTCCCTGTATATTGGACTGCCGCAACAACTGTTGGCCAGACTTCAGGTTGTTATGAACGACGCGGCTAGACTAATTTTCAGAAAGCCGAGACGAGTACACGCCACTTCTCTGTTACATGAGCTACATTGGCTCCCGATCAGGCAGAGAATAAAGTTTAAAGGTCTCTGCATTGCCCACAAAACCATGTATGGCCAAGCCCCAAGCTATATCAAAGACCGTCTAGCCAACTATGTCCCTAGTAGGGTGCTTCGGTCAGCTGAGGCCTGCCTACTGGTTTGCCCCCGCTTTAATCTGTCTTCTGTTGGAGGAAGAGCCTTCTCAGCAGCAATACCTCGGCTGTGGAATAGTCTCCCGGTAAATTTACGTAAGGAACTGAACCTCCTCCCCTTTAGAAAGAAGCTGAAGACAGTACTTTTCTTAGAAGCCTGGGGCATCCTTTAACATCTGCCACTCTCCCACTAACTAGGAGGGGTGTCCCCTCTGGTAGCGCTTAGAGACCTGTTGGTGATAACGCGCTCGATAAATGTAAATTACAATTACAATCAGTGGCGGCTAGGAGGGCAGTCTCGGTGCTGTGGTTGCTGCCGAATCCAGATTGGGAGGCGTCTAGGATGGAGTTATCTTCGACGAAGGCGGTCAGCTGGGTGTTTACGAGTCTCTCGGTGACTTTGGCCGCGAAGGGGAGGAGAGAGATGGGCCGGTAGTTTTTCAGGTCTGTGGGGTCTGCCGTAGGTTTCTTGAGGAGGGGTTTTACCTCTGCCCGTTTCCAATCGTCTGGGCAGATGCCGGATGTGAGGGAGGCGTTGATGGCGCGACCAAGTTCGGGTGCGATGGTGGTGGCGGCTCTGTGGAATATGTGCGGCGGGCAGGGGTCCGTAGGTGCTCCAGAGTGAGTTTTCTTCATGGTCGTGGTGATGAGTTCGATGGAAGCGGGATCCCAGGACGTGATGGTCGGCTTGTCGGCGGTGATGGGTAGGGGGGTGGTGTCTGGGGCTGGTTCGCTGAAGTTGTTGTCGAGGTCTTTGATCTTACGATGGAAGTAGGAGCTGAGCTTGTCGCAGAGTTCCTGGGAAGGTGTGATGTCCGTGGCTTCGCAGGCGGTTCTTGCGAACTGCTGTATGATGTTGAATAGTTCTCTGGCGTCGGTCGCGTTGGTCTGGATTTTGTCTTTCACGAAGGTCCGTTTGGTGTCTCTTATGCGCTGGTGGTATTCTTTCACGGCGTTCTTGTGGTTGGTCCGCGCTTCCGTGGTTTTCTGGTTTCGCCAGGTTTTTTCTAGGCGTCTGCAGGCGCGTCTGGCTTCTTGGAGTTCTGTGGTGAACCAGGCGGCCTTCAGAGGGTGTTGTTTGTCGGGGAGGCGAAGTGGTGCGAGCCTGTCCGCGCAGCAGGAGATCCAGCGGTGAAATTCCCTGGTGACGGGGGTGTTTTGGCGGAGGGTGGCGTTGAGGAGTTCCTCTGTGACCTTGCTCCAGTTCCGTCGTGGCGGGCGTGGGGCGGTCTTGTGTGCGGTGGTGGTGTTGAAGGTGAAATGGACACAGTGGTGGTCCGTCCAGGGGGGCTGGGTGGTGTGGCTGAAGCGGATGTTGGTTCCTCCCGCGAAGATGGGGTCGAGGGCGTGACCTGCTCTGTGGGTGGGTGGGTGTGTTGACGAGCTGCTTCAGTCCTAGGTTGGCGAGGTTGTCGATGAGAGTGCTGGAGTCGGGGTCGTTGCTGTTGTCGAGGGGGAAGTTCAGGTCCCAGAGTAGGATGTAGTCTGTGGAGGTGATGGCGTGGAGTGCGGCGAGCTCGGCGATGGTCGTTGCGGGATGGGTGCGGGGTCCCGGCGGTCTGTAGATGAGGGTGCCGCGTAGCGTAGTCCTGGGGCTGGTCTGGACCTGGAAGTGGAGGTGTTCCGCGTTGGACTGGTGGTCACTCGAGGTGGAGAGTCGGAGGGCGGTCTTGTGCGCGATGGCGAGTCCCCCTCCTGGGTGGTGCGGGCGGTCCTTTCTCTGGAACTTGTAGCCGTCGGGGATGGCGGTGGCGATGTCTGGGCCGGAGGTGGCGTTGGTCCAGGTCTCTGTGAAGAAGGCGACGTCAGATGAGAGGGTGTCGATCAGGTCCCAGATTTCGACGGCATGCCGGTGCAGGGAGCGCACGTTGAGGAGGATGCAAGTCAGGCCCTCAGTGGTGCGTGCATCGGGCGGGCAGTCGGCGGTCGTGGGAGCTTTGTCGACGGTGAAGGATCTGCGACAGGGTTTGCAAGAGAACTGCCCGTGGGTGGTGTTAGGCGAGTATATTGCGGAGTAGGTGTGTCTTCCGGGGTTGAGTGCGTGGATGGTGTTTGAGTCGTAGCGGAGGGGTCTAGGAAAACCAGGGTTTCTGGTACTGGTCGCGGTCGGGTCGCGGACGGGCACAGACGGGCTTGCCTTAGGCGCGCCCACTGCGCGCGTCCGCACAGCGGTCGCCATATGTAGGGGAGGGGGGCAGGAGCAGCGGAAGAGAGGCGGGAGCGGGGCTGGATCGGGGGCGGGGCCGCAGGGGCAGCAGCGGCGGGAAAGGTGAGCCGGTGACGCGGGGGAAGAACCCCAGTTAACACTAATGCAGAAATCAAACAATAACTAAAACTAAACTAAACCAGAATAAAACAAAAGGGGCCAAAGCCACAGAACGCAAAGGAGAACCTGCGGCGCAGGGACGGGCTGCCAGCTCGAACCCTGCCGGGATAGAGCTCAAGTGCTGGAGCGGTCGGCTGAACTGGCGGAGCTGCTGGGGAGAGTGCTGTCCTTGGGCCAAGAGGTCAAGGACAAGGTCAAGGAATTTATTTACCATAAACAAAGTGCATTCTGACGAAATGTAGCTTGCATATTTAACAGGAGTGACGCACTTATAAAAACGTTCTTTTCAAGTTCTTGGCAAGGAAATTTTCAGACTATCAGGTCATCAAGATGAGGTATGTCCTTACTGATAATGTACCGTATAGATGGGCATTTTGATTGATAATGCTTGGAATAGATGGATGCTCTGACTGACAATCCCAGGGATAACACCCATCTATCCCGGGCTTTAACAGTCAGAGCGCTTGTTTTCTGAGCTTGAAATAGATTGGTATCCTGACAGATAATGTCCAGCATAGATGGGCATCTTAATTGAAAAGGTCTGTTCTGGATGATGCTCTGACTGATAATGCCCACAATAAATGGGCACACTGACTGATCTTTGGGGTAGTCTTAGACCTTCTACAGCACAGTGCTTTTGCAGCCATCTCTGATAAAAATGGTTTCACAGTATAAAACCCATCAAAGCCATGGTTAGTTGGTGGATAGTCATTTTATTTGGCTTCTCTTTGGAGTCTAGCAGCTGACATTGAGGCAAGAGAAACAAATCACAGAGGATGTGATGTGTGGTGTAAATGTGATTTCAATTTTACTTGAATCAACTAAACCGCTAATGTACTGATATCGAAAAAAATAGTCTTTTTAGTTTTCCTTCCACCTTTTTCTGTTGGTGGACACCTCAGTTGTCCTGACCACTGAAGTATTACAAAGAACAATAACACCCGTTTAAAAGTTATACACCACCAAACACGTATTGTAGGTGTTTGTAAATTTCCTTGATTTCAGTATGGAAAAAAATTATCCAAGGTATCATGAAGGTCACAGAACTGATTATGCCCTTGGACCGCTTCCTAGACACATCTCTGAACATCTAATATTTGTCAACTAAAAGGTTAAATTTCTCTGGTTTCTCCAAGAGGAGCGATGAGTGTGATAAATAATGTAGATTTGGCCTGGCTTAATTTTTAATTTTAGCTCAAGCATCACCCCAAACACGACTGCACCAGTGTGCTCTGAAATCCTCACACACTTGTTTTTCCAGCAAATTGGCAAAAAAAATGCCACTATTAAATACTTTTTCGTACTTACTGCTTTTTTAGTTGGAAATATAAAAAAAAACACATTGAGAGTACTACATACCTAGATGAAAAACATTGGAAAGTCAAATGTAACTAGTAGAATGATCAGGAAAACATCAATAGAAAAATAAATTGGAGAATTTCAACTTGAACACAAGTATGAGGTAAAGAAAGGAGGGTCGGTACATTTTGCTTTCTTGTATCCGCTCTTGGTGTAACCCGCAGGAATGTATGATTATACAACGCATGCATTCACATCGCATGCTATTAGATCGCGGTTTTTACCACGCAAGTCGTTACAACGACTTTCGTTGGAAGGCGCTGGACTTGATTAATCTAATGAACGTTCCATATTAACAGATCCTGCTCCAGTACCAACACTAGACCATGTCCTTGAACATCAAGGGTCATACTTATACATTGGATTAAAAATGCCACTAACAATTTGAAAGAAGTACATAGTGGAAGGTAATACTATTATGAAATGTGAGATTCATTAAAAGTCAAAGAACTGGGACGCAGAGTGTCAAGGAGGCATTCCTTTTCCATGGTCCGTGTTCTTAAGATAGAAATGGCACCATTAAACATGTCCATTATCTGTAGACACCTTCTAAGATTGCTTTAGGTCATTGTGATGGTGCATTTCTTAACAAACATGCTTTTCATTTCCATGGAATATTTCCAAGCAGGGAGACTACAAGAATGAACTCTTAAAGTAGGCTATGAGATAATATTCTTAAATGGGGACTGACTACCGATGTTGCCTGTAAGGCGGGCAGTTCTCCCAAGCAAACCTTTAGGCTTGAGGGGTCAACGAGGAGGTTATGTATAAACAGAGCCTGCAATATGAGAAAGTACTTATTTTCAACATATGTTACCATTAATCATTTTGTTTCCTTTTTGATATACACCCCTTTTACAGTTAAAGTACTACATCTTTTGACGCCATATATTAGAAAACATATTTGGAGGTATTAAATCAAAGTGCAGTTTTTAGATTTTTGAGCTAAGAAACGCAATATACATGTTGCCATAACACACAGACTATTCAACTTTCAAATTATGTACATTTATACACCAGGATGTCTGATTTTCGTCTCCTGAATTAGAGGGGCGGCCTCTCTAATGATGTGTGTGAGGGTTACAAGAGTTCGATCCATCCCTCCTCCATGAAATGAAATCGCTGTGAAATTGCATTTCTCTTAGGAATTCCATTGTCATCATCTATTTATTTTGTTGTTTCTGTTTTAGACCCACAAGCAAGAATTCTTTCAGCCCCTTCTCTTGTCTCGACCCCACAGGACCAGTTGGATTGATTGACCGAATACTTAAACAGTGGCAACCTGTCACTTTTTTATGTGTCCATTTAAAATGTTTTATCATGGTTTTTTTTTATTTTTTATAAAGAACAAAAAATCATGCACATTTATAAAGACATGTCTTTCATCCAAGGCGATATACTTATAGGTAGGTGTTAATTTGACTAACGAGCATTGGCAATATCAACAGTTCTGGCTTTAAAGGAATGTTGTATTATAATGTGAAGCATTACAAGAAAATAGCATGGGAATAGATATGTATTTGTGTGGAAGTAAAGAACTGTGTAATATTTGTGTAGGTTAAAAGGTCAGGTGACAGTTGAAATTTCAAGCCAGACCTAAAAATTCATGTAGGTTAATGACTACCAACCTTCCATTTGTGCTGCTGTCAGAGACAAAAACAATAAATTACCTAGTTATCTAAGACACTTTAACAGCATTAAAATGACGTGCGTGCCTCTGAAAATTGGAGCTAAGGCAACTGGGTAAATAAACAAAATCATCACAACTCTGTGGAGTGCAAGCCCTATTTTTGTGGAAGCACAACTGCCTGATTGGTTACTCCTGGCTCCCAACATGTGGACGGAGCCAAATCCCCTCTCTAAATGCTCATGTAATTGCCTGACGACAGCTGCTTTTTTAAGCCAGTGCATAAAAATACTCATTTTCTAGAATGTCAGTCAGTGACTCTTTTGGTGATGATCCACTTAAGCCCTTTTTTAAATGTAACTTAATTTGTCTTAATTTCCGGAACAAGAACTTTCCACTCAATTTCTTTAATATTTTCATTGATGACCCCATAGTAAATGGATACTATTTACTGCTTTGAGGTTTAGGCCTACAAGATTGCTCCACACTGCTAGAACATTGTGCTTCCAGTCGTGGGTATTCTTGTTACAAATCTATGCCATCTGGTGTGGTAGTCCTTTTGGTTCAAGTGAATCAAAAAGCAAAGCTCTCTGAATGCATAGATTTCCTAGATGAAATCAACAGCACCAGGTTTTGGGGGATATTTTTCCGAAAACTGTTTAGCATGCAGTAGCTTCTTCTCCTGTCATTCAGCCAAGCTCTGGTACAACATAATCGATTGTACGTCGATGTAAGAGTTTTGAGTCCATGCGAAATCTAGAAAATTGCTAATGATGACTGTCAAGTGCCAGCAGATTTGCTGCATTTCAGAGCATAACTCCCCATTTTGCTTCTCAAGAGAGATCCTAACAGGCAACTGCAAAGTGCATCCTTCAATCATAGCATCTTTATTAATATTTTAATGTATTCCAACAGCCATTGTCTCCCATCTCTTGAAACGTTAATGCCTGGGCTGATCAACGTGCCGCGGACAGCAATTCCCTCTTCGAGTGGTTATCATTCTCCGCGTGCTCCTCATCTTTTCCGCTATCCTTTGTCCAGGTCTGACAGTTTTATACAGAGTCAAGGCTGCTGCTCTCGGTCTAACCCACTGAGATTAATATCTGCCGGCGCCATTCATCATACTTTTCCTATGTCATGCCAGTTTTCTTTGCTGAGGTGGGATTTTGTGTCAGAAGGGAAATGGATAATTGTATCCTTCTATTCAGGGCTATTTGTTCCTCTTCATCAGCAGAATGTGTACCGACTTTAAAATGAATTAATTTGTAATGTGTCCTTGCAGAATTTCTTTGTACTCTGCACTATTTCGATAATAGTTTATTTCACCCTTTGGTAGGGGGCTTAGAGCTGTTTTGGAGATGTTGAAAGGAAGGCCCTCGGACTGTTTGGTGTGACAACCTTGCCTCAGTTCAGGTATTGGTGTAATAGTTTTTGAAAGGAATGTAATGTCACAGGGGGTTTCTCTTTTCCTTCTGCAGACATGAATTGAAATGAATTCAGTAGGTTTAAGTTCTTAAAGGCACACCTGTGTGCTCAGAAAACTTGTCTGCGCCAGTTTAATTTGTGGGCAGACCAGACCCCATTTGCCCAGCTTCAATGATTTATCACATTGAGCACTCATCTGCTTGTCGACTGATTAAGTTGACACTACAGTGTAGTCAACAGCAGTGAACAAAATGGGTGTGTTAAAAAAACTTTTAGAATGTTTGAATTGAGTACCTTTATGATGATGGCGAATAAAAGGATTTCAACCTAAAAATAATTGGGCTGAAACTTCTGCCACGTAAACCTGAGTGTATTGTGAGATGAGGTTCTGCTAGCTTGTCTACAAAGAGTGACATTTCACAACTCTAGGAGGTTGTGTTTGAAAAGGTGCAGTTGTAGGTGTGCTGTGGATGTTAGCCCCGGTTCTTGTGTACTGCTCAGTCCCCGGAACACCTTAGTTGCTAGACACTTAGTTTTGTAGGCACGTACATCGTAGAAAGAAAAAAAGAATATTGATCTTTCTTTTTGATGTTCTCTTTCTGTGTATATCAATAACAATTGATTAGTTGTTTGATATTCATTTATGGTTTATGATGTTTCGAACAATGCGGGCAACGTGAAATGTTGGTGGTTATAAAGAATTATTTTTAAGTTGACCGGCATTAAAACGAACTAGTTCTACAATGTTAAATGCAATTCTTCATCGTCCGTGTAGCAACCGTGACGTAAGTACTATATATATATATATATATATACACACACACACACACACACACACACACACACACACACACACACACACACACACACACACACACACACACACACACACACACACACACACACACACACACCCCCCCCCCCCCCCTCCACCCCCCACATGAGGCAGTCTCCATGCCGTCGCGTTTCGGACTTGACGTCCTTCTTCCAAGGCAAACGCATGTAACGCTGCCAAGCTCCTCCCTATTTATCCACATGATATGAATCAGTTTCAAGTGAAATGCATGATGGTTAAAGTGCATTGTGGAATAGGGAGTCCAGTAATCCTCCAAGTGGGTTGCAGTGAAACATGTGTCAAAATAAGTTTTATCGCTGCCAGTGTCCATAGCAACAAAGTCAGTTTCACCATATGCTGTCAACCTGGTTCTGTATATTGTTGTCCAAATAAACATACCACGGACCCGCTGTGTATCCGTGGTGGTGCAACTCCACGGCCGGGCCGGCTGTATTAATGAATGCAAACAGGTGCCCCCAGGCGAAGTGCACTCTCCAGGTCTTTATTGGCAAAAACAGAAACGGCTTTGATTCTAAAACACCAATGAGGCAGTCTCCATGCCGATGCGTTTCGGACTTGACGTCCTTCTTCCAAGGCAAACACACATAACGCTGCCAAACTCCTCCCTATTTATCCACATGATATACATCAGTTTCAAGTGAAATGCATGATGGTAAAAGCGCATTGTGGAATAGGGAGTCCCCTAATACCCCAAGTGGGTTGCAGTGAAACATGTGTCAAAATAAGTTTTATCGCTGTCAGTGTCCATAGCAACAAAGTCAGTTTCACCATATGCTGTCAACCTGGTTCCGTATATTGTTGTCCAAATAAACATACCATAGACCCGCTGTGTATCCGCGGTGGTGCAACTCCAAGGCCGGGCCGGCCGTATTAATGAATGCAAACAGGTGCCCCCAGGCGAAGTGCACTCTCCAGATGCATATCATGTGGATAAATAGGGAGGAGTTTGGCAGCGTTACGTGTGTTTGCCTTGGAAGAAGGACGTCAAGTCCGAAACGCGTCGGCATGGAGACTGCCTCATTGGTGTTTTAGAATCAAAGCCGTTTCTGTTTTTGCCAATAAAGACCTGGAGAGTGCACTTCGCCTGGGGGCACCTGTTTGTGTGTGTGTGTGTGTGTGTATATATATATATATATATATATATATATATATATATATATATATATATATATATATGTATGTATGTATGTATGTATGTATGTATGTATGTATGTATGTATGTATGTGTATATTACACTCCTACACACATTTGCTGTGTGTAGATCGGGTAAATAGCGGATGATACTTTTAAACAATGAAAAATAACACGCATCACATTGAGCTTGAGAATGAGATGGGAGTTGGCTTACCAGAATTCGAATTTGTGACCCAGAGGTCACAATAGATGTCAGTGGGAAGCACTTAATTCGTTGCGCCAACTTTTTGGCGAGGGTAGGCTGCGGGTGTTGTTTAAGTGTAGTCCGCTTACACTGCGTTGACACCACTTGCAGGCCAGACGCCATTGTTTTGAAACGGGTCGCAGGAATGTGCCGGCACCCCATTGGCTGCACCCAAGAGCTCAGCAAATGATCTCACTGCACCAGCCTGGGAACTGACCCGGCTTTTTGCCTGGTGTATAAACACCGCCACAGCTCTCCTCTGTGGGGATTGGCGTCCATTGTTGTCCGTGCAGCAATTTAACCTGCTTTTCAAAACAGGAACCTAATCGAAAGCTGCCGAGGATCATTTTCTAAAGCAGAAGAGCTCTATTTCTCATTCAGCACAAAATAATTATAGCGAAAGCTCTTCCGCCTGAGTGAGCAGAGAAAGGGATGTGTTACTGAAGATGCTAAAGCTCATAATAACCCCCCCAAAAAAGACCAACCGAGCAGAGGGGGTCTGTCACTGGCTGAGGTGCACAAGGTGCATAGACAATGCAAGAAGAAATTCTACACGCAACGTGTGCGTTTGCTTTTTTTGTTGTTGTTAGTGGGGGCTGGGGTGGTTGAAAGAGTGGCGCTCACATTTGGTTGCCGGGATTAAAAATGAATGACTAGGAAATAAAATATCTGAAAGTGACAGAAGAGGTTTTTGACAAATTATTAGTATTAATTTGCATTACTGAAAATGCGAGTGCTATTGCCTGTACTTCTTGCTCTTTGCAAGAATACACTACTAAACGTGATTTATATAGACGACACGGGCAGTTTTTTATATATATATATATATATATATATATATATATATATATATATATATATATATACTTCTGAAATGAGTATACTATGTCATAACTGAAAATACCAATAAAGTTTGGTTAAAAAAAAAATATATATATATATATATCTATATCTATATATATATCAATGAAAAAACAAAGATTAAAGTTATGTTATTTTTAGGTGAAAATTTCAGTTAAAACGTAACAGTTTAAACATTTAAAAAAACACTGAAATTCATGTTCTATTTAACTCGAGTACCTACAATGTAATCCCCCCACTTGATCATGGACAGTGATGTCATTTCAGTTGTCATCGGTGATGTTATTAATGATGCCATGGAACATGTCATGAGTGTTGTAATAAGTGGCTCATAAGCAGTGCATTGGGAGTCCACAAGTTAAAGTTACTTCCCTAACTATCTCATCACTTTCCCCTTTGGTTTTTCCCCCCATAAAGTAAGACTTTACCATAGCTAACTTTGCCAGCCCCCACCGTGCACGGCCTTTGTGCTGCCCATAGAACACCTTCAAGCTAGCAGGAAGTCAGACAGAACCCATCCTACAGCAAGGCATTTTGATAGATGTCATGAATGCAGCCCTGATTTGTTAAAATTATTTGCAATTGACAGGGTGGAAAGAAACATAAAAGGAGGATCGTGAGACATTTCTGAGATGAGTGGAAAGCAGATATGATCTTGCCCTCAACTCGACATAATATCGATGGGAACATAATATCAATGAGGAATAAGTCCTCTTTCTGTAATAATGTGCACTTGTTGGGAATGTGCACTTGTTCGGAATGTTTACTCTCACCTTCCTCGCCATCCTTAGAGTTTGCAGTTTTTCACCAACCACTGGAGTTACGACTGGAATATGGATTCGGCTAAAAAGTAAATGAGGTTTATGATTGGTCGTATGTGTATATGTATATGTATGTATGTATATGTATGTGTGTATGTGTATGTTTATGTGTATATGTATATGTATGTGTATATATATATATATATATGTATATGTGTGTGTATATGTGTGTGTATATGTGTATATATATGTATATGTATATATATATATATATATATGTGTGTGTATATATGTGTATGTGTGTATATATATTCACTGACAAAACCAAAGGTTACAGGGACTTTATTGTGCGGTTCAGATTTTACTCGCACAAAGCCATAGAAATTCATCAATTATAGTTACGTGAGCTAATTATAACTTACGCCCCAAGCAATGCACTGTTTATGATAACTGCTGAATTTCTATGGCATTTTCTTGCTAATGACGTGGTCAGTGATATCACTGATGACATCATCCAGTGAGTGTGTGTTTCGTAAAAGTTTCAGACACTGAAAGATATATACTGAGCTACTGCATAAGTAAATTACTATTCTTTCAGTACTTTAGTGTTAATATTTCTAACATATATCATCTGAACTATAATCCCATTTTTAAAGTGGGCTTACTATTTGAGTGAACTAGCCTCTACGCTGGCACATGTCCCCTGCTGATGTATGTGTGTGCGACAGTTTAAGCTATTCGTTGAGACTTCACTCCACAGTAATGGCTGAGTATAGTGGTGTTTTATGACATACTGATGACTTTGCTTTGACCTCTCATTTGTAACAAATGAGTGTAGTAGTAGTTTGCAATAAATTCATCTGTTCACTAGGACTTCTCTCTACGGTGATGGCTCAGTTTAGTAGTGGTTTGCAACAGACGAAGATCTCCGCTGACACCTTTCTCCAGGATGGAGAATAATTTTACTAGTGGTTTGTGACACAGTGGCCTGTTAGCTAAGACCTTTCTACTGGGTGTGTTGTTGCCGTTTGTGTAAAACTGATGTCTCCACTAAAGTCTCTTTTCAGGTTGACGAATGGTGGTGTTGTAGTTTGCAATAGACTAAAGGAAACACGAGATGATGGACGGAGCGCTGAAACTTTTCAGACAGTCACCCCCAGTCACAGATCTGGGTTGAATCCATCATCGTTCTTTAGCTCACTTCGCTACCCAAGTTCAGACCCAGCTATATGCAAATCAGTCTTGACCCTGTGCCTCATGGGAGCAGTTCAGCCCGAACTGCCAAGCCAGGTCTTCCCTGGACCGGAAACAAGCATCCTGGGACCGGTTTCAGGGTAACACCCCTCATCAGTCAGGCTAGCTTGAATCCAGTGGCAAAATGAGCAAGGGACCCACGTCTGGGCATACCCTGCCAACTTAGGGTGAAGAAAGCAAACACAAGTGATGATGGATGGAGCGCTGAAACTTTTCAGACACTCACCCCCAGTCACAGATCTGTGTTGATTCTATCATCGTTCTATAGCTCACTTCGCCACCCCAGTTCAGACCAAGCTATATGC